>CM046675.1:11693602-12893602 GCA_025594165.1 Tamias sibiricus
GGGAGGGGAACATGGAAGGGACTAGACTGTTGAAGAAAGTATGTGGCACCTGGATTTGCCTCTCTCCCTTCTGTGAACTAGGAAGAGCAGGTAAAATGATTGTGGTTGGGGATTTTCAGGCAAGACTGGAAAGCCAGGGACATTTATTGCTAGGCCCACTTGTTGACTATGGAGTTTGTAGTGCCTCTTTTCAATCTGGGATTTCCATAGATTTACTGAGTGACGTTGGCAGCACACAAGTTTGTAGAAATGGGCATATGCTCCTTCATATCTCTTTATAAAGAGATGCCACCTGCACCAAGTCTTAAAAGCACAGTTAAGTAGCAAAGAAGATAGGACAGGGCATGTGTAGTGTAAGGAGGGGTGAGCATGGGCAGAGGGACTGCCCAAAGAGGGAGTTAGAAGCAATCTGGTATCATTACAGTTAATATCCACGATGGGTTGATATCACACTGCAAACCCTTAGATACCCCATACCTATACCCAGACCTCTTCATAAGGAAGGAGGGACACTGAGACTGCAAAGAAGGTCAAACAAGTATTGATAAAGGAAACTGCTCTGGGCTTCTCCAAGGCCACCATCTCTCTACTCAAACTACAACACGTTCCTCTTGGCAGACTTCTTCTTCTTCTTCTTCTTCTTCTTCTTCTTCTTCTTCTTCTTCAGGTTTTTATTTTATTTTTATTGATTCTGTTTAGTTATACATGACAGTAGAATTCATTTTTATATAATTACACAAGCTTCTTAAGTGGAGGCAAATTTTAAACAAAAACTTATTTCCGGGTGCTTCATCCAGATCAATGGTTACTGTCTTTCTTGCTGTTTAGCAGACACACACAAACAAAGATAAAGACTCCATAGAGCATCTTTGATCTTTGTAAACTCATATTTCTTGTCATTTGATAAAGACAGTGACGGCGCCAGACCTGTTTACCATTGAACATCCAAACCGTTACCAAGCACAATGCCTGAGATATTGGATATTTGGGGAAACAAAAGAAAAAAAAAAAAAAAAAGGAAAGCCATGCTGAAAGAGTGAAAGATTCTTCACTCTTTCAAGGGAAAAATTCGTGGTGCCATGTGATAAATTCCAAAAATCTAACATGCAGCTCTTTTAAAGATGAATCCCACTTATATATTCTTCCATCTATTGCTGACATTTATGTTGTTTCCAGGTTGGGACCCTAGGGAATCCTAATGAACATCTGTGCACACATTTTATATGGACACACGTTTTCATTTTTCATAGGTAAGTGCCACGGAATAAATTGGCTTGGCTATGGGTTAGACTTATCTTATTTTCGGAAGAAACTTCCAAGCCTTTTCCTAAGGACTTTGCATTCCTGCCAATGATGTGTAAGAGGTTAAGTGGCTCCATGCCATCACTAACGTTTGATGGTATTGGTTTTCTCATTTTGAGCCCTCCTGTTCGGTCTGTAGTGGTAACTCATTGTGGTTTTACTTGGTGGATAATAATCATGAGCACTTCTTTGTGTATTTATTGTTCGCTTTTGTATCTAATCAAAAACTTTCCCCATTTAAAAAGAATGGAGTAGTCTGTTAGGTTGTCATTATATAGTAAATATAAATTCTAGATATGGATCATTTGTTTATTATAACTACTGGGAATAACTTATCCCAGTTGTGGATTTCCCTTTTAGTTTTTAAAAATGTCTTCTGAAGAGCAGGAAGTTAAATTTTTGATTGAAACTCATTTCATAATTTTCTTTTATAGTATGCTTTGGAGATTGGCCTGTGGTTTTGATGGTGAGAGCAATCTCAAGCATTGGAAAGTGTACCCTGACCTAACCTTGATATTTTAGGCAATGCTCTGGATGCTTTTGCTTCCGGGTAGGTTGTAGTAACTCAGAGGAGGCCGATGCTCCCAGCAAACAACTAGAAAAAGCTAGATAAGTGACAAAGTCATGTGTTTAGAGAAACAGGGGTGCTAGAGAAATAATGAGGACTAGGCAGTTGGAATTCTCTTGGGATATTTGTCCACATGGGCTGCACACAGGATCCAAATAGAGCAGCTTTCCTTGAGGGAAGAGCAAATGCCGCGGGTCTGTGGGTACTCCATCCTGGAAACCTGGGTTTCCCACAAGGCAGTGAGTTCTAGGGTGTACGTGCCATGCCGAGTAACTAGACAAAAGTTCCTGTATCAGAGTGAGCTTTCTAGTAATCATGAAGTACTCACAAGACCAGTTGAAGGAGGAGGTTGTCCTCAAGCAAACAACTACTTTCTCTTTCAAGATAAATGCCAAAATTTGAATCTCTAGAAATGGAAATCTGAAGACCTAATCTCAACATCCCCAAATGCAGCCCTGAATCTTTTGCCATTCTTTAGGTCAAGAAGTCAGACATGCAAATAAACACTGAAAGGCCAAACCCTACAACAGGCCCAAAGCAGGGGATGGGTATGTTTTAATAAGCAACTAGCCATGAGCTGGCTTCCTTGCAGTTTGGACAGAGGATAGGCTCCTCCCCTTTTCTTTCAAACAGAGGAAAGGAAAACTCTTTCTGGAAGAGAAGATCACATATGTCTCAGGCTCCTTTCCCCCCACATTGCTGGGGATTGCAGAGGTGCTAGCTAGGCAGAAGTACGACCCCAGCCCTCTCTGGCTCTTTCATATGCAATGTCTGGAGCACATTTAGGAAGTACTAGACATACAATATGGAATAAAAATGTAAACAGTAAGCAAAAAAATAAGCATACGGTGGAAGCAGATGTATATGTGGTCCTGATACTGAAGTCAGCAAATAATGATTTTATAATTACTATAACATAAAGAAGATGAAGATAACATAAAGATGAAGGATTGAAAATCTCAACAGAAAACCCAGTGTCCCAGAAATTGAAATAGTTGAAAGTATGTATGAATTGACACATTCAACAGCACAGTAGAGACTGCAAAAGATGATGATAGAAGAATCAGTAAAGATTATCCAAATGAAAGAGAGGGAAAAGAGAATTTTAAAAAACGAACAAGCTGAGACAGGAGGATCACGAGTTCAAAGCCTTCCTCAGTGATGGTGAGGCCCTAAGCAACTCAGTGAGACCCTGTCTCTGTGTAAAATACAGAATAAGGCTAGGGATGTGGCTCAGTGGTCACATGTCCCTGAGTTCAATTCCCAGTACCAAACATTGGCCAAAGCAATAATGACAGAATTTTTCAAAACTGTCAGACAACTTTGACTCAGAGATTCCAAGAGCTCAGGATACATAAACACAACCAACCACTCTGAGACCTACTACCATCAAAAATGAAAGCAAATACCTCAAAACATCTAAAAAGAGAAATAGAGAAAGGGAGAAAGAAAGAGTGCAGTCCTTTCAAAGGACAAAGTCTAAGAGCTGACTTTTCAACCAAAACTATGAAATCTTTAAAAAAAATAAGGAGCAATTCATAGAGTGCTGTCAATCAGCAATATTTCCAACTGGGCAATAAATTTCTCATTTGAGGAAGCCCATACATATCTCCTGAGAACTCCATCTCCCATGTTACACATGCTGTGAGATCAAACAATTAGCAACTCATCAATAGAAAATGAATATTACAGATAAGTTAATGCAATCACCCAACATTGAGAAATCTAAATAAATTGCACAATTAGAAGCACAACATAACCTGCTTATACACATATATAATGTCTTAAAACATCACAATAATTTAGATTTATAAACCTATAATAGGAAAACTAAGGATTACAAGGGATTTCATAGGAGAGAATCAATTGTATCTTGTTTAGTTCTTTAATGAAGAATGAAATATCTTGAAAATGTTAACGAGTGTACACAATGGAATTCTTTATAATATTATTTGTTTTCATTCTTTTTTTTTTTTTTTTTGGTGCCGGGGATTGAACTCAGGGGCACTTGACCACTGGGCCATATCCCCAGCCCTTTTTTGTATTTTATTAGAGACAGGGTCTCACTGAGTTGATAAGTGCCTTGCCATTGCTGAGGCTAGCTTTGAACTCGTGATCCTCCTGCCTCAGCCTCCCAAGTGCTGGGATTACAGGCGTGCGCCCGCACCCTGATTGTTTTCATTCTATTTTTTAAACGTAACAACACTTAAAAATCATGAAGGATCCTTAGAACTTGGAGGAAATGGAACATGTGGGGTTTTCAGAGGTTTTTGTTTGTTTTAATGCTTATAGTGGGGGGGGGGTGTGATGTGATTTTGGTTTCCAATTATTGTAATGCTGTTCCCTAGTCTGCTGAGTGGTGCTATCCCTACAAGTGACTTGGTGGCAAAAAATGGATAACACTATTTGTTTCCATTTGATCCAGAAAGTTAGCAGCTGGCCAGAAAAAAAAAATTAAAAAAAAAAACAAAAACCAGCCGGGCGTGGTGGCGCGCGCCTGTAATCCCAGCACTTTGGGAGGCTGAGGCAGGAGGATCGTGAGTTCAAAGCCAGCCTCAGCAATGGCGAGGCACTTAGCAACTCAGTGAGACCCTGTCTCTAAATAAAATACAAAAAAGGGCTGGGGATGTGGCCCAGTGGTCGAGTGCCCCTGAGTTCAATCCCCAGTACCACAAAAAAAAAAAAACAAAAAACAAACAAAAAAAAAAACCCTACCTAAAGAGCCCCTTGGAAAGTTAGGGTTTTATTTATTTGTATAATTCCTGATTGGAGTTGCTTATACATTGAGACTTTGTTCCAAGTGGAAATCGATTCCTGTATATTGGATGCCATTTCTGCAAAACGTATGGGCCAATGCTGTCCTCACTACTAGGCATTAGAGGAACGGAAGGCCTCCTACAGCATCATGAAACTGATCCTCACCCTGGTGCTTCCTGATGTCGTCCAGGCACCTGGGGGCAGGGAATCGGCAGCCTGATGAACGTGGCCCCTAACAGCTATGGGTGGCAACGGACACCTGCAGTTATAGCCAAAGCCACATCACAAAGTGAGCAACCCTCATGCACCAAAGGGTTCTCACCTCTTGCCCAAATGCCAAGAAGCTGTTGTGGTAAAGGATGGTGTATAATGACTCATCAAGTGGCAAAGGTCATTGGAAAGGACCAAAAGAAGCCACCAAAGTCATGCTCAGTGGGGGGAGGAGGAAGAACTGACTCCCTTCACAAATCTAGCAGCGTTTGAATCAGTGATCCAAGCTAACGGCTTCTCTGATGCCTTCTTTTATTTTGGTTTTCCAAAGTTTAAATGATTACTTCTGAAAGGTGAAATAATGATGTCTCCAAGTTTCAATGATGCTTCTCAAAGTTCAAGTGGAAGTTGAGTTGCTTATGTGGGGCAGAGAGAAGTTCTCTCAGCCACTTATAATATAGTATAAAGACTATAAATAATATAGAATAAAGAATATAATGACCTAATGACAGAACCAGGGAAGCAGATCCAATCATCCTGTATTTATCACTGCGCTCAAACCAAACACCCTGGAACCTCTTCTTTCCCTCTGCCTGCATTGGAGAATTTCACAGTGAAATTTTATGGGTAAGGACACCAAGCCTCACACAGGCAGATGGTGAGGTAGGTCAACCTTAGCTTTCCTTTTCAATTAAGCTTTAGCTCAATAGAATTCCGACAAAGAGTCAACTGCATGTTTACAGAATTTTCTTCTTCACACCTCCACACGCATCCACCTCTGGATACCATCATTTCCTGGGACACAGGGACAAGTGTGTCCTGGCTACTTCCTTGACTGGGGCTTTCTCTGTTATCATGGAAAGGTCAGAACAAGGTGCCACCAGAAGTGCTTTAGAAAAGGGCTGTCCACTTGCTGGCCAGCCAAACTCTGCTTCCCACCACAGGTGACCAGTGGAGCAAGCCACAAAGGGAGAGGTAGCCAGTGGACTTCCTGGAGCCAGAGGTAGGAATTACTCAAAGCTGCAGTCGGCCACCTGAAGATACCACAGGGGCCACGGAGGAGGGAAATGACCCTTTCGATCACTGCGGAAGGACGCAAAATCACAAATAACAGATTTGGCAGAGGGAGCCCCTGTAAGAGAGGAGCCCTGAAGTTTAAGCTTCATTAGCATTAACAGTACACCTCCTCGGATCAAACCTTCAAACACGGCCACCCCCAGGTCTACATCGTGTTGAAAATAACTTGATAAATGCATAAAGCCATACACTCAAAGGTCACTTCCACAGCGCTGATTATGATAATAAATGGTTTGGGTCAACTTGAAGGACTACTGGTAGAAGATGGGTTAAAGAAATAATGGCATTAGAATAGTACACAGTCATAAGGAATAATAATGCAGGCATGCATTTTAATGATGTCCACGATAAACTGCTAAATGCATAAGAACTAGTTTATAAAATAGAATGTGTGAGATAAGTAAAAGTGATTTCGTTTTTCATAAATATGTATCCTTCCTGCAAAGGATGGGGAAAATGGATTTTACTTAAATATCTTTTGGAGACACAGTCTAAGTACTAGAAGAAAATCAGCAGAGGGATGAAGATAGTGTCAACCTGCGCCTCACAGCACATGAAAATCAATTCGGAATTGATGGTGGATCCAAATGTGAAAGATAAAACCATATGGCTTCTAGAAAAATAAGACAAGAGAATATCTTTTTAACCTAGGGAAGGTAATAAATTTCCTAAACAGAACCCTAAAAAGATGCTATATTTGTGCATTATGAATAAGTAAATAAATAAAGTAAAAAAAATGGTAATTTGGATTATATCTAAAGAACTTCTATTTATCAAAAATATCAAAGAGTAAAAAGTTAGAGGAAGATACTTAGAAAACATAAATTTGAAAATGGGCTAGGAACTAGAACACATAGGAACCTTAAAAACCAAAGAAAGGAGCCCGGTGTAGTGGCTCAGGCCTGTAATCCCTGTGGCTCAGAAGGCTGAGGCAGGAGGATCATGAGTTCAAAGCCAGCCTCATCAACTCAGCGAGGCCCTAAGCAACTTAGTGAGACCCTGTCTCTAAATAAAATATAAAAAGTGCTGGGGATGTTGCTCAGTGGTTAAGCACCTCTGGGTTCAATTCCTGGTACCAAAAAAAAAAAAAAAAAAAAAAAAAAAAAAAGTGAAGAGAAACATAGATGACCTACTACAGAATTGGGCAAATTATGCAAATGTGTAGTTGAAAAAAAAAAAAGAGTAGTCCAAATGGTTAATAAATTCAAAGAAAGGTTTTCAGCTTCAAAAAAATGTGATTTAATCCCTATTGAGATATTATCTTACAACATCAGAAAGGATGCTATGAAAGGTAAGCCACACCAAATTTTGGTAAGGATGTGCAGCAACCAAGTGTCAAGTACTGTGGACAGGAGCACTCCCACACAAGCACCTTGAAAACCCCTTGAGGCTATCTACTACAGCTCAACACACACCTACTAGGTGACCTGGAGGTTTCACTCCCAGGCCAAAATAACCCACAAGCTCCTGCAACAGAAAGCTTAGCAGAGAGGTCACTGGAACTCTCTCTGCAACAGCCGAAACAGGAGGCAGTCTGGCAGGGAGAGGGGATGACAGGGGTGTAGGTGCACAGGGGGGTCCCAGCCAGCAGCAAGAGCAACGTGTGACATGGCAAGCTCAACCAAACACAATGTCCAGCAAAAGAAGCCGGACCTGTAAGGACCCAGATTGCATGAGTCTATCTGGGAAGAGTTCAGAAACGGGAAGCCAGTCTCTGATGTTAGAAGTCAAGGCTGTCAGGGCTGAGAAGCCCCTTATAAAAGCTTCGGAGGGCCATCAGGAGTGTCTTGTTCCTCCATCTGAGTGCTGGTTACATGGTTATTTTTACTTTAAAACAAATGAGCTTTATGCTAGTTCTTTGTGCACTTTTCTGGCATGTTACATTATATCCTAATAAAGAGTTTATTTAAAAATAAAGAGTTTGTTGGACTGGAATCACCATTTGACCTAGTTATCCCACGCCTCAGTATATACCCAAGGGACTTAAAATCAGCAGACTACAGCGATACAGCCACATCAATGTTCGCAGCTGCTCAATTCACAATAGCTAAGTTATGGAACCAACCTAGATGCCCTTCAACAAATGAATGGATAAAGAAACTGTGGTATATATACACAATGGAATATTACTCTGCCATAAAGAAAAATGAAATTATGGCATTTGCAGGTAAATTAATGAAACTAGAGAATATTATGCTAAATGAAATAATTCAATCCCAAAAAACCAAAAGCCAAAGGTTCTCTCTGATATGTGGATGCTAACTCACAATAAGGGGGTGAGGGGAGGGAAGAATAGAAGTTCATTGGATTAGACAAAGGAGAATGAAGGAAAGGGAGGGGGGATAGTAATAGGAGAGACAGTGGAATAAACCTGTCAAAACTTTCCTATTTTCATACATGAATACACCAGTGAAATTCCACGTCACAAGAATGGGAAGTTATACTCCATGTATGCACAATATGTCAAAATACATTCCACTGTCATGTATAACTAAAAAGAACAAATAAAATTTTAAAAAAACAGTTCACAACACTGCTTCCACAAACTAAAGTATTGTTAGTCCCAGAATAGTAAATCATACAATGTACATGTTAAGACAAATTAATTCAAAGAAAACAAACACAACCCTTAAAAAACCTGAAATGTTCCTTAGTCTTTTAAATCCCTGCTTTGGGTCTGTTGTCTACAGTGACGTCTGAACGTCTCGTTGTTGCCTTTTATCAAGTGGAAGCTCATTAGGATGTCTTCCAGCTTTTCTTTCTCATAGGTCTTTCTTTTTCAAGGAAATGCTTGACAACTTTAAAATGACTTCATAAACTGGAAAATATCATAGGATAGAGAGAAAATTACCCAAGAAACAGAAAGGCACTGACGGATCTCACCACATCCTGCTTTTCTGACATTTCTAGGTTTCCCTGCAGTTTGGCAGGGTGGTGTTCTCAGCTCAGTGCAGGGAAGAGCTACATTTCTTACCAGCTTGTGCCCATATGCCAACGGGCACCAGAGGGGCCGTTATGGTCCACTGCGTCAGGAGTCCAGGTGCAGAAGAGTCTGAGAACGTGGTCATGCACCAGATGATCTCCTCCAGTGGAGGGGGACACCGACCCAAAAGGACAGAGCTGCAGACAGGCACCTGCGGTTGGCCAACGTGAATGGATGATATTATATTGCCACAGATGACCAGGCACATCGGGCCCCGTGGAGCCCCGATGGAGCTGACTCAGGGCTCGCAAGCCTTTCCCTTTCCTTCTGCAAACATGTTAAACTGTGAGCCCTCAGGAAGAGGCTGCCCACCTCAACTAGCTTCCCTGTTGTAGGTAGCTGATCCCAAACAGCCAGTTGGGTTAGTAGCAAATAAGGAGCAAACCAGTATTCCAGGAAACTACTGGTCAGGTAAACATTTTTAAAGTCAAGGATGCCTTTGCGATCAGAATTATGTGTGCAGAGCAGACTGTGCCCTGCTCTGAGCGGCTCCATGACGTGCAGAACAGCAGCTTTCAGGTGGTACCTGACCCTGAAAGACTCCAGTTTTATAAACCAGTTGCTTGTCATGACTTATTCCACTCTGAGAATGAGCGCAAAGGCAGAACGACTGAACACCTTGCTGGTACAAGTAAGCCACCACCATCTGCCCAGTACAACCATCAGGCACCGATTGATGAATAACTTACTTGTGCCAGCTTATCAAGTTAGAACAGGAGCAACGGGACATCTCACATCACATCAGGAACCACAGACACACAGACACGAGCGCTTGTCAACCTCACCGGATGTGATCCCCTCATCTCAGAGCATAAAAGAAGGAGCATCCCAAAGCTGGGGACCCCACTGCTGCTCGCCTGGTCACTTGTCATTAGCCTTGCCCAGGAACATCACCACAGTGATGTACCTCTGATTCTGTGACCCCTTCAGCCAGTGCTGATTCACACCCCCACTAAATGCTCCTCCAACCAGACTCTGCCTTGAGGACTCTGCAGAACTGGTTCCTTTAAAAAACCCTGATCTGACCACCCACAGGGACACTCTGCATTCCTCTCTGCTGGCTGCCTCTGTGCCTGCACTGCAGCCTGTGACCCTGCAGCCGCCTTCACCCTTTCTTGGCTTTTCTGTCACCTCTAGACCATTGTGTGAAGTATGACGCGTGACTTGAGCATTAACATACGTTAGAAATTAAAGCTCGCAATGGAATACAAGCACTTGGGCTTGCCTTGGTGGCGATGCCTAGTGAACCACTGGGGAATTGCGACTGATGGAAGTGATGTAGCCTGTGGACGCACTGCTATTCCATCAGATCTGACACTGAAGCGAGACACGTGTCCAGTCTTTGCCAATGGCATAATTTGCTCGCGACTTTATGATATTAGAGAGAGAGGAAAAAAAAAAAAAAAAAAACTTCAAGTGAAGAGAAATTCAAGCCCCAAGTTGTAATTATTTTAAGGGCCTTCAAACAGCTCCTTCACTGAGGGAGTATCTCCGTTCCTTGCATCCACAGGATTGGAACATCACCACAAGGATGTCCTTGGCCTTCAAGGTCCAGGCACGTGGACATGCCAAGAGAATTAGATGGCCATTTTTGAAAGCATCTATTCGGGGCCAGTTTCCTCATATAGAGAGTTCACCCATTATCAAAAGACCCTGACTTTGACAAAATTCTAGAAAAGATTGTTCCTCTGATCACAGGGGAAACGAGCTAACAACCAGCTTAAAAAAAAAAAAAATTCCTTGTTAGAGTGCCCATGACCTGGTAGGCTCTGTCCTGAGGACATGATATATAATGTCAAACACCCTCAGAATGTGATCTCTTTTTTTTCCCAGAGGAGAGTAGGTCAGAATCCCATCCTCAATGCATTTAACTCCAGTGAATTCGACTGCAGTCCCTTGGCAAAGGGCGAGGAGGACAGGAGCTGAGGTGGGGACAGGAGCTGAGGTGGGAACAGGAGAGAATTGAGATCCTCCAAGTAAGGGCTTCGCTGCTCCATGCCCTGCAGCGACATGAAGAGAGGGCCCGCATCTGCCATCCCTCCCTGATCCTCTCACTGAATGAGCATCACTCTGGACTGAGCACAAGGGCTTACAAATGCACCCCGACCCCAGCAACCCCGAGAGCAAGAGTTCATCATTTACAACTGAAGCAGCACAAACCTTGCAAGCCTGGACCACAGAGATCACTCCACTTTCAAGAGTAATTTTCAATCCCACGGACTTCTGCTTTGTCGTCTGACAGTAGCACTTACCCTGTGCTCCCACTTTTAGGCTCCCAGCCTGAGCAGGACACCACTCCCCCACTGCGCTGGGTTTCACAGAGATTAGATGCCCACGCGTGGGAAGTTCCTAAGTGCTGGCATTGAGACTGACTGGTTCCATCTCTAATGAGCTCCCCTTGGTGGCCCCAGAGCTCTGGGCAACAGGAAGATAGTGCTTCTCCAACTTTGTGTGTCTGGCCATCAGCCCAGAATACCTCCAGGCCCATATGCAGGGATTCTGACTCTGTAGGTGTGAGGTTTGGGTTTAAACAGCTCAGGTGAAGCTGGTCTGTAAGAGCGCCCCAGTATGAGGAATATGAACTTCAGGGAAAATTCCAGAAGAAAATTTCCAACTTTTAAAAAAGTATCTTTTATCATGGAAGAAATACAAAGTTATGATTTTGAATACACTCTTTCAAACTACTTATACCAAACCCCATGAAGATTCTGTTTTTTCCTCCCTACATTCTGGGGTCTGTGTCTGGTTTAAGAATGTCCCTACCTTACTATCTTTCACTAATGGACCTAAAACAAAGTTTCTTCTCTCTAGTAATTTAGTGACACTGCAAATTTTTTAAACTTTTTTTTTTTTTTTTTTCAGTGCTGGGAATGAAACCGGGACCTCATACATGCTAGGCAAGCGCTCTACCTCTGAATGACGCCCGTAGCCCTAATTATGCTATCATTTTATGACTTTGCCATTAAGGCAATATTGCTAAGAAAAAAAATCCTTCTGAATCTGTTAAAGCCTCCTTTATTAAAAAGGTGTGACTCCAGGCATAAAATAGGGTCGCTGTCTCCACCTTACCCTTTCCCTCCCAGAGCACTCCCAGCAGATGAGGCTTGGAGTCGGGACCACCCTGGGGTAGCCATGTGCCTGGGGGATGTCACCTGACCCCTGTATACTTGGTTTCCTGGTTTATGAACCAGGGATCCTAACAGAAGTCAGAGGACACACGGTTGTGGGGACCCAATGAGAGGATAGCTACAGGGCTTGGCCCACGTCCAGCCAGGGCCCAACAAATCTTAGCTTTGATTCTTTTTATGACAGCATCAATTAATTTCCTAAGGCTGCTATAACAAATTGCCACGAAGAGTGTGCCTTGCCATACCAGAAACTTCCTGTCCACAGACACTGGGGCAGCAGCGCCACCTCCAGGAGAAGACCCTTCCCTACACCGTCCACTTTCTGGTGGCTCTAGGCTTTCCAGGGCTTGTGGTCACAAAACTCCCGTCTCCGCTTGTCCTAAGATGTCCTTGTCCTACTCTCTCCCCTCTGTGTGTCTCTGGTAAGGATATACTGTTGGTTTGAGGGTCTGCTAATGAAGCCAGAATTAGACAGGCAGTCAGCATAGATAGGTAAATTGAGTCACGTAGGATCAAGGAGGAAGCTGGACTCGTCACCGGTAATCGGCGGTGTCACTGGGACAATCTGGGATGAGCTCATCTTGAGATCCTTGGCTTCGTCCTATCTGCAAAGGTCCTTCTCCAAACAGGCCACATCCACAGTTCTGAAGATCAGGGGTAAAAATATATTTTGGGGGCTGTGATTCAACTCACTATATAGCATGTGTTTATGATAGGCCTCCCTCCTTCTTACAGATTACTTTCATATACATGGCCTCATTTAAAATTTTAATTCTTACCACATTCCTGTAAAGGAGGAATAGGAACTTCTAAGCTCCAAGGACACAATGAAGAATTCAAAAAGTACTAGGAGAGGGAGGAGGAGAGGGAGAAGGCGAAGGTGAGAGATTTTTTTTTTTCATCTGTGGCCATGCTTAGAAAATCCTCAGGGAACAGAAATAAAAGAGTTGAACTTGAAGGGTTCCAGAATCTCAGTGCTTAGATTTCTTTTCTACTTAACAGGGACAGGATAATTAACATTAATGGCTTCCTGTGAGCATTCAGAGACACAACCCATGAAAAGCAATTAACATGTAGCCCAGTATACAGTCAGTGCTTACTACCTGTTTGCAATGAGGATTAAACATGCTGCTTTTTCAAGGACTACCAAGCAAATAACTGAAATTACTAATAACATTTCTTTTTTGAGAGGAAAAGGTCATACCCATTACACTATAAAAAGTGTTTCCATTTCTTGACCCATGTGATTTGGACAAATTCTGCAGAAAGTTTCAGTTGTTTCACAAGTGGGAGGTACAGAGATGGCATTTTTGCTGGAACATTCTGCCACCTGCAGGTAGTTAGCGGCTACTGCAGTCGATGCGAAAACAAGCTACACCTGTTAATATAAATCAAGTGGCCACTGATGCAGAGGCTGGGGCTCAGGATCTGCCAGGGCTAAAAAAAAAGCCTGTTGCTCTCTTACTAATGAAACCAGTCCTGTTTGGTGTGCACAGGGGATCAGTTCCAGGGCTCCTCTCAGGGACCCAAATCTGTGAATGTTCAAACCCTCACTTAAAATGGTGTCGTGTTTGCACATAACCTCCTGTGGACTTTGAATCACTCTGGACTACTTGTAGTACCTAATACCATGTACATGCTGTGTAAACAGTTGTTACGCTGTATTGTTTAGGGAATGACAACGAGAAGGAAAATTCCAGACATGCTTCGTATAGACATTCTTTGCCCCAGATCTTCTCAATCTGCAGTTGATTGAATCCATGGCCAGAGAAACCACAAAGACCAAGGGCTGTATGTCATTATCAGCAGTCGTTAGCCAAAACCTTCTCTGTTGCTTCACTCTCCTGCTCCTGACTTTTAAATTTCAGAAAAAGCACATGAAGTCAGTTTGTGATAGATTTTTTTTTTTTTTTTTTTGGATGGGTCATTTTCTTGGATGGGTCATTCGTTGGCTTCCTGGATCAGCAGCAGAACCCAGCCTTTGGGGTCAGGGTTCAGCAAGCTGTGCTTCACCGGGCTTGTCCTGGCTGGGCAACCTGAGAGTCTGAGAACTGCGGATCTGGAGGGTGGGGCAGGGGTTCCACAGAAGGATGGATCAGGGATGAGGCGGAGCCAGGGAGAAATCCGGACCCATGTGCATGCACAGCTTCCTCAATTCCCAAATCACAAAGCACAGATTTTTGATGAAAATAGATCTTGTGGATGGGCAGCATTATGATTTTAACACTTTCCAGCCAGAGAATATATATATTTTTTCCTACCAAGACTTCAAAGAAAACGTTGCCTTGAAATGTTTTCTACTTTCTCTTACATTAAAATCGTTTATGAGTGTATTTTTTCCCCACATCCTTGCCAACATTTATCGTTGCCTGAAAATCAGCATACTATAGTGACACAGCCACATCAATGTTTATAGCAGCTCAATTCACAGACTATGAAACCAACCTAAATGTCCCTCAATAGATGAATGGATAAAGAAAATGTCGTATATATTCTCAATGGAATATTACTCAGCTTTAAAGAAGAGTGAAATTATGGCATTTGCCAGTAAATGGATGGAGTTGGAGAATATCATGCTAAGCGAAATAAACCAATCCCACAAAACCAAAGGCCAACTGTTTTCTCTAATATGCAGATGCTAATTCACAATAAGGCAGGGGGAACTAGGGTAGAATAGCTTTACCTTAGATTAGATAGAGGGAAGTGAAGGGAGGGGAGGGAGGGGATGTGGGGATGGGAAAGGTAATGGAATGAAACAGACATTATTGATGTATGTATGTATCTGACCGCATGACCAATATGATTCTGCAATCTGTACACTCAGAAAAATGAGAAATTATATCCCATCTATGTATGATATATCACAGTGCATAAATGCATTCTACTGTCTTGTCTAACTAATTAAAACAGATCAAAAAATTAAAAATAAGTAAATAAATAAAATCATTTGAGATTAACTTCAATCCTGTAAGTAAATTTTTTTTTCATGCACATAGCTAGCACACAGATTGCAAACCTTTTGGGGTTAAACATTTCCTTCTGACCTTATATAAAAACAGCAAAAGAAAATAATAAAATCAGGTTACCATCATCAAATATCCTAATGTCACCAGAATGAGAAAATATTCTTATTTGCAAATATGGACTTGAAACCAAGGCTTGCCTGTCTTTAATTATGTCTGGGTCTTGAGGTTTGTTTACATGATGAAATAATATATTTAGGTTTTTAAACATCTGGCTACTGTGCATCCTGAAGATGGTAAAAATGTCGCGAGCGCGTAGGGACAGAGGTGATGAAACAAGAAAGCTTGCAACAGTGGGAAAACCAGGAGAGGGAGGAGGGCGTGCCAGTTCTCTCACCTGCAGTGCTCCCTGGGGTAGAGGGCCGCAGACGGGGCTCAGCTCAGTCACACGTCCTTGTTCCTCCCAGGAAGGCAGAGAGGGCTGGGGAGGAAGCTCCAGGCTCTGGCAGAGGCGTCTGTCCTCATCCAGGCTTCAACTGACCCTTCCTTAACTTCACCTCCCTCATCTGCTGGTGGGATGACAGGCCCTGCCCCACCCTGCCCTGCCCCGTGGGGCCATCTTGGGAATTGAATGAGGCACGGGTTCTCCACCTTGGTGATTGCAGATATTGGAGTCACCTGGCATCCTGGCAGCCTGTGGTGGTGGGGGTGGGGGTGGCCTAAGGCTCAGCCTGCTGCACGCCCTGTCATGAGAACGTGACGCACAACAATGATTGCTACTGCTGCCCACAGTGTCATTGCCTAAAGGTGGGTGCCCTCCAGGGTGCTCGTTAAAGCCACCCGGAAAACGCTCACACCTGACCCCACAGGAGCATTCTGAGACTAGGGACCTCGGCATAGTCTTCAAGCTCCTTGGGTGACACTGAGGTGCAGCCAAGGTGCAGACTGGAATCATCATGCTACTTATTGGAATAGGAATAAAATAGAGGCCTTCCCTGTACCGTGTCCACAATCTCCTAGGGACACAGACACAACCGCCAGGGACTGGAATAGCAATAGCCCGCGACCTGAGCACTTGGCATGTGCCGGGTCCCCCTAAGGACTTTGCAGCTGTAGATCACGTCTCTTTATGATAATCCTGGAAAATGGGCACCACGATCGTCACGGATAGAGAAAGGTGTCCTCATGGCTTCAGGGCAGGCAGAAGAGACCCTGGTGCCAGGCAAATGGAAGATGAGTCCGGGATCCCAAGCCTGCAGATGCCATCACATGCAAACCTCCCTGCATGATCAAGACCGGGTAGGCTGAGTGTCTAAAGAGACTGAGAGAGAAGAAACCAGGAGTGGGGGTGGAAGACAGAGTCCTGGGTGAGAACTTGGAGTAGATATATGCACAAATATTCAAGTTAGTAGGTGCTCAATTAAAAGCATAAGCTTAGGAGATGCCAGGTGTGACTGTGGTCCTCATAGAAACCCGTCTGCTCGCCAACAGATGCTGAGGGTGTACAGGCAACTCCTGTGGGCAGGAGTTACACCTAACACCCGGGGAACCTCCTCACCAGCCAGGAGAGGAAGCCAAGGTTAAATAGGCTAAGTAAACCACCCAGAGTTAAGAGCCCATCCATTCCCAGGTCTGAAATCTTACTGTTTCACACCATCAGGTGGATGTGGCTGTGTGCCGCTGCCAAGGACAGGCATCTTCACCCAGGGATGCGGGAAGCCCTTGACGAGGAAGACATCTGAGGGAAGGGTGACTGGACTAGGACAAGACTCGGTGGGAAAGAGAAATCTTTGGGCCAGGAACTGGGAAAGACATTCCAGGTGGGGAGACACAACAGGAAAGCAGAGGAAGCAAATTTGGGGACCAAAAAAATAGACATATAATAAAACCAAAGGGTGCTGGGAAATCCAGCAGAAAAGGGGAAGTGTGGGTCAGGTTTTTCAAAGCTTGAACTTAGTTTACACAACAGCCGGGAGCCCTGGTGGGCTTTGGAGCAGGGAGGTGACCCAGTAAGGGAATTGACTGCATTTAGAATCAAATGGACCGTGGTGAGTTTTTATACTGAACATCAGACCACGGGAGTTTGGGACGAAAAGAGGCTTTGGAGTTTGTTGTTAGTTACTGATGGCCTCCAGGTCAGACACTGTCCGTGTGTCTGGCCGAATTCAGTTCCCATGATGCACCTCACCTGGTTTTGAGGTTTTAGCTTTCAGTCAGAACATGCGTCCTCTGGTTTGTAGCTTCTTCTCCTGTTGTGTCCACCGAGCTCTGTGAAAAGGCCAGGGATATCCAGGGACAAGGACCTTGTACTTAGGTTTAAACAGCTAACAGCAAAGGTATTGCTGGGTGGGTATTACTGGGTTGTTTTCACCCCCTCTTGAGTCATATTTCCAAGACAACTTTTTTTTTTTTGTAATTATTATTTTAACATCCGTGTCTTGGGAAACCAGTCCTGCTCCGTGGACACACGTTTCATCTCAGCTCGCTCTCTGCAGCCACAGGGCCCATCTCGGGATGGGACTCTGCGCCTCCTGAGCAACTGCTTACTGTTTCTGACCTCGGTTGAGGATGTACATTAAAATAATTTTTTAAAAATTTGTTTTAATTAGTTGTACATGACAGTAGATGGATGCATGCACTGTGATATACATAGATGGGATATAATTTCTCATTTTTCTGAGTGTACATGTTGCAGAATCATATTGGTCATGCAGTCACATATATACATACAGTAGTAATGTCTGTTTCATTCCACTCTCTTTCCCATCCCCACATCCCCTCCCTCCCCTCCCTTCACTTCCCTCTACCTAATCTAAGGTAAAGCTATTCTTCCCTAGTGTCCCCTCCCCCGCCTTATTGTGAATTAGCATCCACATATTAGAGAAGACACTCGGCCTTTGGTTTTGTGGGATTGGCTTATTTCGCTTAGCATGATATTCTCCAACTCCATCCATTTACTGGCAAATGCCATAATTTCACTCTTCTTTAAAGCTGAGTAATATTCCATTGAGAATATATACCACATTTTCTTTATCCATTCATCTATTGAGGGACACCTAGGTTGGTTTCATAGTCTAGCTATTGAGAATTAAGCTGGTATAAACATTGATGTTTTAACTGTGCAAGGCCCAGATTTCCCCGTGCATGACTGTGGTTAGGCCAGTTAGTTAATGCTGATGTGTTACCACTCCCCGAGAAAGGCTGGAATTCCCATGGGATTTTCCTGTGTGGGTGGAGAGGTGAAGCCCAGGTAAGTCAGCAGACACGAGGTGAAATGCACTTTTAAAATGTTCTCCTCTCCCCAGTCCTTACCACACCTGCCTTCTTCCTGCTTTTAAGGAAGCCATAGACAAACTGGCTGTCACTTCCATAGAACCCTTCATTTCAGAGCACAAAGCAGGAAGGAAGGAAGGGAAGGGAGGAAAATAGTAGTCCACGTTTTTAACTTGAAAGAATAATATTAAAGATTTGTTTTCCCATGGTCAGGGATTGTGAAACCCACAACTTAGCATTCCTGTGGAACAAAGTTTAAAAAAAAAAAAAAAAAAAAGTTCTGCATGGAGTTTCTCATCCTAGGACTTACTGTCATTTGGGGCCACCTGACTCTTTGTTGTGGGGTCTTGTGCAGTGCAGACATTTAACAACACTCCTGTTCTTAACCCAGTAGCTACCAGAAGCACCAACCACCCAGCTATGACAACCTCAAATCCCAGGAGTCCTTGCCTGAGGTCCCTGGGGAGGGGCAACACCCCCAGACTGCCCGCCCCTGTTTTATATCAATCTTAATTTTACTTTCCATCCTCTCACTCCGACCTCTCTGAACAGCACAGTTGAAAGAGATAGAAAATCTAGCAGTAAGTGAATTAAAATAATAAAATCAGACACATTCCTTTTTTAATTAAAAGTTTAAGAGCATTAAAATGAACTTTCCAAAAAAGTTTTAAGTAGGATGGGAAAGTTATTAAAAAGATCAGTAAATAATCCAAGGAGCTGAAAAAGAAAGAGGAAGGGTAAGTAAATTATTTTGAAACTTGGAAATTATTCCCCGCTCTCAAGAAATTAGTGGTTATTTTTAATGTGACTTTGGTGTCACATACAGTGTGAGAGCAGCACACGTTTTCTCTTTGCCTAGGATAATTACAGTAGAACTTCTGAACATTAAGTCTAGAAAGATTTCCAAGCTTGTATAGGAACTGGTAACTAACAAGATGCAAAAAGAAGCTATAAAAGTGACAAAGGTTATGTATGTGTTTTCTTTTAAAATCATCATTTTTGGAATAAGCAAAATGAAACTCATCTCCAAGTTCTCTTGTGGCTATTAAAGGGGAAGACGTGGAAAGAAATACGTTAGGCTCTCCTTGGCTGGGTCTCCTCAGGTTGTAAGGCACAGTGGTGGTATTTTAAACCCACCCTGTAAGTTTCACACAGCAGCTGTCTGTTGAGGCTAGAGCCGTGTAGAAATGAAGGACTGTGGAATCAGGACACTGTCACAGTGACAACATCTCACAGAACAGCCTGTCTGGGGGTTCTTAACCTTAGTGGATTTCAGATACCTTTTGAGGTTTTAAAAAAATACATGAAGCCGGGCGCAGTGGCACACGTCTGTAATCCCAGCACTTGGGAGGCTGAGGCAGGAGGATCACGAGTTCAAAGCCAGCCTCAGCAATGGTGAGGCACTTAGCAACTCAGTGAGACTCTGTCTCTAATAAAATACAAAAAAGGACTGGGGATGTGGCCCAGTGGTCGAGTGCCCCTGAGTTCAATCCCCAGTACCAAAAAAAAAAAAAAAAAAAAAAAAAAAAAAAAAATACATGAGTGGCTGGGTGTGGTGGCCCAAGCCTGTAATCCCAGGAGGCTGAGGTAGGAGGATTGTGAGTTCAAAGCCAGACTCAGTAACAGCGAGGCACTAAGCAACTCAGTGAGACCCTGTCTCTAAATAAAATACAAAATAGGGCTGGGGATTTGGCCCAGTGGTCGAGTGCCCCTGAGTTCAATCCCTGGTACAAAAAAACAACAAAAAACAAAAAACCACCAAACAACAACAATAAAAACAACCAATACAGGAGCGTAGATCCTAGTGACAGATACTCTGATTTAACTGGTGAAGGGAGGGAGGCCACCCCATGACTTTGAAATTATGAGGCTGCCAGGATTGAGGCTACCAGGTGCCCAGGTTAGGAACCACCAGTCCTTTGTCCAGGGCTCACATACTTAAATGCTTTAGGGTGAGTAAATTAACGCAAATTAATTTGGTGGTCCAGGGTAAGGCAGTGGGACCTGGCAGGGCTGCGATGGACTGGAGGATGGACGCATTACCTCAAAGGCCTGTGCTGCTCTGCTGTTACCGCATGCAAAGGTAGCCCCAATGTTTATTAGAAGCCAGAAATACAGGCATGTTAGAGAAATGTATGCAATTATTTTTACCATGTAAGGGACCAAATAAAGTAGGTCTGGGCAGCCAGTCGGCAACCCTAAATCCAGTCCAATCGGTTTACTTTAGCAACGAGGAAACACAACCACATATGACAAACTGTCCCTGGGGACAGCGAGTGGAAGGATGGAGACTGGATCTAGTCTCACCCTAATTTTTACCCTCCAACTATGCCATGTCGTCCGGCACAACTGGCCTTGATGACGGGAACATTCATTAAGTGCTCGCAGCATCCAGGCTCTGTGCTTAGCACATGGACGGAGGAGGCCTGGTATCATCCCCACTAACAGATGGGCAAAGGGAGGCTAAGAGATTTGGGCCCACAGTTGTCCAGAGCCAAGTGTTGGACTCAAGTTCACAGATTGCCACACTTGTGCTATTAACCCTTTGTGCCCTGCCCTTCTAGAAGTTTCTTCCCAGATGGTGCAAGGAATCTCTATTGATTCCACTTAGGAGATATGCATATAGCTCTGATCTTTGAGGCATCAGTCAAAGCCCAGTCCAGAGATGCTCTTCCTGTGCTGTGTCTGTCTTTGGTGTTTTTGATTAAACTTGACCTTGTTTGAAGTTTGAGGCCAACTCTTCACCCCTTCTTGTGCAAGCCCCAGAGAAAGAACTCTAATGCACTCTACGACTCTGCCAGGCTCCCCGTGGCTATGCACAATCGACCTCTTGCAGAAGAGATGGGATACATTGAATGCTGACCTCCTCATCCCTCCCTGGACTCCCAGTCAGTCCCTGTGGGAAGACAAGGGCTTCACTGAAAACTGCCATGAGGCAGGGCTGCTTTGCAGTGGAAAATGATGAGCTCAGGAAGAATGAGATAGCAGATGAGGAAGCCTGATAACGGAAGGATGGTCAGAATCAGTGAAGGGGTCTCCAGACCCAACTGGGCAACTACTTCCCTCCAGCTCCTTTTGGACTTCAAGACAAAACTATTCAAAGACCGACCATCCCAGAATGTAGCTACACCTGCAGACTCTCTCCACATTCTAGCTGAGGATTAAAGCCTTCCACACCTGCTCTTCTAGCATGAGTGTTTGAATTATGAACAGCAACTGAGAGTTCATTCCTTTAGCATTTAGTCCCTACACTGCAGAGCGCTTTGCTAAAGGATAAGCAGTTAACACTTAGCAGGCAACTGTGGTGCACACCTGTATTCCCCAAGGCAGGAGGCTGAGGCAGGAGGACTACAAATTTGAGGTCAGCCTCAGCAACTTAGTGAGATCCTCAGCACCTTAGCAAGACCCTGTCCCAACGATAAAAAAATAAAAAGGGCTGTGGATATAGCTCAGTGGTAGAGCACCCTTGGGTTCAGTTCCCAGTATGGAAAAGAAGAAAGAAGTTGATACCAGGGTATCACGTGATCTCACCCCAAGGACCTCACCACACAGAGGAAGGGGAGGAGAGTAGGTCTCCATACCCTCAGGCCCCCCATCAGTGGATTCAACCAAAAACAGATTGAAAATATCTGAAAATTTTTAAAAATGTGCATCTGTCCTAAACATATACAAGCTATTTTTCTTGTAATTATTCTCTAAACAACACAGTATAAGGGCTAATTACATAGCATTTCTACCGATTAGTTATTGCAAGTAATCTAGAGAGGAGTTAAAGTGTAAGGGCGGTATGGAGAGGTTCCACGCACACACTATGCCATCTTTATTTTATTTATTTTATTTTATTAGTTCATTTTAGTTATACATAATGTCGGGGTTCATTTTGACACAATCGTACAAGCGTGGAATATAATTGGCGCCACTTCAGTCCCCAGTGCTTCCCCTCTCCCTCCTCTCCTCCCTCCCCCTATTCCTTTTCTTCTACTCTACTGGTCTTTCTTCTATTGATTTATAGTTTTTTTTTTTTATTAGTGGCTTTAAATTAGTGCCTTGGGATATCCATAAAGGTGAGGTTCACTGTGGTGCATTCATATGTGTCCCTATACAGAGGAACGTTCGGTCAGATTCACTCCACCTTTCTTCCCTTTTCCTGTCCCTCCTCCCTCCCCCTCGTTCTCCTTCTGCTCTGCTGATCTCTCTTCTATTTTTAGGGATCCCCCACCCTGTTTTTCTTTCTTTTCTTTTCTCTTTCATTCCCCCTTATTTTGGTTCAGCTTCCACATATCAATGAAAACATTCAACCTTCAACTTTCTGGGTCTGGCTTTTATATTTTATTTTATACTAAAGACTTGAGCCTCCACAGATTCTGGTATCCCGGGGGTCTCTGGGAGCCCACTCCCAGAGATACTGAGAGATTGACTGGGTGCAGGGGCTCACAGAAAGTGAGGCCCAGCTGCCGCTGCTCATCAGCCTCTCTAGAATTTCCATGAGGAGAGAATCTTAGAGAAACATCTATAGATCTGATTGTTCTTTTTTCTTTTCTTTTTATTTTTTTATTTGACTTTTCATCTGCGTACTTCCATCAATACAAGCTTGGGTGGGGATATCTGCCCAGAGCCTGAGTTGGAAGTAAGAGAAGTTGAGGTTCTTCTTGGACAGGATACAGGGAAGCCTGAAAAGAGAATTTTAAAGAATCACCTACAACAGACCTGCCTGGGGGGGTGGGGGGGGGCATGCCAGCCAACATCAATGGAAACACGGGCATCCTAATCTTTCAAATCTCAAAGGCCTTCAGAAAAAGCTGTGGACTAAGCAAAACAAAGTGCATCAGAGCCGTCGCCAACAGGGCAGAGTCACAGCAGGCATTCAGAGAGGGCAAGGGAGGGAAGGGTACGTAGGAGGCTCTGTGCATGTTTTAAAGGTAGATTTTACAAGGTGGGGATGCTTGGGATTGGGCCCATTCCATGGTCCATTAGCTCTCCCTGGTGGATGCAGGGAGCAGATGGTCTTGCATTAAAGTGACTGAGGAGGTCACGCACCTCGACAAGTGCTTCATTTTAATGGCTAGATGGTCCTGGTTTCCAAAAAAGGTTGCTATTTATTTTTGCTTGTTCTCAGTTTCTTTTAACCTGTGCATGGGAAAACACGCCCAGGCCCAGAGCGTTTCACCAGAGAGAGGAAACTGGGCTTGTGTCACTTTTCTGGAAAAAGCCCTCAGCAGTGTTCAAAAGTAGGCTGATGACCCCTTGATTACAGGGCCTATCAGGAGAGGCTGAGACCTATTCCTAGACTCACGGTTACCTGATATCAGACAAGTCCCAGTGTTCCTTGTCTTTCCCTAGGGCTCTGATCAGACCAAAATCCCTCTAGAGCTTCAGAGGTGATTTTTCTAGCCTCTGAAGAATATAAGCAATTAGGAGGTGAAGAGATTGGTGTGCATAAGATTGCATCAAGCAACCTCGGAAACAGGAAAATTCGGGATTCGGGCACTGGTCGAAGGAGGTTGCAGGGAGGACCCAAGACCCCACACATTAAAGAAGCCGCTTCTCCCCGTTCGCACACATCACCCCACCATTATCAAGTGCTGCTCCTCAGGGGTCCCAGGGCCACACTGAGACACACTGCACGTTCAGAGTCCCCCTGGCTCGCGGGGCATCTGGAGTCGCCACTGCACGTGGTAGGTGAGCGCTGCCCATCTGGAGGTCCCGTCCATCCGCTGGCGTCTCTGGCCACTCAACAGGCAACAGGGTGAGGAGGTGAGTGGGCTTGCTTCAGCCCTCCGGTGGCATTCCAGAAGCTACTGGACTTGGTTAGACAGCCAACTCTCTTTTTATTTAGTCTATCCCCTCACTGTCTCCAACAGTCCAGTGGAATGTGGTCATCCTCGGGGTGACACTGATGGTAATCACTTTGCGCATTTGCACACTTTGGGGAAAACTAGCTCTCTTCCCTTTTTGTGACTGTATTTGTTTATGGGGTTGTTCTACCCAGACACACAAAGAAGCATGTAAGACACACGTACAACTCCACCTTTTGGTCATCCTAATATTTGTACTAAGACTTGAGACATTTTTCTCTGTGAACAATAGTTTTATAAAACTTGGATTATCATTTTTTTTGTCTCAAAAATTTACTATGCCATGAACATTTTTATATGACTAAGTTTAGTTGAATAATTAAGTCAATTTATTTTTTTATCTTGAAGAAAATTCTTTGGGACACATATCTTTGGCACACTTAGTTCAATAATTGTTTATATTAATAAATCCAGGTAGCATTACCAAGTCACACTTAAGGCTTGAATGCATTCTATCAAATGGTCCTCAGGGGATTCCTTAGGAAATTTGGAATGGAACCACCATTTGATACAACTATCCCACTCCTTGGTCTCTACCCAAAGGACTTAAAATCAGCATATTATAGTGACACAGCCGCATCAATGTTTATAGCAGCTCAATTCATGATAGTAAACTGTGGAACCAACCTAGATGCCCTTTAATAGATGGATGGATAAAGAAACTGTGGTATATGTACACAATGGAATATTACTCAGCATTAAAAGAGAATGAAATTGTGGCATTTGCAGGTAAATCAATGGAGTTGGAGAATATCATGCTAAATGAAGCAAGCCAATGCCAAAAAACCCAAAGCTGAATGTTCTTTCAGGTAAGTGGATGCTGATCCAAGATGGGGGTGGTGGTGCATGGGAAGAATGGAGGAACTCTGGATTAGGAAAGGAGAGGGAAGGGAGGGGAGGGGGAATGGTGGAAGGAAAGATGGTGGAATGAGATGGGCATCATCACCCTGATACATGTACGACTGCACGCAGGGTGCGATGCTGCATCGTGTACAACCAGAGAGATGAAAAGTCGTGCTCCATTTGTGTGCAGTGAATCAAAATGCACTCTCCTGTCATGTATAACTAATTAGAACAAATTAAAAAGGAAAAAAAAAAAAACATGGTCCTCAGGGAAGCCCCAGAACTGTTTTCCACAATCTCAAATGTCACCCACTCAAAGCAACCTTCTATGATGGCCTCCCACCCTGAGTAAATCACATCCCCTCCACAGCAACACGCGTTAGGCTATGGATTTGTTCTTTGCTTCATTGCCTTGCCCTTGATTGACACGTCAGAGATTTCTGTTTAAATTCTCCCTGTGCCAGGAGACCGCAAGGCCAAGGAGTGCCAGGACTCTGTCTCCTTTGTTCCCCGCTGCATCTCCATCCCTGAGAACAGTGCCTGGAGGACAGCAGGTGCTCAATAAACATCGACCCGCTTCTAACATGAGGCTGCATTCTCTTGATTCTGCTTCGTAGACAGCCACATTCCCCCTGAATGGGACTGTCACATCAGGTCGGCTTAGCCAATTAGTGTCTTCTGCTGCATCCGTTTCCCCTCTGTTCATCTACTTCTTCTTCAAATATCCCAGATTTGCTTACTTTCAAAATGAAAACATCACCATGTCGGAATGGCAACACTTACCCCACCCACGTAGCTGACACGCCCACCGATAGGAGACGTCGCTCCTGTCCACCTGGTGGGCCTCCCTCTATGGCCCAATCTGGCTCTGTGTGGCGCCCAGTCTGGTTGCCTGGTGGGCCTCCCTGTGTGGCCCAGTCTGGTTGTTTTTTGTCCGTGTGTCTGTTTATTTCTTGTGTGGCTGATCCCGAGCCCAGCGTTTGGGAGGGGCAGCCGCTGGCCAGCTCTCTTTGTGTACACATATAAGCTTGCTTTAATTTGATTTAAAATTGGAGTTGGTGGTCTTTTCTTTGCATCTTGGACCTTTGCTCTGGGACTCCGGGACGGAGTGCCGCCCCAGGGGGTGTGCACCTTGAGACGTTCCAAGGCCCCAGGGTGTGCCTTTGGTCCTTCGGATTACTGGAGTGAACTGCTGCATCAAAAGAATGAGCGAGCACCCAGTGGAGAACCCTCCACAGGTGAGTGGCGCCCCCATAACATCTGGTATCTGGTTTTGAGATCTCTTCTGGGGACAGTGAGGTGCCTGGTGAGGCACATACACTCCTGTCCGGGGCAGTAGTGAAATGTTGCACCGTCCTCTAAGAAATTAGAAGGTTGTAGATATGGTCACTTAAGTGATGTAAATTGCTTTAATGACACAACCTGGGTTAATTTAAGACAATAAGCAGTCACCTAGGATGGTACAAACCCCAATTAATGGAAAGGGTAAATGACAGTAAGGTTATAGGCATTAAAGGGAAGCCCAGTGCTCTCAATTTAAGACTGGTGAGACTAACTTGCTAGATGTATAAGATCAAGACTTTAAGTTAAATTAAAAGGGCCAGGAGAACCAATATTTGGCTCTTGCCCTCAGAGTCTATCTGAATCCAGGGAACTGGGAACTTCTCTAAAGAGCTTTGCAACTCTG
Source organism: Tamias sibiricus (assembly GCA_025594165.1). Lineage (NCBI taxonomy): Eukaryota > Metazoa > Chordata > Mammalia > Rodentia > Sciuridae > Tamias > Tamias sibiricus. Next base: position 11,720,249 of record CM046675.1, read on the forward strand.
GGCCACATGGGCTCCCGAGCAGGGGGGCTATGAGACTTCTGGAGAAGAAAATGCCAACCAGTGCACTTGCTATGAAAAGGAGGGTCTTGGAGAAGGGAGACATCCCTGGTGCTTCCAAGGGAAGCCACATGGTCAAGCAAGACCTGGACCCATCCCAGCAGAAAGGCACTAGAAGAACGAAGAACCTGCTCTCAAGTTCCCCCAAGAGTTACTCCCATCAGAAATCAGCTGGCTCTTAGCAATAGATAAAAGCAAAAGTCAGTTTGACCTACTTCATCTTAAACACCTAGCAAAAACAGTTAAAACTGAAACACAACCATTCCTGGGCATTTAAGAAATAATAGTTAAATGTAACTTAAGATATACACTTGTATTAGCCCCCAAAATTGGTAAGACTGGAGGGTACAAAAGAGATTCTTAGGCAGGAATGCCTGATAACTATAGAAAGAAACAGTTTAACTATTAAGTGACTGCCAAGTCAAAGGTTTTTAGTGAGTTTAAGTGTTAGATTCTGCACAGGGAGGCCACACTTCCCAGGTAGCCTAACCAGGCCATGCCTCCCAGGTACCTTGAGACAGACTACACCTCCCAAGCACCTCATGCTGACCAGCTCCACTCGCCAGCCCTCAGGTGCCCCACTGGACCAATTGAGATACATGCCCCCCCTCTTGACCTCCAGCAGCCTATAGCCGAGTACGAGTGCCCTATTTAAGCCTTCTCCGTACTAAAACCACCCCTTGTTCTTCCTTTCCCTGGTCCCTTCCCTGCCCCTCCATGCCGCGCTCGCTTTCCCTACCCCCCCTTCCCTTCCATGTGGCCCCTAACAAACCCCCCTTTTCTACAAGGCGGTCCAGGCGTGGCTTTTTTTTCCAATATTAAGGCCTACAGATCTTCCTAACCTACACAGGTGGGCTTAATATTCACTACTCTGATTATCTAGCCCTAAGTAACAGAAATAAAGAGTTCTCTACTGAACACAGAGGTCATGCCAGTAGAAAGATTTTATAGGATCAGATGACATTAAGTAGCTTGACTACCATCTTATCAGGATAGACATCTGATCTGTAAGATTAAAAGTTAAAGGCTGTGTTTACATTTCTGATAACTCTGTGGATGTTAAAGATTTATATTTCCAAATAAGGCCATGTCCACTCTGGCCTTATTATGGGGACAACTTCTCAGCCCTCACACCTCCTGGTGAGAAATTATTGACTGTTATCATCTTCATGGTCTACATTGACATGTTCCAGGTGCTGCAACATTTATTCAGTGCTCATGTTTTCTGTTTCTCTCATAGAAGCGCTGGTCCCTGATGACAACCTGTTCTTCCTGAGGCTTCAATCCGACCTGACTTCTAAAAAGGGAACTCCAAACTACTTGCCCCCATCTCGCCACTCCTGTTCAGCTCGAAGAAGCCAGATACAGTCATCATCCCCTTTCCTTACAGTAGTAAGGAGTTCCTAAAATTGGAAGGGAAATGAAGCCAGAATCTCATAGGCAGTCAGCACATACAGGTAAATCAGGTTGGATCAAAAAAGCCAATTTTGAGTGAGTCCAGGGAAGTTGGGGACTGTTGGGAAACTGTCGCAGAAGAATTGGAATATTAATTCCCTCAGAGCCCTTCCTCCACCCTTATCAAAACCCTGCCCCTGTCCCAACCTGTTGCCCAGGTAACCTGTTCCAGAAATTGCCCCTCCCAGGAGGAGCTTTAGGACTTTCAGCATCCCCCTCCTCCTGCCTGTTACCAGGGGAGTCCCCAGTGCCGGCACTCAGTCTCACATTCAGTCTCGTGGATTCTGCCAGCAAACCAAACTTGGGGATGGCAGATCAAGGAGGAGAACAAAGATTTGTTCTCCCAGATAAGACCAGTGGGAATGTAATAAGCAAAGGTGACTTAAACTGGACTTAAACTGTATCCACCCGAAGGCCCATTAACCCACCCTTAAACTCTCTCCACCTGAGGGTGTGTTAACCCTGTGCTTTATAAACCCTGCCCTTGCTATGAGCAGGCGCCATTTTCTATCACCCTGCTTTGTCCTGGAGTAGTTTGTGGCCCCGGCCAGAATAAAGGCTTCATTGGCTGTTACGTGAGTGGCTTGTGAGACTTTTTTCCTGCAAATTGGGTACAACAATCCAGGATGTGTCTTTCCTTCAACATCAAAGGAAACCTTCACAAAAGCATGTGATAAAGGCAGGCGTCATAGGGACGGAGGGTTCTAAAATGTCTCCAACTTTTAGATAAAATTCGGGCTGGCAGGCCATACCCCCAGGTGCCTCTAAATTGGCCATGCCCCAGGTGCCCTCCTGGAAGTGCCCATCTCTCGTAAGAATCCACTTTTGGTGGGCTCTGAGTTCCTGCCCTCAATCCCGAGAATACTCGCCTCTCACGGGAATTCACACGGGGCGGGCTCTCCCTTTCTGAGCCAATCCTGAGTGTACAATTCTCACTTACCACCGGCAGCCTATGGAGTCAGGGGTCTGTTGGACCACCCAAGTCGCTACTTAAACCCCCACCAACCAGGAACTCACCCCTTTTTTACTCTTTTGCCCCATCCATACCGTCTCCTCCCTGCCAGTTTTCCTTCCCTTCCTTTCACTCCCCTTCCCTCCACGTGTCCCTTTGGTCCCCTCCGGCCATAGGGGCTGGTTAACAAGCCCCTCTTACTGCACGGCGGCATCTGGCATGGGTTGTTTTGCCCTTCACCAACATCTGTCTGTAAAGTCAACTTACCACCTGCATTTCAGCCTCAGCAAAAATAAAACAAAACAACAACAACAACAAATACACCCACAAACCTCCTTTTTCTGGTATCTCAGGACCACACAATACACTACAAAGTACAAGCTAGAGCTTGTGAGACCTAGAAACAGAAGATACTTTGAATTTTTCTAGCTGAAAAATTCAACTAGTCTGGCCACTGGAGGGCGCCAGTCACCAACCTTACACACACCCTTGCTTCCCTCAGGTTCTTTCCCTCAGCACCTGACCGAGGACTCCATAGAGCCCTGTTTCACAGATTAAATTGGAGCTGCTTTATCCATCCATAATTCAGAATGTTGATGACCAATGTCTTACAATCATTGAAAATCACATCTCATGCTTGTTTCTAGAATCGATGTTTTTTTGTGCCAGTTCACATTATTAACCTGGGGACAGGGGTGGCTCTCAAAAGATGTGACAGGGAAATAGCCATCCATAATCCTTCAGGAGTTGCTGTGTGTAAGAGCAGCAGACCTGCGTGCTCTGGCTACTTCAAGTGTTGACTTTGGGAGCACTGAAAGAATGACCATATGAAATGTAGATATTGAAGTTCATTTTTTTAAAAATGTTACTTTATGCTTATTTGGGAAAATTCTGAATTTGAGAGACCCTTCCACGGGCCATTTTCCCCTTAAATTTTAGCATGTGCTTGTATCATTCATGTGCTTGAAGGTTCTTAGAGGAATAATAAAGTCACTCGCTTCTGTTTACAGGATACCCCATGGTCCTCTCTTACTGCCTAAAGCCACAGTTGCAAAATTGTTGGAACTAACGACAAATAACAGATGTGGAGAGACTGTTCAGACTTCTTCTTTGAACCAGAGAAATCAATCCTCTTGGGACTGTCGGAGAAAGTTAGCCTTTGGGGTGGTAATGAACTCAGCTTCCAGAGCGCAAGATATACAGATTGGCTTTTTATTTTTCTCTGTATCTCTACCCCATTCCTTAGGTAGCTCTGTGCCTAGCTGCCTATGTTGTGATCGGCATTGTGAGCTTATTTCTGTTAACCCATCTTCTTGGCTATTTCTAGATTTCACTACTCACCCTACTCTTCCAATCATATATAAAATTCGGAAACACCAAAATTGTTCACTCTCACAAACTTGCCAACATTTGGGTATGAATTGGCAAAGGTGTCTGAGGAATGAAGCTGGAGGTTTGGGCGTCATGGGCATCCCTGGGTACACTACTGGCACAGTCTTTACTGATAACATTGGCTCTGAGTATGTCAGAAGTTTCTTAAAGTTTATCAGCAGGACTTGGTCTTCAAAGAAAAAAAAAAAAAAAAAAAAAACACACACACACATACCTATCATCTCTCAACTACCTCACAGGGATGTTTTGTCATTTAATGAATTGTGCTAACTAGTTGGTGGCAACAGAGGGCCAGGCACAGGAAGGCTTGATATATGAGTTTCTTCTTTATTTCCTATTTTTTGGGGGGTGATTCATCAAAATAGTACTTTTTCAAAGTTGAAGAGTTAAAGCAATGACAGATGCTTGCTGAAGACTTTAGGGAAGTTCAATTGCTATAGTGAATGCACATGACATATTAGTTCTAACATGCAACAGTACATTTTTTTTATGCAGGTAGGAAGCAAAGAATTCAAACGAACATACCTGTAAGCCCCCACAGGACCAGCCTCCTTGTCCTGGTAAGTTACTTTTGAAAAGTGAGGGGCTAGGGATATAGCTCAGTTGGTAGAGTGCTTGCCTTGCATGCACAAGGACCTGGGTTCATTACCCAGCACACACACAACACTAAAAGGTCATACTTAGGCTGGGCTTGTGGCTCAGTGGTAGAGTGCTTGCCTAGCTTATGTGAGGCACTGGGTTTGATTCTCAGCACCACATAAAAAGAAATAAAATAAAGGTCCATTGACAACTAAAAAAAGAGAGAAATCCCCAAATATCTAAACTTGTTTTTTCTCTCAATTCTCACTCTTCAATCCCTCTTTGTCTCCAAGTGACCAACTGTGTCCCACATTCTTTTCTTGGTTCTTTCAGTCCTTAAAAATCATCTAATTAAAATGAGCTTTTCTAGTTTCAATCACCACTTATCCGTTCTCTTTCTTTCTCCCCCGTCCTTTAGTTCTCTCATTCCTTGGCTGTAGATTTGTCTTCAAATACAACACTTCCCAACACCGGCAAGGGATAACACCTTTCCATTCAAACAGCAGGTGACCATCGGATCCTCCAGTTCTCTAGGAATCTGTTTGCAGGTCGTCCACTCCAGGAACCCTCTCCCCTGAGGATGGAGCAAGCTGAGGAGCGCCATCAGGCAGAGGAAGTGCACGTGGACGTGGACCGTGCCCAGGTGTTCCTGAGCTCGGGGACTTGGCTCTGGAGTCCAGGCATGGTTCCCCCTTTTCATTCCTGTACTCTGGGGAGTCGGCGCCACTCAGGTCTTGGGGAGGTCTGCCCTGCCGTGCATTCTGCATGGCTTTGGAATGATCTTGCATGAGCCAAGGCCCCACCCGTCTGACTCCTTGGCCTGAGGTGTCTGAGCTCTCCTCCCTTCGCAAAGGTCCCAGGGCACACTGGGTCTTTGCCTTGAATGTAGGTTTCTCACGGCAGGTTTGAATCTGCCTGGTTCCACAGTGGTTATGTCACCCCTCCCCTCCCCCACCATCTTGCACCAGTAAGATGAAAATGACTCCCAACTACCCTTAAAGGAGAACAAAACAAGGTGAATCCGGTCCCCAGCAGCAAGGGCTGTCCCCCAAGAGAGACTGGTTCCTGAAGACGCGGACACACCTCCAACCTCCAGGGTCAAGGTTCTTCCTGGGACGGGTGGCCCACGACCCTCAGTTCCTACCCCCTAATTCCCAGATTCCCATGCTCTTGTGGAGGGAGGGCTGGCGGGGGACAGTGGCAGGGGAGCAGACACTGCCAGAGCCTCCATCCTTGGTCCAGGCCCTGCACCCTGGCCACCCCTCCCCCACCCGTGGCAGGGGAAGAGACACAGGAACAGCTGGCACAGGAGAGTGTGGCCTCGGGGACCCAGCGCATTTCCTTTTCCTCTTAGACCACAGACCAGATGGACCGCCAATCAGAACAACTGCATTGACCCGAGGAATGATTTATTCACTTCTTTCCTTTTTTTCTCAAGATTGCTATTTGGCTACATGTGATTATTATTTTTTTCTTTTAAAATATCTTTTATTAAAAGTCATCTAAATGATTTGGGGCAGAAACAGTACCTGAGGAAGGCAGGTGGTAGGTGTCGTCCTTCCTAGGATGTGGATTAATGAACAGCCCCCAACCCTGGGACGTTTGGGTCACCCACTCAAAGCTTGGGTCACCACCAGCTGCTGTGCTCACAGGTCCCAGAACAGCTCAAATCCTTGCCTTGCGATTTACAATTTGGGTGGATTGGAGCAGGAGGGGATTAAGGACTTGGGAACTTGTTTCTCTAATCTTTGAACTGGCAAATTACAACCCTTAAACAGAGGTGTTGCTGTGAAGATGGACTGAGGTAAGTAAATGTGCTTGGCTCACAGTTCCCTTCTTCTTGCTCAGCTGCAGGCTTCCTGAGGCTCTCCTGATTGAGGCTGCTCTGCACGTCAGCTCTCCTAAGGTGCGGGCTCAGCCCCTGCCTCCCACCCCCTTCCACACCACGGCACCTGTGCCTAGCTCACAGAGGACGGGCGCCAGCCCTCAGCTCCCTCACGCTGGAGCTTCAAGGCCAAGGCTGCTTTCCAGGAACCTCTCCCTCTGGCCTCACCCCAAAGTCCTGCCTGTCCTTGATCCCGACTCTCGTCACAGTTACCGCCCAGCTCAGTGTCCCTAGCAGCCACCAGCCGACCCTGCAGCATGAGTAGGAGCCGATTCTCTGGTCTTGTGGCTGCATTCCATGCATATTTACTTGACGTCCCCATTAGAGACATACAAGTGCTTTGAACTGAAGGACCGAGATAGAACGCCAGTGTTAGTGACAACATTTGTGGAGGAAAAGCAACAAAACAGAACAGATATGGTGTCTTGCTAGGCAGAATACGGCAGCACCATCTGCAAAATGTCTTGGCTAAACAAGTGAATCCTGAGTCTCTGCAAGCTTTGGGTCTGCCCAGGATTCATAGGAAAGACGAAGAACAGAGGCACAGGCTAAGGACACCACTGGGTCACAACCTGCACAGGGGACTGTCTACACCGATGTCAGCAAACAAGAGCTCAGAATGGCTTAAGGTCAGTTTTCTACTTTTAAAGGACTGAAAATAAATAAAGAACACATGACACAGATGCGCACTCTCTGGTGAACCATTTTTTTTTAAATGAATCAATTTAAGTGTGAAGAGAGATAAAAAGAAATTGAAGTCATAATTAGCGGGTCACAGGGAATTTTACTGGGAACTGATGCAAGCCAGCCAGTCATAAAATGGGAAAAGAAAAGGTCATAACATCTGTGATGCAATTGGTGATATTTACTGAAATAAAGATACTATCGATGGTATTTTTTAGTCTCATAAAGAATCAATAAATGGGATGGATTCAAATTAAAAAGCTTCTTCTCAGCAAAAGAAACAATCAATAAGGTGAAGAGAGAACCTACATTCTGGGAACAAATTTTTACCACATGCACTTCAGATAGAGCACTAATCTCTATGATACATAAAGAACACAAAGATCTTAACACCAAAAACAAAAAAAATAAGCCAATCAATAAATGGGCCAAGGTACTGAACAAATACTCCTCAGAAGAAGATACACGATCAACAAGTATGTGAAAAATGTTCAACATCTCTAGCAATTAGAGAAATGCAAATCAAAACTACTCTAAGATTTCATCTCACTCCAGTCAGAATGGCAGCTATTAAGAATACAAACAATAAGTGTTGGCGAGGATATGGGGGAAAAGGCACACTCATACATTGCTGTTGGGACTGCAAAATGGTGCAGCCAATATGGAAAGCAGTATGGAGAATCCTTGGAAAACTGGAAATGGAACCACCATTTGATTCAGCTCTCCCACTCCTCGATTTAGAACCAAAGGACTTAAAATCAGCATATTACAGTGATGCAGCCACATCAATGTTTATAGCTAAACTATGAGACAATAGTTAAACTATGAAACCAACCTAGATGTTCTTCAGCAGATAAATGGATAAAGAAAACATGGTACATACACACAATGGAATACTCAGCCATGAAAAATGAAATTATGACATTTGTCAGTAAATGGATGGATCTGGAGAATATTATGCTAAGCAAAATAAGCAAACCCCAAAGAAACAAAGGTTGAATGTTTTCTCTGATATGCAGATGCTAATTCTCAATAAAGGGGAGGGGAAGAATAGAGGTATTTTGGACTAGACAGAGGGGAGTGAAGGGAGGGGAGGGAGTATGGGGTAGGAATGATAGTAGAATGAATCAGTTATTATTACCCTATGTGCATATATGATTACATGATCTGTATGATTCTACATCATGTACAACCAGATGAATGAGAAGTCATAGTCCATTTATGTATGATGTGTCAGATGCATTCTACTGTCATATATAACTAATTAGAACAAAAAAAAAATTAAAAAAAAAAAAAGAAAAAATATACCTGTCTGTGCAGTAGGACAGAGGTGGGGACCAAACTCTGGCTGTGCCACTTGCTTCTGTTTAAGCACCAGCTTCCTCCCCTGCAGCACGCCCAGCTGGCAGGGCTGCCGCAGAGACCAAGGAGCAAATGCAGACAGACCTGCCGCACAGACCTGGAGAACAGCGTGTGGTCTGCAGTGGGGCGCGGCTGTTCCTGCACTTGCCTGGCGAGCTCTTTCCGGGTCCTAAGTTAAGGGCCAGACACAGTGATTTCTGTTTGCTCTTCCTCCCTCCCCCCTCCCTTCCTCTCCACAACTTGCATTGGTGCATTTGCACTTTTAGGACCTAAACTATGACTGTATTTTATTTGTTGGTGGAAATGAATAAGAAACAAATCCATACCAAACCCTGAACTCGATTCCTTGTAGGATGACCGCAGCTGTCAGAAAAAGCGCGGCTCAGGCGGAGCTGGGGTCCACTTCAAGCTCCTCTGTTGTCCTCAGCATGAAGGATGGCCCAGTCCAGGGCCCTAATGGCTCACTGGTGGGACTCCCACTATGATTTTTTTTTCCTGATGAGTTTATGGTCCCCTGGCACACAACATGATGGATTCCTGAGTATCCTGAGCTTTGGATCCACATGTTTATTTTATTTTATTTTATTTTTCGGGTTGAGTGAGACCCTTCAGGCAGAGCTGTGGAGATGCCATTCTTAAATAAAATATTTTTCTACTGTGCTAACAATTCACACATGTTCCACATTTCTCTTCAATGCGCAGGGTCAGTGGGAGACGCCCATTCTCCTTAATTCTATCGTGCCTGCTCCTCTCAGGCTGTCAACAGTGTTTTACAAGAGCAGAGTTTGGCTGATCCCAGTCCTGGAGACTGGGGAAGGCTGAGTACTGTGGAGTGAGTGGAGGATGGACCTTCCCATCTTTCTCCATCATTCTATTAAGAAGAGCCTTTTAAAGATTTGAAAACCTGTTGGCAGTGACCTAACATGAAAACACTGCCTTACCAGCCCACCCAGGAGACATCATTCAAAGGACGGAAGCCACAACACACCTCATTCTCCTGTTCAGGTTTTTTAAAAATATTTATTTATTTGCTTTAGTTGTACACAATGCAATGCATTTATGTTTACGTGGTGCTGAGGCTCGAACCCGTGCCGCGCATGTGCGAGGCGGGCGATCTGCCACTGAGCCACAACCCCCCCCCCCCCCATTCAGGTTTTGACAGATTGTGCATCACTGAACACCACTGTCTCCATTGGAGAAGCCATCTACTTGCTGAATTGCTACATCTCTACAGACTTGAGATTTTCCTTCAAAAAATAAAAAAATGAGATGTTTGTGTTTCTGGGAAGATGAGAAAGTGAGAAGCAAAGACGGCACTAACATTAGCAGTGAGCAGGTGGCTTCAGTTCAGCCTGTATCCTGCCCTGGTCTTCTGGTGCCAGCTAGGCAGTCTGTGAGTAGCAGCACTCAGTAAGCCCACTGGTTTTCATAAGACTTTTGGATGCTATAAGATAGCCTTGTTATGATTATTCAATTAGAGTGTAAAAAATTGTGTTTGAATAAATAACTCCTTTGGTTACCAAAATGGCACATTTTCAAAAATTTGCTTTGGAGAAAGCGAACCCACAAAGAAATTGAGATTAAAACATGCTACAAAAGATCAATGAAACAAAGATTTGGTTCTTTGAAAAGATAAAATAGACAAACTCTTAGGTAGACTGAACAGAATATCAATAAAACTCAAATTAATAAAATCCAAGATGAAAAGGAAGAAACTTACAATCGACCTCAAAGAAAGACAAAGGATCATTAGAGATTGTTGTAGAAACTCCATGCCAGCCAATTTGATTATCAAGAAGGATCATTGCATAGTCAGTATAGACTGGGTTGTGCTGCAATAATGAGTAACCCCAATTGCAGTGGCTTAGAAAATCAGCAAATGATTTCTTGCTCACACTAAGTGTCACTGAAGGTGAAAGGGCTTTTCTGCTGAGTCTTCAGCAGAAAAAGTTTGGAGAAACATGGGTTGGCAGTTAGACATTTCTATTTGGAAGTAACAGAGGTCATCTTGGCTCACAGTTTGTCAACTAGAGCAAGTTACTTGGACAGGACTAAATTCAAGGGAATAGAGAAATACCAACTTTTCAAGTCTGCTGCACTGTCTTCAGGTGGTAACCTAAGAATCTATTCTCATTTTAGTACCATGATTCATACCCCTCTAAAATATCTCCAAAGAGTATGGCATTCAATCTGTGCATTGATGATTCTTTGATGCTTTAAGCATCCTCCTGACTGACCAATTCTTGGTTCTTCCTCCTGGGATATGAGAGGCTGCCTATGAATGAATATCATGAGATAAAGTTTTACAGAAGCTCCTGAAAGATCACTGCGTGAGCAAGAAAGAATGGGGACTGGACTTCTGATCCCTGACACTATCACCACCATGGCCACCACCCCTATCCTCATGACTTTTGCATTTGCTGACATTCTCTACACGCCAGGCACTGTGCCCTGTGAGATCAATGCCATTATCTCCACATTTTACAAAAGAGGCCCAGAAAGCTGATGTTACCAGCCGAGACCATCTGCAGCCATTAAGTAGCAGAGACAGGGTTCGATCTGAGTCCAGCCTACACCAGGACTGAAATTCTCAACAACCCCACCCCTACAAGGGCTGGGAGAAAGGGATAAAAGATGAGGATTTGGGTTATCGTTATCAGGCATAGGATAGATGGAACTGAATATAGAAAATACTTCAGAAACAAATGGCCAATCTAGAATCTGAGAATTGGGATAGGGAAAAAAAAATACCAGAGAGATTTGAAATGCTTTATAGATATGGAGTTCAAAAGACGGATACAGTACAAGAGAAAGAGAGGAAATGAAAATGACCCAAGGTTGCAAACTCACTATTGTTAGGACAAAGCTGGGTAAAAACTGAAAGGAGGAGCCGTCTTGCGGGTGCAGGTGGGGAAACAAATTCAGTGCTGAATTTATTGAGTTTCTCAACAAATGGGCTATTTGTGCAAAAAATAGCTATCCATCCATTCATTCATTCAGTTAGTACGTGAAAAACACAGATCTATGCCTGGCGTTAGATAATAAATGAAACCCAGCTCTGCACACACTGAGAAATGCATGAATCCCACAGATGCACATTTGGGCTTCAGTGATTAATTCATTCAGGCCTGTATTGGGGACTCTCCAAAGTATGAGATAAATAAAGCAGAGAGGACAGGAGAATTCATGAACATAGATGTGATCATCAAGGAAATCAGCTGAAAAGGTGCTGGGGGTGTGACGGTGGTTGAGGACCTGAACTCACCTGAATGCCTAACTTCAGGGACACGGCAGGAACAGGAAAAGGACTGGTGGGAGGGGAATAGGATAACAAAGTCCCAGAATCGAATATCAGAGAGAGTCAAGGAAATGTAGGAGGCACAGCAGGACCCAAGACCACAGAGATGTCGAGGGGGGGGCGAGAAGCGTTGACAGGTTTGGGAGGATTTGGAGTGGGCTAGATGTGGAGGAAGCAGGTAAGTTTATTTTCTAAAGAGGCTTGGAGGAAGGGAGAGAGGAGGCGAGATGGTCCTGTAGAGGTAACAGGGCCACAGGGAGGTTTTTCTTAAGGTAAGTGGGTTTACAAACAGGGCTAGTGATAGGGAGGTGTTCCAGGGGTGAGGAGAGGAATCGCGGGAGGACATTGCTGGGACAGGAGGAGGAAAAGGGAGGAAGGCCTGTGGCTGTGTGGCTTTCCCAGCAGGATTTCAGCTAGAGAGGACCTGCAGCAGACACAGGCTGTCCTGAATGCCCCTGGAAGACCAAGGGGCAGGTGGCTTCAACTCAACCAATAGGTTTTCTCACAATCTGGGAGGCTGGATGAGATGAGATCAAGTTGTCCCGAGGGTCCAAGAGGGGACTCTGGTAGGTCTCTTCCCAGCTCCTGATGGTTGCTGGCAATCTTCAGCATTCCTTGGTTTTGGGCCAGGTAGCTCAAATCCTTCCTCTCCCTTCAGATGGTATCTTTCCCAGTGTGTCTGTTTTTCTGGGTCTCTCTCTTCTTATACAGACATATGTCATTGGATTTAGGGTCCCATCCTAATCCAATGTGACCTTACCTCAACCTGATTGCAATGTTTCCAAATAACTTCATGAAGATCTAAGTGGGCAGGAAATCTGGGGAGATGTGATTTAGCCCAGTATAGTGAGCAAGAACATCTTTGAAATGACAGCTATTGAGACTGAGCCCTCAGGAAGTGACAAGAACGAGGGTGACATTAACCCAGAGTGGTTGGGTTAGAGGACAGCAGTAAAAGAAGTGAAAGAGAAGGAATTTTCAGAATTGGAGATGTAAGGGGGTTAAATACTTTGACAGAAGTGGGGAGTCCAGGGTCTCAAGTTGTTCGTGGAATCTGAGTTTCCCTATTCTAGTGATTTAGAGATGAGGTGTCCCCCAAAAGCTCATGTATGAGACAATGCAAGAAAGTGGAGGTGCAATGGTTGGGTTATGAGAGCCTTAGCCTCATCAGTGCATTCCGCTGGTCAGGACTAGCTGGGCAGTGCCAGGCAGGTGGGGTGTGGCTGGAGAAGGGAGGCTCCTGGGGACGGGCCTTTGGGGTTTGCGTTTGGCCCCTGGTGATGGACCTTTTGCTCTCTTTGCTACCTTCTTGCCAAGGCCTGAGCTGTCTTCCTCGGCCACGCCCCTCCACTGAGATGTTGTCTCACCTTGGGCCCAGAGCTGTGGAGCAGGCCAACCATGGACTGAGTCTATGAAACTGTGAGCCAGAATAAAAATGTCCTCCTCTCTGTCATCCTTGTCAGGCGTTTTGGTCACAGCAACACAAAGCTGACTAAAACACCTACCCACTGGAAATTTAATGCATGAAGACCAAAAGTTCATGAAGAAAAAAGTAAATCAAGTTGGCGCATTCAATTTTGTGCTAAGTAGTACACTTATAACAGAGACTCATTTATCCATCAATTCAATGAGTATTTGAGAGCCTACCATGTTTCATCAAGTGCTACTTACCCAAAATTCAGTAAGACAAACACACAAAACCAGACATCTTTGTCTCTGCCCTTATAGGTGTTGTATTGCATGCAGGAAAATACTATAAATGAGTTATTTAAGCACATATGTATAGAACACATATTACAACATGGGGGCTTAGCATCTTCCTTCATCCTTCTTTCTTTCTTTCTTTCTCTCTTTTTTTTTTTTTTTTTTTTTTTGGTACCAGGGATTACACATCTCCAGCCTATTTTTGTATTTTATTTAGAGACAGGGTCTCACTGAGTTGCTAAGCACCTGGCTTTTGGTGAGGCTGGCTTTGAACTCACGATCCTCCTGTCTTAGCCTCCTGAGTCACTGGGATTACAGGCGTGTGCCACTGCACCTAGCCTGTAAGGCAGTAGATTCTGACAAATCTTCTTGTAATTCTTTGTATTCAGAGGGAGTTAAAATATGGTTGGTATCACAGTGAACAAATTGATGAAGAAATCTTTCAGAAACATGCCTGCATGTGAAAGTGAGAGAATACGAAAAAGTAAAACAGGATCTTGGAAATCTTGCATCTTAGGCCAGCCTTTTTGGGGGATGAAATCAGAATATTAAAACAGCAGCAGCGGTATTTGAGTAGAATGAGTAATTGTCTTTCTCTTTGTCCAATTGATGTTGGCCAAGGGACCCTTCCTGTGTTGGCGAATTTCTCTTCTGAGCATCCCGGGGAGGAGCATAGGTTGTAGACCACACCACAGACACAGGGCTCCTTTGCAGCTAGGACACTGGTGTGGGACTCATCTTCCCACCACCAGAGGCAGCCATGCACTGCTGGATGGCTACTTCACGGTCAAGTTCTGAGAGCAGATGCAGCGGCCCTGGGCACGGAGTCGTGTTCATTGCCGGTGCTGGTTTCCACCTCTGGCTGGATCCCAGGGTAGGTCTGGGCTGTCTTGGTTCCTCCGCCTCTTGCTCTAATTCTGTGACTTCTCATTTGCTCCTGTCACGTGGCCATGGTGCACAGTTTCAGTATGTCAACTTTCGTGGCTTACGTTTAAGCAACGGTCACTCGTGGCTAAGAACAGTAACTGACATGTGGCGTTTCTAGGGATGTTTTACAGTTTTTAAATTTCATTTCCCACCCCATTAGTTATTTGTGGAATTCTTACTCTATGCTGAGCATCGGGGAGAGAATTATGGGTGATCATCCCCAGTCCCAGTCTTTGGCAAATCCACAGTCGTGGGCAGAAGACGGCTTACTGAGCACGTGGGTGTGACATATGTGGATGTGACACTGTAGGCATGAGGAAGAGTCAGGTTTCCTTCCTAACCTAGACTTGGCCAGGTGGGCGGGGGGAATAATCAGATGCTTGGAGTGAGAGAAAGCAGAATCTGTACCCTAAAGAAAAACACTGGAAGACCAAGGTGGGGTAGACGGTGTCTCAGCCCAGCTGAGAATTGAGGTGTGACAGCCAGATTGGGAGCCCAGGCAGAGAGCACCTCAGTTGGTTCCAGATGAGTGGACCCTGGACTGAGAATCCCTTTTACGATGGAATGGAACTCCCAGTCTCCTGTCCAAGGTGGTCTTCTCAGTGCTAGGTGTAAGCCACCCAGCCTCCTGGAGGTCTCTTCTCTCGCTGACATTAGAGTTTGTCCATCACAACTCCTGATCATAAAGTGGATTTATAAGTATTGAGCTTTAACTATGTGCCAGGCACAGATATGTGTTATTTCATTTAATCTGCTCAGGATTTTGAAAGAGGTTCTATTCCTGTCTGTTGGAGACTTCTAACTGTCCATCTGAATCTGTTTCCCACATTCCTGGAAAGGCCACATTTCCTAGTTTCCTTGGTGGGCAAGTGTCGTCATGTGACTAACCCCACTGCGTGGTTGAGATGTGTGAGACAACGCAAGAAGGTTCAGAGGAGAAATGATTAGGCCACAAGAGCCTTAACCTAATCAGTGCATTAATCCATGAATGTGGATCAACTGGGTGGCAGGTAGGGTGTGGCTGGAGGAGGTGGGTCATGGGGGTGTGCCTTTGGGGTTTATATTTTGTCACTGATGAGGGGAGTCAGTCCCTCTCTCTCTCTCTCTCTGCCTTCTGGTCACATGTCCTGAGCTTTCCTCCTCCACACTCTTCCACCACGATGTTCTTTGTCTCACCTGGGCCCAGAGCCATGGCGCTGGCCATTGATGGACTAAGACCTCTGAAGCTGTGATCCTCAAAATAAACTTCTCCTCCTCTAATTGTGACCCAACTTCTCTAGCCACACTCTACCTGCCTGCAGTAACCACCCAGTTGATCCTTTTAGTCACAGTGACGAAAACGCTGACTGAAGCACCCACCTTGATGGAATGTGAATGGAAGTGACGGGTGTGGGGCCAACGCTGGGGTCATGAGGCCAGAGCAGGCTTCCTTCACGCTCGTGTCCTGCTCGGGATCCAGGGAGCGTCAGCTTGCTTGACCTTGACATAAAAGCCAAGTCCGAGAGGACAGCAGCGTGGAATGCTGGGATGGAGTCGCCTGCCTGTGTTGAGCAAAGCCACCCACCCTCTGGAATTTTCCCTCCAGACTCTCATGGTGGGTGATATAAATTCCACGTTGCCCAGGCCACCTCTACCACATCCGGTCTCTTTGTTATAGAGCCTCGCCTTGGGCTAAGTCAACATCCTGCCTGCATTGTGGACTTGACAGGTGTCCTCACAGTGGCTTTGTTACAGGTGAGACAGGTGAGCTCAAAGGTGCAGGAGACCTTCCTGATCACACAGCGGCCGGTGTCAGAGGCCAAGGTGCTGGGCCCCAGATGGAGGACTTTCAAGCTCTCTGCTCTCAGCATCTCTAGGTCCGGCGGGCTCAGGAAGGGCTGCAGGACACACTGGGCTGTGGTGTCTGCCTACAAAGGGACACGCTAGGTCACAGGATTGCTTTACCTGGAGAAAACATAGTTCTGCTGTGCTCAGGAGCCTGAACATAAGGGGAAAGACAATGGTGTCCCCGCGAGAGGATGGAAGAGGCCTGCTAGTAGCATGAGAGCCTTTTGCTGAGCAGAGCCAACAGACTGACTCTGGGAGGAGACGTGGACTCACTGCAGAGCAGAAGGGACAAGCCCGCCGTGGTGCTGGGGCAGCCGGCAGCGCGAGAGGCTGGCGCCAGTGCTGCTCTGAAGAGCCCCAGCCCAGCATCAATTTCCTATTTCTGTTTTACTAATTCATCAGTTAGACTCACCACATTCAGAGAGCCTCAGGATGGAGCCTTTCATTTAGAAATTCTAATCAGCAGTGTTAGCAGAAATGTTGGTAAAGCACAGTGGCCCCTGTGTGAGAGGTCGAGAGAAATCAAAGGACAAAGGCCAGCTCGGAGCCTTCTGTGCACCGCGGGCCCATTACCTCGGCTGCTGGTCATGCCCATATGTGAAGGACAGGCATTTGAATAAAACCAAGGTGGTGAATCCAGTCCCTCTAAAGTCATTGCAAGAATTTCTTAAAATTACTCTTCTTAGACAAATTGCTCTCATAAGCCCAGGCCATTTTTTATCTTGAGGGTGCAGGGGGGGATACTACATCTTCTTGCTGACACAAACTCGTTTTCAGATGGGCTGGAGATTCCATCCATCACAGATGCAGGTCTGCGATGCTGCCTGCTGCACCAAAGGTGACACCCAAGAATGTGCAGGGGACTTCTGGCCAGGCGTCAGGACACCCTGCCAGTGGACCCCAGGGGAGCTCTTCCACCCAGCCACGCACAGGGACAGGTAAGCTCATTATGGGCTTAAGCGAAAGCCCACAATTCAACCGAAAACATTCAAACCCATTTGTGTAAACACTGTATCAAGATGAAGAGATTAAAGGATTAAGGGTTCAATAGGCTCCAAGGAGTGTGTGCATGTGTGTGTGTGTGCACATTTGTTTGTGTATGTCATAGTTTTGTAAGAAAAAGTCAGAGATATATAAGCAGTTTAGATCAAATTGGTAGAAACAGTTTTCAATGGCTTCTGAACCCAAAATGTAATTTAATGAACATATTTCTTAGCACCAGATATCAGTGTTTGGCCTCTGCAGAGGTTGACAGCAACTTTATTTTGTGGGATGGAGTTTACTTTGGAGTCCAGGGGATTCTAACCAAAAGGGAATCTTGCCCAGCCCTTTGTAAATGTGCAGGCACAAGGTTGTTTTTTTTTTTTTTTTTTCGCCATGGAACACAGAGTGAGATAGACCTCAAAGTACAAAGCCAACCTCACTCATTAGCAACTTCATACATACACACTCGGTTGAATGGGCAGATTTATAGGTGACATAGTGTCACAGATTTCAGAGGTGTGGCTTTGTCCTTCGATTAAAGCCTGCATCATTGGTCTGAGCCTGCAGCTGATCAGATGAGAGAATGTAATAAACAGCTCATACCTGGCTTTAGCCAAATCTAGACAAAATAAATTATGGGATAAAGACATCGTCTTAGATTACCTTTCAAAAAATTGACAATCAAGACAGGAAAGATTAGAATTTTATCTACCAAATTAGTTGCATTCATTCCTTGAACAGCGCCTGCCAAAGTGTCAGAAATCAAACTGATTGCAGCCAAGAAATATTGAAAGACTCGAGGGAAAATGAAAAAGCATTTAGCCGGAGGAGGCAAATACAAATAATGGAAGGAGACATGTTGTAGTTAATTCCTGGCAGGGGATGGCTCCTTCGCAAATTCATGTTAAGTCGGGACAGCTTACAGATTCTGAATTCAGAGACTGCGAAATCCTCGGTCCATTTGCTCCGGACAAGGCAGAAGTTCAGCACAGGGTCAGAGTTTTGTGCCTCCATTCATCTCTCCCACCCAAAAAGGCACCAGAGAAGGTTACAAATGTATCCTTGTGTTAAAAAGTACACAGGAGGGAAAATGAGACCATGACTTATGTTTTGGTCAACTTTGTTCTTTACTGGGACCAAAAGAACCTCAAGAACAATTTGAGGAGGAAAAGTTTATTTGGCTCACAGTTTCAGAGGTCTCAGTCCATAGACTGCCGATTCCATTGTTCTGGGCCCAAGATGAGGTAGAACATCATGGTGGAAGGGGATGGAGGAGATGAGACTCAGGAAGCAGAGAGCGAGAAAGAGAGAGAGGGAGAGAGAGAGAGAGAAAGAGAGAGAGTGTGTGCGTGCGCGAGAGAGCTCCCTTTACCACAGACAAAATATAAACCCCACAGATACACCTCCTGTGACCCACCTCCTCCAGCCATACCCTGCCTGTCTATAGTCACCACCCAGTTGATCCCTATTAGGGGAGAAATGCACTGATTAGGTGAAGGCTCTCATAATCCAATAATCTCACTTCTAAACTTTCTTACATGAGATTTTGGGGGATCCCTCACATCAAAACCATAACGGTTTATCATGTGTGTCCTAGAATCAAGCCAGTCAAATCCAGGTGAGTCTATACTCTCTCTAATTCTTAATTTTTTTTTAACATTTTTTTTTTAGTTGCAGGTGGACATGATACCTTTAATTGTATTTATGCAGAGCTGAGGATCGAACCCCGGGCCTCACACATGCGAGATGAGCGCTCTACCACTGAGCCATAGCCCCAGCCCCTGATTCTTAATTTTAATTCTGAGACATGACACTAATTTTAAAAGAACACAGCATTATGCCACTATAAGTTAATGATTCTATCACAACGACATCATGTTGAAGTTTCTGCTTATTTTTAGTGACAAAACCCATTGTCTTGCTAATCTAGCACACTCATCTTTTTGCCTGAATTGGGGCTATTTTATTGGCCACAGATAGGCAGGGCCTGGTCACTAGAGGCGACAGTCGTGGTAGTAAACTCTGTCGGCCACAAGATTCGGGGTGGACAGAGGAAGGTTCTGGTGACTGTGTTCCACTCCCTAGAGAAAAGCTGGAGGGACAGGAACAGGAGCTGTCTGACAAGAGTGGGACTAAAGCTGCTCATGCCAGAGATATGCCCACCTGATGGGCCTTTTGCAGTCCTCTGCTGTGGCGAAGGGCCGGGAACTGGGCAGCTTCAACCTCAGAGCAGGAAACATTGTCTTCCCACAGCTCCTTCTCAGGCTTCTGCTTCTGGCTTGTTGACAGACACCTGTCTTCTCCCCGTGTCTCCTGAAATCATCTCCCTCTCTGAACTGCTGTGTCTCTATTTCCTCTTCTTACAAGGACAATCATATTGGCCTGGGTGTCCACCCCAATGGCTTCCTTTTAACTCGATCACCTCTGGGGAGACTTTTCTCTCCAAATAAGGTCCCACCCTGAGATACTGAGGGTTAGGATGTCTGCATATGAATTTGGGGAGGACACTATTCAACCCATAGCAATTTTTGCATGACATGTTTGGTTTTTTTCCTCTATCACCCATAGACTCAAGGCCCAGAAGAATTGGTCAAGCTGTTACCACTGTCCTCATTTTAATCTTCATTTTAGGCTCAGAGAGCAGAAGGAATCCGCCCCAGGTTATGGAGCTACGTGAGCCAAGGAGCCAGAATGTGAATGCCAGTCTTGCTGACTCTGAGACCACAGTCTTTCCGCTCTATGACATTGTTCAAACCATGTCCCCTGAGCACCACTGAGTCAGACACTCTGTTAGGCATCGAGGAATTCAGACAAGAAGAAAATCAATTTCCTTCCTTCTAAGTGCAACCTGCTTTTACTAGAGAAAGACCTTATTCCATAACAGCTGTAGAAATAATGGCATTCTTCAACAAAATACATAGTCATAAAGCACGTGTGTCAACAACCCAGAGGATCTGGGGTCAAAGATGTTTAATGTTTCTGATATCTTTCCTATGGTTAAGAAGCAGTTAAACAGAAAACCACAGGAGCAAACAGAAGGTCTAGCATGGAAAATTGACAATGCAGATAGACACGACCCGGATGAGAGGAACACCAGAGGAAAGGTGGGTGGGGAATTTTGACAAAATTATAATAAATTGTGTCAGCAAAAATATCCCAAATTAATCTATTTTTAATGTCAGTCTGTAAAAGTTTGCTGTTTTAGGGCATAGTAAAAACTTTGTTTTTTTTTTTGGACTCAAACGCTCCAACAGTCCAAAGCTCTGGGTAACGACTTCTCACCTTCCATTTTTATTTCTAAATGCCCAAGTGATGCAGTCTGAGTGAGAACTGTTTTTATGAATAGATGCAATGAATTAGAGACAATGACTTACACCTGACTTTTTCATCCTTTTCTTTCACGAAATAAACACTGTGTGGAGTATCACACTTACTCTCATGTTATTAAATTTCTTGTCAAAATCTTACTTAAACCACAGAGACAAAGATGGATTCTGCCTCTGTGACTCTGAGCAGTTAAATTTACTTTTCTGACACACTGCAAGTTGATTTAGAGCTAATCTGTCTGCGTTTTATTGGTTTTGTGTAAAACATTGCTTTCTTTGGTTTATTTTCTTTCAGTCTGCATTGTCTTTTAGAAATATGTAATTTCAATTTATACTATAAGAAATTAGCCTGAGAAAAATCTAGAAAGACTTATAACAACAGAGAAACCTACATTAGTAATAGGCTTTTGGATACCTGCCACATAACAATGGGCAGGAATGTCAACAGTTAGAGGGGACAGGGGGGTGGTGATCAGCACTTAGAAAGGAACACTAAAGAGAGGTAAAAATCATGTATAGACTGGTCAGCAACATGGCGGATGGGTGGATTCCCCTTGGAACTGTGATACCACATTGGATGCTTCTGCTCATTGTGTTAATAAAAAGATGAATTGTGGACATTCGGGTACAAAAGAAAAACTACCACCATCACCAGCAAAAATCCCCACCAGAATCTTGGAAAATAAGAAGAGGTAGTGCCACACCACTAGGGCCCCTCAGCCCCTCCCGCCATCTTCCCAGGAGGGAAAACTGGGCCATTCTCCAGTTGAGGGCTGAAGCTAGACCACCACAGGGATTCTCTGATCTTGGGCATGTGCAATGGCCCAAGGGACTGACCTAAAGTTAGCTTGTTGCTAGTTAACCTATTATTAGCATTGAGGTGTGCTCTCCCTCCCTGCATTTTCCCAGGGAAAGAGAAACATTATGCATGAGCAGTAGAGAACAAATTATGTCAAGTGCGGCTGTCAGTCAAAGTGCCAATCAATCCCAGATCCACCCAGGGGAAAACAGCACAGCCCAATCAAAGCAGCTCCACTGTGTAGCCAGGGCCTTGAGCCACCTTGCAGTGTGGCCCTCTGCTCGCCTAGAGTACGTACATATTTTCACATTCAATAAACATTTACTTTGCTTGCCAAACTCTTGAGAGAGATGTAGACGGGCTTAGGCAGCCAGGGCAAGATGGCGAGTGGGGAGGTCGGGGTAGGGCCAGAGCAAGGGGCATGGAGAGGGTCTTCCAGTGGGGTCAACTTCCTGCTTGACGAAAGCACTCGTGGACACAAGTGAGGACCCAGTCGGACAGATACTTCCACGCTTGTGCTCCTAAGCCTGGGATCCAATAGAAAGACCAAAGCAGATGCGTGGACAGAGGAGCCACCAATCAATAATAGTGAGGAGCGCATGGACAGGAGGAGATAGGAAAGGAGGAAACTCCAGAGACCATAAGGAGAACAGGCCAACACTCCCCCACTGGACTCCTGGCTCCAGGGCCCTTCTCTTTGGAGAAGTCTGTCTGTCACTTTTGCAATAAACTTGCTGCTGGCTTGCTGTCTCTGTGCTGTTCTTCAATTCTTTGCTGAATGGTGACAATGAACCCAGCACCCCTAGATGGTGAAACTCTCATGTTTTTCTCAATTCTTACTTTGGGACACCAGGAGCTGGACCTGGGACCCCCTGGGGACCCTGCCCATGTGCTGGTAACATGTTCAAAGCTTGAGATGTGGGTCAATGACAGCCTACTTCATTGAAGTCTCAGTGCTAGATTTTCTGGAATCTTCTTGGAGGAATTTGGATCGGGTGATAGTATAGATTATAGATTGGTGTATTGCCACCTCTTTGGTCAGCTGTACTTACACTATTGTTATTTAAATTTATTTTTAAATAATTAAAATCTTTGAATCCCATGCTTTTGATCTGTTATTTGCTGTCTTTCCTAATTCTGAATCATTGGTCAATGTAATTACCAAGCACTATTATTGAAGAAATAGGAGTCTAAGTAGAACATGTCCGTACTATTATGCATGTTGCTTTGTTCCTGTGTGGCAGGTGCTTGATTTGGGCACTGGGAGGCCACAGGGTCCAGGACATGGCCTCATCTTGAAGGAACTTGCAGTTCAGGGGGAGAAACACCAGAGAGAGGGGTGCCTGACCACGGGGAGTGATGCGGACTATACTGTGCTACAGACTTTGGCAGTATTCAGGTTCAACACGAGAGCTAAAACATAACTAAACTGAGCCAGGGGAAAGGCAGGGCGAGTGTGGGGGACTGGACCTCAGAGAAGGGTGTTCCAGGAAGAAGGAGAGGCAAGTAGAAGAGTCCTGGGTCCCAGAGCAACTTGGGTAAAGATGGAGAGCTGAGTGGGGTGAAGGCTAAGGTTGCCTTGGTAACGTCCACTGCACACCAACTCCATGGTGAGAGGCTAATTGGCTTGGACACCATCTACATTTCCAGGAGAGGACTTGATTACTTAATGCCATCACAGTAGCCCCAACATCTCGGCTCTGATTGCTTTGCAATCCAGGTGGAAGCCACGTGGGTCTTGCACTGCCCTGATATACAGCTGGGAGCAGAGTGGGAAGCCCCCAGGTCCTCAGGAACAAGACTGAAGCATCTGTCACAAGGCACCGGCTGCCTCTATACTTCTTGACGAGCCTATGAGAGGCTCTGTCACCTAAACAAGGGTGGCTTCGACTTTTGTCTCTTGTTTCTGAAATCTGGCAAATGAAGTGTTCGGTGATTACATTGATGATCCAAAATTAGGAAAGACATACCCAAAGGACTTAAAAATCAGCATACTGCAGGGACACAGCCACATCAACAAACATAGCAGCTCAATTCACGATAGCTAAACTGTGGGACCAAACTAGGTGCCCTTCAACAGATGAATGGATAAAGAAACCGTGGTACATATACACAATGGAATATTACTCACCATTAAAAGATAATAAAATTAGGGCATTTGCAGGCAGATGGACGGAATTGGAGAATATCATGCTAAGTGAAGTAAGCCAATCCCTAAAAACCAAAGGCTGAATATTTCCTCTGATATGTGGATGCTGATCCATAATGTGGGGTGAGGGGCAAGGGAAAAATGGAGGAACTTTTGATTGAGCAGAGGGGAATGAGGGGAAGGGAAGGGGCATGGGGGTGGGAAAGATGGTGGAATGAGATGAATATCATTACCCTAAGTACATGTATGATTGCACAACTGGTGTGACTCTACATTGTGTACAACCAGAGAAATGAAGAGTTGTCCTCCATTTGTGTACAATGAATCAATGCAGGAGCCCTGTTTGGGGATTGGCTTGAATTGCAGTTGACTATGAGCCGTGGAGATTTGGCCATTGTCGCCACCCGTAGTCTCACGGGATTTTGTTGCGGGATCTGGAGTGACTTGGCCGAAATTGCTGATCGGGTCAGCGCCATTTTAGTGGTGTGTTTGGCGTGAGTTAGTTGTTAGAACCAGAGAGAAAAGTTATCAGAATAAAAAGCTGTTTGTCTCCAGTTTGCTTCTGAAGTTCTTCCCGCGGCTCCGGTGCTCCGAGCGCTTCAGGCGGCAACAAATCAAAATGCATTCAGCTAATTAGAACAAATAGAATAAAATTAAAATTAAATAAAAACAAACAAATAAATAAAAATAAAAAGCTTTAAAAAATAAAAAAATTAAAAAAAACAAAATTAGGAAAGACAGTAAATAATGTAGATCAAAAAGATCAGTCTCAATTAATAAATGGGGTGGCATCAAATTAAAAAGCTTCTGCACAGAAAAGTTTCAGTAAAGAAAACAACTATGAATGTGAAGAGAGAACCCACAGAATGGGAGAAAATCTTTGCTAGCTGCTCTTGTGACAGAGAATTAATATCTAGACCATAGAAAGAACTCCAAAAGCTTTACACCAAAAAAAACACAAAACAAAAACAAAAACAAAAAAAAACCAATAAAGTAACCCAATTGATAAATGGGCAAATGAATTAAAGACAATTCTCAAAAAGAAGAAATACAAATGGCCAACAAATATATGAAAAAGTGTTCAATATCATTAGCAAACAGGGAAATGCAGATCAAAAGCACACTGAGATTTCATCTCACACCCGTCAGAATGGCAGTCATTGGGAATACAAATAACAATAAATGCTGGAGAGGATGTGGAGAAAAAGGAACATTTTTACACTGTTGGTGAGATTGTAAATTAGTACAACTGTTATGGAAATCAGTGTGCAGGTTTCTCAAAAGGCTAGGCATGGAGCCACCATATGACCCAGTTATACCATTCCTCGGTGTTTATCCTGAAGAATTAAAGTCATTCTACTACAGTGATACATACATTTCCATGTTTATAGCAGCACAATTCACAGTAGTCAAACTATGGAACCAACCTAGGTATCATCAACAGGTGAGTGGATAAAGAAAATGTGGTAAATACACACAATGGAGTTTTGTTCAGCCAAAATGACTTCTTATTTAAAGAAAAATGAAATTATGTCATTTGCAGGAAAATGGATGGAACTAGATACAATCATGTTAAGGAAAGTAAGTCAAATTCATAAGGTCAAGGGTCATATGTTTTCTCTCATATGCAAAAGTTAGAAAAAAGGAAAAGAAAGGTGGGGAATCTCATGAAAATCAAAGGGAGATCAGTAGAGGAAAGAGACCAAGGGTCAGGGAGGTAGGAAGGGAGGGGGGAAGTGCTGGAGAATGATATTGCCAAATTATATTGTCATATCGTGTGCAGGTATAAATATGTAATGATAAATCCTGCCACTATATACAACTATAATGCACCAATAAAAATATGTAAACAAAGATGGGAATCAAAGAGGTTTTACTGAGCTAGATGCTGAACTTGAACAGACAAGGAGAGATTTAATAAAGATAAGCAGCTAGGTGCAGTGATGCTCGCCTGTAATCACAGCAGTTCAGGAGGCTGAGGCAGGAGGGTTGCAAGTTCAAAGCCAGCCTCAGCAACTTAGCAAGGCGCTAAGCGACTCAGTGAGACTCTATCTCTAATGAAATATAAAAAAGGGCTGGGGATGTGGCTCAGTGTTTGTGCCCCTGGGTTCAATCCCTGGAACCAAATAAAAGAAAGAAAGAAAGATTAATATAAGACTATGATTATCTATCTAGCTATTTATGTGACTATCTATCTATAATCATACAGAAAAAAAAAAGGCTTGGAGGGGACTCAGGTGCTGATGCAGTGGGTGTGACTGCTCAAGGATACAGTGGCATTATCAGTTCGCCATGTATGAATTGTATGATATGCACACCAAAATATGCAACGTGGGTTTAATCACCATACTGCTCTTCAGGTCTACAGAAGTCACAATCCCTTTTTATCCCATTTGTTATTTATACAAGAATAAAATCCATGTTCTTGGAACTATATTTGAGAAGCTTCAATTATAAACAGTAGAAAAATTTGAGTCTAGAAATGAAGTAGTTTAAAGATGGTGGGAGGGACAGACAGTGATGAGCATGGGAATTATGAAGGAGGCACATCTGTGACCCTCGTCTTCCCCTGCCTTCAAGGTCCTTCACCCACAGGATCCTTTCCCCCTGAACCTTGGTTCATCTCTGATGTTTTCCACAAGTTAGCTGTCCAGGCAGCAAGTCTCAAAGAACCAACGCTGCCACACTTAACAAATGTAATTGCTACTTCTTATTAACCTAGAAAAGATGGGATGAAAGAAGCAGGGTTCAGACTTGCATGTGTGCAAATGCAGGACATCAGTGGGCACACTGAGGCATCCAGCTTAAAATGAAAAGAGAAAACCCTCAGCCCAGCATGGTGGTGTAATCCCAGCAGTTCAGGAGGATGAGGCAGGAGGATCACAAGTTCAAGGCCAGCCTCAGCAATTTAGCGAGGCCCTGAGCAACTCGGCGAGACCCTGTCTCCAAATAAAACACAAAATAGGGCTGGGGATGTGGCTCAGTGGTTGAGTGCTCTTGAATTCAACCCCTGGTACCAAAACAAACAAACAAACAGAGAGAGAGAGAGAGAAGGAAAACCCTGAGTCTATCTGTGGAGACAATGCAGTGGCCTGTGCCTTCTGAACTAGGGAAACCCCAAAACATCTCCAAACCTGTGTAGGCTGGCCGTGTCCAGGAGTGACAATCCTGTGACTTTCTGCACAGGAGTTAAGGAACAGGAGTTGGAAGACGCTGGAGACAGACTTGAGAACCAATAATTTTGTAATTCTTGAAATTGTCCAATAATATTTTTCTTTGCTCTTTCCACACTACTCTCGATTGTCCCCTCTCAGAATTGCAGAGTGTATTTCATGTTCTCGATGCTGGATCCACACAGCCTCGGACGTGGCGCGGGGAAGGACGCAGCTGAGTGCATCTTCCCCAGGGGCATGTTCTGTGGCTGTCTCCCGGTCGTCTGAAATGTGGGTCCTAAAGCCCTGGAGTGGTCGAGGCAGACACGGTGCCCTGTGATCACTGCAGCCCGTTCCTATCCCAGCTGTCCTTCTCCGTCTCCTCTGCACTTAGGTGGGGCCGTGACTGAGTTCTGACCTTGGCTTGTGCCCCCAGCCCACGACCAGCCCCTGAAACTTCCCATTCCCCCCTGCATCCTCGCTCCTCTCCCTTGTCTGACATGAACACACCTTGCTTTCCTGAACTCCTGAGATTTGGGGTTGTGTGTACAGATGTGAGACTACACCAACCCCTTCAAAGGTGAAACGTGAACAGTAATTTTGAGTAGATATCTACTGAGCTGGCCATGTTTTGGGTTTGTGACTCTGAGGCACAAAACAGAACATTTAATGTGTTTTGAAGCGTATCAGCCTTTGAGCAGAAATTTTTTGAAGCTTGCGATTCGAAATTGATTATTATTGAGGGTTTTTAGATCTCCATGATTAATGGCATTGGCAGTACAAATAATGATACACTTTTACATTTTTGCAAATAATTTCTAAAGAGACATTCCAGTTCTAAATGTGTATCCACAGTCAAGCCTGGTCCATTAGGGACTTATTATATGAGACTTCTGCAAAGGATGCTGACATTGAGAAAGCAATTTTACTCCATATTTTGAGTGAATCTATCAATAATTTTCTCTATTAGCGGTTTGCTCTAAAACCTCCAGTTCTCTCCAATAAATTTCAGAGGTATTTCACAGCCTTGGCTCTACTTTGCAATTACTTGGAAAAAATTTTTAAATACACATGCTTAAGCTTCATTTCAAGAAGTTCAAATTTAACCAGCCTTAATATTTTTTAAAAGATCCCCCCTCAGTGATCCTAGTGTATGGCCCTGGGGAACACAGTGTCCACAGGATTGAGTTTCATTTACATGACATAGTTTTGTCAGTTTTCAAAACGGGGTTCAAATCTGTGGGGCTCCATTACCCACATGTCCCACCAGTCTGGACCCATGCATCTTACACCCAATTATTACTGTGTCTTCAGTCCCTGCCTTTCTTAACAAGACCCTCAGTAATTGCTGCTAGTTTTGTCCTAGACCCTGAAATGGGAGCAAACCAGAAACATAGCAGCTGATTACCCCAAGGTCACTCACAGCCCTGTTCACCTTTATTTTCTGCTAGTGTACAGACAAGAAAATCAACATTTTCAATTTCCTGGATTTGGCAAAATTTTGAATTGTCAGTGTGGTATTGTTTTTGTTAATTTTCTTTTCTGAATAAATTACATTGTCTCCCTTTCACTTTCCAAAAGAATAACCTATAGCTCTTTCTTGAATCCCCTCCCTTCCTATCTGCCTGGAACTGTAGACATGAGGTCTAGCAGTAGGGCAGCTATCTTGTGATCATGAGGTAAACAATATGAAGAATAAGGCCTATACATTAAAGAGGAAAAGATAAAGAACCTGTATCCTTGTTTGCATCACTGAAATGCCATGACACTCCTGGACCCCCAAACTACCACCAAACCAAAGTATGTTTTTGAGCCACTATGGTGGGTTTTTCCGTAACTTGCAGCAAAATGTCTCCCTAACTACAATATTTTGAACTATTTGATTTCTCAGGTGATTGAAAGACCAATCCCATAATTTAAAACAGGTAGTCTATCAAAGGAAATGTTGGTATCAGAACTGAAGAGAAACAAGATATTCCAACACTATGGTAGATTTTATGATGAGCAGAATTTATATGTGTCAGCCAAGTAGAGAAAGATCCAGAAAAAACGTCATTTTTTTTTTTTTTTTTAAGTCTTTAGGGCCAGGCCAGTGGTGCATACCTGTAATCCCAGCAACCAAGAAGACTGAGATAGGAGGATAATAAATAGGAGGCTAGCCTCAGCAATTTAACGAGGCCCTAAGCAATGTATCAAGACTCTGTCTCTCTCTCTACATGGTGTGTGTGTGTGTGTGTGTGTGTGTGTGTGTGTGTGTGTAAATGTGGTTAGAAACATTTTTTTTTTTGTATGTAGATTTTAAAAATTTTCATCATAGCCCCATCCCACCTTTCATTCATTTGTGAAATCAGTGTGACCTCACATTAGAAAATGGCTGGTGGAGTTATCCAGATGATCTGAGTGATTCCCTCAGAATTAGTAAGCCTTTTGAAGGACCATGGTTTGGGCTCCTCCCGGGTTGCCTGAATTCACGGTGGCAGAGGTCTTTCTTGCAAAGCATGCATGTAGTGTCACCCATTCAGGAACATTTTTTTGATGGATTAAATTAAAATTGATTCACTTGTCAGGGCCTCTTGAATAATGAGAAAGTGGATGTCCACAAATCCAGATACTTGATGTGGAATCATGCACACTTAAAATATAGTATTTATTATGCATATCCACTTTGAAATCAAATGGCGGGGTTCTAAATCAGATCGATTTTGGAGCATGAGGTTTTTTTTTTTTTTTTTTGGTAATGAAAATGGGTCTATAAAGTCTTTATGAGAAAGTTCAAAATCTAAGGTTAATATAAAAGGGTTTGAAAGCAATCACCAGGTAAGTAAAAATTTAGTGCAGGAAATGAAAGGGAAAGATGGGGAAATGAAATGAAGAGAGGCACTGGGCAGAAAGGAATCTGAAAGGGACATTAATACTTCGCTTAATGAGAAAGAATATAGGGAGATGATCCCGGTGGCGTAGAATAACGGATGGAGCTACTCCAGTTCACGCCAGAGAAAATGGATAATAAATAAGAGTCAGCTGGCAGATCTGTGGGTGTCCTGGACTTTTACAAGAGCGATAAATCAAGAGCTAAATGTAATCTTCAAGATGAGAGAAGTATGCAGGGTCTGCGCTTGATTTCCCAGGCTTCAGGAGAAGGCACGTCCTGTCCATTGCAAACAAAACAAAACAAAACAAACAAACAAAAAAATCTAGGTGAGGTATTCAACAGACACCCGTGAAAATGAACATCAACAGAGACTGCTTTCCAAAAATATTTTAAAGGAATTTAACAGCGATGAGCCCCTTTTGATGTCCATTTCAGTGTACCTCTATTATGTGATACTATTTTCTTTACAGTAAATGCTAATGAGAAAACAAGAGGCATATGCATAATCAAGGCAATTGCATGTGTGAGATGACGCTCTGTGTTTTGCACATACAAAGAGATGGAAGAAAGTTCTAGAGGAGATCTTAGCCATGCATGGGTACAGAAGTTGGGTCATTTTTTAATGATAATGTCCACCAGGAAATAAGGGAACTCCTGGTACTGAAAATTTTCCCTACCTTCTCTTATTCATCTCTCAGAACCCAACGTAGCTGTTGGCCAGGTCTTTGTATGACACTTGGGTTGTTGTCCTCTAATTGCTAGAGGACGGACAGATGGGAATGGTGGGAACATGAGGTTAAGGGGATAATTCTATATACTGGGCCCACTGTGCTGACCCCCACGTGCTTTCTTTTCCAAGAAGCAAAACAATTTACTTGTAGCCCTGCCTATTCTAAGTGGACAGGACATGTCACATTCTTCAGCAAACTACCTGTTATCTGCAGGAGAAATGCAGGTCCGAAATAATGTCGATAAGAGGAACCCAAGTTACACCTAAGTGGGAGAATTTTGTGACCCTTTTCATAGGCCAGATCCTGAAACTCAGGGAGATAAGGATAGTTCCTCCTAACCATCAAATCTGTAAAAACGTATGGTTAAGAAGCCAATTAGAACTGGTCGGCATGAGCCAAGGTGACCTAGAGTG
This sequence comes from Tamias sibiricus, assembly GCA_025594165.1. Taxonomy (NCBI): domain Eukaryota; kingdom Metazoa; phylum Chordata; class Mammalia; order Rodentia; family Sciuridae; genus Tamias; species Tamias sibiricus. Next base: position 11,750,797 of record CM046675.1, read on the forward strand.
GTCATGGCAGTGGGGACTTGAAAGTCTGATGTCATCCTGCTGTCAGTCAAATTCAGGAAGTAGACCTGGACTCTCTGGAAACTTCTCTGGGATCCCCAATAAAACTGAAGTATAGGAGAGTATGCACATAGTCCCTCTCCTCTCTGAGAGCACCCACTCTCTCCCTTGAGAGTGTCCCCTTTTCTTTTCCTATCCATTCAATAAACTCATTCCTATTGCTCTGAGTGACAGGTCTGAAATCTTTCTGACTTGATTACAAGAATCAGGGTTTGAAGGGGGTCTTCACGCTGCCTCAGTTTCCTGGAAGGCTCCAGCTCTGGACCATTTATCATCACCTCCAAGAGTCAGCTTGCTCACTGCACACACAACACACAACATCCTGAGTACTGCTTCCCAATGTTCCAATGCGACAAAATGTGAGATGAAGAAAGAAGTATCGGAGACAGCACTGAACAGATTTGACAGGTAAATATGGCCCCAGTTCTATGCAATATAATGCCAAGTATAACTGAATTTGATTTCTGAGGATTTCACTCATGTTATGAACTCTTATTTCAATTAATTTGTCAAGATTCTTGCCGGGCGTGTTGGCGCACGCCTGTAATCCCAGCACTTTGGGAGGCTGAGGCAGGAGGATTGCGAGTTCAAAGCCAGCCTCAGCAATGGCGAGGCACTTAGCAACTCAGTGAGACCCTGTCTCTAATAAAATACAAAAAAGGGCTGGGGATGTGACCCAGTGGACGAGTGCCCCTGAGTTCAATCCCCAGTACCACAAAAAAAAAAAAAAAAAAAAAAAAAAAAAAAAAAAAAGATTCTTGTATGCACCAAAGTTCTAAGTGGTTAAGTCACTTGGAAAATCTGGATTAAAAACATTACTAGAGGGGCTGTGGCTGTGGCTCAGTGATAGAGCACTTGCCTAGCATGTGTGAGGCACTGGGTTCAATCCTTAGCACCGCATAAAAATAAATAAAATAAAGATATGCTGTTCATCTACAGCTACCAAAACAAACAAACAAATAAATATCACTAGATGTCTGAGTTTTGGCAAATCAATTAAGCAGGAGTTTTCTCTCTAATGGAGTAGGGATAATAATACAATCCTGTTCCTGCATGATTTGAATGAGATAATGAATGTACCTTGCCTTTTTTCTGATGTTTTTCCAGTACAGTGTCCCAGGGTCCCAGTGCTGGTTTTGGGTAGTGAGATATTGATTGGGAGGTTGATGAGGAGAGAGAGTCTGTGTCTGTCAATGTTAGTTCCGAGTATGATGTTGAGCTACATCAGTGTGAGTAAAAATGGAATCAAGTGCATCAAGTAAAATGTAATCAAATTACAGCCTTACTAATTTGCTGAGGCTGGATTGAACTCTCAATCCTCCTGCCTCAGTCTCCCCAGCCTTTGGGATTACAGGCATGGTCCACCATACCATTCGTTACCCTTTGAAAAGCCCCCATCAATCTTCCTTTGTGAGGGTCTTGATGTTGTGGTGGTCAGGGTGATTGGGGGTTGTGGCACATTTTTGGTGATAAGGGAGGGTGCCCATGTGGCATGATCTTGGAACAACAGTGATTCTGAAGGAGATGTGACTATGGCTGGGGAGGGCTGACACACAGGGCCTCATCTCCCAGGTGGTGGCTTTCAGATGGCCTTCACTGTCCTCCCCTGCTCACCCACTCAGGGCTGACTAGCTACTTAAAGAAGTTTCTTGGTAAGGGACAGGGCCTTACCTTATTCACAAATAACTGTACAGTGAGACGCATTTTTCTATCCCTGGGTAGGTAAATTGCAACGTCCCAGGTGGGAAAACACAATTGACTTAACATCTTCGTGGGGTTCAACCTTAAGAAGCCAGTGAAGATATACAAGCAAAGTTTTAGAAAAATCAATGTGGACACTTACCAGATTCTGCTCTAGTTACTTCTGCCTAAATCGGAAGAGACTTTTACCCATTGAGTTTCTAGAGCCACAGCTAAATTCTTAGGTGTCGTTAAGTCACACACCATGCAGGAATATTAATATCCATATCAGCTATAATCTCACCGTGTGTGGGAGAATTTCCTGAGACTTCTAAAGATAATTCTTCAGTAATACGTTTCATCCGGCAGTTTCATTTGGGAAGCAGATCTTTACCTATTAAATTTGCAAAGGTTGTGTCAGAGGGAAAAGGAGTGTTTTTCTAATAATAGTCCCAAAGTAACAATTTGAATTTAGGACATTGGAAAAGCTTCAGTATTGTTAGAAGTTCCCCATCACTGGAGAAGTTTTAGTGCTTTGAGAGACGGCTGTGCTGGGGAGAGGAATTGGTGCATATAGAGCTGCATTCTATCAGTGAGAAAAGGATATTGTTGTTCATGGACGCTGTAAAAAACTCCCCTCCGGAGTGTAAAGAAAGGGCAGGAGTGTTGGGCTCCAGTGCTTCCCATGAGCAGATCCGGACAGCTGTCCTTTTGTGTGAGATAGGGCTCTTCTCTCTGTTCCTCATGCATATAAGTCGCCTTTTTATAGTCTTAGAAAATAGAGGACGCTCCCTTATTGCTTGTATTTTGGGGGCCAGTTGTTTTATCTGCAGAATCAGATGTTTGTTTTCATTTCTAGCTTGTTTGCTTTCTAGGATGTTTTGAAACTATCCAGCTGCTTAGAGGAGATCTAAATCAGTGATTTCCCTCTTTCTACTGAGTAAGCCCCTTGTCAAATTTGAGGCCATAGCACAGAAAGGACAAAAATCCTTTGACTTCCACTCTTAAATCTACTCCAGAGTATTGTTTGAAAGTTACCCAAAAGTAAGCATCTTACTTTTTCTTACTTAATTTTTGCTGATATTTTGTTGTTCTTTCAAGAAGTATTTTTGCGGACATATAATAATTGTGCATGTTTTTGTGGAGTACAGTGTGATAGTTCAGTACATGTATCTAATGTGCAATGATAAGATCAGGGTAATTAGCGTTGTCATCTGCTATAAGATGGTCCCTGAAAGCTCATATGTTGATACCGCTGGTTACCAGTGATGAGTCCTTCTTCCTCTCATGTTGAAGTTTGAACATTAGAGAAGCATGCTGAGGCAAGCGTGTAAAGCAGGGTTTATTAACAAAGAGGTCACACAGACTTCTCCCAGGAGGCAGAAGGGGGCCACAGCTGGTGTCCTGGTATCCCCAGAAGTGAGGGCATTCTGCCTTTTTCTATGTTCTAGGCTTCCTTTGTTCTCCTGCCCTCTTCCCCTCATCTTTCTCCTTCCTGCATACGTGACCAGGCCCAGGAGATGCTGGGTGGGATGGCCAAAAGGTGGGCTGGAGGGGCCAAGGTGGGGTGATCTGAGCAGGAAGGGGGTGCCCAGGGTGAATTAATTAGCAGTTTCCAGTCTGCTCAGGAGTTGCTTCAGTAACAGTTCTTTAGGATGTGCCCTGTAGGCTGGGTTTTGGGGACATTAACATTTCAGTCTCCCATAGGCACAGTTTCTAACCTTTGGACCCAAACTGGTTTGGTCTGTTTTCTTTAATCTGGCTCAAAATTTATCTATCTGTGTTGATTACTTGTTTTTTAATTCTGGCTTCAGTGTGAGAAAATGCAGGAATGAGGGGCTGGGGCTATGGCCTAGCGGTAGAGCGCTTGTCTCACATGTGTTAGGCCCTGGTTCGATCCTCAGCACCACATGAATAAAATAAAGGTATTGTGTCCACCTACAACCAATATAATATATATATATAAAAAAAAAACTGCAGGAATGATTAGAGGTGACACGACTGGATTATGAGAGCTGTAACCTCATCAATGGATTACTTCATTGGATGGATCAATAATTTGAAAGCCCTACTGTATTGGGTGGCAACTATAGACAGGGTATGACTGCAGAAGCAGGTCACTGGGATGCGCATTTGGGGTTTGTATATCTTGCTCCTTGCTCCTTGGACGTGCTCTCTCTCTGCTTCCTGGCTGCCATAGACTGAGCAGCTGCCCTCCACACACTCGTCCGCCCTGATGTTCTGCCTCACCTGGGGCCCAGAGCCATGGAGTCGGCCGACCACAGACAGAACCTCTGTAGCCATGACCCTGAAGAAGTCTTCCTCCTCTGTGTTGTTCTTGCCAGATATTTTCATCAGAACAACAAAAACCTGACTAACACCCCTTCTTAAGCATTTATCCTTCATGTTTGGGTGCTTTGAACTCTCTCTAGATCATAAAATATATAATCAATGGTTGTTTATAGTTTTGAATCTTTGACCAACATACTCTCTTTGGGGTCTTGCGTAGCACATTGTCTAGTTTTCTTGATCATGGAAGGCCAGTTTCTGAGCTGTGTACTCTTGGGGTATTTGAATATTGTCCTGGACTTTCTCCTCTTGCTCTTTTCAGGATGTGCCACCTTGTGAAGCAGTTGGTTCGCCAGCAATCCAGGATAGCAAACATCTTACAAAATCAGGAATTTTGCCTGGGACGGTGGTGCATGTGTGTAATCCCAGCAGCTCAGGAGGCAGAGGCAGGAGGATTGTGAGTTCAAAGCCAGCCTCAGCAACAGTAAGGTGCTTAGCAACTCAGTGAGACCCTGTCTCTAAATAAAGTACAAAATAGGGCTGGTGATATGGCTCAGTGGTCAAGTGCCCCTGAGTTCTATCCCCAGTACCTGCTTCCTGACTGCTATAGAATAGACTGAGCAGCTTCTCTCGACCACACCCGTCTGCCAGTGATGTTCTGCTTCACCTCGGGCCCAGAGCCATGGAGTCTGTGTTTCTTCACAGGTAGGAAGACTGGAATCATGGTACGCGTGGTGTTATCCCTGACCACAGGAGTCTGGCAGTGGCTGGCTCACGAGGAGCCACCCTTTCACTGGGGTTCAAATTCAGCCTGCATAGATCCGCCTTCAGGTTCAGCAAATTTAAGGCAACATGTAGAGGGCGACTGTCCTTTCAAAGTCCATATTCTTTCTTCCACCAGGGGCCATTTAGCTGCTATTTCTGTTCCTAGGATCATCAGTAGGATTTAGTCACAATCCTGCCATGAGGAGTTAGCGTCTAGGAAGTGAGGACTATGACATTTCCCCCAAAGCATGTTCTCATTTCCTAGAACATTCCTGAGTTCTCTATCTCCTGGTTAATTCACATCACCTCAAATTCTGTCAGTTTTGGAAGATAAAAATGAACAGAATCGGCTTTGCTAGTTATGGAATTTTATGCTCAGTAGTAACTCCCCCTTATGGAAGAAGGCACTCTTTGGTCCTGTTTCTGGAATGCCCTGGGGTGGAGAGTATCAAATTTCTTCCTTGTTTGTCTCAACCAATGATCTGCTTTCTGAAAAGATTTCCAGGCTGATATCAGGAGGATTGGCAATGGGAGTGGGGAAAAAATACTCCTTAAAAAAAAAAATCCATCAACTCTAAGTCTAGTGAAAATCAATAAACTTAATCAAGTCGACATCAAGGTTCTAAATAATTGTTAAAATATACAATCATAATAAATAAATAAATAAATATGGAACTTCAAAAAAAATTATACAATCAGTGGTCAGATCTCTCCATAGCTGCTAGCTGCTTCTGAGAGTGGACAGGAGGACAGATTTCTTAAGGGGACTTTCCTCCTGGGGATTCTGGTCTGCAGTGTCTGAGGGGCGAATGACTGTAGGACTCTCTTTCTAGAACACCTCTTATGAAAATGAACTTCCTTACAGGTTCCTACTAGGGAAGTCTGGCTCGTAACATCTGCACCTGTGTGTCCATGCCTTTTCATCTGCATTTTCAATTTAGTTTTCTTTCTCTTTGATGGCCATTCTGAAATTGGAATTCTTCCCTTTCCTCCCTGTTACCTTCTATTTCTCAAAAAAAAAAAAAGAAAAAGAAAGGAAAAAAAAAGATGGTAAAATGAGATGGATATCATTACCCTAAGTACATGTATGAAGTCACGAATGGTGTGAATATACTTTGCATACAACCAGAGATTTGTAAAAATGTGCTATATATGTGTAATATGAAATGTAATGTATTCTGCTATCATTTATAACAACTTAGAATAAAAAATTAAAAAAAGAAATATAATGACCAAAAAAAAAAAAAATCACCCTCGCCCCTTCATTTCCTCTCCCACCCTCCACCCATTGATCTGATGAACACAATTGAACCATTAGGCCTCCTCTTGGTTTTTTCCTCTGTCTCATGCTTCCCTTCCCCCTTAAAACTGTAAGGATCCCAAAAGGCTTGTTCTCTGCTATCTCTGCAGTGATAACTCACAACCTGGTGCATAGCGAACACTAAAAAGATGTGATGCATAAACAGCTAATACAACACACAACGGGTTCCAATATCAAGAAGGGAAATGGGAAGGTCAACTGTGGATATTGCCCTATGCACATTTCTGTCAACTGCAAGAAAACCATTCAAGTAGCTTTGAAAGGGAAACTCCACACAATACTGCCACTGAAGTCAGCAGCTTCCCACAGGGAATGTGTATATTCAAGGAAAGAGTTGGTGTATAGCTGTTGTAGTCAGCTTATTTTTTGCGCCTGTGACTGAAAGAACCAACGAGAACCATTTTAAAGGAGGAAAAGTTTATTTGGGGGCTCACAGAGTCAGAGGTCTCAACCCACAGACTCCATTCCTCAGGACTCAAGGTGAGGCATCATGGCGGAAGGGTGTGGTGGAGGGAAGTGGCTCACATGATGATGATCAGGAAGCAGAGAGAGAGAGAGACTTGGCTCACTAGACGCAACTATATATCCCAAATCCATGTCCCTAATGCCCACACCCCACCTGCCTTCAGTGACCACTCAGTCCCATCAGGGGGTTAATTCACTGCTTGGGGTAAGGCTATCATAACCCAATTGTTTCTCCTCTAAACCTTTTTGCATTGTCTCACACATGATCTTTTGGGGGACACCTCACATCTAAACCACAACAATAGCTTAGGTGATGTTTATAGGAAATTCAGGTTGTTTCTCCATAGGTAAAATGTGAGGGGGGCACTTTTCAAATCTACCTGTAATAATCATGGAGCACCGTTTATCCACTGTACCATAGTCAGTAAAATGGAATAATTCCACAAATATTTTTATTAAAAATTTTTAACTCTAACATATTCCACCCCCTGCCCATTCCTTTAGGTAGTAAGCACAGGTCACGGCCCTCAAAGCCAGCATGTAAGAATTGGGAATATCTTAGAACTCTGGTGCCTTAGAACTTAATGTCTATTAAAGAGATTCTCTTTGAAAGGTATCAATTGCTTGCATTCAGGATCCCCTCCCTCCTTTCTCTCTGGGACAGTATCCAAAGCCCAGTAGCTGTTGGCAACGCCCAAGAACTTTAGCTGGGAGTGGGGGCAGGCACAAGCTGGTTGGGGCCATCGCCACCTGTCGGAACTGGCCTTTGCTGACAAGTTCTTGTTTCGTCTGGACCTCAGCCATTAGTCCATGCTGCAATTCTCCCTTTTGTGTTTCGATCCTGATCCTTTTGTTCCCTGTCACTAAGGGACGCCTAGCACACCACCTCCTTTTCCTGCACTACTCTGAGTGGTGGACATCTCTGCTCCCTGTCCCAGACTCAGCTGTAGGCCTAGAAACTGCCTGAGGAGGTCTCTGGGCTTGTGTGTCTGGACGTGTCTTGCAGAAAATTTTTCTCTACCTACCATGTGATAGGTGTGGAAACCCAGTAGGCGGCCCTCTGGGGGCGTTAGGTAGTATATTAGGATAGAGGTTGAGTTGCCTCATCAGACGTAAAAACAATGCCACTTGAATAGGCAGATGTTCATTCCTGCTTCATAGAACCACGGGAGGGGCTTCTGTGCCGGTGCAGGGTCTAAGGCTGATTCAAGATAAAATGTCACCGTCCCGGCTTCCTCTCCCTGTTGCTCTGCTGCTCTAAAACTCAGCCTCCTGTCTGGGGGTCCAGCTTCACCGTGCTTTCATCTCATCCACAAAGAGAGAGGAGAAAAGGCCACACTCGGTCATGGGACCCAGACCAGCTGCATCAAATGCCAGGAAACAGAAATGTCAGGAAGGCCACGTGGCAATTACAACTCGAAAGCTCTATGAGCAAAAATAAAGACCACGGATGTGGTCCCCCTGTCCAGGGTGGGCAGGAGAGTCTGCCACGCCAGGCACGGGGGCTGTCATCCTGCTCTGTGTGTCCTACTATTGATGCCACGGGTTACCGGTGACGAGTCCTGTTCCCTCACAAGTTGAAGTACAACATCAGAGAAGCACACTGGGGCAAGCATGTAAAGCAGGGTTTATTTACAAAAGGATAACATGGACTTCTCCTGGGAGGGAGAAGGGGGCCACAGCTGGTACCCCGGTACCCCCAGAAGTGAAGTGTTCTGCCTTTTTCTATGTCCTAGGCTTCCTTTGTTCTCCTGCTCTCTTTCCCTTATCTCCTCCTTCCTGCTTAGGTGACAAGGCCCAGGGGATGTTGGGTGGAATGGCCAAAGGTGAGAAGGAGGTGGGCTGGAAGGGCCAAGGTGGGGTGATCTGGGCAGGAAGGGGCGTCATTAACAACTCCCTGTAGGGAGGTACAGTCCCTGGGACAGTCCCTTAGCAACAGGTTGGAGAAGGGTCAGGTTATCTTGATAAGGGTGGAGGAAGGGCTCTGAAGGAATCAACATTTCAATCCCCCTAATCTCTGGATCTGGCCCTTGCCTATCTGCCTGTCTAATTCTGGCTTCACTGTCCCCAGGCTGGGGACAGGGCTAGGGTTCAGGGCTCTTTGGAAGCCCACTCACTCTGAGTCCTTCCCCAACACTCCTTCTGTTTCAACAGGGGTTAGGGCCCAGGGCCCAGGAAGAGGAAGCCTTTTCCTCATAATATCTATGATCATGCTTTCCTGAAAGTCAAAAGCTCCAAATCAATCATTGTGTTTTCTTATGAATTGTCCTTTTTTTCTGAGGATTTGAACATAAAAGACTTAGTGTAGGTCCTCGACAGAGAGCCACGAAGTAAGAATCAGCACTAGACCAGCACACGTTGACCAAGACATCACAACATGATCAGATGACAGAGAAATAACCTGAACCCTAGTTTCCAATAAGAAGAATTCTAAATTTGGGTACAGTTGCTGTAAATTAACTGACAAGTTTCTGAGCTTCAGTGTTTTCTCCCATGATTATTCATATTTGTATAATCTGAGGATTAGGAACTATGAAAAAATGGCAAAGCATTCTTTATGAGGTAAAACAAACAGCTATCAAAAAATCAGCCAGGCATGGTGGCACTTGCCTGTAATCCCAGCAGCTCTGGAGGCTGAGGCAGGAGGATCACGAGTTCAAAGCCAGCATCAGCAAAAACGAGGCTCTAAGCAACTCAGTGAGACCCTGTCTCTAAATAAAATACAAAATGGGGCTGGGGATGTGGCTTAGTGGTTGAGTGCCTCTGAGTTCAATCCCCAATACCAAAATAAATAAGTAAATAAAAATAAATTCCATGCTGGGAATTTAAGAGGGAATGATGTTTTCCCCTCATAAATAACAACCTTCTCTTCAAAGGATAGGCAACACTGAAATGTGGGTTAAAGTTTGAATTTTTATAATAGGAGTATAATTTGAAATACCTCTTAGCTTTTATATATGCCCATACAGGATACCATGCCTGGCTGATTTTTTATATACATATCCATATATATATAATATACATATATATATATATATATATACACACACACACACATACAGACGTATATATATATATATTTTTTTTTTTGGGGGGGACACACCTGAGTTTTTGGCAAATATCCTATTAGTTCCCATCAGTGTGATGGGTTATATGTAACTGAAAATTCGATCCACCAATTCACCACAAGCTGGATAAGGTTAAGTTTCCTGTCATTCTAGAGAATAATCAGAAATCATACTTCATTTTATTTTCTTCTTGTATTTATTGTGAATGGAATTTCACATGTACCCAATGAATCCTTTGAATACCTAAACCGTTTTAAATGGTTATTTTTCTAATATGTCCTCAAAGTAAACCCTTGGCCATAAATGGCAGCTGTTTTGTTTCTGTTTTTTTAATCAGAAATGATTACAAGGGCTAATCTCAGAGACACCAGGCTGCTGTCTCAAGGGCAATTTAATAAAGGTATTTCTTTATTTGCCTAGGATGCATTGAATTTTGCCTGAGATGTTCATTCTATCTTCTTATTTAAGAATTGCTGTCAAGAGACAACTCATAAAAATAGAATCTTATTAGTATTAATCTTAATAATTTACTCAGCCAGCTCACGCGCTCAATTCTGTGTGACTGTTCTCCATGTCACTAAATGGCTTCCCAGCTCTGATCTCCATAATGAAGTTTCAACCAAATTCTCTTCCAGCTAGATTATTCCACCTACGGAGAGGGATTTAATTATTCAGAATGAGAAGGATGGTAGGGAAGGGACATTAGTGATCCGAAAGTCCAGCCTTTGGTTTTACAGATAAGGAAACAGAATTTGTATGACGAGTTCAAGGTTACACAGTGAGGCTGAGTATTTTCAAATTCAATTATAATGAAAATAAAAGCTATATGCTATTAGGTACAAATCTTTAAGGCTCACACTTGGAATAAGGTCATGAACAGGAGGAGTGGCTTCTCCTGTGGGGGTTATAGTATGAAGGCATTAGGTAAAGTGAAAGTCACATATGGCTACATCAAAGTTATTTGCACCTGACTTCTGATCACTGTAGCCGTTAGAGTGCTCAGCAGTGGCTGGACGGGTGTGTGTTCTCGTATATTCTTGTTTGCATGGATGCAAAATTTCCTATAGCCATAAATTGAACCTCATTGGAAACTGATACCAAAGTTTTCCAACACAACAAAACTGGTTTTCCTCCAACACTGAACTAGACCTTGCTTTCTTCCCACCAGTGAGGAAGATGGATCGGGTTAATGCCTAGGGCCACAGTGCAGGACAATGCACAAAGTGAGTCCAAGACCTACTCAGTGCTGTGTGGTTATTGCAGGAGGAGGTCCTATAGGGACCACATCTGGCCTGGGGCAGAGCAACTGCATATCTTTCTCTCATACTCATGTGCCCGAGGGCGTGTATTTGTGGAAAGGAACTGTCTGCATTATTTAACTATTGTTTCTTTTGCTTTATCTTTACCTGATGAGCAAAGTAAATGTATTTAGGTGAATAAAATTAAATGAGATGGTGCAAACTATGAGCATCTATCTACTCATAGCCTTTGTTGTCAGTGTTCTAGTTAGTTGAATAAACGTTTATTAGAGGTTTGCTGTATGCTTGCAAGCATGCAAATTTATGTAAATTCTTAGGATCAGTCAAGAAAGACCCATGCAAAAGTGCTGCATAGATACATCTTTATTTTTCTTTCTTTTAGTCTCATGCCTCACTTTTTTATCCTTTAAATAAGAGTGATGTTTAGTTTGAAGGACAGTGATGATGACCATGGAGGGCAGAAGAGTAGAACTCCTCTTGGTGAAGGTGTAGATCCTCTTGTTCATATTCAGACATGTGTAATTTTTCATTGTCGTGTGACAGACCTGTATTAGTATGTTTTTCATTATTATAATGAACTAGCTGAGACAGGTCAACTTTATAAAGTAAAGAGGTTTACTTAGTTTATAGTTCTGGAGGTACAAGGTCCAGAGGCCTCATCTACTTGACAGAGTAGTCCCAAGATGGCACATGGTAAGGAACAAGAAGACACATTTCTGTCTGTGTCTGTTTTTTTCTCTGTTTTTACAAAGCCACCAGGACTCCATCATGAGGTTTCTACCTTATCTAGTCCTAATAACTTCCCAAAGGCCCCACCTTTAAACAGCAGAATTATATTAAGTTCCACCTTCTTAGTGCCAGTATATGTGACGCTGGGGATTCAACTCCTGATAAGGTTGAGGGGACAGACCATATTCAAACCTTAACAAGATCCTTATCCTCATCATGTTCTAACAGGACTTTATAAATGCACCAATACCAGGATGCAAACCCTACAAGCAGACAGAGATGTGCTAACACAGCTTTAGCATGTCCAAGGGGCATGTGCTTGGATCATGCTGCCAGTTTGAGAGGAGACCCCACAAAATTCAAGTGGAGCAGGGAGGCCTTCTGGGTGGGGTGATAGCCAAACGACTTTTGAGATTTTGGTCGTAAAGACTCAGATCAGCTGGGACGGCTCTGGCCACAACCTAATAGTCGGGAAGAACTTGGAGGCTCTCAAAAACCAACCTCAATGGGGGAGAAATAGAGTGGATGGCTAGACTTACCTCCCCAAGAAGAGAAATGGTGTTTGATAAGGAAGATTGTTTCTTACCCCTGACGACACAAGGGAAATGTGAATAATTCCTAAAGGGCGTAAAACTGGGAGCTGTAATGTACTGCCTGGAGCAGCCTCTCCCGAGCACTTTCTCTGCAGGGTGACATGCAGATGCAGCAGCAATAGCAGCCACACCCAGTCTCACAGGCAGCGATGCCAATCACAAGTCTCTCGCCTTCAAGGGGATCTTTAAGTTCTGATCTGCACATTGTAGCTAGGAGGACCTCGGGACAAGACAAAGCCCCTCAGAAAGAAAAGCCACAGGAACAGAGTGGATTCCTGCTCATGTGACCACGTGGTGGTGATACCCACATGGGAGAGCCCCAGCCACAGGAATGAGACCCAGGTAGGTTTGTATCCAGCTGGTATCCAGGGTGCCAGTCCAAGTCCTCAGAGGGAAAGCAATGTGCACCTGTCTTGTCCCCTAGTGTAGCTGCCTGACGTACAGCCACAATACCGCGGGAGGAGATTCGGTGGCAGGAATCTATTATTCTTAGTCTCTGTTTTCTCTTTTCCTTATATCTTCTTTTTCTCTTTGTCTTTCTCTTTTTCTCTCTAGCTCTCTTTGGCTTCTAAACTAAAGTCTCTTTGGCTACTCTACTCTTTTCTCATTTCTTTCTCTAGCTTTTCTTTCTCTAGCTTCTCATTTCTTTCTCTAGCTTCTTCTGACCGAACTCTTAACCGCTCTGACTCTTATTTCTTCTTCTGACTACGTTCTGGCCGCTCTGACTCTTTTCTTCTTCTCCGACCCGCACTCTTCTTCCGACCCACTGAGCGACTGCACAACTGACTGAATGAATGCGGCTTCTGACTGCTTTCACCCGGTTATATACTTTTAGCTTTGCGGGTGCGTCATGTGCATTTACAGGTGTGTCACATGCATATGATTATTATCGAGTGGAACTTATGGCTTCCAGCTAACCGCAATAGCCATCTCCCTGATTGGGGCTGCTTCACCCTAGCACCACCCTGGTTCCTGGCAGACAGTGTAGAGGCTTTCAGCAACTTTTTGAGAAGTTAGGCTGTGTGCTCGACTCCTCAATAAGCCTGCAATGCAGAAAGAATGTCTCCTGCTTAGCATCTCTGCCCTTTGGAGCTTCCATGTATTTCTTTCCCTTTTCTCCTTTATACTCTATAATGTCTTTTATGGTCAGGATAGGAGTGTCCCCCAACAGCTCATGTGTGAGAGACAATGCAAGAGTGCTCAGAGGTGAAATGATTAGACTATAAGAGCTGTAACCTACCCAGTGGATTAATCCACTTGTTGGATTAACACAGTGGAAACTGGCAGGTAGGTGTGGCTAGAGGAAGCAGGTCATTGGGGGCATGACCTTGGGGTGTATATTTTGTCCCTCGTAAATGGGGCTCTTGGGGCTGTCTTTTTCTCCTTCCTGGTTTGGCCGCAGACTTTTTTTTACTTTTTTTTCTTTTGTACCAGGGATTGAACTCAGGGGCACTCGACCACTGAACCATATCCCCAGACCGTTTTTGTACTTTTATTTAGAAACAGGGTCTCATTGAGTTGCCTAGGGCCCCACTAAGTTGCTGAGGCTAGTTTTGAACTCACAATCCTCCTGCCTCAGCCTCCCAAATCACTGGGATTTAGGCATATGCCACCCGCACCCAGCAGCCACAAGCTTTTGCTATGTCAATCTGCCTCAACTTGGGTGCAGAGCGATGGAGTCTGCTGACCATGGACTGAGCCAAACTTTTCCTCCTCTAAGATATTCTTGGGTACTTTTGTCACAGTAATGCAAAGCTGACTAAGACAATCCCTTTTTATTCAGTAAGGACTTCTCTTCTACTTTACATCTCTTTTTCTTCCCCTAAACTAACTTCCAAATATTTTTTAACCTTATCTCTTGCCTTCTCTTGCTCTAGATGGCTCTCAGGACAAACCCATCTTCTAGTCCCATTCGCTACCTAATGAGCCAGGTTACTTCTTACTCAGCCCTGGCATTCCACAAGTGGATTCCTACCACAGCTTTTGTTTGGAAAGAGAAAGCAAACATATAAACTAATGCTCAAACATAATGCTTTTCTATTGCTGAAGCATCCTATTACAACTCCAATTTTTTAGCAACAACCTAAGGTCTGAAGAAAATGATAATTTTACAGCAAAAGGGATAGTTCATCTCTCCAGAGAATAAAACTGTCATTGATCTTCGTGACAAATTGAACCTCAGGGTCTGAAAATATAGACCTTGTTTTCCTTCTTTTATTTGGTTTTCATTATAAGAATGACCTTGTCTCTATTGTAAATCAGAAGTAACCAGAGATGTGTGGCTTTGTGAAGTTACAAGGACCAAACAAGGACCCACGGCACTGCCTCATCCCCATCCAGCACATCTGGGAGACGTGTCCCAGGCACACCCTGTAGTTCTGTGTGTTGATTTTTGCTCCTCAGCCTCCTGGTTAAGGCCAGGGAACATGCAAAACACATTTCTCCATTTGAGGGAACATTTTTATTTTTTCAGTAAAATTTCATGACTGTAAAAACCAAAATAAATAAATAAATAAAACTGCTCAATCAAATGTGAACTTTCATTTCAAAGTAAGGAAGCTCTTCCCCAAGAGAAGATAAAGATATCAGATTCGATTTACCTTTGCTAATTGGTACAAACAAAATGAACACTATATTAAAAGTTACTTTCTAAGTGTTAAACTAGACTGGCCCCTTTTAAGGGGAGAAATTGAAGACAGGATGAGAGAAGATGTGCATTCAATGCTACAAAAAGAGCTAAGTACTGGGCACTGTGTTGGCAAGAAGCTTAGAACGCACATCTGCCTGTCACCAACACTACAGGCGTGCAAGGAAAGAGTACTATTAAAATACATAAGATGTGGCTTGGTTTGGATGAGAAAGTCACAGGAAACATGATACAAGTATTGGCATTCAAGAATGGTAGGCAGTTTGAGCATGCATCCGAGGGGTTGTGACATTTGACATGCAGGAAGAGCATCAGCAGAGCAGAGGCTGGGCATGCTCACAGGTGACAGCTCTGCATCACAGCGGCTCCACAGGAGATGTGGCTGAGGAGCTCAGATCAGTCAGACCCTGGGAGTGTTGGGCATGGAGTGGAGGCTTCACATCTGTGCTGCAGACAATAAAGGTTAGGAGCTACAAGTGTAGGATGCCAAAATCTGGCAAAATTGAGTTCCAGCTGCAGTGCCCTCATTTCATCGCTGCGTGACCTTACACAGTTTATGAGGTCCCTCTGAGACTCACTGGGAGTGTGGGCATGATGGCAATTCTTCCTGTATTTGAATGGGGCCAGGGTAAATGACCTAAAGTGTGCCAACATTTAGCAATGGGACAGTACGGAATCTGGGTGGGGAAACGTGTTCACTACTAATGTAGACAAAAAAAAAAAAATCATTAAAAGCTGTGAAGTGGAGGATATTGTCACATGTGGGGAGGAAGATAGTTGAGGGCAGCGGGAAGTGTGAAGTTGGTGTATGCTGACGACAGGAAGGTCATTTTAGAGACAACTGCAAGAGGTTATGAAGCTCTCTAAGCAAGAAGAGCTGCTGCAGACAGTGTGGAGGGGACCAGGACTTTGACTAGGGGACCAATGACCTAAACAGTATTTACCCCTTTAAAAGCCACCCTATCAGATTGAGTGGCCACTCTTCTAGAGGTGATGTGAATGACCACAGTACAGAGTGTTGGAACTAAAATGGTGTCCCATGAGTATTATGGTTAGATATTCACATTCTCTCCAAAATTCATGTTGAAACTTAACGCCAGGCAGCAGTAGTAACAGGTGGGGCCTTTGGGATCAGTTAGGCCCCGAGAGCTCCAACCTCATGGATGGGATTAGTGCCTTATAAAGCAGCTGGTAGGGACTAGTGGGGGGCCTTTGAGGCCTTCGCCTTCCCCCCAAGTGAGGACACAGCTTTGGTCTCCTCTGCAGGCCACAGTGATGAGGAACCATCTTGGAAGTCCAAGACAGGCTTTGGTCAAACACCAAATCCAGTGATGCCTTCATCTTGGTTTTCCTAGTCTCTACAACTGTGAAAAGTAAATTTATGTTGTCTATAATCTTCCCAGTGTCTGGTGTTTTGTTATAGCAGCACACATGGATAAAGACAACTACACTGGATGGATTTCTTACTGTGCCTTAACACAGGCCAACAGCATTTCAAGGAGATACCTAGATCTCTTAACTCTCTAAGTTTTATTGTAACAAAGGAATGTAAAACCAAATAACATATTTATAGTACAACTAAGAGGAGTGGGTCACTCTCAGGGTTCACATTAATTCAAGCTTCATCTCATGAGTACAATCAAGTAATATGTTGAGATAACCTCATGGCTGGTCCTTCAGCTTACCTCAAGGTGGACTTTAAAATCAGTGGCTTACAAAAGGGTGTTCTGTGGTACTGTTTCAGCTTAGCGTGGGCAGCAATTGTTTTTGGTTGTACTCTTGATCATGTTTGGAAACAATACAATTCATCTAGCATTCTAAGAATCAGATTAGATCCAAAAAAGTTGAAGCTGGTCTTTATGATGTTACAAGGACTGGCTTGGGTCAGAGACAGCTGACATTCCCACTTGAAAGAGAGAAAAAGAAGAGCAAGAGACGCTTCAAAAACCAAGCCTGAAATCAATCACAACCTCAAAAAATCTTGATTCTCTCAAAAGCCTTTTCCATCAAGGTGATCACAGGAAAAAGGAAAGTTCTTTTAGAATAAAAGAAGAGAATGGACACACCATGTTCACTTGGGAGAAATGGAACTTTTGCAAGAAAATCGCTTTACTAATAGTTGCTATTTATTGAATGTTAAGTCTACTATTTTCTGAGGCTCCTGTTTCTACTTATTTATTCTTTTGTGTCCATAGGAGGTGAGAATTATTATTTTTATGTTGAAGAGATGGATACCTGATAAGAAGGAGGAAGTCATATGTCCAAGGCCACAAAACCAATACAAAACCAAGGCAGTGGATTCCCAGTGAATGCTCTTAACCTCTAAGCTCTACTTCCATCTCTCCTTCTGCAGCATTTACTTAACTTTCATCAATGAAATTGTCCCCCAGGTTATTAAAAAACATATCTTTATTTTAATGAATTTTCTTAAAGCCTCAGATTCATTGAGACCATTGGTTTATATTCTGCCACATAAACTGGGTCTGCTTGAAATCTTGGATTTCCTTTAAGCTACATCTTTCTGGGAAAATTTTGTAAGTTAAAGGAGGAATTGAAATTCAATGGGTTCAACGAGATTAAATTGGGATGATTTCTAGTTTCCAAACTCTTTATTGCTTCCTGTACTCTCCAGGGGAAAATAACAATTGATAGGCTGTTAAGGAGTCTAATTATGGAAGGTTTCTTCTTGGGGGGGGTCTAAAATAAAAAATGATTCAAAAAAATTTCAATTACACCTCAAAGGAAGAGAATAAGGCACCTCTGTAGTAGAAAGAGCGTTTTTTTCCCAATATAGCTTCTGTCGATTAGATGGTTTCCCACTCAAAATGATCCATCTGTGAAATTGATATGAAGCCTCACTCAAAATGAAAGACAGAGGTGAACAGTACGTGTTTAGACCCAAGTAAAACTGCATTTGAGATTCACTCTTCCCTGGATGAGCTGTTATGTCTTGCTATGTAAAATGGGAGTAAAGCAATATTTGCTAAATAGACTAGCTGGGAGTATTTCATAGGATAATGTATCTGGAATGCCCACCATCATTCCGAGCAAGTATTTAGACTCATCAAATAATAGGATATGGTGGTGGCAGTGGGGGTCCTGGTGTGGAGGAAAACATGACACAACAGGACTTCACATACTTTAATGTATTTACAAATCACCTGGGTATCTCATTAAAATATATTATAATTCAGCAAGTCTGGGACAAGAGTCAAGATTTTTTTCACTGCTGACAAATTCCCAGGTGACACTGATACTGCTAATGTGAAGGTCACTCTAAGATGAGCCAAGATCCATGCTGTGAATCAGACACGTGAAAAATAATTTCTAAATACCAGTAAGACTATTTCCCAAATGAATTAACCAGACTTTTGCAGTAAGAATACTGTTTGGAAAGAAATTCTGCCTTCCAGGCTGGTGCTTTGACCGCTGCACTATGAAACGTAGTTCTGTTAAGTTTTTGTCGAGCAAGAACTTCCTGACCTCTACAGTGGTGGACAGATACTCAGAGGTGGGTCCTTCCTTGTAGGAATTTACAATTTCCATAGAAGGACAAGGCACATATGAGTAAAACATGCATCTGACCACAAGGGTGTGTGAACTAAAGTAGAGAAATGTACCAGAGGAGGAACGGGTGCTCCCATAGGATGGAAGGGGAGAGAAGCTGCCAATGGCTGCAGAGGCTTTCTTTGCTTCTCAAAGACAGGCCAGTGTGCAAATAAGGACCCTTTCAAGGAGCCCAAACCAAGAACTCTTCTTGAATAAACCAAGGTGGAATTGGAGGGCTTGAAGACGGGAGAACTTGATTTTCCTACCACCAGAGATCCCTGGTGGAAGAAAGAAGGTAGGTGTGCACCCAGGACAACATGACCCTTAATGGTAGTTTGGGCCTCCAAACTCAGCCTCCATGGCATTTCAAAGCCCCAAGTCACAAATCACCCAAAACGGTTTTGTCCTCAGGAGGTGTGGGATGGGAGATAGCACAAGAGGGTCAAAAGGCTCAAAAGCTTGTCCCCTCCAGGGTGGGGCGTCAAGAAAAATGTTGAATTGAAGACAGCACTAAGACACAGCTCAAATAAGACAAGGAAAAGGCATGGTGACTATATTTTTTGTCACATAACAGCATTTGTTTTCTTTGCTTCTAGTCTCAAGACTGTTGTTGGGCAAAGTCAGTCAAACAATGGCATTTACAGGCACAAACGTGTGTTTTTACACACATTCAAACTCACACACATACACACACTTTCAGAAAGGCCCAAAGGCGAAAAATGCTTTATCATTTCACAAAAATTAATTAAATCAAGTGAGAAATGGAAGCAATTAGAGCAAAGTACTGTATAATAGAAAACACTTCCTGATCACTGCATCTAATTAAGAAAGAAGAGGAAATCATGACTTTTAAAGGTCCTTAATTATTAGAGGAAACATTAGTTAACGGAGATGCTCAGCTGGACATGTAGGGAAGTTTTTGTGTTAAAGGACCGTCCTGCTAAGGTGGTGTGGGAAGCCCAAACAGCTCAAAGGGACTTCTGCGAATGCAGGTTCCTGAGGACTCTGGAGGGCACAGGCTTTGCAGGCTGATCATGAAGATGTCACTGTACATCACGGGCTTCTGGAAGAGCTGCTACCTCCGGTGGATCTGCGACTTGTCATGGCAGACTGTAGAATCTTCTAGAAAGTCAAGCTGGGCTTGATTTTACCTTGGGCCTTGGTGGTTTGGTTCACAAAGAATGAGCCTTGGGAATAATTTACCCACAACCACCCAAAGGCAATTCCAGATCTGCCAGTGGCTTCAGGGTTCCTAATTATAAACATGAACTATTTTTCCCAGTAATGGAAGGAAACCTGTGGGCCATCCTTGTCCTGTTAAGTGGCAATCAAGTCACTGATGATGTCAGTTTTGCTCTGTTCATTCAGCACTCTCCATCATATTTTCAAGGTTCTAGGGGAATATTTTTCTCTTTAGAATGCTATTTTATATTCTAATCATACGAACAACACATGCTCGTTGAATGCACTATAGAGAACAGATTAAATGTTAAAAAAACACAAGAAAATCAAGTTATTTTCTTTTGATACATCTATGGCAAAAAACAGAGGGTCTGCTTGCCTAGCATGTGTGAAGCACTGCGTTCGATTCTCAGCACCACATAAATATAAAAAAGACAAAAGAAAGGTCCATCAACAACTAAAAAAAAAAAAAAGTTAAAAAGAAACTATAGTGTCAATATAGCCGCACCTCAGTATTTGCTTGGGGCCAGGTCCCAGGACCATCTGTTGTTGAAATAGGATCTAGGTGCATCTTCCTGTGCACTTTCAATGATCTCTGGGTTACTTATGATACCTAATTTAATAAAAACACTATGTAAAAAGTTGCTGTACCATTTTGCTTAGGGAACCATGACCAAAAAAAGGCCCATACCTATTCAGTACAAACTCGATCCTTTTTCCAAATGTTTTCAATCTGAAGTCAGAGGAACCTATGGGTGCAGAGCCCACACAGAGAAGGCCAGCTGTGCCATGAGGTTTCAGGGCATTATGGTTTTTCTCTTTGCATGATGCAACAGAATCAACTTTGATATTCCTGATATCATTTCTGGTCAATATGATCCTTAGTATGTGTATTTTTGCTATTTTTTTTCTTTTTTGGGGGATGCCAGAGATTGAACTCAGGGACACTCGACCACTGAGCCACATCCCCAGTCTTATTCTGTATTTTATTTAGAGACAGGGTCTCACAGAATTGCTTAGCGCATTGTTGTTGCTGAGGCTGACTTTGAATTCATGATCTTCCTGCCTCAGCCTGCTGAGCCGCTGGGATTACAGGCATGTGCCACCATGCCCAGTGTATTCTTTTTTTTTTTTTTTAACCTTTATTTTGTTTATTTATTTTTTTAATGTGGTGCTGAGGATCAAACTCAGTGCCTCAGGCATGCTAGGTGAGTGCTCTACCACTGAGCCATAACCCCAGTCCCAGAAACCCTATTCTTAAACAATAGCTCCTATGGCTCCTGCCCTCTGTCCTTAGTGGCCTCTATTCTACCTTCTTTCTCTGAATTTGCCCACTCTAGGTTTTTCATGTGAGTGGAGTCCAACACTGTGGGTCTTCCCTTATGCAACACATTTTTCCCCCTTTCTTTTGTACCAAGGATTGAATCCAGGGATGCTTAACCACAGAGCCACATCTCCAGTCCTTTTCATATTTATTTTGAGACCGGTCTCACTCAGTTGCTTAGAGCCTCGCTAAATTGCTGAAGCTGTCTTTGAACTTATGATCCTCCTGCCTCAGCCTCCTGAGCTGCTGGGGCTAGAGGCCTGTGCCCCTGTGCACAGCCACACATTTCTTTCTTACACCCTTGTAGTGGCAGAGGAGCTAAAAGTTCACAAAAGTTAATTCCACAAACTTTTTATTGTGTCCCACTTTGGAGGCCTGGCGTTTTCCATGGTGCACTCCACTTCAGGGCCAGAGCCAAAACAGAGAAGCAGCTCTGTCTTGGCACATCTGCCAATCCCCATCTGTACCTGCACAGTCTTCAAGCACCATGAATTCCACTGGAGAAACCAGACCTGTGGTTTTGGGCATTAGCGGTCATCCTTGCCCACCCCACCTGGGTGGACCTAGATGTTTGATGTGAGGTAATTATAAAGATTTATGTTGGTAATAGTCTATTTTCTCCTTTGATGTTTTCAGACACTGTGGAAATCAGGAGGAACCTAAAAATAACTGCTTTAAATGCATATTTACCCTCTAGAGTTAAGTCTTTGCTCCTTCAAAAAGGAAAGCACAGTTCTTAATGAAGGATTAAAGATTACAGAATTCATTGAGTTTCAAGGTCAAGAAGTGGTGCTAGGAAGGGCACACTTGCTTCTTAGACACCTTTTTTAGTTACTTGTTTATTCAACATCTTTGTTATTTAATGCATATCCAGAGTCAGTTGAGAAAGAGTTTGAGATTGGTTTCAAACAACTTGGCTATGTTAATGAAGACTGTTCTATTGACAGTTCGCTTTAGCTTTGTTGAATGAAAAAACTATTCCTGACATAAAGATATCATCTCCTCGATATTTTTCTGCTTCATAGAAAAGAATATGGAGACCATCAAGTTAAAGTTTGGCAGCATTTACCATCTCTATTTTTAAAAACTTAGGAGAAAGCTACTTGAATGAAGAACTTGGCTCTTATAACTTCAGGCCCAGAATTATGCATGACGCATATATATTTTTTAAGCACCGTGTGAGTTGTTGTAGTGGTCAGAGGCATGGGGAGGAAATGGCCAATTTGAGGATAATGGCATTTAGTAGTCTGTTATTTCCTAATAGAAATTCAGGATATTTTGAGACTGGAGCCTCAGGGATGGAACTGAGAACGGGAGTAAAGGTAAGTACTAGACTGAGCGTCAGATAGCATTCCAACAGCCTTTTAAAGAAGGAAGTAGGGAAAACATTCATGCCAAGCTTACATTAAATTTTACTTATCCACCTATTTATTTGCAGGTGAGGAAAAGAGTCCAATGCAATGTGCAGGGTTGGGAAATTTAATGCTACACATGCACAAATATGGATTAACATGGGAAACTGGCCACAGTTTCCAGCCAACTTGGGTCTTCATCACAAAGTTAATTTTTAAATATGGCTTTGCACATTTACACACACCAAAGCAAACAAAATAACAAGTACTACAAGCATTTTATGGAATTGGGGGGCAAGGCACATTCAGATTGGAAGAAATAAAAACCATTACCCCTCCCTCTGTTAGATTCGTTCATGCCTTTAACTAGTTCCAAGAAGAAATTTCATTTTTCACAAAATATTTTGTAGTAGTTCAACCACATTAATGAGCAACAGCCCATCACATGCAATTAATCTGACCATGACCAATTTGAAATGTCTCAACAGGGGCTGAACTGGAGCTTTCTCTCCCATCTTTCAGTAAACAGATGTAAGAAATGGAACCAGTTCCTCAGACAGTGCAAGGACAGGGTGCCGGCAGGAAGGGGCCTAGTTCTCTCCAGTTACTGCCTTCAACTCTGTGTGTCAAATACCTTCAGTCCCTCCAGGAAAACTCTGGCAGAACCCATCACTTTACCGGCCAATGTCCTCCAGAAGAAAGCCATCAGGACCACATCTGTGATTGACAACTTGCGACTGCTCCATGGTGTTGCAATGAGGAAGAGTGCCCACCAGGGGGAGCTGTGCGATGATTCAGCAGGAGGGCGCCAGAATGGACAAGTAACAGGGTCTGTCTGCCCTGTGTTAGAAGGTTGGAGGAGGGGTTTAAGGTTTTGGAAAGGGCTTGCTGCAGGCCCCACGCTGGAGGAGGAGGAGCGGGAGCAAGCGTAGGAAGCACAAGAGTGAGGGCCTGAGCCAGAGGTCAAACTGCAGCCTCAGGCCCTTTTCTGAGCAGCTTAATCCCTTCCCAAGGGTGAGGCCCCCATGACCCAAATGCCTCCCATTAGGGTCCACCTCCTGACACCGGGGCACAGGGGATGAAGTTTTCAACACTGACACCAGGCAGGAATTTTACCCTATCTTTCTGGAGGGCGTGCAGACCTGAGCCAGGTTACTGCTGTCATTTGTGAAGGAAAAGCCATCACTCATGTTAGCCTGGGAAGAGGGGGCTTGGGACATCATGGTTTGCCCAGTGATCTCATGTTTGTCTGTTCTGACAGAATTGTGAAAATGTCCCATAAGCCTCCCTTTACAAGGTTGTGACGTGGCCTTGTGTGATGCTGGTGTCTGTGAAATTGTTTATGAGCAACACCTGGCCCCAGTTAAGGAAGAGACCAGCCTGCAGCAGCCCCCCATGGAGGCCCGAGGGCGATGCCAGGGCCGCCCTTGGCTGCCCGCTACTGTCTCTCTCTTTTCCACTTATCACCTTTTGTGTTATTAAGCCTAATCCACCCGTTTTATCGCTTTCCCTTTCTAGTTTAAAGTTGACCTGCTGTGCAGAGACCCCCAGGGAAGCCAGGGCCTTGGCCTGTCACTGGCTCTCCCCTGGACGAATTTACTAGACTGCCAGGGTCCTACTGCACTTGCCCTCATGCTGGTTCCCTGGCGCAGAAGATCAAATTCCTCTCCTTTATGCCTCCAGTGCCCCGCCTCCTACCTCATACACTGAGTCCCTTTTCTTTTCCTTTTTTTTCTTTCCTTTTTCCATTCTTCTTTTTTTCAATAGTGGGGATCGAATGCAGGGCCTTGCACATGCTAGACATGTGCTCTACCACCGAGCCACATGCCTCTTCTTGCCTTGTCATTTCTCTTTGATGCTCTTCTGTACTGTCTAGAGAGGCTCCAGGCAGTTCAGCAATTCCTTGGCTCAAGCAGGAGGTAGATGAGGCCACCTGCTGTCTTTCTCTTCCTATAACCTCTCATAGTCTCTGTGTGGCTTCCTTGAAGAGCAAAGGAATCGCTCTTGCATTCTCTCACAATAAAGGAGAAAAAGCCCACAGAACCCTCCAGCAGGCTAAGGTTTAACAGCCCCCTGTCAAATGCTCATATGGACTATGGAAGGTGTGGGCTGGCCTGACCTCTGGGAGAAGGGAGAGACTCTAGCCTATTTGGCTGCTATTTCATAAAGTCCTGGAAGGGGAACCCATCTCTGCTTTAGGCTGTTTGCTTCAGAATGAAAGTTTTCTTTGATTTTCTTTTTCTTTTTTCCTTTTTTTGGTTCCAGCTTTAGGTTCTAGTCTGCTATTCTGGACCACAGAAAGAAGCTCTCAGTATATTATCCCATAGGATTTCAAAGAATTATAAACCTCTTCACATTATTTAAATCCATCCACACTTGTGATCTTTCTGCTAATTACACATAATTTTTCCAAATTTATAAATGCTTGTCTACTTGGCCTTAAAAGGAATCCCATTTGATAATGCCTATCTCTCATACAGATTCAAAGGTCATGCTTGGTAAAGGGTGCCAGGATTGATTAGCAATGTCTGCCATGGGTGCAGCAGAGGCAAGTGGTGATGTGCTTGCCAAGCATGCTCTGGTCTTACCATACGTGAGGCTTATTTACGCTACAAGAATATTACATGCTGCTGAAAGCAATGAACTATTGAGGATCATTTTATAATTTTGACATTTCTATTAATTCCAGTTGAACTTCTCTGCCCACAGATGTGAACTGGGGAAATAAACTTATGGGAAAATAAAAAAGATAAGGTGCATGCTGATAGATAAATGTTGAATAAAAAGATAATAGAGAAATAAGAAGCCTTAGTTCCAACTAGCAACTTCAATTACAACTTTAGTTACAAATGCCAGACTTTTTTTAATCACAACATATGGCTATTTAAAGGGTTTACTTCAGATGAATCTTAGGAAATGGTCTTTTAAAAATCTTTCATATAATACCTGAAAGAAGTAAGCCTAACAAAGTGGTGGATTCCCTGAAAAAGCAGACATGCTGAATTGATAACTCACGAAGAAATGAGACAAGGGAACCTGGGAATTTAAACAGTGCACACAACAATAAAAACGGCTGGGAAAAATATGACAAAAATTATTAATGCAGTAAGCACCGAGACAAAACTATTCAGAGGAGTCATTCTCATCAATGCAAAAGTAGAGAAGAAATGAAGCAATATCAGCGCTTCCACCTGTTAATGTGACATCACAATCCACTTGTCCATTGGTCAATGGAGATTAATCAGTATGTTCAAGAAACTGTTGCCTTTTATCCACATAGGTTTTTGAAAGAACTGTGAGGACAACTGACATTTGTAGTATGTAAGCTGACCAAAACTAATCAATGGAAACTTCAAAAATGGAATTCGTCTTCATATTTAGAATTAATCTATGATCTATTTAGGGTCAGCCAACAGGTTTCAAATGGTGGGCAGGTACAGAGGATGTTGCCAGGAGATGAGCCACAAATACATATGCAACATTGTCCATTTAGTAGGAAAGTGATATGGAATGAAATTTCATGGTTCTTTGGTCACTGTCCTGGAAATTATTTAAATTCAAATTATAGCAAACAAACCCAAAGTAACCTGTTTTAAATCCAAAAACTTAGCATGGGTAATTCAGTGAGCAATACCTAAATAGTTCATATTTCATATTTGGAAATTTGGACGTGGTCACAACTCAGTGTGTCGGGAGAAAGGAGATGAGTGATACTAGGCAGCTGAGGTCTTCCATCAAGAAAAGACTGGGCAGTGTTTTCTACCTGGCTGTGCATTGCAATCATCTAGGATTTAAAGATATGGAAGCATGAGGATGCATGCTCAGAGATGCCCATGTGCTCACGCTCCCCCAGTCTAGGGGCAGCCTGGCTACACAGGGCTGGTGACCCTTCACACTGACCACCACACGCTCATCGGACTCCCCCCATGGAAGACCTGAAGAGGGAAGTCATTTCACTTGGGAGACTTATCAGTACACTCCTTGAGCAACGTATTGTCCCCAGTGTTCCTCAGAAAAGGGATACAGCAAATGCTCCACCGTTCAGAATGGAATCACGTATGGATAACCCATGGCATGTGGAAAATATCATCAGTGGAACATGCACTGAACGCTGCTACCCCCTGAGCATGCTAGCTCAGCAACATGGCACCCGTAGAGCAGCAGTGGTGGGCTCCATCATCCCACGGCGGGCTGGGAGCGGCAGCGCCCTGCATCACCAGAGATGATTACACCACATATGCCTAGCCTGGACAGGATCGAAATTCAAAAAAATCACAGTACGCTTTCGACTGAATGCATATTGCTTTTACACAGTCATAATCGAAAAATGGCAGGTAGGGCTGTGACAAGTTGGGAACCTTCTGTGCAGAGCAAGGCCCATCTCTGGTGCTTACGTTAGCTCCCTGTGCAGACCAGACCCGTGCTATGGGGAGCACATCTCACCCTCTTGGAGCGCCAGTCATCCTGCCAAGCCAAGGGCCAGCTTCCTGCACCTGCCCGTCCTGCACCCCGGGGTCTGTCTGGGATCTACCCACTCACTGCAGAATTAATCTCTTCTTTGCCACAGTAGTTTTTGTGCCTCGGAATTAACTCATTTCCAACAACATGGCACACTGTAAAACTTCCTCTAGGGGTTTAATTAAATGTTGCTACTCCCTGTGGCAATTAAAGGAGAAGGAGAATGAGGCAATTTGCACCAGACTTGGGAAATCGGATTCCTTATGCCCTTCTATTCCTGCCGGGCTGTCTGAGTGTCACTCTTCTGTCTCCAGACCCTCGCCTGGGCTCTGCTCAGGTGTGCTCAACAACAGGCGCCCCAATCTTTCATGGGTGCCGTGCATTAAGTTTCCTATTATGGGCCTAAGTCTATTTTGGTGAAATTTATAAAGATATTTAATCATTTATTTTTAGTAGATTATTTACATGCACATCTCCTCGGAATGCCTGCCTGTCACCCTTGTCCTTTATTCTTGACAAAATGACTGATTGGAAAGGTTTCCATTTCTATACCTTTCATTTATCTCCAGTGTCTCTCATAAATGTTGAATTAAGCAGGTTTTTATGGAACTTCTCATAAATTGTCGTTTTCATTGAAAGTGACTGTGACAGAGTGGATTTCTACACTTTCAACTTCAATAACAATAACTCAGAGTTTCCGGGCCTTAAATGACAAGGTTCATGCACTATGGAAATTGTGCATGCGTGGGGAGCTGCCGGTGCGTTCTCTCGGGGTTGCCTCTCAAATTCCTTAGAACGTAGCAAACCCACCGGGACAGTCAGGAAACAAATATTTTTATGAATTAGATGTAGTAAGAATAATAATTTTTCCCACTGCCATCATAAAGATACCTTATCTTTCAAAAGACATTTCTCAAAAGGCATTTTTTGGAAAATTAACACTTGCTGGGCACTTACCAGCCATCTGTTATTTTACGTTTCATGCCATTTAATCCTTCAGAGAGCCCCTTTGAGCAGGTGCCAACGGTCCCCAGTTTGTGGATGAGAAACTGAGGCAAAGTTAAGCAATCTGTCCAATATTAAACCGATAGAAGAGGTGTCATTTCAAGCTGGGCAGCTGCTACGGTTTGAGTATGGTTTGGGTGGGTCCCCCAGGGTTCATCTGCTGGAAGCTTCCTCTGTACGACGATGGTGATGGGAGGGAGTGAATGTTTAAGAGGTGGGGTGAGTGGGAGGCAACGAGGTCCTTGGAGGCATCACCCTCAGAAGGGATTCCTGCTGGTCTCCCAGAAGAAGTAGTTTCCACAAGAATAGGTTGTCATCAAAAGAGTGAAACTGATTCCTGGATCTCCCCTGACTTCCATCTCGCTGTGTGATCTCCTTCACTCAAACTCCTGCCACTGGGGTTCCAGCTGTCATAAAACTTCTACCAGAGGCTAAACAGATGGGACTGCCCAATCTTGGACTTCCATCCTTCAAAACTGTGTACCAAATTAGGCTCTTTTCTCTTTAAAATACCCAGCCTTGAGTACTTTGCTATAGTGACTAAAAAATTGGAAGAAGATAATAAAATTATACTCATACACACATACAGATATATGCATAAATAAATATGTATGCAACACACACACAGAGACACACACATACACACACACATGCACACAAATGCATTAATGAAACATCTCATGTGACTGCGGAAAACCCAAGAACTAGAATTATCATGTCTGTTCCTTTGCTACCACTATGCCTTCCTCTACCACCAATATTTCTGCAGTTACTATGTGCTCAGTACTTGACTATCTAATTTAAGCTTCTCCAAACCCTGTGAGGAGTTATTAGGTTTGCCCTCATGTATAGGGGAGGAAACCAAGTATGTTGCCCAATACATGGCAGATAAATGAGAGCATGTGTGACTCCAGAATCTCAACTCTGAAATCGCCACACCTCACCACCACCCAGTGTGGATTGCATGTGAAGAAGATCTTGTCCAACACGTAATCAGGAACCAGAGAAGGTTTTAAATCAAGGGCTTAGCATGATTCAGGGGTGCTGAGCGGGCTTTGGCAAGCACTTTCTGGAAATCATTAGCTGCATTGTTGAACATGTTCTGTTCACTGTTTCAACTGTTCCCATGTCTGACAGCTGGTGTCCTCATTATGGGATTGTTAATACGTCACTGAGCCCAGCGAAGTGCTGCTGGCCCCTGCTGGAGGGGATCTATCTAAAGCTTCTCCATTCTGTGTGAGGAAGGTAGTCAGCTATTGATGTGTCTGCGTCTGTGTCTTCACACAATTTGATGGCAAAGACCTACCTTTTTCTACGTGTGCATGCCAGACCTCCTAACACCAGGCAGAGTTAAACATTCTGCATATTAGTGGAAAATAAAGGGATATGGAATTTCTTCTTGAGAGATCCTCTGCGGACCTCTGTTGGGAACGTGGTCATAAGCTCGTGTCTTTTGAATAGCACCATTCCAATGCTGGTGGACTTTTTGTTTATTTTAAAATCCTAGGAAATATGGGCCATCTCTCTTCCTCTTTCCCATCACTGTAGGAATAATGCAATCGTCGGATAGAAAAGGTGAAGTTTTCTAGTTAGTACAAAGGAAGACAGTCCCAACTTTCCCAGAGGCACTGACGTCACCTCCTCCCTAAATTGCTAGGTTAAATGGCTGGTAAAGGGCAATCGGGGTGGCTACCTCGTTCCAGCAGGTGAAGTCCATGCAACATCTGCTCGGCCTGCCGTTTTTACAAGCCTGGAGTCAATTTCTTACTTTTGTTTTATTTTACTTATCTTGTTTTTAACTGACACAAAATAACTGTGGATGCTTCTGGAGTATCGTTTGCTGCTGTGTACATGTATACGTAATTCAGGAACGGCATCACGGTATCGATCATATCCATTACCTCATCCATTTGTTGTCTCTTTGTGGCAAGAACATTCAAAGTCTTCTCTTCTGGCTATTTCCAGACACTCAGACGACACCGCAGAGGCACTGGACAGGTTTCTCAGAAGCTAACATGTGTCAGCTTGGGGGCTGCAGGTGCGGCTCAGTAGGAGAGTGCTTGACTAGCATGTGCAAGGCCCTGGGTTTGATCTGTGTGCACGCACATACCACAGTGACGGGTGCATAGGAGTCCTCCAAAAATGTCCCTGCTGTCACCAGAATAAGTTACAGCATCTTGGGTTGGGGCTGTAGCTCAGTGGTAAAGCACTGGCTTCGCATGTGTGAGGCACTGGGTTCAATCCTCAGCAGCACGTAAAAATAAAGATACCATGTACAACTAAAAGAAAAAAAAAATATATATGTAAAGTTATAGCACCTCCTTATTTCTGTGCCAACAAAGGTAAAGATACGAACCTCAAAAGCAAAGAGCACATTAGCATTTTATTTTATGTCTAGCTTGAATTTTCTTCCTCCTCCTGTTCGTCACCAATTAACATCACTTATTTTTGGGAACAATGGGTAATGCTGAAACACTTTCATTCATTTTTCTTCTTAGGACACAAAAGGGACAATTGCTGATTCTATCTGTGTTCACTGACTATTTTGTGTCAGGTTCTAAGGCACCTGTTAGGCATTTGGCCACTTCAGTGGACCCCAGAGAAGTTCACGCTTAAATGGAAAAGGGGAGACCTAGAAGCAAGTAGAAAGAAGAGCAAAGTCTAGAGCCAAGCATAGTGATGCATTCCGGTAATTCCAGCTACTCAGGAGGCCAGGGCAGGAGGATAGCAGGTTGGAGGCCAGCCTCAGCAATTTAGCGAGACCCCATATCAAAATAAAAGTAAGATGGGCTGAGGATGTAGCATCCCTGTGTTCAATCCCCAGTACAACATACATAGCTAATGCACCTCAACTGCCTGCGTAGCACAGTTCAAGGTACACTAAAGCCTTCAGTAAGCATTTGCTCTTGTGCTCTTTCATTTCATAATGACATTATGTTAAAAATAACATATGCTAAAATAAAGTAGATTTATGTATGTGGAGATGAAGCCTTCTTATCCAAGTAGATCAGAACTTGATACTCTCTGTCAAACTCTGCCCAAGAAATCATCCGTTTTTCTTTGAAAACAAATAAGAAGTGCTAGCTAGCAATCAGATACGGTAGACCAATTTAAACCACAGTATAACAAGTGTCACTTTCCTGCCTTTGACCTCTCTTGTTAAAGAAAATGAAAAAAAAAAAATAGGAAAATAAAGAAAATCAGCTTCCTCATAACAATGACCCAGTAAATAATGGAAGTTGAGGAAAAGGTTCTGCAGGGTCCAGCTCTAGACACAGACCCTCAGCACCACATCTCTGAGTGACCACACGGGGCTCAGAGTGATTGGTGGCAGTGATCTCTGCAGTGAGACCTTTCACTCTTAGGGGGATGGCCCCTTAACTCATTCACCCTTGCAGTGCCTCAGAATCTTAGAGATGGCCACGCACCATCCTCCACATAGAGATGGGGGCGGGAAAGTCCAGCTGCAGACCTGGGGAGGGCCATCAGCTATCCCATGCTACATCCAGGCTCAGAGCTCGCCATCACCCAGCTAAAACAAGATGGTGACAAGACCTCTGTTCTTTGGGGACGTTCTTAATTTTTCTCCCTCTGCAGTTCTTGAGGCCATCTCTCACGTTCAACAAAAAGCAATTTAGAAAATTCAATCTGCAGAAGTCAAGGCTGCTTCTCATTCATCATTGGCAGGAGATGCTCCTCAGAAAATTGCCCATTTAATACAGGAGCAAGCGACAGGAAGAGGAAAGCAAGCTTTCCACCAGGACAACAGGCACGAAGGGAGGGCCAGTTGGCAGATTCCTGCTTAGTTAAGAAGTGATCGGATTAATTAATTGCAACTGATCATTGAGAGAGCTTGTGTTTGACAGGACACTAGCATTTGGACTTTATTCCCACTGCTCCTGCTCCATCGATTGCTTGAATTGCTCTAAGTAGAAGCACAATGTGAATACAGGAAGAGAATCGAGTGTTGTAGAAGGGGGGAGAACCAGCATGTTCCTCTACATAACTGTCCTAATAATCCCTGTCATAGTCTGTTTTCTGTTACTTTCACTTAATATCGCAGACTCGGCCATTTAAAAAGAAAAGAGGTTAAATAAGTGTTGGTGAGGATGTGGGGAAAAAGGCACACTCATACATTGCTGGTGGGACTGCAAATTGGTGCAGCCAATCTGGAAATCTGTACAGAGATTCCTTGGAAAACTGGGAATGGAACCACCATTTCACCCAGCTATCCCACTCCTCGGTCTATACCCAAAGGACTTAAAACAGCACACTACAGGGACATAGTGACATCAATGTTTATAGCAGCACAATTCACAATAGCTAAACTGTGGAATGAACCCAGATGCCCTTCAGTTGATGAATGGATAGGGAAACTATGGCATATATACACAATGAAACATTATTCAGCATTAAAAGAGAATAAAATCATGGCATTTGCAGGTAAATGGATGGAGTTGGAGAAAATGGAGTTGCAGGTAAATGGATGGAGTTGGAGAAAATAATGCTAAGTGAAGAAGTTAGCCAATCCCAAAAAAGGGGAACCATGGGAGGAATGAAGGAATTTTAAATAGATCAAAGGGGAGGGAGGAGAAGGGAGGGGGCAAGGGAGTGGGAAAGATGGTGGAATGAGTTAGACATCATTATCCTAAGGACATGTATGAAGACAGGAATGGTGTGAAAATACTTTGTGGACAACCAGTGACTTGAAAAATTATGATCTATATGTGTAACATGAAATGAACTGCATTCTGCAAGCATGTATAACAAATTAGAATAAATAAATAATTTAATAAAAAAAGAAAAGAGGTTGATTTGTCTCAGAGCTCTGGAGGCTGTGAAGTTCAACAACATAGTACTGGTCTCTGCAGAGTATTTGGTGAGGTTCTTCCTGCTGCATCAAATTATGGCACAGGAGTCTTATTAAGGAACTTGGGGCCTAATCTGACATGTTAGAGATTAGTGCTTACTTTTTCTTCTATTAGGTGTAGTGTCTCTGGTCTGTTTCCTAGGTCTTTGATCCACTTTGAGTTGAGTTTTGTGCATGGTGAGAGATAAGGGTTTAATTTCATTTTGTTGCATATGGATTTCCAGTTTACCCAGAACCATTTGTTGAAGAGGCTATCCTTTCTCCACTGTACATTTTTGGCGCCTTTGTCTAATATAAGATAGCTGAAATTATATGTATTAGTCTCTGTGTGCTCAATTCTGTACCATTGGTCTACAGTTTATTTTGGTGCTAATACCATGCTGTTTTTGTTACTATTGCTCTGTAGTATAATTTAAGGCCTGCTATACTGATGCCACCTGCTTCACTTTTCTTGCTAAGGATTGCTTTAGCTAGTCTGGGTCTCTTATTTTTCCAGATGAATTTCATGACTGCTTTTTTTATTTATTTGAGAAATGTCATTGGGATTTTGATTGGAATTGCATTAAATCTGTATATTGTTTTTGGTAGTATGGTCATCTTGACAATATTAATTTTGCCTATACAAGAACAAAGTAGGTCTTTCTATCTTCTAAGGTCTGGCAATTTGAGAAATGCAAATCAAAACTAAGATTTCATTTCACTCCAGTCAGAATGGCAGCTATTAAGAACACAAACAACAATAAATGTTGGAGAAGATGTGGGGAAATAGGCACATTCATACATTGCTGGTGGGACTGAAAAATGGTGCAGCCATTATGGAAAACAGTATGGAGATTCCTTGGAAAACTGGAAATGGAACCACCTTATGACCCAGCCATCCCACTTCTGCATCTATTCCCAAAGGACTTAAAAACATCATACTACAGGGACACAGCCACACCAATGTTTATAGCAGCACAATTCACAATAGCTAGGTTATGGAACCAACCTAGATGCCCCTCAGTAGATGAGTGGATAAAGAAAATGTGGTGTATATACACAATGGAATATTACTCAGCAAAAAAAGAGAATAAAATAATGTCATTCACAGGTAAATGGATGAAGTTGGAGAATATAATGCTAAGTGAAGTTAGCCAGTCTCAAAAATCCAAATACCGAATGTTTTCTCTGATATAAGGAGGTTGATTCACATTGTTCTTGGGTTGGGGCACATAGGAGGATTAGAGGGACACTAGAAAGGTCAATGGGGAGGAAAGAGAAGGGAAGGACCAAGGGGGTATGAAAGGAACAAAAAGAAGATGATAGAATGAGGTGGATATTATTACCATAAATGCATGTTTGAAGACATGAATAGTATGACTATGCTTTGTATACAAACAGTGATATGTAAAAAGGTGCTCTATATGTGTATTATGAATTGTAATGCATGCTACTCTTATATATACAACAACTTTGAATAAAAAAAATATGGCACAGGGCGTCACATGATGAGACACGGCGAGAACACTAGCTCTGGTCTCTTTCTATGAATGTCATCATGGGGGCCCTGCCTTCACAGCAACCTCAGCTAATCCTAATTATTTCCCAAAGGCCTCCCCTCCGAAACACCACTAGCGTATGACTTTGGGGATTAAGTTGGCAATAGACAGACTCTGTCAGGCACACTTAAACTATGCCCACCACTGTGGCACATTTTTGTGGCTGCCCTTGGCATGACTTGGGCAAGGTGTCAAGGCCACCCGTTACTGCTCCCTTCTTGCCTGTTGTCCTTTGTCCTTCTACCTCAACTGTCCTGTGCCATGAACACACCAGTTAAAACTCTTTATCATAAATATCTAAACCTGTGTCTGCTCAATGGGATTTAAACACACTCAAATAATGGCCAATCAATTTCGGGAGGTGCTAAAATCAAAGAATATCACTGGAAAAGTAAAATAATTGAGAACAATCTATGTTTACTAGGATTTCTCTCAGGGAGGTGCTAATGCCAGGATTGTAGGCATGATTACCTGCAGGAGCAAGCAGGGTGTGGACGAGAGCCTACCACATGGGCAGGAGTGGTGCATGCCTCGTCCAGAGGTCTCTGGGGACACTGTGACTGGATGTGTCAACCTCTCACAAGAAAATTAAGTGTCTCTAAGGAACAAAAACGCGGGCACAGGCTAAACACACCTTTAGGTTTTCAAAAGCAGAAAGCAATGCAAATGCTTCCATTGACCATCTCATCTTTGACAGCTGCCATTCAACTCAAATTTCCTTACCATCCAGTGACCAGGCAAAAGACACAGGGGTTGTATGTATTGAACCTCTGCTGAATGTGGTTGGCAGGGAAAAATGAATAATCCAGCCTGGGTGTGTCCGTGTGTGTTGGGATGGTGATCAGACTGGACAGATACAGCCAAGGGGTGCAACTGAGTCACAGTGATTGACGGTCCTCCTCTGTCAACCCACTAGGCTGGACAGAGGATGTGAACATGGCACCTGAGCTGAGCTGCTTGGTATGATGCAAGGCTCAGTGCTTTGACAGAGCAACCTGGTTTCCCAATTTTTCTCTCATACATTGCTTCAGCCTCTCTCTTAGACAAACATTTGACAATTACTTAGAAGCTATTGCTTTATGTAAGTGAAAAACTATCAGCCCATCTTCAGTGTCCAAATATTTTGGTGATAGATTTATATCTGGAGAACAGAAAATGGGAATAGCAGCAAAATTTCAGAAAATTCATGACAAAGGCAGTATGACCTTGGGTGGGTGGCTGTGTCCAGCTGCAAAATGCCTCTCCTTGCTGTAGGGACATATGAACCAAGGCACCGAAGATTGCAGGAAACAGTTTTATTATTTTGGCTGCAGCTGGTCCAGAGGGTACAGCTCCCACTGTAATCAATTAATCCCCTGAACTCCGAGTGCAGGTAGCTTCAGAATTTTATACACAGCATGTAAGGGGATGGGCTCAGAAGTTCACAGTTTACAGAAGTTCACAGAAAAGCAGCCTTTTCTTTCACTGTTCTGGGCAGGTTAACCCCTCAAGGACAACACCTGAGAAGGGGAGAGCTTCTTCTCCTTTTTCTTTCCTCCCCCTGCCAGCTGTTACCATGGAGCCCAATTGGTCACTTCTCTTATCTTAGAAATGTAGACATCTCTGTGAAGCTCCAGCTCAAGGCCAGAGGCCTTCTTAAAGAATTTGTCTTTTTATTATCACACTTTGCATTTGCATACACACTCCTACAAACTGCTATACTGGATACATGTTTGTAAAAACAAGTAAAGGGGCGTCCAGCACCTGGAGTGCTGATTTCTTCTAGGCCAGTGGCCAAGTAGTAGAGCAACAGGAAAATAGGAAGTTTATCTACACTGAACTTTTTTGTAGAGACTCCTTTTGCTGACAGTCCTAAAATTAGCCATGGTGAAGATTTCTGGAGAAGTTTAGTTAAGATTTTCTGTGGAGGAGGGGGGGTGCCACTACATCCTCTTCTCATTACCTTTGTTCCTCCCTTTTATTTTTAGGTGGTCCCTTGATTTTTGCCACAGAGAGACTAATGTGCATCAATAAAGTCTTTGTGAAAGATGCCAGTGTCCTGGAGAATACAGAGGGCCCTTCACACCTTAGTATAAACTAGGTCAATCAGCTTACCCTCCCCCACCCAAACACCTACATCAGGTTAGTTACAGTGAGGAGATGGGGAATCTGGAGACAGAGATGCCTGGGCACGTTAAGTACTTTTGGAAATCCAAAGGGTGGGTGGTCCAAGAGAAATGTGAGGGTGATGGGGGTGTATTTTGATGTCAGCACACACTCCTAGGACTTAGAAAAAAAAAAAGACCACATCAAAGTAAATGTTCTACTTCTAAATGTTAAGTAGTGCTATACCAAATGTACATGAGGTCTCTCTCCCATTCTTCTTTCTCCTGCAGTTTTCCTATTATTGAATAATAATCGTGCTCAATTTGGAATTGCCGCAATTTGGCAAATAGTGTGTGTTAAAGGCACTTTTAAGTGGTTCTAGAAACTTAACCATTGTTAATGCTCTTTGGGAAAACAAATATTTTCCAGGCAGGACAATTCAGTGCAACTTTCTTTCAGATACTACAGAAAATAAAAGTCACAACAAAACACGTTTATGCATGTATGAGTGTATTTAGAAAGAGACAAGTAGAGAAATACAAAAGAAAGTCAATTATATCTCAAATGTTAAATCTTGTAAATTTGAATGAAAGCTACACAGTGGTTCCTTACATCATTCTTGCAAGTATCTTATAAATTTGAAATTTGCTCCAAGTAAAAAGTGTTAAAAGTCATGGCTGCAATTTGTCCTCCGTGCAGGGCTAAATTCTCCAACTTCATCCATTTTTTGGCAGCAAGTCACAATGGGATAAGAAGTAACTGAAACTTCGTCACTAATGGAAATGATCATATTGCCAAATCACAGCACAATGGCTACACATATCTCAAATAATCATTTAAGCTCAATGCCATTTTGAAATTATGGTGATGATCAGATCCGCAGCTAGTTCTTGTTATTTTATTCATTAAAAAGAAGCACATATCATATTACAACCATGTTTTTTGAAAACATTTCAATAACTATTTTACTATGATTGGATTTATTTGCAATTCTATGTATTTTATTTTAGTCCTTTCAAAACAGTATGCTAAAGGGGGTCCATGGGCATCGCCAGGCCACAAAGCACCAAACGCACAGAAACATCTAAGAACCCTCTGATGTAAACCTAGCGTCTGAGTATGATGGGATGGCCTGAACTTTGTCACAGCACAACCTGAACTCTGTCCTCCAAGCGCAAGGTCTTAGCATGAATAAATGGGGCGTGATCTCAAGCTGCGTGGACAAGTTCATTCACTAATCCTGGGTGGCCAGTGCTGGTGGATAGCACAGGTTCCCTGATGGGACAAGAGCCAGTCAGGGGGGCACTGAGATAACGGGCTCTGCTCTCCAATAGCACGTTTCCCCCACGTGCTCCACTTTCTGTCCCCATGTAGAATCTCCTGGTTAATCCCGCCTGCTCTTTTTTCCTCATTGCTGATTCTATTTTCCCAGCTGGTTGCTCAGCTCTCTCTCAGCATGAAGGCCAAACTCAGTGAGCCTTGCTTTCAGCTGAGCCCCCACGTGCAGGGAAGGTCCTGGAACCCAGCAGGTGGTCAGCCAAGAACACAGCTGCCTACCACGGGGGCCACAGAGGCATATCTTTCCCCAGCCTCACGGGGTGCTTGCAGAGCCCTGCCCCTCCTGGTGGTAGCCTCCTCCACATTGCCTCCACATCCCCCTCCCCCCCGCATCAACATTTGCTTTTCCCTCCTATTTCTGTCTGATTACACTTCACATGCACTTCTAAGTCATCTCTTGCCTCTTGCCAGAACAATGCTATGTTTTTATTCCACCAAAAATTCACTATCGACTTACTATCAACCAAATAGGTATTATAATCATGCTCATCTTCTAGAAGAAGAGACCAATATGAAGATAAAACCAAAATTTCTGTCTTATAAAATTCATAGCCTGTTTAGAAAGAATCATTTATGTGAAATTTGGCATACTTACATATTTTAATAGGCTATACCATGAAATGATTGTTAAATGACTAATTATCAAAGAACTGACTTAAATAAATCTTTTCAAAATTTTCTTTATTTAGTAATAAAGAAATCCTCAATTTCCTAATTAGATAATACTAACAAAAAATGTTAAGAGTTGTGAAAAATAAAAACTTCTACTTTTTTTTTAAGTAAACAAACAAACAAACAAAACAACAACAAAAAAGAAGAGGAGGCCAAGACTTAAGACACTCTCTAATCTGCCTAAAATAATACATATATATAGCAAAAAGCAGGAAAAACACTCTGATCTAGCTCTCTCCCGCCTCAGAGCCCTGGCCTCCTCACCTTCTGCTGGACTAATATTCAACTTCTCTGAATCGTGAATTAGCAAATAATAGGGCATTGACCAGATCATATTCGGTAGTCCAGAGTATTCTATTTGTGTTAGAGTGAAGTCTGGCTAAAGCAACTCTTTCATGAATTCAGGCCTACTAAGTGTGACCAGCTTTGGACACCACATGGTGTCCCAGCTCTCACCTGGCTTGTACCGGTTCCTAGAAACCAGCTACCACATGGGTGAGTTGGGAAAAATTGCTGTCCCCCCCTCGTGATCCCCCTGAGAAGTTCCTGAGTGAATGAGCAATACCTATCTAGTGGAGCAACAGAGACAGGGTGCCATTTTGACTGTGTTCTTTCAGAAGGGATATTTGAAAAGGCAGAGTTACACTTATCTAATTTCAGTGGAATTGTATCCAGCAAATTTTAACTAGCCTTGGAAGAGAAGTGAAATATTTACAGTTATTTCTGCTTTTAGAGGAAGAAGAGGGTGAGGGAATCCCTGTGGGTTGGCAGGATTTTGAGGAAGCATCTTTCTCTCCTCTCCTGGGAGAAAAAAATCTATACAAATCTTGTCAGAGAGCATTGCACATCTTTCTTGTCCAATGCATGGTTTAAAGTGGAGAGTAGGGATTTAGACATGAAATTCCCCTGACTTTAAGGCAAGCTGATTCAACTACACTGTGAGGATTGTTTACAAAATCGGGTGTTGGGTACTTTTGAAATAAATAGCCTTGTTCTTCAATGTCATTCCCTCTTGTGTCTTTAATTGAAACAAATAATGGACATGTTTAAAAAAAAAAAAAAAAAAAAAAGAAAGAAAAAAGCAATTGACTGCTTCACCCATTCTGGATGCTTCCCAACTTCTCAAAGTTTTTGAAAGAGAGGAAACTTTAATGTGACAGTCTTAAGATGACAGAGAGATTTATGCTCTGCTCTTTGTGGGTTCTCCTTTGTTCTCATGAGGTCCTGCAGATGCATGAAAGCTGGGCCCTCCTCCCTCTTCTTCCCACTGACTTCTCATCCAGGCTGCCTTGGAGTGATGTGAGAATAGGGGAGCAGAGGGTTTGCGACAGGGAATGTCCTTATCCTCAGGGAGACACTGCAGCTGTATTCCAGGGCCTGTTTGTGTGTACTTGTTGGGGTCTTTTTTGAAACTGAAAAGGTTGTTGTGTGCGGTGGGCAGCCCTGCTCTCATTACCAAGGCTGGTGCAGGGCTAGACAGTGCACACTGGGTACAGCTGGGCCCAGTGACTGGGTGAGGCTGACCTGGCTTCCAACCCCTGCTCCATCATTAGGAGATGTGTGACCTTGGGCAGATCCTCAGATTACTCTCATTCCCAGCATCCCCATCTCTGGTTCCACGATCTCTTATACCCCTCCCCAACGAAAGTGATCTTGTGCAGGACAAAACCTCCACAGGGTCCAGAAATGTTATCAGTTCTGTTCACTGAGGTACCTTGGTGCCTACTATAGGATATGGCATATGAATACTGCTCAAAGCATTTTGTGAATAAATATGAGAAAGTTCTAAGTACTGTTGCCAATCTAATAAGTTCCAATGAACAATAGTTACCAGGATGATTATTATTTTCTCATTATGTTCAAATTGGCCTCACATAGGCTAAACAGCCCACATGATTGACAGCCCATTCCTTCTATTACCCAGAACTTTATTCTCTTAAAGATTTTCAAGTCTTTGTGAGAGAAATTTCAGTGACAAATTTTAAATACTTGTTGAGCACTGTCATGTTCACTGTCAGCACTTGAATAAAAAAAAATTATGAAAAGAATATATTTGTAATTTAAATGGGAAAAATGAATGCTGACACTTTTCACTGTGCAAAATGTAATAATCCAAATCCTTTCTTCGGTCAAGTTTAATGGCTAAAGAGATGGGGAGCTTTAAGAGTGTTTTTTTTTTTTTTTTTTTTTTTTTTTTAAATAAACTCCTTACTCCAACTTTGGCCTATCCTTCTAATATTATTTTTGTTTATTCTTAACTGTTTTGTTTATGAAAAACAAAACTTTGTTGCAATTTAAGGGACAGTTTCCCCACCACCCCCATTTTTAAGTAGACACCTTGGGTCCTTTACAAAGTCTTTAGGCTCTCTGATGCCTCTCCCACGTCTTGGCTAAGTGCTGTTTTTGACTCATAGAGAGACCATTCTGTACTGAAGCAGGAGCCTTCCACTAACCAGTGGCTGGAAGCAGAGAGTGGCCAAGAGGGTTGGGGACAGGTGGGAACAAGGAGCCGTAAGTGGAGAACCTGCCTTCTGCACCCCCCCTCTCCAGAGGACTGGAAAGACTTCAAGACACAGAGCACCACTGCTTTAAGTCGATCAGGGAGTGTCCTCACTTAGAGTACTTAGTAAGTGTAGATTCCTGAGCCACAAAACAGAAGTTTGGGGAAGAGGGGGAAAAAAATCTCCATTTTAAAATAAGCCACATGTCAAAATGTTCAGCACCCAAGCACACAGACCCAGGACATGCCAGGATGAGAGGCAAGCGCTGTGGGCCTCAGACACAGGGACCCCGCCCCCACCCTCCTTTTTAAAAAGTGAATATGCAGTGCAGGTAACATTGCAACTGCTCTAAGATGCGTGTGTGTGATACTGTCATTTTAACTACATGTTTAACCCTCCTAGGATATGACGGCTCGGTGGTCTTAGCAACAAGGTCCAGTTTACACCTCCCTACAGAAAGAGTGTATTATCAGATAAAATGTGCTCAAATGGAATCCATTTTAAAGGCCTTTTGTTTTTGAAGGGCAAAGCATCACACCGGGGACAGCCATGCAGCCAAAAGATTTATTTAACAGCCTTCGTAGCCGGTAGCGAAAACCGGAGAAGAGGTGCTCTGGTCGAAGGTCGAAGAGGTGGGAGAGGGGAGTCAGGGAGAGGGGAGTGTGCAAGCTCTGGACAGAAGGTGGGTGCTTGGTTGCACCGGCTGGGATCTCTGGAGCTGTCGGCTAAAGCAGCTGCTGTCTGGCTGGAGGCTGGAGCTGTCAGCTGGGAGCGGCCGTCGGGCTGAAGGTGGTCGGTCTGGAGCTGTCAGCTGGAGCAGCTGCCGTCGGCTGGAGGCGATGGGTCTGGAGCTGTTGGCTGGGGCAGCTGCCGTCGGCTGGAGGCGATGGGTCTGGAGCTGCTGGCTGGGGCAGCTGCCATCGGGCTGGAGGTGATGGGTCTGGAGCTGTTGCAGTGGCTTCCTCCTCTCTGCAGCGACGAGCCGATGTATCTGTCTTCCTCCTCTCAGCAGCGACGATCCGATGTTGTGTCCGTGTGTCTCTCTCTGGCTGTCTGGCTGTCTGAGTCTCTCAAACAGGGCCTTATATAGGGATTTCTGGTGGGGGGTGCACTAGAGCAACCCCAACACCATTGGCTAGAACAGGGTGCCTTTTAAGCCTATTGGCTCTTGCCTGGGGAAAAGAAACATTCTGCCTGGGGAAGAAACATCCTGCCCGGGGGGAAAAAACATCCTGTCCAGGGAAGAAACATCCTGCCAAGAATGAAACAAGGTTGCTTCTCTCAGGATGTGGAAAACTGTGAGGGCGGGGGAGGGTAAGCTATCTATCATTCCCCCCCTTTTTGTTTTCTTAGGAAGTGGGACGTCGTATGTCAGTCTGGCTACTTCCTGCTGAAACGGGGCGACGTGGGGTGTTATGGGGGGATATGATAAGACAGGTAGGTCAGGCTTGAGGGTGAAAAGGATTCCTAGGAGGTTGGCACCAAAAAAAATGAATTCGCCCTGAGGTGATGAGAAGTGACAGATGATCCCTAAGGAGAAACTGGTTAAAGGTTGAGAACAAGAAAGACATGAGCTGTGGAGAAGGAAGAGCTGCAAAGGAGAAGATCATCTACATATTGCAAAAGAGTGGAGTCAGAGAATTCAAGGTCTTTGAGATCGGCAGCTAGTGTCTGTCCAAAGATATAAGGGCTGTCTCGAAAACCCTGAGGGAGGACTGTCCAGGTCAATTGTTGGGACCATTGAGTATCAGGATCAGTCCAGGTAAAGGCAAAGATGTCTTGTGATTCCTGAGCTAAAGGGACAGTGAAGAAGGCATCCTTAAGGTCAATGACCGAGAAATGAGTAGATAAGGAAGGAATTAGGGAGAGAATGGTATAAGGATTTGGGACCAGCGGGTGTATGGGCCTAACAGCCTCATTGATGAGACGAAGATCTTGGACTAGCCGGTATGACCCATTGGACTTCTTGACTGCCAATATGGGAGTATTATATGGGGAATGGGTGGGTCGGAGAAAGCGTTTCCGCAGAAGGTCTGAGATAGTAGGTTGGAGACCTCTGAGGCTAGTGGCTGGGAGTGGGTACTGGGCTCTATTAGGGAAATACTGGGGATCTTTAAGGTGTATTCGTATAGGGTCACAGTGAGCAAGGGATGGAGTCTGGGTGTCCCAAACTTTGGGGTCTACCAGATGGGAGGGGGCAGGGTAACAGGAGGTTTCCGCATTAGGCTCTAAAATGCTAAGAAGGAAGACAGAAGAGGAGACGGGAGTGAGACGAGTCGGGGAGAAGAACTGAGCGAGGCGGGTCAGAGAACACAACTGAGGCCTGAAATTTGACCAGTATATCTCGGCCCAATAAAGGCACAGGACATTGAGAGATTACTAGAAACTGGTGGGCAAATGAATGGAGGTGGAGGCTGCAAGACAGCATGGGAGTCTTGTGGGGGTGAATGGTGTGTCCCTCTATCCCGACAACAGGGGACGATAAGGTGGTGGGCCCCCAAAACTCCCTCAAGACCGAGAAAGTGGCTCCTGTGTCTAGTAGGAAATTTATGGGGTGGCCATCAACAAGAAGGGTGACCCTAGGCTCCTGTAAGTCGATGTCAACTGTCGGGAGAGGAAACCCAGGGCCCCGTCAATCTTCTGCGGCTAGTCCAAGCAGGTTGGGTTTCATGACTGATCCAGTCCCCATGCGGGAACTGGGGCAGTCAACACCCCAGTGGCCCATCTTGGAGCATTTAGGACATGGGCGCGTAGGGGGCCTGGGGTTGGGGCAAGCTCTAGCCCAGTGTCCTTCGTTCCCGCACTTGAAACACGGCCCTGGAGGTCCCCTCTGCGCGGGGTAACGGCCCCTTGTTTGTGAGGCCCGAGAGTCGGTGCCCTGTAAAGCCTGGGCCAGCATTTGAAATCTTGCTCGTTCGGCCTTTTCATGGTTCTGAAACCTACGGCGTTCAGTATTCTCATCTCTATTATGATAGGCCTTAAAGGCCATGGCCAAGATCTCGGTCTGAGGTGTTGCAGGTCCTTGCTCTAATTTTCTCAATTTAGCCCGTATATCAGGGTAACTTTGGGACAAAAAGTAAGTCATAAGGACATGACGTCCCCCTGGAGATTCAGGATCTAAATTGGTGTATTGTTGGAGAGCTTTTGTTAGTCGATCTAGAAATTCAGAGGGGGTGTCTTCCCTTTTTTGTATGATTTCCTGCAGCTTGTCAAAATTAACTACTTTTTGTGCTGCACGCTTAAGACCAGTTAGTATACAAGTGGAAAACTGATCTCGCAAGGCCACGTCCCCTGGGGAATTATAGTCCCAGTTAGGGTCCCTTTCGGGGACAGCCTGAGGTCCAATGAGATGGTTAGGGTTGGTTCTATGGTTCTCATCGGCATAGGCCCGTGCCTGCTCCCAGACTCGCCTACGCTCCTCAGGGAGGAGGGTATTTGCCAAAATCATATAGATGTCATGGAAGGTAAGGCTATAAGCTTGGAGGACCCATTGAAATTCCCTGAGGTATGTAGTGGGGTCAGTGCTATAAGAGCCCAATCGTTTCTCGATTTGCACTACCTCGGTCATTGGGAAGGGAACATGGACACGGACAATTCCTTCTGGACCCGCAACTTCCCGGAGTGGGGTCAGGACTTGGGCGGGAGTAAGTGACAGAGGGTGAGC
This sequence comes from Tamias sibiricus, assembly GCA_025594165.1. Taxonomy (NCBI): domain Eukaryota; kingdom Metazoa; phylum Chordata; class Mammalia; order Rodentia; family Sciuridae; genus Tamias; species Tamias sibiricus. Next base: position 11,795,208 of record CM046675.1, read on the forward strand.
AGACATTGTGCGAGATCGCGTAAGGGGTGGGCTGGAGGAGGAGGTGGCAGGAGTGTGTAGAAGTGGGGCTGGAGGGGCCGAGGGAGGCGGAGAGGTTTCAGATTGGTATGGGGGCGGCTCATCCGCGGGATCAAAATCAAGAAAGGAGGGGGATGGTAGGGGAGCAGCCGGTTGGCAGGCTAGGAGGCTATTGTTGGAGCTGCAGCAGGTACAGAGTGAGGGATTCGAACGGAGGAGGGAGAAAGCCTGAACATACGGAATCTCTGCCCATTTTTTTGATCGCTCGCAGAAGTTGAAAAGATCTCTCAGTATAAAGGGATCCAAGGACCCAGAAGCAGGCCATTTGTTTTGGTTATCTAAGGGGTATGTGGGCCAATCTTGGGTGCAAAACTTGGTAAGTCTTGTTGGTTGTATATCGGGAGTTAGGCCAAGAGTGGCTAGGTTGTTTAAGAGGCACTGTAGAGGAGAGTCGGCTGGGAGGCGTCGGAGTGGGTACAAGAGTGACAAATAGTGAGTGATAGCAAAACCAAAGAAGAGAGCGAGGACAAGAGCAAAGAAGAGAGTGATCGGAGAGTAGTCAGCCAGGAGGGATAGGAGTAGGTCAGCCAGGAGGGGTGAAGAAGCAGCAGCAGAAGAAGAAGAAGCCCCCATTTTCCCGTTCCGAACGGGACAGATATATTGTCCTGAGGAGCGTCCTCCTCAAGATATATATATCAGAGAGATCCAAGTCTGTGAGACCCAGTCGTCACTGGAGTCAAACAGAGATGGGGTCCAAAGGGACCGAAGAACAATGGGTCACCCTGCGCAGGGATTTTCCGTGTCCCGTCCTGGACGGGAAGGAGAGACCCAAGTCCGGAGGCCAGAGGCCGAAAAAAAGGGCTTTCTTCAACTACTCCCAGGAAAGGGAGAGAGAGAAGAGGGAGATAGAGAGAGAAAGAGAGAGAGAGAGAGGGAGGGAGCGAATGGTCAGTTCCCACTGTACAAGGCCTGACGGGTTTAGGCACACTGGGGATGAGGAGACCTACCCAGGAAAAAGGAGAGAGAGAGACAAAAAGAGAAAGAGCTCCACGAGGTCCACTGTGACCATGAAGGTCTAGGTGGGGTGCGATCCTCCCTGTACAGGCCACCAGCGGGGCTGCCGGACGATCAACGGTCAGTTCCCACTGTACAAGGCCTGACAGGTTTAGGAGCCCTTGGGATGAGGAGACCTACCCAGGAAAGGGAGAGAGAGAGAGAGAGAGAGAGCTCCATGAGGTCCACTGTGACCATGAAGGTCTAGGTGGGGTGTGATCCTCCCCGTACAGGCCACCAGCAGGGCTGCCGGACGATCAACGGTCAGTTCCCACTGTACAAGGCCTGACGGGTTTAGGAGCTCTGGGGTGGGGGGGCTTACCAATCCGATGACAGGTGGTGGATGCGTCGGAGCGGCGATCAAAAACCGGGCGAAGGCTGAGGCAGTTCCGGGTGATTATGCCCTCCGGCTCAGATAGGATCCGAGTCACGGCACCAATGAAGGGCAAAGCATCACACCGGGGACAGCCATGCAGCCAAAAGATTTATTTAACAGCCTTCGTAGCCGGTAGCGAAAACCGGAGAAGAGGTGCTCTGGTCGAAGGTCGAAGAGGTGGGAGAGGGGAGTCAGGGAGAGGGGAGTGTGCAAGCTCTGGACAGAAGGTGGGTGCTTGGTTGCACCGGCTGGGATCTCTGGAGCTGTCGGCTAAAGCAGCTGCTGTCTGGCTGGAGGCTGGAGCTGTCAGCTGGGAGCGGCCGTCGGGCTGAAGGTGGTCGGTCTGGAGCTGTCAGCTGGAGCAGCTGCCGTCGGCTGGAGGCGATGGGTCTGGAGCTGTTGGCTGGGGCAGCTGCCGTCGGCTGGAGGCGATGGGTCTGGAGCTGCTGGCTGGGGCAGCTGCCATCGGGCTGGAGGTGATGGGTCTGGAGCTGTTGCAGTGGCTTCCTCCTCTCTGCAGCGACGAGCCGATGTATCTGTCTTCCTCCTCTCAGCAGCGACGATCCGATGTTGTGTCCGTGTGTCTCTCTCTGGCTGTCTGGCTGTCTGAGTCTCTCAAACAGGGCCTTATATAGGGATTTCTGGTGGGGGGTGCACTAGAGCAACCCCAACACCATTGGCTAGAACAGGGTGCCTTTTAAGCCTATTGGCTCTTGCCTGGGGAAAAGAAACATTCTGCCTGGGGAAGAAACATCCTGCCCGGGGGGAAAAAACATCCTGTCCAGGGAAGAAACATCCTGCCAAGAATGAAACAAGGTTGCTTCTCTCAGGATGTGGAAAACTGTGAGGGCGGGGGAGGGTAAGCTATCTATCAGTTTTGGCTAATGACAAACACAACAAAAGTAAAACCCCAGTTAGAAGGTTCTCCTGCCTAGGTCTCTGGGTGTGTGAGCAAAGTGACAGGTTTGCTGCTTCCTTCCCCCGAGGTGGCCTAAGGGCTTCCTTCTGCAGAGAGACAGAAGTGAAGGAGCTTGGGCAGGGGGATTTGTCTGTTGCCCAGCCAGGCTGAATCCCCTTTTCCAGGCTAGTCCCATGGCAGAGACCCACCCCAGGCTCTTGCCCTGATTTCATCTTTCCTATGAGCACACTGGAGCATCCAGGCAAGGGCTATGTGTGAATTGTCCTGCGGCTCCAGGGGTCCTGCACTATCTCTCTGGCCCACAGTCAGCCTCCGTAGCCTCCTGGGTGACTGGTTGGTTTCCCACATGTGCCACAACTGAGCAGGTGCTCAGATTCTGTCTCTTCTTGAATGTTCCTGTGTTTCTTTAAATTTCAGAGCTGGAACAGCTCTCAGATGGGTTTAAGGAAAGCTGTGAATTGGCAGATTAGCTGGTGTTTTGTTACCGCAGATGCTGAAGGGACATTCTTTTCAGCTTTGTGCATCCTAGGTCAAAGCTCAAAACTGCTTATAAAAACATTAAACACTTGCAATTAATATATGGACAAGGTTAATGACCACGAAAAAGTGCCTTAAAGCTTTGAATAAATATAGTCATTTGGGCCACCTCTTGTCATCCAGCACAAATGCTGCAGCACAGAAGGAACAAATTTTATTTAACTGTTTCTGGTTGAACTTCCTATTGCTTACTCAGTTATATTGCTAAATGTGTCAGTGTAGCCACTTCTTGATTAATCAATTTTAGACACTATGCATCGATCACCTAATATGACAGATGAGAACTTAACTCAATAATACAGTGTTCTAGCCCCTTTCCCTGGAAGATTATTAATTAATGCTGTTATCTTTAGTCTGTCTTGGTAATATTTCACCCTTTGCATTCCCATATCACCTTTATTCATTATTGTGTTCACTAAAAATTGCATATGATCCCCCTAGTCACCATACGTTACGATCACCTCTGTTGTTTCTGTCCACTTCCCCCATCCCTTCTATTTTCCTAATTTATTAGGTGCACCAGCCCTGGTTGCTGCAGTTTGTGATTTTTAGAGCTTTAATTAAGACTTTCTTGCTTTACAGATCACTCTGTTCTCAAAATTGTAAACCAACAAGCAGCAGTTACATTATTGCAAGGCTATAGATATTTGCTACGTAGCCACCTAGTGCACTAGATTGCTTTGCATTTCTTTTGCAGGGTTCCTTCTTTCACGCAGGCTGTCTGTCCTCCTCCTCCTCTTTCATGGGCTGCTGACAGTGCATGCTCACATTCTTGCAGTATCTCACAGGAGGCATCAAGTTCACGAGCGCCTTTCTCCTGGCGTTCCTGATCACGGTGTGGCTTCTAGGCCTGTCACTTACTGTCATCTTGAATTCCCACATTTCTTCCAGGTTAGAACCATTCTATCCTGGATGCTACTTCTTCCACTTTCTTGCATTATTGTCCTATTTTGTTACAGCACATCTTCAAATAATATTCTAATAATATTCTGCATGAGTTAATGAAATTTATTATTATTATTCCAACTGTTGCAACAAATCCTCACCAACTGGTGAATTAAAAATCCATGCACTTACATTATCACAGTTCCCCAGGCCAGCAATCCAGGACCAAGGTGGTGGCAGGCTGTGCCTGGGGCTCTGAGGAGGAGACCGACTTCCTTCTTCCAGCTTTGGTGGCTCCAGGTGGCCCTTGGCTTCTTTGACCTTGCCACTCCAATCTGTCTCCTCCATTTACATGTTTTTGATGTCTTTGTGTCTTCTAAGGACATTTGCCATTGGATTTAGGCACATTCAGGTAATTGAAGATGATCTCATCTTGAGTTTTTTGATGTAATTACATTTCCAGAAACTCCTTTTCCAAATAAGACCACATTCACAGTTTCTAGGGATTAGGACGTGGACCTATCTTGTTGGGAACCACCTTTGAAGCCATTACAGAAAGGAAATTAAATCCTGTCTGAAAACATATTTTTTTTCTACCTTTGATAGTTTTCTGAGTACAGAATCCTACTTTTAAAAATACTTTTCTGCTTGACCCCTGAAGGCACTGCTGCTGTCCTCCAGTAATATTGACAAGGAGTCTAAAGCCAGTAGGAAGGATGTTCCTAGAAAATAATTTACTTTTTATTTCTTGAAGCTATGCAGGGTTTTCCTGCTATCTGAGATATTTTTATATTTCACAGTCATCTGTTTTAGTTGTTTTTCTTTTCCTTAAATATTTATTGTGTTGGGCACTTGCTGGATCTTTATTTTTCTATAAATTTTACAGTCTTTTAATAAATTATCCTGTGCAATTAATTGTACAATTAGTTTTAATTTGTAACAACTCCTTTCTCATTCCCTGACAATTCTTTCTCAATTCCTCTGCTCTTTTGTGGGTATAGCAGCCTCATGGTTTTCCTGGTTAGCAATAATGAAGATTTTTTTAAACTTCCTTTCTTTTTTTAAAAAGTGTTTGTTCTGTATTATTGTTTAGATGTGGGGTGTTTCCCCAAAAGCTCAAATGTGACACAATGCAAGAAGGTTTAGAGGAGAAATGATTGGGTTCTGGGAGAGCCTTAATGCAATCAGTGAATTAAATTGACGGGGATTAACTGAGTGGTCACTGAAGGCAGATAGTGTGTGGTTGGAGGAGGTCGGTCCCTGGGAGCAAAGCCTTGGGGTATAAATTCTGTATCTGTCCAGTGGAGTCTCTCTCGACTTCCTGATCACCACGTGAACTGCTCCCTCTGCCACACTATTTGGCTATGATGTTCTGCCTCACCTCAAGCCCCAAGGAATAGAGCCTGCTGTCTATGGGCTGAGACCTCTGAAACTGTGAGCCCACAAATAAAATTTCCTTTCTCTACAGTTGTTCTGGTCAGATCTTTTAGTCACAGCAGCAAAAAAGCTGACTAAAACGATCATAGTTTTATTTTTCTCTGGCTTTGCTTTTTGGTTGCAAACTTTTACAAAAGGTCTTCAGCCCCTTGAATGCTTATTACAATTTAAGGTGAGGCAATGGGTGGCTTCAAGCCCGTGAGCAGGCTTGCTGCTGATAGACTTCTCTAGAAGCTGGGTGGACCCAACTCCTCACATATTGCAGGGTTCCAAGATATCACAATACACAAGTATTTACTATGGCATATCAACACCCACACTTGTGGGCCTACTTCTCAGCATTTTTAGAGTGAGCCTCCATTGCCTCCAAAAACATAAATCTCTGATGAGATGCAATTTCTCATGCAGAGGTCAGGGGAAGGAAGTGGACTGACCCAGTCTCTCTAGGCCTCTCCTATCCTCCATTCTGATAACTACCATTCCTCATCCTCCACATTTTCTGGCCTTGTGAACTGTCTCCTTTCCCAGCCACAGTCCCTTTATAGGTGGCTGGATTTCCTTTGATCTGCCTCCCTCATCACTGTTCTTCTATCTGTTTTTTAATTTTCCAGAATATGCCCAGACAGCACACACGCTGATGTGTCTTTTTGTGATTTCATCACTGTACGGAATTCAATGCCCTCTTGGAAAGCTGGACACACAGATGAATGTAGTCAGCTTGTCATCCCAAACCTGTAGTGTGGACTCTCCCCTGCAGTGATCTGGTCTGGATCCCAGAGCCAGGAAGGGTGTCCAGAGTGTCTGCGCTTTGAGATCGAGGCCATCTAACTGTGTGCTACAAATTAGACAAATACCTGTGTACTGAACCTGCTAAGACATAAAGAATTGGTAATGCCTAACCTCAGTTTCAGAGCTTCTAAAACATGAATTTTTTTTTTTTTTTTTTTTTTGGTCACATAAGAGGAGATGCCATCAGACTGACTGTGGAGAGTCAGTGTTTCTTTCCAAGGATACAGACACATCTACACCATGCAATCTAGACATGTCAGAGCTAATGGGAAGAGGAAAAGGCCCATAAACACAGAGTAGGCAGTTCACCATCAGATCTCAATACCCCATCCAGATGGAGGAGATTAGTCTTGGACCCAGAGAGGCAATATTTCACACACATTTTTTGGTTGAACTGAGTGACAAACTCCCAAGTGCTCCTCAGCTGACCTATTGCCACTAATGGTCACTGGCAGCCTACTTGGACACAAGTAGATCTCCAAGAAAACCAGGAGAGAACAGAGCAAATTTATCTGAGGAGGAGGATCACCAAACGGATATCTAAATTAAGCAAACAAATGCATCTGAAATGCTTAGCAGAGGGTTTAAAACGAGCAAATGCTTAACTCACTTTATTATGAAGATCAGCCAAAACACATTATCTGTCCAGAATATCAAATAGGAGAGTAACAAACGTGCAAATAATATTGACATCAAACTATAATAGATGCCAGGAACCTAAGGAATTGAGTTAAAACAGAAAACAATTACAGGATGACACATATAAACCCCAATATGTCAATGGTTAAAAGTAAATAGTCTAAATATTACGGTTAGAAGGCAAAGATGTCCCAGGAATTAAAGAGAAACTCAAATACCTAATGCTTGCAAGAGAAAGCTAAAGAAAGGTTGAGAATAAATATGCAAAAATGCATATTATAGAAACATTTAAAAAGGAATGCTTGCAGATTAGACAGATCTTCTCTTTTCTCATTATGGTTATGCTATAAGAAAACCCCTTTTCCAAATGGAATTTCCCAGTTGTCAGCATTTCTTAGCCAGGGCAAAGAAAACATCTTTAAGTGAAGGCCAAGACCTATACCCCTTCTGCTCCAATTCCACCCACTGGCCACACTAACTCTTATGCCCTTAGCTAACTGGTAGGAAGGGCAGGAAATAGTCACTCCATTAGAAGCCATGGGTCAGGCTAAATTTGTGGTTTAGGACAAATTTTTTAGTAAGACAAAAGTTTTAATTTTTAATATCAGAAGACTAGACACTGCTATAACACCACATTTTACAGAAGAAATCATATATAAGAGAAGTAAGTTAAACTTCCTTAGAGTCACCTAGCTAGACACTGCAGGCCCAAGTCCTTGCTGTGAGAGTCCAGAGCCCCTGAACTTGAGCAGCTTACTGTACAGCTGCTGAAGCTGCTGTCCACACACACGGAAGCCTTCAGTATACTAATGATCCTCTTGATCTGGAACATCCTCCTAGAGGCTCATATGTTGAGGGTTTGTCCTCAGATAATGGCGCTATTGGGAGGGGTGGAAACTTTAGAGGTGGGCCTAGCTAGAAGAGGTGGGTCACTTGGGGTAGGGCTTGAAAGGGTGAACTTTGTTCCTGGCCCCTGGTTCACAACCATCACAAGGTGAGTATCTCGGCTACTCCACCTTACCAACACCCTTCCGCCATGATGCTCTGCCTCAGCTCAAGTTCAGTGTGATGGAGCCAGGTGAGCACAAACTGAACCTTTAGAAAACATGAGTCCAAATCCATCTTTCCTCCTTGTAAGTTGTTTTTTTCTCTAGTATTTTGTCATAGCAGCAGAAAGCTGACAAATAATTCATGTCTCTCTGGGTTTGGCAGCATACTTGAAGGGCCAAGAGAAAAGCAAGGCAGCTTAGCCCACCAGGCTAAGCACTGCTCTAAATTACCGACCACTGACTGTGTTGCCACAGGTCACATTCTCCTAGGTCCTCAACATCCCACGGGGATCTCAAATTGGACAACACTTCTGGAGAATGAAAATCTAGTACGGGGAGAGCAAGGCCCCTATCACCTATCACTTCTTTGTATTTTAGAAGGCAAACTGTGGGAAAATGTAGCTAAGGGTTAAACAGGAAGTTTTGATTTCTTCTCTCACTAATAATATCCTAAATTCTGCTAACTTATTCACAGGAATTTTTTGTTATCATTTTTGAAAGTATGAGCAAAAGGAATTTGTTCAACTAGAAAGAACATGTTGAATTAATAATACCCATGTGGGGGAGCCTCCTAATTTTGAAAAAAACAAACAAACACGAAAATGACAGATGTCATAGTAACTAGAAAAAGTGAAGGAAAGAGGCGGGGAAAAAGGAGGATTGAAAAGAGTGGGGACAGACAGCAAGCGCAGTCTTGATTTTAAGCCATCTTGACTTAGAGCCCCTGTTCGTTTCCCTCTGGGGCTTTGTCACAGTGATGCTTTTATTTCAGCTCACCAAAAATGTTCCAAAGCCTGAAAAGGTCCTGTGGGTTAACCTCGGTTGCCAGGGAAACTGTCTGGATTGGCATCGACTTTCCTGGTTCCGGAGGCAATCCCTGACAGACGTGAGGGCCTACTAGGCTCCTGGCCTCCACCTGCAGCAGCCCTGGCCACCTCAGCCCACGCGGTATTTCCAGATCCAGCCTACAAGCCTTTCAGATCTTCCACGGTCTGAGCAACCCCTGGGGTGATAAGTCTGAGTCTAAGCCCTTTTTTACGGCACACTAATTTTTAGTAATACAAGGGTCTTATTGCTTGCTCCCAGATATGATATGGTGTCACCTTTGTTTGACTTTTGGTTAATTTATTTTGTACTTTTAAAAATACATCCTTATGACTTCAGTATTGGCAGATAATCTGACAGAATAAAACGGAGGTGAAGATTGAAGTGGTAATTACATTTTTCTAACTCTATGTCCTGTGGAAATGACATACCTAGATTCATTATTTTCCCTATATTCATTTTAATAGTTTTCAATCCAGTTCTGATAATCAGTCATAGAATACAATAGATTAGGTGGAAATGATGAAATGACGAATTGATAAATGCAGATGGAAATGGTTACTCATCTGCAGGTCTGGGCCATTAAAAAGAAAGCCACTATCCAATGAAGGCCCTCTTGGGGGAAGGAAAAGAAAAACTCTGATATTGCAGACTTATGTTTAAATTCTCCTTCTGTGAAGTTCTCCAGATGTCGAAGGAGTAATGGAGAGAGAGAGAGAGAGAGAGAGAGAGAGAGAGAGAGAGAAGGAAAGAGAGAGAGAGAGAATATTTTATGTCTTTCTTTTTGTCTGTTTTATAAATCCCATGAACCAAATGTTAAAATTACATTGAGTCAAACCAGGTTAAGGTTTTGTGGCCCCAAATATATGACCTCTTCAAGAAGTCATTTTCCTTACCAGTGAGAGTTGAAAGAAAGATTGTCTTTCTAAATCTCCCCCTTTGGAATGGCATTCTATAAGCAACCATTAAATATGGCTGCTAAGCATCATTCTAAACAGCATAGGGCACATGCATTATTTTTGCTGTCCATAATTTATTTAGTTTTCTTCTCTTCAGTGTATTATTTTTCACTGTGTTGAATCATCTACCCCCAGTGCTCATCCAAGATGCTTCTGATAGTATTGCCTGGATGTCCCTTAGAGGCTGGTGGGAGGTGTGGCTCAGTTCAACCAATCAGAACATCATAAGCTTCTCTCCACAGTGATTGGTTCAGGAAAGGTCATGTTAACCTATCAGAGCCAGGGAGGAGTATAGCATGGCCTGTAGGAGCAATGTGTGGCTTCCTTTCCTTTTAAAGGGAAGAGTCAAGAGCTGTCATGGGCCTTGCATAGACAAGGAGAGGGCCTCCAGCTCAGCAATATGGACAGATCACTTCTTTGCATCCTGAGTCCACCAGAGTGAGTTCTACCAGGATGTTTTGGTTATATGGACCTTTGAGCTTAAACCACGTTAGGTCAAATTTTCTATTACATCAGAAAGATTCTTAGATGATGCTCATGGAATGCCTCAAATCTAAGCACTGGGGGAGCAAGAGTGGACATGGATATGAAAATCAGGCAACCTGTATTTGGTATTAAAACATTTAATAAAAATTAGTTCACTCTGGACAAGAATGCCCAGAGAATGCCTGTTTGGATGAATTTGGGAATGAAGGCAAATATCCTTCCCACATAATTCTTCAATTACTGACCAAGTGGAATTATCAGTATGGCTAGTTGTTCAGTAAAGGCGTCATCCCAGTTCCCATAATGCACTGAATTTTTGTACATATAAAGCTAAGGTCCTTCATTGATGAGCTTGATTAAGCCTTAAATCCTAGAGATGAAAATCAAGTTATTACTTTGAATACCACAACTGAAAATGACCCATGGGCTCACCCTTCTCAGACTTCAGTTGAGGGAATCTGAGGCCCAGCAATATTTAGAGACTTCCTCAAGAAGATAGAAGTACAAAGGACCAAAGTCAATAGAGCTTGGTCCTTTGATTGTCTAATCAGTAAAGCATTATCCAGATAAGCAGGTACATCTGAGGCCAGGATGTCTTTTTAAGTCAGTTTTACCCCTTTTCTGGGCTTATCAATTCATCTTAACTGAGCTCAAGGGGTACGAGACACTCAAAATGTCAAAATAACTTTTAAACAATTTTAGAAGGAGTCACCATGAATGTTGACCTGAACTCCTCAGTCATGAGATCACACAAGTATTAAAGTAATTCCTTTAAAACCATCTTTAAGAATTAGTTCATTTGCTGGGCACAGTGGTGCATGCCTATAATCCCAGCAGCTCTGGAGGCTGAGGCAGGAGGATTGTGAGTTCAAAGCAAGCCTCAGCAAAAGCGAGGCACTAAGCAACTCAGACCCTGTCTCTAAATAAAATACAAAATAGGGCTGGGATGTGGCTTAGTGGTCAAGTGGCCCTGAGTTCAATCCCCAGTACCAAAAAAAAAAAAAAAAAAAAAAAAAAAAAATTAAAAACCAAAAAAGAAATAATAGCTCATTTATTTGCAAAACGACAGTAATAATAGTCTCTTTTTCCTCAGTCTACTATGGGGACAGTGTGGCACTAGTCACATGCTTAGCACAACTCTCATCAAAAGTCACTGTTTTACCATCAAGATCACCCACCAATCCTGTCCTCTCTTGAAAATATTATCATCCTATGGATGAATCTGGTAAAGTGCCCTGAAATAAATAATAGTGCATGAAATATATATATTCTTCATGTCAAAAGCTAAGATATGCTTTGTTTTTAATAAAGTTTCAACTCTTCATCAGAAGAATATAAATGGAAGGGAGCTCAGGATTGTGTCTTGCAACTAGAAAGGGAAATTCATTTACCCCCCCCTCCCTATATGAATGAGCTTCCTGTCATCATCCAATCACCTTTTCTTAGAGTTCATTGAAATAAGACAGGCCTTTGCACAGCATTTCCGTTTCTTTAAAAATCAGACATGTTTTCCTTCTGTTGACTTGTGTTTTATAAAAATCTTTTCTTATCCACTTTCTCATCACTAAGCAGAGAAAATAAATGAAAATAGAATAGTTTCCTAATAAGACTGAAAGGGATGTATGTCTACAAAGCCTTGGAGGCCCAGAGGTATCAATGCAAAACACTGCTGGTGATAAAAAACACTCAGTTATTTCTGAATAACAAGAGGACTCTGCAATTTTATTCAAATAAATAAAATGCATTTGGCTGGCAGTTTAAGAGCTATATTTTTGGCTATCAGACATGATAAACCATCAAAATGGTCCCCCTGGACTCAAGCAGGAGGAATGAGGTAGGAAACAGTACTTTCTTATTGATGAAAGAACAAAAGATAATGTTTTGTTTGTGTCCACAGGCGAGCCCCCCAGCACACAACCTGCTGGTCTTTACCTGTGTGTTTCGCCAGCTCTTATGCTGTGATCTTGGCTGGAGGATTCTTCACTCTTAGCCAAATAATGTATTTTCTGAAAAAGCAATTGTAATATATTTTCCTCTATGGTCTCAATGAAGGAAGAGAAAACTAGTGTCTGAAAGGGAATGAAGCTGAGATCTGTGGAAGTGCAAAGCCCCACTGGTAGTGCAAATTCACTGACTTGGCTTGGTCCTTTGCCTCTTGAGCTTCCAAATCCTCTCCACTTGATTAGAGAAATAATGCAGAAAATTCAAGATCTTGAAGCTGACACCAACCAACCGAGATAACCAGTGTAACTATTTAGGAATATGTCCTTTAACTATTTTCTTCCAGGTTTGCAAAATCTAGACAGTCACACAACATTGGGTTTTAGTTTTGCTTGCGCTTAAATACTTATCATGACAGTGAATCATCCTCTTTCCCCTGGACTATGGTGAAGCTCCTAATTGCTCCCCTGCTTCTGCCCTTGCTCCCTTCAGTCACTCTCAACACAGTGGCCAGACAGACAGGGCTTAAATCTACGCCAGACAAGCTCCTCTTTGCTCCCAGCCATCCAATGACAGTGGCCTGACATTACACTCAGAGTAAAAGCCAAAATCTCATTATGCCTCTCCAGACGCCCCCAGCTTTCCTTGCTGACCTTATTATCCGGTTTGTCCCATTAACTCTGTGACAGTGGCACTGGCTGCTGTTCATGGAACGTGCCAGGTGTGCCCCTTCCTTGGGACCTTAGCATGTACCGATTGTTCTGCGGAGCTGGCTCCCTCCATTCCTGAGAGCTTTGGACCCACCTCTCTCTCCCCTAGTGATTTTCACTGGCCATCTTACCTAAAATTGCAATATACCCCTAACCAAGCGCTTCCTCCCTCAAAAAACAATACAATGCAAATGCTACAAATGCCAAGAGAAGAGTTGGTCTACTGTATTGTTAAGGGAATACACACACACACAAACACAATTCTCGGCATGCTCAATAGAGGTGAATTTTTTCTTCTGAATAATTTGGATCTGTGGCTAGTTGAAACTGTAGATGTGAAACCCATGGTCATAGAGGGCCAACTTTGTATCCTTTCCTTTCTTTATTCCTGGGTTGTAGGTATTATTTATTTATTTATTTTTGTTCCCAAAGTAACTGCAGGCCAGTAAGTGACAAATGTTAAATTAACTTTAAAGAAACCTCTACTCTTTTCCTTAACTTTGAGTCAAAATTGTGCATGGATAATGAAGATATCAGCTTGGGAATTTGAAATGCAGGCTCACCACAAAGACCAATCTTATTCTGTGAGAATCAATATCTCCAGGCATCAGGGCTAGGACAGTGGACTGTGGGCTTGCTTTTCATGCCCAGCCCTTCCTGGACCTAGTGTGTGTTTTCAATGAATCACATCAGGATTCTGGCTGCAGAAACTCAGGGTGGATGCTCATTCTGGGAAGCCAATTTCTCTTTCCAGTTTAAAAATTTATTAGCAAAAGAAAATCATCAAAGACACTACTGCTATGATATCAGCTACCTTGAGGAACCTGCAAGAGGGGAATTTGTCTTTAATGTTCTTTCAGAATTCCTCCCCTCTCTGAATCTGCTTGAAGAGGTAGGTTTTATTCAAAAGTCTTCTTAAGGAAAACTTATTTCCTTCCTATGTGAGTTTTAATGTTCAGATCTTTGTTGAAGCACTAGTTTTCCCTTGAGGAAAAGGGGGGCAGAATCTCTGTCTCCATTTCTAGATTAGCTACCTTTGCAGGGGGTCCAGTGATCTATATGAAAACCAAGAAGCTGTCCCTGTTCTTTGTGCCAAACACATCATGCGCAACCTTCATGGATGCTAATGAGAAACCGGGCTGACCTGTCCCAAAGGAGTGTCACAGGATGCTGACCTGTGTGTCTTCTGCATTTAAAATGACATTTAAATGAAACTTGCAGCCATTTAGAATGCATTTAGAATGCAGAAGATTTCCTGCAGATCTTTTTTTCAGACCCCTGGGCAGTTAAAACAAGAGGTCCAGGTCTAAGTTTCAGGGAAAAGAGATCAAACCCATGAGCCTCAATCTCGGGCTGGAGAAGAGAGACCCGGTCAGCATGTAAACCAAGAAATGGAGGTTGGATCAGTGCACTCTTGTAGCTTTGAGAGCTTTGCTTCATTCATTCATTTCTTCATCACATGAGTACTTCTTCTAAGTACAGAACAAGGTTCCTCTGTGAATGTGGCCAACATGTTACCCAAAGTGGAACTAGAACTTCTTAGAACCAGCACTGGGTGGAAGGTATACACAAGGGAATGAAGAAGGTGCTGGAATGGAGAAGAGCCAGTATGGGTGCTCATTAGTCAAGGAGAGGCAGGGATTCCAGGAAGGGGCAGTGCTACAGTTTGAGTCTAGAATGTCCCCCCACCCAAGATTTCTGCAGGAAATCCTTCTAAATACATCCTAAACAGCTGTAATGTTAAAGGCTTGGTGTTTGGCTTGGTGCTGCTGGGGGTGGGGACCCTTTAAGGGGTCTTCATGCCATTAGGGCTGTGCCCTTGCAGGGGTTGTGGGACCCTGGCCTCTTCCTCTTTCTTACTCCCATGTCACGAGGTGAGAGGTGTTGCTCAGCCAGGCCCTGCTCTTCCTGTGCAGAACCAAAAGCAATAGGGTGACCAATCATGGAATGAAACACCCAAAAGTATGAGTCAAAAAACACCTTTTCTTTTTGTTGTCTCAGGTACTTGTTATAATAATGGGATGCTCCCAGGGGAAGAGGCCTTGTGAACGAGAGGGTGGTGGGTGTTCCAAGTGGATTTTTATTCATAATAGCACAGCAACTCAGAACCCCTGGATCTGACTTGGAAGGGTCAGTATTAGCCTCTTGTCTGAATGGGACACCTGCTGTTCAGTTTCCCTAGGAATCTCAGAGGATGAGAAGTCCCCTCAGCCTGCCATTCCAGGGTCTTAGAAGACAACTGTGCAGAGAGGGTTCACAGGACCATTTCCTTTTTGCATCAGAACTAAACCTTTTGGTTAATTCTTGAGCTATGTTTGCCTGGTAACCTGACAGAATAATGTCAAATGTTGCTAGGCAACAGAATGAATGAAAAATGACTCCACATTGGAAATTATATTTAAGACTAAAGAAGAGCACTTGTAGAGGCCACAGTTATGGTCCTTCCTGAGTGGGCTAAGTACTCAGCACTGGGAACGTCCCTTGCATGGACCCTGGAAACTGCCTATGCTGTGGTCACAAGAGGAATTGGCTTCATAGGACCAGGGGTGCCCCCACCTCTGCCTGGTGTAGCTCTGTCTTCTTACTTGACCTTGACCCTGGAGAGAGATGCCCTGACACCATGATGATTTTCACATGGGCTGCTGCAAGGACTCCACAGGATGAGCATACCTCCTATCTCCTAGAATCTGTGCATTCTTCATCTCCCCCTTCTCCAAATACTGAAGCCACATTGGCTGATGGCAAATTTGTGTCTATACATTTGTTAGAACCCAAGAAAATCCCTGGTTGGATCTGAAGAGCAACATTTAATGGATGTGGAACTTTGAGAGCAGTGCAAGGTTTTGGTGCAAAAGCCAAATGCTGTTTGGTGGCCCTGAGCTGGGAGGAAATCACCAAAACAAATCTCCACTGGAGATTGACTTCTTCCTGCTCTCTGCATAGCTCTCTCTTCCCATTGATTCCATCAGCTGCGTGGTGGGCTTGACAGAGAAGATACTGAAGCATTGAACAGAAACCACCCAGTATGTAGCTCCCAGACTCCTGGATTTCATGGCATGAAGAATATTTTAAAATACCACCTGGTCAAGATTTATGCAACTGGGTAAAGGTACAAATAATTGCAGAAATAGCATGCACCCTCAACTTTCAATGTCATTTCACAATGAAAAAGAGAAAAAAAAAAACATAAAGGAAATCTTAACACAAATGTATGAAGGAGGTGCTTCTTAGGTTGAATAAATGTAGCCTACAATATGCAAAGAGACACAGTCCACAGGGGGCAGATATAGGGAAAGATCTGCCTTAAAATCCTGAGTCCTGTGTTATTGTTTTCTTCTTGTGGTTAGTAATTATGAGAAATCTCAGCATGGCCTGACACTGGCCTGTGGCTTTGACTTTGGGAATTCCTGGACCAGATGTCTTCCAAACTGCTTTCACGGCCTGCAATATTCTGGATCAAATCCTGCTCTCCCTACTAAATCCACTTCCCTCCTGGACCTTCATGAAATATCACCAGCCGAACTTTCCTCTCAGAATTATTTATATAAATGCAATCAACACTGCATACCTTTGATATTTCTTCAACTCCATCTTTTATCATTAACCAAGTCTCTCCTCTGTAATCAACCTCTCAACCCAACAAGCAAGCGGAGTTCTTTAAGGCAAAGGAATGGCCCTTTTGCTTTGGTTCTACCCTGGCACTTAGCAGAGTCCTAGCCTAGATGATGTTAAACTTTTCCTCCAAAGGCCAGTAAGAATTTTCAGTTGTGTGGGTCACTACATTTCTGTTGTGGTCACTCAGTTCTACCAATGCAGTGTCCAAGTAGCCACTGACAATAGTTGACTGCTTGACTGAGTTCCAGCATGACTACTCTACTAGAGCCAGAGGACCTGGGACCAACCCCTGTTAGGGGAAGAGGACAGGTTCTCCTTGCCTGGTTGCAAATGTTCTGATAATCCTTGCAAACATGATTGACATCCCTCAGTTCCTGCTTGGTGCACCACTGAAGATGAGCTGCTCACTTCTATATGGGAAAGGTGTTCCTAGGAGCAGAATTCCTGATATTGGAAAAATGAACAGAGAACACCCACATAGGTGTTGGTTAGGACGCCAAGGACAGCTTCCCTTCATGGTAATTTTCAGCTTAGCATGAAGACCCTTTTCACACCTACTGAGGGTAACAGACAGACATGATTCCAACTGATGATGGAGGAAAAAGAACAGGAGATAGAGGTGGAAGGGGATGGAGGGAATAATGAAGATGAAGAAGAGGAGGAGACTCCCGTTCCACAGCACAGTGGAGTAACTCTGGCCTGCAAAGATCTATGAAGTATTTCAAAATCACTAGAAAATAGGAGTCTGAAGGTTTTTAACACACAGAACTATTTGAGGAGATGAAAATGTTACTTATTTGGATTGGTTTATTACACCATTGTATACATGGAAAGAATTAGCACGCTAGTCTCCATAAATGTGGAGAGAGATCAAGAGTTGGTTAAAAAGTTAAAAAAAAATTAAAAGGTAATAAACAGCCAGGCATGGCAGTGCATGCCCATAATCCCAGCAGCTCAGGAGGCTGAGGCAGGAGGATCACAAGTTCAAAGCCAGCCTCAGCAATTTAATGAGGCCTTAAGCAACTCAGGGAGACCCTGTCTCTAGATAAAATATCAAAAAGGGCTGGGGATGTGGCTCAGTGGTTCAGCGCCCTTGGGTTCAATCTCTTGTACCAAAAAAAAAAAAAAAAAAAAAACAAGTAATAAATAAGAAAGAGAGGATGTTGCCATAAATAAATGAATAAAAGAAACGGAAAAGAAAGAGCAGAAGGTGGTTCTGGTTTCTTAGACTGGGGAACCATTTGGAGCTATATTATTTTGCCCACCACTTGTCTGTAATTGGCAATAAATAATAGACTATATTGAGAGAGTGTTGTATCTGGCAGAATCTTACAATTCCTCTCTCTGAAAGTAGACTGACTCTTTACCAAAATAGAGATTCGTGTTAATACAAGGATTGGCTTTGGGGTTTGGCCCTCCTGGAGTTTATTCTGCTCTGTAAAGCACTCCAGGTGACAGCTCCTGAGAACACTATGTAAATTCTGATGATTGATGGATGGATGGATTGATTTGGGGGCTGTCCTACTGTTTTTAAAATATTTTAAATCGCTCACAGTGGTTCTGACCCACTGCGCGGAAATGAGGACGCAGCCGCCAGCTTCTGTCCTGAAATGACAGTGCAGGCAGGTGGGCCTATTGTTTTAAGGTACTTTGTCCCCATTTTGGCAATGGCTAACTCTGTTTACCTGTGTGGGAACTACAGGCGAGCACACCTGTGCAGGGCCTGCCCCACAGTTCACATTCAGAAAAGCCCTGTGCAATCAACCCGTCACCAAGTGCATCTGAAATAATACATTCCCAAGCAAGGTGTCTATTAATAGAACAGCAAAAGCCGGTGTTTTGTTCCAATTGTTTGACACAGTACCCATGCAAGTCGCTATTCCCTAACCATTATGTCCTCATGTTGAAGACAGTGAGGCTACAACTCACACAGTGTCTGCGCCTTTGAAGACAGCTGCTCAGACTCTAAGCAATTCCCAGCAAACAGTCCCCAGTTAGGAATAAATGATCTTGCCCAATAAGTAATTGAGTGACAAATAATCACCACCGTACCCTCTGCAATAAACCAGGTGGGCCATCAGAAAATGGATTGCACGGACCCTTCCATATCAGGGCTCTTGGGGGATACTCATGGCTGCTTTTGGTGAACCACGACCCCTCATTCCACATACCTATCCTTGCCTTCTTGTGGGGACTCCCTGCCTGTTAAAGTTTGGATGTGAGGTGTCTCCCAAAAGCTCACGTGTGAGACAGTGCAAGAAGGTTTCAGAGGAGAAATGATTGGTGATAGCCTTGACCTACTCAGAGAATGGGATTAATGACTGGTAACTGGACACAGGTGGGGTGTGGCTGGAGGAGGTGGTTCACTGGGGATGTGGCTATGGGGTACATATTTGTATCTGGCTAGTGGACATCTCTCTGCTTCCTGATCATCATGTGAGCTGCTTCCTTCTGTCACACACTCCACCATGATGTTCCGCCTCACTTTGTGTGCCCCAGGGAATGAAGCCTGCTGTCTGAAGGGCAAAAATCACACCGGAGACAACCGTGTAGCCAAGAGATTTATTCACCAGCCTTTATGGCTGGTCAGCAGTAGAAGAAGTACGGGGAGAGAGGAGTCAGAGAGAGGGAAGTGTGCAATCTCTGGTGGGAGAGAGGAGTCAGGGAGAAGGGAGTGTGCGAGCTCTGGATGGAGGGTGGGTGCCTGGTTGTGCTGGCTTTGGTTTCTGGAGCTGTTGGCTGGGGCAGCTGCCATCAGGCTGGAGACTGTGAGTCTGGAGCTGTTGCAGAGGCTGCCTCCTCTCAGCAGGGAGGAGCTGTTGTGTCTGAGCTCAGGGCAGGCAGGAGCTTTAAGTAAGGGATTTCTGGTGGGGGATGTATCAGAGCGACCTTTAACACTATTGGCTCTTTTCCCAGGGAACAGGGTGACCTTTAAGCCGACTGGTTCCTGCCTGGGGAACAGAGTGACTTTTAAGCTGATTGGCTTCTGCCTGGGGGAAAATGAAACCAGGTTGCTTTTTATGGAAATTTCCATGGGGGAGGTGGCCCATCGCCCAAGCCTATCTATCACTGTCTATGGATGGAGACCTCTGAAAACATGAGCCCTTAAATAGACTTTTCCTCCTCTCCAGTTGTTCTGGTCATATTTTTAATTCACAGCAACAAAAAAGCTAAAACACTGACCCCAAGTCCCCTGCCCAGCTTTTGCCAAAGGCCAACCCAAATTAGGCCAAAGGGAATTTCTCTTTGGGTACTTGACTTGTGGGAAGTCACACAAAGGCAGAAACCCCTGGAAAGACTGTTACTGTAGAGCTCATGTCTAGAAATGTGAATTAGTTCCTGCAACCCAAACACTCGGGGCCACAGTGCATCCTGTCCCCATTCAACTCTCTGATTCTGTGAGCTGCACCCTCCCAATTCCAGCATGTTAGCCAGAATCTGTTCCTGTTGCTTGCAAGTCAGAGATCCCACCTAAATGAAGAGGAAAGAACTTTAAGGAGACAGAGTTCATAATACTCAGTTCATTCTTTATCCCTCCCAGGAAGACCTATAAATATAACATTGCTATGACTTTCTAAGTGTCAAAAAAGCCTAATGAAAATGTTACAGGCTGATTTAAAAAAAGAAAAGCATTTTGGATCCAAAAGACTTTTAAAACTCAGTTACTATTCTTTAAATAACAAAATAAAAAAGTTTACACTGCCTATATATGCTGTATATTGTCATATGTTTGACAAAAAATAGGGAAATGCCCATTTGTTTTAGAATGGTGGACAATTATTATAAACCCCATGATAACTGGGATCAATATGGACCAATGGCTTTATTTGAGAGGGAAGTTAGTCAGGAACTTTAGTCATGTGTCTGCATAAGAGATCTCCAGTGGATGTGGGATGTCTTTACTTTTTTTCTAGGCATCTTTCTTAACATACTGTCACTACTCCTGGGATTGATTCAGCTGTGTGTGATTTATTACCAATTTTGTGTTCAATTGCTTTGCTTAACTGGAACCTTTTGCCTCTAACTCCCTGTCTTGAGTCTGTCCCTCAAACTATCATTTCAACTGCCTGTAGAATGTACCTTTTTTTGAGCTTCTTGTCACTGCTGTCGTCATTGTTGTGGTTTGGAATGACACACTATGAACAAATTAATTTTCCAAAGAATGTGTCCTGGTTCAGTGGTTCCACATTGAATATGGAAATGTGACTCTTAATGAAGAAGCATCTCTCTCTCTCATTCTGGCGAATCCTTATCTCTGTTTAAAAATGATTAAGAAACTGAATCATGATGCCTTTTTTTAAAAAACATGAAAATGAGCTCTGCATTCATAATTTAAATACATGGGCTTGGCAATGTCCCCCTCTGCTTCCTGTGCGCTGCATTTTATGAAGAGTAATTATACGCTTTTGCTGTTCAATGGCAATGAACTTGTAAAGCAATAACACTCTAATCAATGCTTATGCTTCTATCCAGTCAGACTATCAGTCCCTTTAATTTGCAGTGCTGACTTCTCTGAGGAGCATAAAACAGCGAGAGCCTGTTTTCTTTCCTAACTGTAATTGCATGTTTACCTTTAAACCTAGGATTTGATCATAACAAAGATGGGGCTGCGCCTTGTGCCTCAGCAGAGCTTTGTGTTCATGGGTAAGATGCCTAACTGAAAGTGCATTTGGCCACCTGAACTCACAAAGACGACACAATTTAGAATAAAAAGCAGCCCACAGTGGTACTTTATGGGGACAATTATCCTTGAAGCAGTTTTGATTTTCTGAACTAGAAACCCAATTACAACACAATCTTCATGCGATATTCTTTCAAAGAGAGCCTAAGACAACAGGAAGCATTCTTGTAAAGTTGAATAAACACTTAACAAAACATCACAGGACTCAAATGCTTGTTCTGCCTCTAACTCAGGTGTGACTGGGCAAATCCTGGGACCTCCCTAGGACTGAAATTTACCTGTCAAAAAGAAGAGCGAAATATGCGCTATATATTCTTAAGAATCACTAGTGGGTTGGTGTATGATAAAACATACAGTTATAAAGTCTTAGAAAACTGAAAATCATTGGAAAAAGATAAGGCCTTTTTGAAGATTTGGACACAGGTCCTGCCTCTTGCCCACCCTGCTGAGCATTAGCCATGCCACCTAGGAGGGACTGACCAGCTTCCATGTTGGCATAGAACAAGGGGCAGGAGCGCCTCCCTCTTGCCCAGGTGTAGGTTCAGGGGTGAACACCCACCCACAGGGCACTGCTGTGCCACAGTGATTGGTTTAGGGGTGGACACGTGATTATATGTATGGACCAATGAGAGTAAAGCTGAGGACTTGGACCAGGAAGAAGGAAGGAGAATGTCGCTCCTGCTCTAGAGGATGTGGGGTGCAGTCGTGAGGTGGGGGATCTACTACCACCATCAGACCTGCAGGGAAGTCATCCCACGCCCTGATTCAACTGTACCTAAATCCTGCCCTCCCTGGGGCTGTTTCCATCATGGGAGCCAAAACCTTTCTTTTGTGATTCAACCTAGCTTGACCTGAGCTTTTTGATACTTCAACTAAAAGCATTCAGATTTATACACAGCTTCCTAAAGCGGGCAAAAGCATGGAGTGAGGGGTGAGGAGCTATCACAGAAATACTAATTATGCCATAATTATGACACTGAAAATAGATCAACTGTAGAAGAGAGGGGGCTGATATTTCTTTCTTATCTCCCTGCCCGCCCTCCCACCATATGCACACATGGATAGTTGGATTTCTTGGGAGGAAGAGTAAGGAGGCAGGTGAAGAGACCATTCTATCTTGGGATTATGAAGGTAATCCTTCAAATACCCGTGGTTTAATGCAATGTTGATTTAGCATAGGATTCTAGATGGCAGGGAGCGGGGAGGGCAAGTTGCTCCTGACTGTCAGGTGGGAACCCAGGCCTCCATGATTGCATGGTTGACATTAGATATGGGAAGATAAAAGGGGGTCACACTTCCCTTCCATTAGGTGGAATTCAATCACATAGCCAAACCTAACCAGAAAAGATGATGGGAAATGCAGCTGAAGGGTGCGCTCAGCAGAGGCTGAGCTGGTTTGGTAAATATGATCAGGCCTCTTCTTCATGCCTGTTGGGGCTACAGGTTTGGCTTGTAGGTTTTGGTCTAAAAGCAGTTGATGTGGCAAACTTAAATGTGTACCAGAGCCAGGCAGGTAAGACAGAGTAGTGTTACCAGCCAGGCAGGATATACAAAGAACAGGCAGAGATTTGGTCACCCAGAGAGAACATGTAGAGCAAAAGAGAAAGATTGATGGCGCTAGCTACGGTCACACGGGAAACCGAATTCAGCGTTCCCAGTTCCCAGTTCTCAAGAAACGATTTTGTTAATTCTTTTTTTTTTCTTGAAGGCATAAACAGATTTATTAAGGAAAGTAGATTAATATTCAGGGGATAAGAGGGTCAATTTCAAGAGAGATGCCTTTGGGGTGGAGTAGGAGTATACATTCAAGGGATCGTGTGGGCCATCTTTGCAGGGAGAGACAGGCACTTTTGATTCTTAAGTGCTAGAAAATAATTCATTTTTTTAAACACTAAGAAAATCAAGAAACCCTTTTCTGTTATCCAGTTCCATTTGTGGGTCAGCAGCTCACAGCCTACACTGTAGATGTCTTGGTCTATCTGTGACTTTTACAGCATGTACATGTATATTTAGTAACATTGTATTAATATACTATCAATCTATTTCATATATCACTCAGCATTAATTTCTAATCATTTAGGTTTAACATTAAAATGGACTTTTCAAAGTTTTTCCTTACACCATAGGGAATTTTAAGTTATGCACCAGCACCAGGTTTTGGAAAGAATGGCTCTATGGGCTGATTGGAATATATTTATTTTAAAATATAAACTTTTTTTTCTTCAAATTCTTGTTCTCTAATCCTTTCTCTTATACATCCAGGCACATAAAATTGGATTGCTATTAAGTTGGTCCACAGTGATCGCGGCTCCCATGTTATCCACCAACAGCTCTTGTGAATTTCAGGGGAACCTGACACGAGTGGTCCGAGGCTCTATTCTTTATACAGAGTGACTGGGGCTCAACCTCAGGTTTTGAGCTAACAAATATTTTAAGAGTTTTTTTTTTTTTCTTTCTTTCTTTTCTTCTTTCTTTTATAACCCTCAAGACTATGTACATATTTTTTTCTTTATCAACTTTTTTTTTTTATTAATGTAACAAATAATTTCTTCCACAATGGCAGCTGTGGTTAAAAATGCCAGTGCTATGTACATATTTTACTATTAGTAGGAAACTGCTTCTGGCAGTAATGACAGAGGACTCCTGTTATATTTTAAAAACTAAATAACTATGGAAATATGAGAACCAAGGAGACTCTCCATAAAATATATTCAGAAGATAAACGCAATATCCTTTCAAAGATCTGGAAAGCAAAGCATTGCTTAATACCTTTCTTTAATATATACAACCTAATCATTTTCATGAGTTTTATTTTAACATGAATTTTTCATGGGGCAGATTCTTTCCCTCATTTCCCAAGTTCAGTCTACTCTAGATTTACTTAAGAGCACCACATTCTCAGTAATATGCAGAGGCCGTAATTGAATATCATTTCTTGGGCCTGTTATGGATTTGATTATAGAAAGGAAAGTAATAGGAAACTTCTAAGGAAATGCTTTCATGTCAGTGAGTTTTGGAATTAGAGAGCAGAGAGAGAAACACTTGACTATCTTTGGGTCAAAACCCAAAGTGTGGCTGAGCTCGGGTCACTGGTGTGGAGGGATGTCGAGTCATTCAGATGCGCTACTGACAACGGTCTGCAGTGCTGAAGGGCAGCTTCCTCTTCATTTCCTCTTGTCCCTTTCTTTCCTTGCACCTGACCTTGGCCAATGAGATGTCCATAAACTGCGATTTTTTAAACTATTTGATTTTTTAAACATCACTGCTTTGTGGGGATACAGTGCATACATCATACAACTGACCCACTTAAGGTGTGCCATGCAATCATTTTTGTGTGTTTGGAGTTGTGTAACTGTCCCTGAAATTTGACAACATTTTTTTCCCCGACACGAGAAGCCCCAAACCCCATTACCACTCACTCCCCACTTCTCCTCAAACCCCTCAGCCTTAGGCAACTGCTGATCTACTTCTGTTTGTAGAGCTTGGCTTATTCTGGGGATTTTGTACGACCCCCTACAAGCATGAAGTCTTTTGCAGCTGGCTTCTTTCACTCAGCATCTTCTCATGCTTCACTCACGTCATAACATGCATCAGGATTCTTTTCTGTTCCTTTCTGTTGCTCAATAATTTCCACTTACATGGATGTATCACACATCACTTGCACATTCATCTCCTGATGGACATTTTAATTCTCTCCAGCATTTGGGTATGATGAATAATGCTGCTTTGAATATTCAGGTACAATGTTTTGTGTGAATGTGTTTTAAGTTCTTTGGGGTGTATCTGATAGGGGAGAGTTGCTGGTCACAGGACAACTGCATGCATGATATTTGGGGAACCTCCAGACTGATTCCCAAAACACCCACACCAATTCATACTCCTACAGGCAATGTAGGAGGGTTCCAGTTTCTCCATGCTTGTTATTTTCTTTTTGATAATAGCCACCTAGTAAATGAGCAGGGATAATCCACCTGGTTTTATCTGCATTTTCCTGATGACTGATTGATTTTCTTGAGGATTGACCCTTCTCAGTAAAAAGAGGAGCAATTCAATTGTTTCACTATTGATAAGAAAACCAGGCTTTTAGATCACATTTTAATTGCATTGTTTTATTTCTAAAATTTTAATTAATACATAAGAACATAAAAAAGTTGTAGACATTAACCAGGTACCACATAATGTTTAATAAAGGTATACATTGCACAATGTTTAAATCAGGTTAAATAAATTCATCTCCTCAAACATTTATCAGTTCTTAATGGCAAAAACTTTCAAATTCCTTTCTTCTGTCTTTTTGAAATGGATGGTACATAGGGCATGATGAGGACTTCTTGCCGAATTGCAACTTAGTAGCCATGTATCAGCATGTTCCCTTCCCAACCCTGCACTGTCTTCAGTTTCTGGTAACCTCTTTCTATTTTCAACTTCTCTGTTTGATGAGATCAATGTTTTTAGATTCCACAAGAGCGAGATCAAGCGGTACTTGCCTTTCTGTGCCTGACTTATTTCACTTAATGCCCTTCAGTGCTCTCTGTGCTATTGCAAATGATAAGATCTCACTCTTTTTTATGACTGAATAGTTTTACACTGTGCATACGCAACATGATTTCTGTATCCAATCCTCCGTTGATGGGTATTAAGGTTGTTCCCAATTCTTGGCTGCTGTGGATAGTAGTGTCATGAGCATGGCAGTACCCATGTCTTTTTGACCTGTGGACTTAATTTCTTTTGGATACATTCTCAGGAGTGGGATTGCTGGGTGACATGACAATTCAACTTTTAATTTTCTTGGGCAATGGCCCCAAATGGCCATACTGGCCACCTGAATTTGTACACCCACCAAGAGTGAGCAAGGCTTCCTTTCCTCCACAGCCTCGTTTGCATTTGTTCTCCTGTCTTTCTGATATTAGCTGCTCTTCCTGGGGTGCATGAGATTTCACTGTGGTTTTGATCTCTGGTTTCCTGGTGGTTACTGGTGTGCACTATGTTGGTCATAACCTTCTTGGCCATTGTACTACTTCTTTTGAGAAATGGCTATTTAGGTCCACTGCCCATTTTTTAAATTATTTGTTCGAATTAGTTATACATGACAGCAGAATGCGTTTCGACTTATTGTACACAAATGGAGCACAACTTCTCATTTCTCTGGTTGTACACAAAGCAGAGTCACACCATTTGTGCAATCATACATGTACATAGGGTAATAATGTCTGTCTCATTCCAACATCCTGCCCATTCTCCGGAGTCCCTCCCCTTCCCTCACTCCCCTCTGCTCTATCCAAAGTTCCTCCATTCTTCCCATACCCACCTATTATGGATCAGCATCCACATATCAGACAAAATATTCAGCCTTTGGTTTTTTATGGAATTGGCTTATTTCACTTAGCATGATATTCTCCAACTCCATCCACTTACCTGCAAATGCCATAATTTCATTCTTCTTTAAGGCTGAGTAATATTCCATTGTGTATTATATATCATAGTTTCTTTATCCATTCATCTAGTGAAGGGCACCTAGGTTGGTTCCACATTTTAGCTATTGTGAATTGAGCTGCTATAAACATTGACCTGGCTGTGTCACTCCAGTATGCTGATTTCAATTCCTTTGGGTATAGGCCAATGAGTGGGATAGCTGGGTTAAATGGTGGTTCCATTCCAAGTGTTTGGAGGAATCTCCATACTGCTTTCCAGAGTGGTAGCTCCAATTTGCAGTCCTACTAACAGTGTATGAGTGTGCCTTTTCCCCACATCCTCGCCAACACTTATTATTGCTTGTATTCTTGATAATTGCCATCCATTATCCATTTTGAACCCAAATTCTTTTCTTGTTGTTGAGTTCTTGCTGTTCTTTATATATTCCCATGTCAGAGGCACACACTGGAAATACTTTCTCCCATTTCATGGGCTGTCTCTGCACTCCCTTTGGTGTTTCCTTGGATGTGTAGAAGCTTTCAAATTTGATGCAATCCCATTTGTCTGTTTTTGTTTTTGCTTCCTGCACTTTCGGGGTCATGTCCCCCCCAAAAAAAATCCTTGCCCATTTCAATGTCCTTAACCATCTCCCCTATGCTTCCTTCTACTTGTTTCTTAGCTACAGGTTTTACATCCAAATAAATCTTTTTGAGTTGAGTTTTGTAACTAACTGCCTATTCATGTTAATAGTATGAACAAGAAAGAAATATATGAACCAAGTGGGAAGTCCTCATTTCTATTTCACTGGAGTCCTATATAAAATTTCGGAATAGAATGTTGTATTTGTGCCACATGTTTTCCACTTTTAAAAGAAATGGGCTGTAGTTATTTATTTTTTTAACTGTAGTTTTGATGAGACTCAAAGGTAGCAACAGGAACAGGAAGCTGGGAGACCTCAGGGAGCTACTGCAGGAGTCACAGCAGAGCCACGTGGCAGCTTCCATCAGGTGGCAGCAGACTGGGGGCTAGATGAGGACCTGGGAAATGCCTACGAATCACAGACATAAAAATACCAATGGAGGGAGGGACCGTGGAGCGTGAGCAGGTGGGAGAGGATTTTACCAGGAGGAATGATGGGCATATCCAAGGGAAGGGCGAGAAACTCAGTTACACTCAATCAGTGGTTCTCCAAGTACAATTCCTTTACCGTTGGCATCAGCAGCATCTGGGAACTTACTGGAAATTCAAGTAGCCAGGTTTCGCTCAGACCTGCTGAGTTAGAAACTCCTCGCAGCTGGGAAGGGAGTGGGACTCGGAGTGGAATCACCTGTCATGATTCTGATGCGCATTGAGGTCCGAGAACTGCCCTTTGGAGTGTGGAGCGGCTACATCATTACACAGGGAAAGAAAGAAAGGTAGGTGGCTGTTAATGGTGGGTGAGAGCTCTAGTGCATTTGGTGGCTCAGGCAGGGTCATGAGAGTTTTCTGAGCAGGAGGATGGTTGCTTAGAGTGGACAATTTGGGACTATTAAATTGACAGGCAAGGTGAAATTGCCTCGATGAGTTGGGAGGCTAGAATGAATGAAGAGACTCCATGATGATCTAGTTGGGAATCTGTCAGACACATGTGGGAGCCTTGTCCAGGGAAGTAATTTAGGACCTGGGAGGTCATTTGATTCACGGAACAGGTAAGAAAGGGGAGTTAAAGATATCTTCAGGTTTTTCTTCCCTGGGTCTCACCGAGACTGGAGATCCCATTAGCTGATAGAGCAAAAAGAGGAATTGGAGTGATTTTGGATCAAGCTAAGCCAACCATCGCCCGAGAGTGTAAATCAGGGTCCCACCCACGCTGAGCCATCATTCTCTTGTCCACCAAAGTGAACGCTTCCTATGAAGGTAAAGGTCATTGCAATCTTGTTTAAGCCGCTCCAACATGTCTAACTCAGAGAGATCCAGTTTATGTGATGAGTGAGTGACTGCAATGACCACTCTACCACATCCCTGGCCTTCTGGGGGATGCCCTGCGGGGGAGCTGGAGGGCTGGGTCAGCAGGTGAAGAGGGGCTGCACCCGGCTTTCCTACAGCATCACCAGGCTAGTGACTCTGATGACGGAGGCGAAGGGAAAAGGAACAGGTCTATGAAATGAAGAGATGTGCTGTGCAGAGAGAGAGAGAGAAAGAGAGAGAGAAGGCAGCGAAGGAAATGGAGCAGTGGGCAGACAGTGCATGAAAATAAGGGGTGAGAGAGGCCTTCGGAGAGGGAAGTGCTGCTGAAACCGGAAATTATTTCATTAGAATAAGACTGAAGACAGTTTCCCAGGGTTTCAAACATTATATATTTCTAATGATCCTTGGTGACAAGGTTTCACCAAGAAAATGACATTGTAGGAGATTAAAGAGGACAAAGGTAGGAAAAGGCAGGAGAGAATTAATAAGTGTTAGTATCCAACAGCAGCTGGGTGAGAGGCTGGAGTCCCCAAGATAAATGAATCCTGAGCATTTGCTGACAGAAGGGAGGCGTTGAGGACAGCAGGAAATTGTCCCTGCGTGTTCATGGACATCATCCTCGGGTGAGAGGATTCCTGATGGGGATAGGCAAGTTCAATTTGAAAAAAATTTTTGAAATTTCCAATAAAAAACATTTGAAGATAGCATTTCACAGTCAAAGGTCTCTTAGTGTAACTAGAAGTATACCTCTTCATAAGACAGGCTGCCCCAAATCTACCAGTAACTTAATCTAAAAGTTTAGAATAACTATAAACTATTGTGGGAACATTAAAAAAAAAAGTCCTGATTAGATAAGCACACCAGAGATGAACACACTTGATTAATTTGGGAAAATTTCCTTCTACATCTAAAGTTTATACCCAACACTGTATTCATGTTTTCTTAGCTGAACTTATTTCTTCATGTTTTCTTATCTTTGAACTTATCATGTTTTGAAGAAAATCATGCAATAATCAAATGACACAGGTTTAAATAATCTTTCCCCTGATTCTCATTGATTTCTATTCCCTAGTATCTACAATAATAAATTAATGAATGATTGAAATTTTGTGAAACCAAATTACTACTCTTACCAAGAATTTATAGGCATGATTTCCAAAATGAACATCTATTTTTGATTTGAGCACAAATCTGGGTCTGAGGACATTTCTTTTTCTCTAATTTTAACAAAATCAAACGAAAAGAGCAAGAAATCTTCAGGTTCAAATGATTGGAAAATCCTTTGATTATGAGAACACACTGGAAGGAAATAGAAATAAATTGACTTTGCACTAAAAATGCCTGTAACTTCATTAGGGGGATAAATGACAGTTGGTACTTGGAAGGAAACAATTACCTCATTATTGCTTATACCAGGCTGCTGTGTCACACCCTCCACGAAGGACTGTCTGTTAGGGTTAGATGTGAGGTGTCCCCCAAAAGCTCATGTGTGAGACAATGTAAGAAAGTTTAGAGGTAAAATGATTGGGTTATCAGAGCTTTAACCCAATCGGTGCACAGACCCATTGATGGGGATTAACTGGGTGGTAATTGCAGGACGGAGGAGGTAGGTCACTGGGGACATGTGTTCGGGTTTATATTTTGTCCCTGGTGAACAGAGTTCTCTCTGCTTCCTGTCCACATCTTGAGCTGCTTTCCTCTGTCACCCCCTTCTACCATGATGTGCTGCTTGGCCTTGGGCCCAGAGCTATGGAGTCAGCCACCTATGGACTGAGACCTCTGAAACTTGAGCCCCAAATAAACTTTTTCTCCTCTAATTGTTCTTGTCAGTTCTTTTGATCACACCAGAAAAAAAAAAAAAAAAAAAAAAAAAAAAAAAAAAAAGCTGACTACAACACTGTCCTAATTAGAGTCCGTGTGGATCACGCCCCCTAGAGGGTGTGGAGTGAATTGCTACCACCAGCAAACACCTCACACCTGCTTTTGCAGAGGGTCTTGGGACTGACTATTAATGATATGTTAGAATGTACATTTTAATTCTTCAAAATACAATGGAGATATTGCTAAAAAATAAGTCCACAAAGTTTATCTACCCTATGATTCCAAGCATATGAGATTCTAGAGAAGGCAAACTTATATGACAGTAAAAAGATCAGTAGTGGCCAAGGGTTACAGGAAGAGAGGAGGGGTACACAGGTGGAGTGCAGGGATTTTCGGGGCAGTGGACCTATTCTGGATGACACTATAAGGGTGGATATGTGGGGTTAAACACTTCTCCAAACCTGCAGAACTGTACAACACAAAGAATGGACCCCAACAGAGACTCCAGCTGTCAGTTAATAATGATACCACTGCTGCATTCTTGTAGCAAATGTGCCACGCTGATATAGGAGGCAAACGAAAGAGGGAGGTGAGGGCAGAGGGGGTGTCCGGGAGCCTCTGCGGGTCTCATGGGAGTGCGGTTGCTCTGGCAGCTCAGGCGGCATGTGGACAGCAGCCTATGTGGGGTGTGCCTTCTGGAGACCTAACGCAGCTCTCAGAAAAATCTGCTAAATAAAGCATTCAGTGGGTGAGAAAGGGAAGACTTAATGGAGGAGGGAGCTCTGACCGCAGCTGGCCTGAGGTCAGAAATAGCAGCAGCAGACTATGCTCAGAGAAGGCAGAAAGTGGGGCTTCGCTGAGACAAGTCGGAGAACCACACACAGAGGTAAATACTTCAATATCACCGCAGCCCTTGGAGAATGCCACATCCTGTCTGCACCCTGTTCCTTTGCCTGGAATGCTTTTTCTCTCTTTCCAAAGGGGGATGTTCTCACTCACCACCTTTGAGAATTACTGAATGCGATAACCCTCTCATCACTCTGCATGCATCTGTACATCAGCATTTTCAAGATGACGTGTGCAAGAAGGTGCTGTGTTATTCAGTGACTTCACCTTTGTGTTAAATAACTTACACACCATGGTCAAAGTGTTCCATTAAGAACTCTTTCTACCTCTTGACTCTTGGGAGTCATGCTGCTATGAACATGCACATATCTCATAGAGAACCCGCTTCTGATTCTTTGCTTATGTGCCCCAGCAGTGAAATTGTTGGACCATATGGTGATTCCATTTGTAATTGTTTTGAGGAACAGCTGTATTGTACTTTCTTATGTATTCTACTATTTTATATTCCTCCCAGAGATGCACAAGTGTGCAACTGCCACACATCCTCTACAACAATGGTTACTTTGTGTTTTTTCTTTTCTTTTTGAATAATTACCATCCCAGTTCCAAAGATAAATGAATGGATTAAAAAAAAAAAAAAAGCGGGATACACCTATGGTAGAATATTACTCAGCCTTCAAAAGGAATCCTGTTACATGCTACATCATGGATGATGATTAAAAATATTAGGCTAAATAAGTCAGGTAGAAAGTAAAAAATACTACATGATCTATGTACAGAGAGAAAGCAGAATGCGTTTTGCCAGAGAATGATGGGAGGGGAAATAAGAAGTTGTTTCATAGGTATAGAGTTTTAGTTTTGTAAGATGAGAAAGTTATGGAACTCTGTTGCTCCAATGTGAATGTATTTAATGCCACTAAACTGCATACTTATAAAGATGGCAAATTTTATGTTCTATATTTTTTTATTTCAATTTAAAATAAAAATAAGATACTGAGTCTGTTATTGTTTTAGTAGATCAACCAAATATACAGGTCACACATCAGTTACTGTCAACTGTTGCTACTAGGAAGTTAAAGGACACCTGTCCACAAGCTCCCTCTGAACCTGGGTCTAGCCCTGAGCTCCAGCTCATTGCACAAAAGAGCAAACAAAGTCCTCCCTCTCCAGCCAGAGCCAGTGGGCTCTCTCATTATCTCTAATTGCTTGGACGACAGCAAATTTCATGCATAAAATATGATTTCTTTCTCATCTTCTCCTCTTATAAGTTTGTAATATTGCTAGAGTGGGTTTTCATGATTTCATGGAAGTATCCCTGTTTTTGATATTTTGTCATCAAGTAATACGTTTCTCCTGCCTCTCTTAAAAACATTTCCATATCACACCATCTCCTCTCCAAGGAAGCATACCTTCTTATTTCTAAAGATAAATGTGTTCGGTTTGGAAAATACACATAATAGAGTGGACACCATGTTTTGCTGGTGCTTCATGCTCTTTTCTCTGTGCACAGATCTTTTTAAAACTCAAGTCCTATGTTCCATATCCCTGAGCTAACCTGCTTGCTCTTCTAGTTTAACTATCATGCAGCATCATAAATACCACTGTGCTCAGAATACTGTCTACTAAATCACAGCACCCAGTCTTGAAATCTCCTTCAGATATATTCCTGTAAGTGAAACTACAATGCTAAACAATTTGGGTATTTTCAGAGTTTAGCTATAAATAATCAGATTATCTTCCTTTTAAAAACACACCATGAAAGTGCCTCCTTCCTTGTGCCTTTGTTTAAGACTAGTACATTGCTATTTTCAATAGTTTATAAATTGGCCAGCCAATCCATGTTTTATTAGTGACTTAAGGTGCATTTATTTACCAGGGGAAATGAATACATTTTAAAGATATATGTTTATTGATTATTTCATTTATTCTTTATTATCTGTTAATTAATTTTAAATGCCTTTTTTATTGAGAGATTTTCACATACTAGTTGATCTTTTGGCATATATATTTAAAATATTTTCTTGATTTGTTTTTGATTTTTAATTTTATTTATGATATATTTGGGGAACTACAGTAGCTTTAATATTTATAGCATTAAATATGTTATTATCTTCTTTTTATAAGAATCCTTCAAAATACCTTAACTTAGACTTTGGTCAGTGTTAAGATGCATTTTCAGTATAAGACAGAAGTTTTGCTTTAAGGCCTAGAAATGAAGTAGATCTACATTTGATACAGAGACTGACTTTATTGTATAATTTTGGGTCAGTTACTCAACCTTCCTTGTCAAAGATGTCTTATGCAGAATATGGGGTTGTTGTAAATAGTAAGTAAAATAATATGTCTTTAGCTGTCATTGTGGTGGATGGCTTTTGTCCAACACTCAGCTGCTCTAAGGGTGAGGGAGATGATTATGATGGTGATGATGATGGTGGTGATGATGATGGTGGTGGTAGGTAGTGGTGATGATGTGATGGTGATGATGGTGATGATGGTGATAATGGTGGTGATTATGATTGTGATGATAATGATGGTGGTGGTGGTAATGGTGATGATAGCAATCGTGATAATTATATGATGGTGGTAGTGATGATGATGGTGGATGATAACTGTGATGATGGTGATGATGGTGGTGGTGTTGATGATGGTGATGGTGATGATGGTGAGGGTGGTGGTGATGGTGTTAATGGTGGTGATTATAGTGGTGATGATGGTAATTTTATCTTCTGATTCCTAGCTTCATAACCCATTCAGTTCTCAGACTGGATCCATGAACATATATTAGTCATGAGGATTCTGCCTGGCTCTGATGCTCAAACTCTTCACAAAGCCAAGAACATCTATTCCAAGCTAAGTACACAACCCCATTCCCAGTACTGGCAGACAAGCCCAGTACTTACTAATGGCAAGTGTTTTCGGTTTAATGTATTTGCTAAGAATTCCTAAGGCAAAAAAACCTTTTTGTTTTGTGATGATGGTGATGATCAACAGTGGCAGGAGGCACAGGAATGGGGCAGAATTTAACAAACCACATGAGCTTCTCTCCATCCTGGTTGCTGGTGAGAAGCCCCAGCCCCCTCCTGCTCACATCTGTTCTGCAGGGGGAACTGATTAACCTCCTCCCGCCTCTGAGACTTTTGTTGGCTAGTAAGACTTACTCTCCCTTCTCAAAGAATGCTTCCTAGTACACAGGACTGACCGTGCAGGTGAGGCACAACTGTCAGGGACCCTCCAGCCTGTTTCTTTGGGGGCCTCAGTCCCTCTGAGGGACCCTCCTTTAGGTGCAGTCATTCTGGTGGAGTTGATCATACGTCTCTTAAAGCAAACAAATCCTTCTTTTCATAGTAAGTGGGTCCAATGCCCTGACACCAGGTCTTTCTAAATTTCACCCACATCACAGGACCTCACATCTGCATGGTGCTTCTGTTTCCAGAGCTTTCTGATTTAATGTTCACAGAGAACCCAGCACACTCACTCCAGAACCAATAAAGTGGAAATTCAGAAGCTTTAGTAACTTGGCCAAGAGATTATTCTTCAGTGGTAGACCTAAATCTAGAATTTATATAATCCCTCCTGGCCCCAAGAACAGCAAGACAAGAATTGTCTCTCTGGTTGGTTTTAGTCAACTTCTGCACTGCTGTGACCAAAATATCTGACAAGAACAATTTTAGGGAGGAAAAGTTTATTTGGTACTCATGGTTTTGGAAGTCTTGGTCCATTGATAGCCAACTCCATTTCTCTGGGCTCAAGTGAGGCAGAGCATCATGGCAGAAGAATATGGTGGAGGAAAACAACTGAGAACATGGCACCAGGGAGCAGAGAGAGACACTGCCAACCAGAGACAAAACGTATACCCCAAAGTCATGCCCCCAGTGACCTACCTCATCCAGATACACCCTACCTTCCTAAAATTACCACCCAGACAATTCCTATCAGGGGATAATGCATGGTTTATGGTAAGGATCTCATAACCCAACCAATTCACCTCTAAAATTTCTTGCATTTTCTCATATATGAACTTCTCGGGGGAACACCTCACATTGAAACCATAACACTGTTTTCTCAGAAGCCTTCTTCTTTGGCTTATTGTGCAGTGGGAAAGTGCTCCAATCAGACAGACACATGTCCAAATCCATCTTCACTGACATCATGATTTTGAGTAAATTTCTACTTATTCCAGCTCCATTTAGTCATCTGTAAAATGGGGGGTGACTATGACTGATGATTATCAGTGAAGCAACCTGGCTCAAAACCTATTAGCCATGCTTATGACTAGATCAAAAAGCATGCCATTGGCTACTGCATGGGTGACTTAGTCCTTAATCTGTCAAAACTTATATGAACCTTGTGTGACCCACTGTGCCACTGTGGTGGGAAAATTCCTGAACTTTACAAAGGAATTCCAGACCCCGAAGAAAGAAAGGCAGGAGATTTTCAACTTCCTGTTTCTTACCCACCGATCCAAGGAAAATTATAAGACAATGTTCAGTCATATGTACAGTTTCCTTAAAACACACCCTGGTAGCATTTTAATCTACATTAGCTCCAGGGGTTTAGAGTCCCCACACATGAACATACACAGGAAGCGGACAGATGATTTCAAGAGATGGCCTGCAGATGATGTTCCCTTCACTCTGTCCCTGAAGGTGCCCTTCCTGAAATCCTCCTGCAGTGCTGTCAGCAGCTTTACCAAGAGGCAAAGCCCTGGGGAGGAGAGCTCTTTGGTTACCCTCTGGGCATCCTGGATGAATCATTCAGACAGGTCACAGTGCTTCGTGAGTGAAAGCAGGAGTTCAGAACACTGTCACTAGCCTGAACATGCAAAGGACAGGCCCTACTTAGCCACGGCCCAGTGTTTCACGGCCTCTTGTGATTTGAAGCTAAGTGACATCTTTCAAGTTGCTGGAGTGCCTTGGACATGCAGAGAGTTCCTTGTTATGTAACTCAGTGCACCTCACATTGAGACAGGCTCTGGAAAATTCCTCACTGTTCAGACTTCTCTGAAGTCCTCAGGGATCATTCTGAAGCCTATCACTTTGCATATGGTCAAAGCCTTGACAGGCTCAGAGTGCGTATCGAGGAAGAATGCTTTTGCAGAAAATCCAAAGAGCACAGCTGACATCTTAGGTAGGGGGAAAAAAATCTTGGCTGAAATCTTCTTTGGGAAGAGCTCATGCTCAGTCACATCTCTGCCGTACAGCTAACCAGCCAAATCACGCAGAGTAAGAAGAAGAGGTAACCAAAGAGAGAGTTAATGGTCCTCCTTGTCATTACTGGACTACAAATTTAGTTCCCAATAGACTAGTAGGTTCTGGATCATTTGTCACGCTTATGGAGAAAGTTAAATTCCTACTGTGTCTTTGGTTATATAAAGTCGAGGAACTGATCTGAGGAAAGACGTGGAAATTGGTGCGGAATTGAGAGTTTTCCCCAAGGTGCATCAAAAAGAACTCTTGACTCTAAGACAGCAACATCTGTTGAGGAAGAAGAGTCAGGGAACCTAGATCCCAGCCCATCATGCCCCTAAGTGAAGATGTCACCCTGGGATGTCCCACAACCTCTCTGATGAAAATGGGGAATACTATGCTGTGTCTTTCCTGCAGTGACATTCCACAGCATGAAAGAATTTAGCCCACCAAGAAAAGTGCCTTCACTAAATTGCAATAATACTGCATTTTCATGATTAATCACATTACTATATACTTTCCAAGCCTGTTTTCATTTAATCTTAAAAAAAAAAACTTATGAGAACAGGGTTTATTATAACCCCATTTTTTCTCTTTCCACATTTTTATTGGCACATTATAGTTGTACATAAGGATGGGATTTGTTGCTATCTATTTGCATATGCATACAATATAAAATACAATGTGCTTATAATCCTGTTGTACAGACAAAATAATGAGGCTTTAGGAAGTGATATATAGTAAGAAGCACCATTAAAATTCAAACCCACATATCTAATGTTAATGTCAGCCCAATCCATAAATCATGGCCAATATTTATGATTTTTGAAGTTTTACTTGTTGTTGTTTGTGGCATCTGGGATGAATCCAGGGGCTCATGCATACTAGACAATTGCCCTACCATGGAATTATACCCTGATCCTGGTTTTCAATGTTTTAAAGCAAGGAACTGCAAATAGGAAATCAGAAGCAATGTTAAAATGACCAGCTTTACCACACAGCATTCCTGGGATTCTGGCTAAAAAATAATGTGAAGTGTTAGTTCATCTGCAAAATATTTTTGTTTTTGGTATAAGACTTCAGTTAGATATATTTTGAAATATTGAAAGCAAATGGCAATTTCTTTATTGCTATCCCTTCTTCCTACCTTTCCACAAGGAAGGAAGCTTTTAAAATTCTAATTAAAGAACTGGTTATTAATTGGGGTTAGATGTTAAAGCCTTTTCTAACTCTTTTTTTTTTTTTTTTTTTTTTTGGTACCAGGGTTTGAACCCAGGGGCACTTAACCACCGAGCCATATCTGCAGCCCTTTTTAAAATTTTATTTAGAGTCAGGGTCTCATTGAGTTGCTTAGGGCCTCACTAAGTTGCTGAGGTTGGCATTGAACTTATGGTCTTCCTGCCTCAGCCTCCCAATCCACTGTGATTACAAGCATGTGCCACCATGCCCCGTGCCTTTTCTAACTCTTAACAATCCCCCCAAATCATGCTATATCTCAATAAAAAGTTTAAAAGCTTTTGATGTTTTTATAACTGAATAGGGACACAGCTCTATTAATTAAGAAGGTACATCTGGGTCTTAAAGTTTTAGGTGCATAAAAATCGCCTAGAGATTCCAGGCTCCCTTTTCCTAAGATCCTGATGCTTTATTTAGGGACTAAGGTTCTTAGGACCTCGAAACCTGCATCCTTAAATCACCTCCAGGGAGACTCTGCAGCAGATGACCCTCAGACAAAAACTTTTTCCTCCTTAGTCAGATTTCCCACTTTCCCCTGTGCCTGCAAGATCCAGTGTCTGCATGGAGGAGAGCACGCTGGTGCCTGCTCAAAGCCCCCCCTGGCTTTCCCATGCATTTAGCCTCTCAGGACCTGCAATACTCTGGCCTCTGGGCCCCTTCTGAGCTCACATCTTGTCACTCTCTTCAAGCTCACCGTGCTGCTGACTGCTGGCTTCTGCCAGGCCCCAGCAGCCTGGCTGAATCCCAGGGGTCTGGCCTCAGGTGCCAACTGCCCATAAGGCCGGCTCCTTCCACCCTGTGGGACTCACTCCATCATCACCTCCTTTCCGGGATCTTCCTTGACTCCTCCTTCTTTACCTGACTCCACACCATCCACATGGTCCCCATCAGGCATGATCCCACCTACCATCCACAGGCCTGGGCAAAGATCTTGAGTGGAAAAGCCTCACTCCTGTCCCCAGCACTGCTGTGACCCTCACCAACTGTAGACCCCCCACCTCCCTGGCATATGCAGGGGGACCATTCACCCAGTTTCACATGTGTCTAAGACCTAGGTTTCCCACAACGGCCCCTTGGTTGGTCCTCAGATTTAGGCCACTCCTGTGCCCTTGCAGCCGCCCATGCACGGGGAGAAGCCCTGTGGCACCTAGACTGGCCAGGGCCATTGGGGCACTGGTTCTGGGGATCTGGGCACCTGCAGCATTTGCTGTTAGTGGAACTCTCCTTGACCCACGGACTCCATAACTTGTGGGAAGACATGTGTGCATGGAGGAGGTGGCCAAGGGAGGCTCTTCTGAAATGCAAAGGAAGGCAGGGAGCCCTGCTGTGATGGCAGAACATGCCAGTCACCCCACAATCTGAAAGACCATCTGGCTCCTTTCTTTGTTCTATGTTTTCAAACTGAACTCCATAAAGTATGAATTCTACAAAAGCAGATCCCTGTCTTGTCTGTTGACACAGGCACAGCATGCTTGATAACTTCTGCAACAGAAAATGGGCTAAATTAAAACCTCTTGAATGAATGCATGACAATAGCTTGCATACAGCCAAAGCTGTAATGTGACAGGAGCCTTCATGGTGCTTCACCCACAAGATCCCTTTCATTCCTTACAACAATCCTATGAGGATGGTGTTTAAAAAATCCACCTCTAGGGATAGCACAGAAAGGTTAAGCAATTTTCCCAATAACACATAGCTAGTGCTAGGCTCCAGAGGCCATATATTTTCTCCATGATGAATCACTCAGTGAGCATATGATAATTAGTGATTGTAGAAGGGAGTAAAGAGATGAATACATGATAATGAAAGAGCAATAAAGGCAGTATACCATATGGGGAAGAAAATCTCTGTTATTTGGGTTTAAGGAAAACAGGGCAAAATTCACAACTCCAATGCAATCCAAAAGAGCGTCACCTCACGCAAAAACACAAATGCAGAGGAACTCACGAACGCAAGGCTCGCTCCTGGGCAGATGAACTTTTCAGAACATTTCCAGGAGCGTTTGAGGAATGACTGCGTTGCAAGATGGCAGAAGACACAGGCATTTTGTTCACAGTGAGGACAAACCAGGGCCATGTGTTCCTCTTCGACAGGGGAAAGAAGGTGCTGTTTTGGGAGCCCAGAGAGGCTCTGCAGCCTTGCCTGGGAGAAGATCTGAGTGTAAGGTAGGAGACCAGGAGCCACCGGTGTTCTCTGGCTTCCCCAGGCCACGCCATGCCTGGAGTGAGATTCCCCCTCCTCAGTATGCTGACTAGTGTCTTAAAATAAAACCAAACACTTGTGCAGCCAACAGCGTGGGCTGCTGCAGTTCCCACGCAGGTCCCGTACCAAGAGCCAGCTTGCCCATGAAGACGGTCTCATTTCCCAGGTAAAATACACACAGACTGGAGATTTACTAAGGGACTGGCAGCAGGATCAGTGAGTGCTCTGGAATCTTTTCCTTCCTGCTTTTATGGCATCTGCACAATGTCTCTAGTCTCTCCAAGCAGAACCAGAGGAAAGAAAAAAGCCCCGTGGTGGCACACGTCTGTAATCCCAGATGCTCAGGAGGCTGAGACAGGAGGATTGCGAGTTCAAAGCCAGCCTCAGCAACAGTGAGGCACTAAGCAACTCAGTGAGACCCTGTCTCTAAATAAAATACAAATTAGGGCTGGGATGTGGCTCAGTGGTCGAGTGCCCCTGAGTTCAGTCCCCAACCCTGGAAAAAGAAAAAAAAGAAAAGAAAAAAGAAAGGTAGAGAGGGGAGGAGGAAGAGGGAGAGGGTGGCCCAGGGCAGGGAGGGAGAGGTCTGGGAAGAAGAAGCCCCAGGAAGATGATGCCTAGAGCCCACCAATGTCTTCACTCCTCACATGATGGATTTTAGTTGAAATTTTAGTTCAGGAGCTTCTGTGTGATGGCATCCAGAAGTCATGATTGACATGACTCTATGCAAGAGCAACGGTTGGCTGGTCACTTGTCTCCTTGCCCAGCCTCAATTCCTCCTCCCCCAAAAAGAGTGAAAAAGATTTTTTTTAATAAAAGGATCAGCTTTGTACAAAGTTTTTACACATTTTTTCATATATATGTAATATATTTTATATATTTATTTATATTATATATTGTATATAATACTATATATATGTATATATACATATATATATATATATATACAGTCATCTGGGATAATTAAGATAATTCAATAAATTAATTATAATCAATCTACATGAACTCAATGAAAATGGTCAGTGTTCAATATTCTCATTTTCAGTCTCTTACCATTGTGGTCTCCAGAATTACCACTTAGTCCACTATTGCTACCAGTACAATCATCACCATTGATTTATTAATAAATTCTTAATAATTGTAGTGATAGGATTAATCATCATCTTACTTCTTTGATGTTCTTCTTTCTCTGTGCACAGTTATTTTCATGGTTGCCTCTTTCTTTCTTTCTTTCTTTCTTTCTTTCTTTTTTAGGTACCATAGATTGAACTCAGGGGTGCTTGACCACTGAGCCACATTCCCACCCCTTTTTAAATATTTTATCAAGGTTTCTCTATGTTGCTGAGGCTGTCTTTGAACTTGCAATCCTCTTGCCTCAGCCTCCCGAGCCCCTGGGATTATAGGTGTGCAAAACCTGTAATCTAAGGCATTTGTTTTTATTCTTTGGGGTGTTTGACTGTCATTTCACTTTAATGATTCAATGTTTTCTTATTGTATTGTGCAATAGAGCATTGGTTTACAAGTTTTGTTCACGATTTCTACAATAAAGAACTATTATATAAAAATTTATAAGTACTTAATATAAAATAAGAAAAGCACAAAATGTAAGAAGGAAACCATCTCATTTTCCTCCCCTCTTTCCTAACTCACTTCAAGGCCATTCTCTAGAAAAGCAGAAACCTTGGTACACTTCATACCACCTTCAAATTATTTTACATCACATGCAAACACATATTTGTACTTTTAAATATATTTACACAAAGGGCACATGCTATCATAATATTCTGCCCATTTCTTTGTCCGTGAAACACTTGGATGGATCTCTTTCCCTGTCATAAGTAATTAATTCATTCTCTTCACTAACTTTCTTTTCATCTGGTGCAAAGTAGTACCAACTTCCATCGTACAATATTTAAATCAAACTTATATTCTTAGACTTTGACATTGCGAATCAATGTGTGCTCATTTTAGATGTAAAAGTTTTATGTATTCTCCTTTCTCCTCCTTGCATTGTAGTCATTGAAAGAGCCAAGGTTGACCATTGGTTTAACAGCTGACCCAGGGAGAAGAATGACCATTTCCACATCCTCACCAGCCCAGGAAATGATCAATCTTTGATTTTTCTATTTGGATAAGCAAAACAACATTCTCACTTTTCCCTAGATACATTTATTGAATTACATTTCCTGGAATATGATTTTCCTTTGGATAACTTTTGCGGATTTACTATGGAATTACTTTT
The DNA here is from genome assembly GCA_025594165.1 of Tamias sibiricus. Taxonomy (NCBI): domain Eukaryota; kingdom Metazoa; phylum Chordata; class Mammalia; order Rodentia; family Sciuridae; genus Tamias; species Tamias sibiricus. Next base: position 11,837,019 of record CM046675.1, read on the forward strand.
CTTGTCAATGTAGAGGTGCATATTTAACATGAAAAATATTATTCCTTTTTGCATTTGTATATTGCTCATAGCCATTGTGTTTTAAGGTATTTTGGTCATTTTTGTCATGTTAAAATTCTTTGGGGGAGGGTCAATATTTTTATCATGCATTATAGTTACACAAGATAGTGGGGTTCATTCTGACACAGTTATAGAGCATGGGATGTAACTGAGTCCACTTAAGTCCTCAGTGCTTCCCCTTTCCCTCCTCTCCTCCCTCCCCAGTTCCCTTTCTTCTACTGGTCTTCCTTCTATTTATTTATAGTTTTTTTTTTAATTTCCATTAGTGCTTTATAGATGTACATAAAGGTGACGTTCACTTATACTCACGTAAGTACATAGGATGGTTCGGTTTCATCCCGCCCTTGGTCTCTTTTCCCTGCCCCTCCTCCATCCCCCTCAATCTCCTTTCTCAACTACACTGATTTCTCCTCTATTATTATGGAATTTCTGCCACCCCTTTTGTCCCCTTATTTTGCTCTAGCTTCCACATATGAGAGGAAGCATTGCACTTCTATGATGTTCTCCAGTTCCATCCACTTACAAAAAAAAAAAAAAAAAAAAAAGCCACACTAAAATTCTTGATTTTCAGGAATTAAGAAATTTAAACATTATATAAAATAACATTTTAATCTAATGTAACATTGAAACACCAAATGTGTGTTCCCTTAATTTTACATCAAAAGAGTCTCTGTTTATTTAGAGGTGCTTGGGAAGGGGTGTTCCTCCTAATTTGAAAGATAAACTCTTCCCCTGCACTTTAGACCTCCACTCATACCCCACATCCTTTTGAGCCTGTGTTTGCTTAAGATAAATTGTATTTTAAAAAGTTCACAGGGTTTTTTGTGTGTGATTTTATGATTAAATTCTATGTATATTTCCCTGTCATCAGAGTCTATACTTTATTTATACATTTTGCAAAGTGCTGAGATTGTGATCTCTTATAAGAACATTTTGACAACTTTAATGGGATTTTTTTAAGCACATATGCTCTCCATTTATATCATAAAATTATGTACATGCGTGTGTCTCTGTAGATGTCTTTGTGTATGTCAGAAATATACAAGAATTTCTGTAACTGTTATCTGTGTCTCTCTCTATTTCTCCTGTGATAAACTTAGGTAAGTCAACAGAATTATCTTCTTCTTAGTCTATTTCTTATTTCTCCTTTTGCTTAATGAATGTTAACTCCCTGCTATATGGTCCATACACCTGTGTAAATGTTATGACTTTATTATAAGTCTTATTAAAAATACAAGTTAGTATTTTTAATAAAATACAAGTTAGTCTAATTCTATGGTGTGTGTGTATGTGTGTGTGTGTGTGTGTGTGTGTGTGTGTGCTCATGCTTGTGTATATGTGTTTGTAGGGTATACACATAGACCTTGCTACATCTTTTCCATTCTAAAAAAAAAAAAAAAATCTAAATATTTAACACTAAAGTAAAATAATCATGCAGGTACAATTAACAAATGGCAATAAATAAATTAATAGGAATAATGAACTTATAGGAATGTAAATTAGCCAGTGATGGTTCATAAATCATTTTATTCACATCTATGGACTCATCTAAGGGAGACTGCCCCTCCTTGCCTATAGACTGAGGATGTATGCACTTGCTCTTCTACATAAAGGAAGAACTCTCCTTTTCCAAAAAGCATTTCTGTCTCCAAGAAAAAGAAAGTATGAACTAGTATAAAATCTAATGCATTGCTTATGTAAGCACAGTTGGGGGAAAAAAAAAAAACTACAAAACCTAAAACCTTCAACATCTTTCTATTTCATCACTTTGATTTCAATTTTTCTCAAGCTTTGTTCCCACTTTGGTTTGATTTTGATGTATTCTTATCGAATCTAAAACTTTTCCTGACCCATCGAAATGCATGGATTGATCTCATGCTTTGAATTTTGAACTGAAATTAGGATACAATTCTTTCTCAGGAACCACTTCTGTTTCTATGACAGTATTTTTTTCTGGATTATAAGTAGCTTCATAGTAATCTTTTTCTTTGTGTAAGATCAGCATGGTCATTTTTTTGTGGTACTTTGGTTACAGAATTTAACCTTGTTAAAATAATTCATCTTTGCCTATCCTAATACTCAACAAATCATAAAGTTCTTTGCAATTCAATTTTGGTCATTTTTTGTTTTACTTCTTCCTCTTCCTTTGGCTTTGTTTTCATGGTAAGTGTTGCATTAAAATCTCTGTAAAATGTGCACACTGAAATCACAGTGTCTACATTGTACTGATGTTGAGACATATAGCTATTCCTTTATAAAAGAAGTTTTCATCAGGGCTTTATGTATGCAAAGCTTGGGCACCAGATAGGCAAAGTAGAGGTGAATCCCCACCCCCTCGTTGTCTCATACACATTACACACTCACTTTACCACCAAGCTGCAATGCAGCCTCCATTTGGCCATTTGCATAAGGCTCCTGTGAATGTGGGTACCCATATAATCTGTTCACACCCCTGATTTCAAATCTTTTGGGCACAAACCCAGAAGAGAAATTGATGGAACCACCATGGAAATCAGTATGGAGGTTGCTCAAAAGACTCCCCTATTTCTTTTATTAATCTTCAGAATACCATTCCATGCTATATGGAAAACTGGCTTGGATGTAGTAATTGTGAAGGTAGGAACCTCAGAACTGGATTGCTAAGAGAAGTAAGAAAGTGATTAATCCTGGAGGTCATTTGCCGAAGTATTATCATCAGACGGCTGATTTTTTAGGTTTATCTGGCTCTAGAAGGAATATAAATACCTGTGGACTGGAAAGACAGATTTTCTTCACTATACCTTTGAAAATGCTAATTTGCTTGTGTAGTTTCCCCTCTAAGGTGTCTAAGCTCGGTGACATTTTACTGAACCCATAATAAAGATATTCTCAGCTATATCATGTCAGTCCCAGATTGCTGTCCGTGTAAAGTCTTCTCAATGTCTCCTAACATTTTTCCAGCTTGGAGCAAAGTTTGCTTTCATTTATTATGTGTAGAGACTACAAATTTTGGAGGTAGTTGACAAGAGGCAAGATAAAGTTATCAAGCATAAAGGACAGAAGTATCATTGTCCTTATTTTATAAATGAACACTTGGATTCCAGAGAGTTCACTTCATTGCTAATCAATGGTGGGACTGACAATAAGACCTACATCTTCAACTCTCACTCTATTATTGACACGTAAAGAGCAAACAAATAGAAATAAATGAATCAGAACCCATGACCATGAAAAATAGTGTCAAAAGATCAATGAATGACATTGCTTGCAGTCTCTTAGTCTCTTACATTCAGCTTGATGACATAGCTATTAGATTTCACCTCCTGGGTTAAGCCCAGGACCTTGTATACTGAGCTACATGCCTGTCCCTAAGTTGCCTACTTTGGCCTCAAACTTGCAGTCCTCCTGCCTCAGCCTCCAGAATAGATGGGATGTGTGCTACCACACCCAAGATTCCAGATCATATCATTGTTTTCCAAAATGATAGAAAAAAATGACCTTCTGGCTGCTTGTTCCAGACAGCATATAAAACACGAACACAGAAGGAAAATAATTTAGGGAGAGTGCTTGCCTAGAATGCACAATGCCCTGGATTCCATCCCCAGTGCTGCCAACCACCACAAAAAAACTAAACCAAACAAAAAGGAAAAGAAGAAAGAAAGAAAACTCTGTAGCCAATTATTCACTATGGGAAATATCAGAAGATGTGTTCCTAGTTCTGTGTTTCATTATATTTGAATACTGAAATAATTGTGTTATTCTTTATATGTGCATGTAGTTTTAAAACACATCCTGACATATACTCCTAACTTCTTTCAACGATCAGTGACGAAAACAACCTAAATTGGAAACAGCTTAGGGTCGAGCTGTTTGCATCACAGTTTTGACTTATTAACATCTGAGTTTTCACATGATAAACAAAAAGGAAAAACAAGACAACAACAACGAAACCCGGCAGAGATGCTAAGGTAGCTTCAGTTTATTTATAGTACTGAATTTAATTCTGAGATGTGCTACTCGAGCAAACAACCTGAAATCACAGAAACGGGACTAAACTATTATTACTGATATCACAAAAGAGTGTTTTTATATCATCTTTCATCTCAAAATTGCTCTCCCAACAACTTTCTCTTAAAAGCTAGCATATTTCGCAGTAAGAGGAGACTGTCACATCCATTCTCCTGTTCTTATGTCATCATTTGCACAATTTATTTTTTTAAAAATGAACTGAATTCAGTATAAATGCTTCTTATCTGCCACATATTCTTGGTGAATGGAACATTTTGCATCTTGGCATTCAGTTACATGTCCTCTTCTTTGCAAAGCAGAGCCCATGCTTGCTACATGCAAGTGGTTGGATTCCAACCAGATGACTCCAACAGCACGTTTTTCTAGGTTGCTCAGCAATGAAGGACATGAACTGTGAACCAACACACAAATCTCTTTGCCTGTAGCCTGGATGTACAGGATGAAGCTTGTGAAGCTCTTCTGCACTGGTGTATTACACCCAGGCCACGAGCAGCGGATCCATCCTCTCTCCTTCAGGAGCATCACCCGAGTCTGAAGTGAAATATCTCCCGGCCGGTGCACAGGAGTGTAATCGCTCCTCCACAATGTACACCATTGATATTTCACAACATCCATCAGTGCTATTTGATGAAGGAATTTTGCCAATAGCTCAGGCTGCTTGCTGCTGATCACACTATTTATCATTAGCAAGGCAGCTGCTTTTATTAGCTCCTTGGCGCTCGGGTGACTGGTACCTGTGTTTTGTCAAGATGAATGCAACCTGAAAGCTGTCTCTACGATTCTGGTCTTTTTTCCACCAATGACAAGAGAAGTCATGAATGTTTTACGGTAAGACTTGATTTTGAGCTTATTCAGGGAAAACTGAGAGGTCCCTGTGCTTTGAAGAGAGTTAAACGGTTCTTCAGCTTTACTACACTACTGGATGAAGTTTCATCAAGTCTCACGGAGCTTTCTAGCCCAATCACATGTGGTTTTTCAGATATTCATCTTTATGCTTATTATCTACTTTTGGATTTTTCAGCTTGGGTGAAATTATCACTTGGGTGGAATCATCACTTAACATTCCCTTTTCTTAGTATAACATTCTTTCATACAACACTCTTGCCCTGGAGTCCCAGTCTCTGTTAAGAATGGCTGGGTTTCTGAGTTGTGGTTGTTTAGGTTCCAGTTTAATTACTACTTTTACACATCAATGAACCTCTTTTTGTAACTGGAAATGGTTTTTATTTGGTGCTAGGGATTTGAGGATTGAATACAAGGGCACTTTACCACCAAGCTACATCTGCATCCTTTCTACTTTTTGAGACAGTGTCTCGCTATGTCGTTGCTCAGGGCCTCACTAAGTTGCTGATGTGGCCTTGAACTTGCGATCCTCCTGCCTCAGCCTTCTGAGCCACTGGGATTGACTTGAACATATATATATTTTTTTTTTAAATAAGAATGTAATACAGACAATGGGTGTAAAATGCAAATTTAAGCCGGGCGTGGTGGCGCATGCCTGTAATCCCAGCACTTGGGAGGCTGAGGCAGGAGGATCGCGAGTTCAAAGCCAGCCTCAGCCATGGCGAGGCACTTAGCAATTCAGTGAGACCCTGTCTCTAATAAAATACAAAAAAGGGCTGGGGATGTGGCTTAGTGGTTGAGTGCCCCTGAGTTCAATCCCTGGAGCAAAAAAAAAAAAAAAAAAAGCAAATTTAAGAATTAGCCATATGTCTGCTGAGATGAACTGATGAATTATCCTGGTAGAACATGCAAACATCCTATAGCATAAGGGGAATTCTAAGTCTGACACAAATAAGGTCAAAATCCCATATTGGTGAAAAGCTCATGAAAACAATCTATTGACCTCTCCTAAGAATTCCCGAAACTTCTCACTGGGAGTTATGGAGAGACCACTAGGTCAGTGATTACCTGGGACTAAGGGACCCCACATTTACAAATACTACTGCAGAGCAATGATTGGGTCATTATAGAGTCTGCTCTTGCCATAAGTGGCTTGCCACCTTTGGGGGAAGAGGAGATCAATACACACACAGTGGCTGACTTGCGGTGTTGGACTAAAGTACTTTTGACTTTATGGTGGTGTGAAAATGATAGAAAAAGTACTTTCGAGTTTGCATTTGATCTTTGCCCAGGACAGTGCTATGTGGTGGATCTGCTCTGGTGACACTGGGCAGTGGCAGGGCATCATAGCTCCTGGTCAGGTATCACAGCCTTCTTCACTCTCATGTGCAAATCTGGAGTTCTGCACACACTCTTCAGATATGCCTGATTTTTCCTACATTATCAAAACCCAAGCTGTCCTGAGTACCCTGCCCCCAGGCCGTGAAGTACTGCCTGAGGCCCAAGTTGACCACACTCTTCCATAGCAGCTCTGGTGAGGCCTGGGAGCCATACCTGGAATGTCACACCACAACTGTCCGGGTCAACATGTGGCTAACCAACCAAAGAATCTCTTAGAAGTGCTTCTGAAGGTGTGAGATCAAGATGTCTTCTCAGGAGAACTGTTGGAGTAGGTGGGCTAAGTTTTCAGTGAACTTCCTCAATCAGTCTTCTGGACCTTAACACTTGAGAATCTGTCCGTACGTGAGTGTTTAAGGTGTGCTGCCTTGAATGCAAACCCTGTGGTTGGAGGGTCAAGACTAGGAGTGGAATCACCACATGACCAGCTACCCTACCCCTCGGTATCTATCCAAAAGAACCAAAATCGGTATGCTATAGTGATGCAGCCAATCAACACTCATGCAGGACAACTCACAATAGCCAAGTTAGGGAAAAAACCTAGGGGCCATCAACAGGTGGATGGGTAAAGAAAACGTGGCATATGTACACAACAAACTTTTACTCAGTCATAAAAAGAATGAAATTATGTCATGTTCTGGTGAATAGATAGAACTGGACATCATGCTAAGTGAAATAAGCCAGCCTCGGAAAATCTGGGATTGAGTATTTTTCTCATATGCAGGAGAGAGGAAGAGAAAAAGAGAGAAGAAGAAAAAGAGAATCTAGTGAAAATGGAAGGAAGACCAATAAAGTAGAGGAAGGGGATTTAGAGGGAGGGAGGGAAGGAGGAGAGGAGCGCATGGGAAGAGCTGGGGATTGAAACCTACCAAGTTTTGCTCTATGTAAGAATCCACCACAATGAATTATTTATATGTATGTATATGATTATATAATTACATATATTATTATATACACATAATTATACATGTAATTATATGTGTATATAAAATAATAATAAAGGGATCTCATAGAACAAGACTTCAGTGGAAGGCAGAAGGGAGGGAAAAGGAAGGTACTGGGAAATGAGATGAACCAAATTATGTTATGTACATGTAAATATATGGCATAGCAAATCCCACTATTATGTAAAATTATAATGCACCAATAAAAGAAAGAAATTACAATTATATATATATTTGTATAGAAAAGTAAAGCATACTGTATATTAAAACTGCAGACTAGAAACTCAGTGCCAATTTTTGCACATGTGTACTTCTATTTTGCCCTAAGCATGTATATTTTTAAAAGAAAACAAAAAGCGTGAAATGAGATAATGACAATCTAGGGAGTGTGTCTTCTGTTTTATTTATTCTTTTAGCAAACATTAACATCCCTCCTATTTAAAATTATTCTTTGAAGTGAGTATTTTTAGTAGACAAGTGCCCATCCTGTCTAAGTTTTATTTTCCAGTGTTTATACAATGCTTGACATAGAACTAGGCATACAGGAGGGCTCGATGAAAATGTTTTAATAAAGGAATCACTATTTAGCAATTCAACCACTGAGGGACATTTAGATTATTTCTTGAAGGAGCCTATAATCAAGGAGATAGCTAAAGATTGCGGTTAGCTGAGAGCCATAAAAGATGTTCTAGTTTCCACCTGATATTAATACATTATTCAAAGAATCTTTGTATGCCCGTGAACACTGCGTGACGCACCTGTAAGCTCGAGCTGTAAGCACGTGTCCTTGTTAAAGCTATATGTATATAACTGGGTGAGGTTCGTTAGTGTGTGTGGGGAAGAAGAAGGTGGTGGTTGGAGTTAGAGCATTTGGAGTGATTGCTGGAGCTGGAGAGAGGAGAAGAATAAAAGACCTTTTTTCATTTTCATCCTGCCTCCGAATTTTCCTGTGGCGTTCGCTGCTCCAAGCGACTTCCGCTTCAGGCAGCGACAATTTCTACTTTTTCTCCATTGTAAATAATACTGCAATTTGCATGTCTGATGATTTTATTCAGCTGATTTCCTAAAGTGATATTTGTTGTTATATTTATATGTCAGGTAGACTTCTTAAGCTCTGATATATATTCCAATTTAATTTCACAGAGTCTTTTCTAACCTGACCCTTTCACCATGAGCATATAGATGTTCTTAAAGTCCTTGTGTTGCAGTAACAGAAGACACGTGATTCCTAGACTTTTCCTGTTGTCACGCCTGGTTTTCAGTCTGCCTCTCTTAGAACCTCTTGGAATTTCAGTCTGTATCTCTTAGAACCTTTTAGAATTCCTGAGATGAAAGGTAGGAAAAGATTCATTTTTTAAAAAAATCTCCTCACTTAACAAAGCAATAATGTTTTCCTGAGTTGTATGCATTTGGGGTAAGAATCTGGGCCCTGCATAATTAAAGTATGGTTTGTATCTTTTGCACACAGTCTAATAGGATATATCTATATATAAATGTGTGTATATATATGTGTTTGCGTACCTCTGATATCTATATCTATATCTATATCTATGTATCTATGTATATATGTGTATATATATATATATATATATATATCAGAGGTACTAGGAGTATTGCAGTTTAGATGTGAGACAATGTAAGAACATTCAGAGGTGAAGTGATTAGATTATGAGAGTTGTAACCTAGTTGGTGGATTAATCCACTGGTATGGATTAACTGTGTGGTAACTATAGGCAGGTAAGGTATGGTTGGAGGGAGTAGGTCTTTGGGGGCATTCCTTAGGGGTTTATATTGTGTCCTTGGTGAGCCGAGTTATCTCTCTGCTTCCTGTTGCCATGCCCTGAGCTGCTTTTCTCCTCCACACATTCCACTGTGAGGTGCTGCCTCATCTCAGGCTCAGAGCAATGAAGTCACTGATCATGGACTGAGACCTCTGAAACCATAAAGCCAAAATAAACTTCTCCTCCTCAGATTGTTCTTGTTAGGTCTTTTTTGTCACAGCAACAGAAAGCTTACTAATACATGACAGGAGGGCCTGATTCTGTCTTGCGGCAGCAGCTCATGGGCTTGAGCTGGGTGTAGCAGGGATTCTGGGAACGGCAGGAGTGTGTAAGGGGTGGTGGGCCTGACATGGGTAAGATGGGAAGGCAGGGATGACAGGAATGTGCTTTTTTAATGCCAGGTTAAGGATTTCATATTTATACCAAGCTAAAGAAGGTTAATTTTAAAGAAGCAAATAACCACTAGCAACAAGAGAACCATGATGTAGTACTAACAACTTCCTAAGCCTTTGCATGCTCCAGGCTTAATGCAAGTCACCACAATGATAGCCTCCTCTGCAATACTCAGCCTCAACCCTGGGAGGTAGATATTTTATCCTAACTTTTTAGATGAAGAATATGCAGTATATTTCTCCATGTGAGTAAGACAATCCCAGGTGGGGTTTGACCTCAAGTGTGTTTGATGTCATAGCTTGTCCTCCAAAGTGAGGGAGAAAAGAGAGAAGTAAGGGAGGGAGGAGGGAGGGAAAAATGAAAGAAAGAAGAACTAATTCGGAAGATAATTAATCATGCAGCTATTTCAGTCTCTGGCTAAGGAAATATTGGCTACATCAGTGGTTTTCAATGTGCATTCATTTGGATAGTGTATTTATTTTTGGGAGCAGGTACTGGGGTTGACCCTGGGGCAATTAACCATGCAGCCACCTCCTCCCCATTCCTTTTTTTTTTTTTTTTTTTTTTTTTTTTTGTACAAGGTCTTGCTAAATTGCTGAGGCTGGCTTTGAACTTGTGATCCCTCTGCTTCAGCCTCCTGAGTCACTGGGCTTACAGACTGGATAGTTTTATAAAATACAGATCCTCAAACTATATCCAGGAAAGGGTATTAAGTAGGAAATGACTTGATGTGATGTGATTTTTTAAAAAAAAGTTCACTCAGGCTGTTGTGTGAACAGGCCCAGTTGGATGTGGAGACGCCAGTCAGATGTGATATTCAGGGAAGAATGGAACATGAGCTTGGTCCAGGAGGCACTGGGACCAATGAGAGTTAGAGAGTGGACTTAATTGTTATTTTCACTAATAAAACAAGAGAACTGGGAGAAAAAGCAGGTTAGGGGAGAAGATGGGCTGAGTTTCGAGTGTCTACAAATTAATTGCATAGATGAATCACTGGGAAGTTGAGAAGAAAGGACAGAACATAGGACACAGAGGTAGGCTAGAAATCATACTGCAGAAAGGTATTGGCAAATTATATCATTACATTGTGTGGTTTTACAAATAGGGAACAACAAATCCTACCACAATGTACAACTATAAAGCACCAATAAAAATACGGAAAATAAGAAAGTCAGGCTTGTTGTGGGTGTTCAGGTTCAACCATGATTGTACATGGAACTTTTCAAAGTAGTATATTGTAAAGAGAGAAGAAAAACTATTAAACGCAGACACTGGTGACACACTTATGCTGAGTTGTCATCATTGTCCCTGTCATCTCTTTTAGCTGACATGTATGCACACCTACTGTGTTCCAGACATAATGAAAACTACTACTTACTGTCAGAAAATATTGCAGACATCCAGGAACCACAGGGGGAAAAAAAAAAAAAAAAAACCACCACCTGTCCCTGGTAGAGTTGGCAAGAATTCTGTTTTGGAGTCCTAGTGAGGTCTCCTCAGCTTGTCCCTCAGGGCCTGGGGATGGTGATTTCTGGTCCTCACCCCAATGCCTTGGCTTCCTCAGCACCCACCCACACCTCTGTAACCAGGCCCTTTGCAAACCGACTTGCAAATTTACCTAATCTGGTCTGCCCCCGGTTTGCTGGTGGAGCCCTGACAAATGCAGCCTCATTTAACAGGTGGGGACACTGAGGCTCACAGCAACGGCAGAACCCAGGCTCAGCCCCTGTCTGTCAGACTCCAGAACCTGTGCTCTTCTCCAGCCTCTGACATCACCTCTCTGTGTCAGGGGAGGGAGGTCAGCTCTGGATGCAGGAGTGCCAGGCTGGCCACGGCAGGGAGGAGCTCCTGAGCTGCAGGAAGAGCTAAACTTGGGATGGGCTCCTGGTTTTGCTTTTCCTTCCGAGTTTGCCAGTGGTTCTGTTCCCCACCCTCTCCTCTCCATCGCTGGCCTTTGAACACCATAGCACCTTTCCAGAGCGGCTTCCTAAACCCCTACTTTATGCTCTGTGTCCCTACCCACTGCTTCTCCACCACCTTAGCATGTCTGTTTTATTTTCTTTCTAGCACTTAGATTCTCTGGAATCCTACCCTTCATTTATTTGTCCTCGTGTTTATTGTGTCTTTCCAGGAGTCTAAAAGGCCAGGGACACCTGCCTGGGGGTGGGGTGGAGTTGATCCTCCCATTCCAGGGAGTCGGGCATGCCTGATGCTCACAGGTGAGTGCTCATTAAATGCACAAATGGACCAAAGGGAATAGAGAATGGATGCCATGATTAGAGTCTAAGGTGAACCCAGATGGGAAATGGCTCAGAGGTAGCTGGCTGTGAAGGAAAACCAATGCAGAATTTTCTTGCTGGCTGTTCAGCATTGAAGGGAGAAAAGTGGACCCAGAGAATGGACCCCCTACACCCCACCCTAATATGTGGTTCCAAGGGATAAAGTATACCTCTAGATTCTAGTATTTTAAAGGACCATCTCTCCATGATTATCTATTTTGATGTTTATATGATTATGGCACTAAACCAAATGGCTTACAGGAGGAATCAAGAGAAATTGGATTTTATTTCTCTTGGTTTCCAAATCATGCTGGTGTCTTTCCCACTTGGGAAGATATTTCTTCTTTTCTTCGGAATGGCTGGCAGCCTGTGTTTGTGATGATGTGGTTTATTGGACCGGTTAAATGGTTTATTTGGAATGAGTGTCCTTTTAAGTCTTTGTCCTTTGAAATTCAAAGGTCAATGATACTTTCTATATGCAAATGTAGTTGTTAAATGCATGGCACATCACTAGCAACCTGACACATGGGAAGAACCACAAATAATTTATCATGGCAATGGGTCAGGAACATGGTGGGTCATTATGCACACAGTGTGACAACTAATGACAGACTTTAATTCTCTCCTTTAGAAGCCCCTTTCATGCACACACAGAACCAAAATTTGCTTTGCCCACGTGTCAAAACCAAATTCAATATCTTTTTAGACACTGTAATGGGTTGCAATCTTTCATTCTGTTGAAGATTAAGCTGAACTTCTGCCCTTTAATAAAAACTTTAATAAAAACTCTCCTGGAAAATTTCTTGTGGTCAAGTCTTATTTTTACTTTTGATTTGGGTGCTTTATATTGAAACTAGACAGTTTGAAATGACAGGAAGCTCTGCTATTGTAATACCAAGAATTTGATATGATTCTTGCCGTTCAGATGCTTTTAAAGTGCTTTCATATATAGTCTTTTATTTTTCAAAATGTCAGTCAAATAGATGTTGGTTTGCAAATTACATCTATCCATACTCAAGGAGGTATTAATTTGTTGAGAGAAGGGAAGGAGGTGGAGGGAGAAAGTGAGTGCAATAGTGACATCAGGGATGACTGAAGTTTAGGCATGAAAGTTAGATCACCCATCAACCTGGGTTACAGAGTGAAGAAGATGCAGACTGTTGTCTTGAATCACAGAAATGTGGGACTATTTGTTACTGCAGCCTAGCATTAACTGTTCTGACCATACAATACGAACACGTAGTTACATAAAAACTCTCCTTTGCATGGGAACTATCATATTTAATAAAACATTCCAGACCCAAATTCTATTTATAACACATACTCACTCTGTAGGTCAAGCAAAACATTTAACCTTACTGAGTTTTAGTTTTCATTTCTGTATAATGAAGCCAATAATGTGTATCTCATATATTCATTGTAAGAATTAATAGAAAACCTTGGTCAGTCTCCAGTATTTATTAAGAATGTTTTTAAATTGAAGCTATAAATACAGAGTCTACAATTACTGTGTAATGAGATATTGACCGTCACTAAAATAGGTCAGATTGACTGGTCATGCTTCCTCCCCTCTGCTTCATTTTGCTTCTGTCTCCTAGAATCCTATGCCTTCAATTAATGGAGACTTCTGGAAGGCTGCTGTTTCTTATAACATGTTGTATTTCATAATTTGCTAACTGTACTTAGTGGCAACTAGGACCTGTATCCTGCTTTCATTTGGGGCTAGGACTTCCTGATTTTGAATTTCTGGCTCTGCTTATGGGGGCAACAGGCAGCCTTCTCCCCAGGTCCTGTTTCTAGGTAGCTGTCTCACTTCAAGTCCCCGAGGCCACAGGTGTGTCTATCCCAGTGATTGCTCCATCTCCTATTCTGCTTAGGGAAGACAGGCCCAACACTCTCTCAGTGGTGTGAAAATTCTTCCACTCTTACTCTTTTGGATTCCTCTTCCACTACACATATTACAAAGAGGTCAACGGTGGCTTTTAAGAAGAAATCTGTGAGTGGGTTTGGCTCCAATTTGTATTAGTTCATCTTAACAAAAAAGTCCATTTTTTTTTTTGGTGTCTAAAATGATATATTGTTTTCATGATAAAAGATTAAAAGCTTTACCCCTAAGATTTGTCACTGCTATGTAACTCTCTATTGGACATTCTAGTCAGAGCAATTAGGCAGTTTAAAAAAGAAAGAGAGACAAAATCCTTTGAGATTGGAAAGAAAAACCAAAGCCATTCTATTCATAGATGATATGATTCAATATAAAAAACTTCCTAAATAATTCATACATACAAATTAACTCTATTAGAGTTAGTAACCAAATTCAGCACAGTTGCAGGGTACAGAGCCCTCCCCCTCCTTCCCCTTCTCTTCCTTCTCCCCCTCCCTCTTCCTCTTCTTTTTTTTCCCCCACCTCCCCCTACCCCTTCTCCTCCTTCTCCTCCTCTCTCCTCTTCCTCAACCTGTTAACTGAGAGCAGAATGTTAACAAACCTGCCCAGGGTAACACCAGCTGTAATGATGAAGCTGGTACTTGAATCTGGGCCTCTCTAAAGTCTGACCCTCACTCTTAATCCTCACACAACACCGTGTACAAATTCTCTGCCTTCCCCAGAACAACATACGGTGGGTTTACTGCAATATGAAAATGAGGCTACGGCAGGCAGGGATGCAGCATCTCCATATTTAACTTTAAACACAGGGTCACCACCCCTCAGAGACATGTTGTAGAGGACACAGGCCCGAGGAGTCCCCAACATCTCCAGAGCCTCCAGAGAGCCTTGCTGCTCTCCATATCAGACATTACCTTTAAACAGCATCTGGAGGGCCCTCACACCATTTACCCCATTAAATAAAAAAGGGATCATGAGGGTTACCATTTCATGGCTTTAAATCCACAGTGCAGTGTGCACCTTATTTAGCACAGGTGTTTAATTGTGATAAACTGGAGAAAGTCCCGGTATTCAATGGTGCTCAAACTAACACTGCCATCTGGGTAGAGCAGGGTAGTGATTTTCCATCAACAAAAGTGCCCATAGAATTCAAGGTGCTGGCCTCTCCAGAGGCCTCCAGGGCCAGATTGGGAGGTCAGGCATGCACGGGGGAGGGTGTTCTCTCCATGATATCAAAATGCTGGGGGATGAACGAGACACTTTTGTGCTTTTTTTCCTTTAAATAATTTGTTTCTTTTCCAAGACAGTAGTAAATGTTAAAAACATTTTAGTATCTAAGTGAGTGGAACATTATACCACCATTTTGTTCTTAAGGGAATGTTATGTTGACTGTTTTTGGCAAATCTTTTTGTTTAGGAGAGAGCCCAGCCCAAGTGTTTCTATGTTCTGCCACTGGCAACCAATGCAGGTTTGACTAATTAAAAAAAATGGTTTGAAGACAAGGCCTTTTTCTAGCCAATGTGAAGCAAGGTGGATTGGATTGAGCTTCTTTTTTGGAATGACAGAAGAGCTGGACAAACTATATGAATTGATAGCTTTCAAAATGTTATAAGGCTGGGGGCTTCTGAGAAACTGAGGCAGTATGAAGGTCTCCCTTTAAGCCCGGATTCTTATGACCAAGTCAGAAAGATTTCAGACACGTGGCTCAGAGTAACAGGCATGAATTTATTAGAAGGGATGGGAAAGGGGAAAAGGGGACACTCTCAAGAGAGAAAAGGGACAGCATCCCTCTCCTGCCCTCCAGTACTATTGGGGTTCCAGAGAAGTTTCCAGAGAGTCCCATCCAGGTCCACTTCTTGACTTTTGATTGACTACAGGATGACATCAAGCTTTCAATCCCCACTGCCATGACATCTCTTAAGTCACGTTGGCCCATGCTGACCAGTTCTAATTGGAACCTAGTCTGACAGATTTTATGTTTAAGGGAAGAGTTATCCTTATCTCCCTGAGTTCTGAAGTCTGGTCTGTGTAAGGGTCACAATTATCACCCCCTGCCGGGTAACTTTTATTCTTCTTATCAGCATTTCAGAGCTTAAATTTCTTCTGCAGATAACAGGTAGTTTGCTGAGAAATGTAGCATCCTGTTGACTTGAGCCAGGCTGGGCTGGAAATGAATTACTTTTTAAAAGTAAAAGCATGTCATGGGTGAGTTTGTCAGGATGAACCCAGCTACTGTGTATAGCTATAAAGCTCTAATAGTAATAATAATGATAAAGAATACTGTATGACTCTAATGGTGGTATGTAGGTCATCGTTCCCTCTGGATACATTCACATTTCATCTCCTTTGGATATATTCACAGATGTGGGATTTTTAGGTCATAAAATAATTCTATTTTTATTTTTTTGAGGAATCTCCCTTCTGTTTTTCATAATTCACATCCCCACCGACAGCACAGAAGGCTCCCTTTTTCGTCACATTGCCGTTACTTGTGATCGCCTTGTCTGTCTGATAACAACCATCCTGACAGGTCTACAGTGGTGTCCCGTTGTGGTTTTGATTTGCATTTCTCTGATGAAAAGGGATGTTAAGCATTCTTTCAGGTACCTGTTGGCCATTTGGAAAAGAATGTCTGCTCAGAGTCCTTTGCCCATTTTTTGTAAGAGCCTTCATGAGGAGGTAGCTAAGATGGCGGCTGGCTGAGAGCCAAAGAGGAGGCGTTTAATTGTTTTCTCCTGACCTTATTGTAATCAACTAAGAATCTTTCTGTGCCCGTGAACACTGTGTGACGCACCTGTAAGTTGAGCTTATGACACGTGTATACTTGTTAAGGTGAAGAGTATTTAACCAGGTAGGGCTGGCGAGAGGGGTGGTTGGAGTTGGAGGAGAATACAGAGGAGAAAGCAGAGAAGAAGCAAGAATAAAGAAACTATTCATTTCCAGTCTGCCTCCGATTTCTTTCCCGTGGTATTGTTGCTGCAGACGGCAATAGCTGCAGGCGGCAACAAGTGGTGGCCCTTACGGGGAGTTTGGAATCCGCACGGCAGGTAAGAACTGATGAACCTCACAGGAGTCTCTAGTCAGAACGGTTAAAATGGGTTCGAAAATAACTAAGACCCGAGTGATAAAGGCTATTGAAGAATTCTTAGAAATAGCTGAGTCAGTTGTTAGTGAGGAGGATTTGGAAAAAAGTGAAAGCACAGCCTCCGCTGAGTCAGTTAGGACCAGTAAGGATAGTATTAGTGAGGAGGAATTAAGTAAAAGTGATTCTGAAAGCACAATCTCTGATAAGAAGAGCAAAAGGAAATTAAAGAGGACCCAGATAAAAGACCGTCAAGTGGAGGAACCACTTGTGTCCTCTGCTCCCTCATGGGTTGAATCAATTACAGAGACTACGAAGGGTCTTTCTAGGCGCTTGCATGCCCTTGAGTGTCAAAATTCACAGGGACATTGGGATCTGCCAGTGTTTGAAAATCAAAACGAACAGAGGTACCATCAACCTTTAGATTTCAAAACTATAAAAAATTTTAAAGAAGCAACAATGACATATGGGCCCCAAGCCCCTTTCATCATAAGCATGATAGAATCTCTTAATACTTTGAATTTAACTCCTTCATATTGGAAAGGCTTATGTAAGGCAGTATTGAGTGGGAGACAATACTTGGTTTGGAGGTCTCAATTCCAAGAGTTCTGTGTTGAAACAGCTCGAAGAAATGTGGCTGCAGGATTTCCAGGTCATAACGTAGACATGTTAACTGGAGAAGGGCAATATGCTGATTTACAGATTCAGATTCAGTACAATCCTGGAGTTTACGCTCAAATATATGCTGCAGCTGTTAGGGCACGGAAAACATTACAAGGAACTGGTGACTTACAGGGTAGGTTGTCTAAAGTAATTCAGGGACCTAATGAGCCATATGCCGACTTTGTTGACCGACTTTTGCGAACTGCAGGTAGAGTGTTTGGAGACGTTGATCAAGCCATGCCATTAGTTGTTCAGCTAGCATATGAAAATGCGAACAAATATTGTCAAGACGCTATCAGGCCTTGGAAATCTAAAAGGGACCTTTCTGTATATATAAGGCTATGCAAAGACATAAATGTTACAGGAAATGTAATCGCAGCAGCCATGAGAGGTGCTTCTTCTCCTAATTTTACAAGAGGGGCTCGACCTAAAAGTTATTATAGTCAATCAGGTTATTTTAGAAAACAATATCCCCAAAGAAGGCAAGAGACAATAGAAATAAGGCCAAGCTCGTCTCGTGCCCCAGGCTGCTAGCCCAGGTGTAAGAAAGGAAACCATTGGGCTAGTAAGTGCAGATCCAAAACTGATATTGATGGTAACATTTTGTCTAACAATTCAAAAAACGAGGCATGGGGCCCAATGCCCTGGGGCCCACAAATGTATGAGGCATTAGAGGAAAAATATCCTCAAACATCCATCCAGATGATTCCTCGACACAATCCCTCTTACCCATTGACTCCCTTGTCAGAGGAACAAGAGGAAGTGCAGGACTAGACCTCTGTTCCACTGCCTGAATAGTGCTAACACCTGAAATGGGGGTTCAACTGATTCCCACGGGAGTCAGGGGACCTCTTCCTTTAGGGACTGTAGGACTTATCCTCGGGTGAAGCTCTAAAAGCTTATCTGGACTTCAAGTGATTCCAGGTGTGATAGATTCTGACTTTGGAGGAGAAATCAAGATTATGCTCAGTTCACCTCGAGGCATTAGCTCTGTTAACCAAGGTAATAGAATTGCTCAGCTGCTTCTCCTTCCCAGTTTACATGACTCATTTAAGAGTATGTCTCAAAATAGGAAGAATAGGGGATTTGGTTCCACTGGCTCGGGACCTATGGCTTGCTGGGTTCAGGATTGTTCACAGAGGCCTATGTGCAAAATAAAAATTTAAGGAATAGAGATGGAGGGGTTGATTGACACTGGGGCTGACTCTTCCATTATCAACGTACAACAATGGCCCAAACACTGGCCTTTGCAAAAGGCTTCAACTAGTTTGAGAGACTTGGGATATTCTAATAGCCCAGAACAAAGTGAAACAGTTTTAAAATGGGAGGATGGTGAAGGGCATCAAGGAACATTTCAGCCTTATGTTTTGTCCAGTTTGCCAGTTACCTTATGGGGAAGAGATGTTTTGCAACAAATGGGAGTACACCTCGCAATCAAGCCCGCAGGTGTTAAAAATATAAAATGGAGTCTCATGGAAAAACAGGGATATGTTCCAGGTAAAGAACTAGGAAAAAATCTACAGGGTGATCCTAACCCTATTGAGCTTAAAGGAAATCGTCATCGAAAAAGTATAGGAATTTTTTTAGGGGCCACTGAGAAAACAATTTTGAAAATACCATGGCTTTCTGATAAGCCACTTTGGGTCCCTCAGTGGCCCCTATCTAGAGAGAAATTACAAGTGGCCCACTTACTAGTCCCAGAACAACTAGAAGCAGGACATATGGAACCTTCTACCTCTCCCTGGAATTCCCCCATATTCGTGATTAGGAAAAAATCAGGAAAATGGCGATTGTTACATGATCTTAGAGAAATTAATAAAACCATGCAAATTATGGGCCCTACTCAACCTGGACTTCCTAATCCTGTAGCTATTCCTAAAAATTTCCATCTCATAACCCTTGACATAAAGGATTGGTTTTTTTCTATTCCTTTACATCCTCTGGATGCCCCCAGGTTTGCTTTTTCAGTTCCCTCTATTAATAATGATGGTCCTGATCAAAGATTTCAGTGGAAAGTTTTACCCCAGGGTATGGCTAATAGCCCCACTATGTGTCAAATCTATGTAGATAAAGTTATTCAGCCTATCAAGAACAAACACCCAGAGCTTATGTGCCTCCATTATATGGATGATGTTTTGCTTGCTCATCCTAATCAAGAAGTCCTATTCACCATATTTAGCAATATATCAGAAAACTTGAAATGATATGGACTAAACATTGCTGAAGAAAAGGTTCAAACTAGATCTCCAATATTATATCTAGGATTCCAAATTATGGATACTTTTATTAGGCCTCAAAAAATCTTAATAAATAAGGAACATCTAGCTACTCTTAATGATTTTCAAAAATTGCTGGGAGACATTAATTGGCTTTGCCCTACACTAGGCCTCACTACTGGCCAATTAAAACCCTTATTTGATATCCTTCGTGGGAACCTTGATCCATCTTCACCACGAACATCGACTCCTGATGCTAGGGAAGCTTTAAAGTTGGTAGAAAAGGCTATTGAAGGATCCCATTGTGATAGAATTGATTTTACTTGACGACTGATATTGATCATTATTTCTTCACAATATACAACCACAGGAATATTTTGGCAACAGGGGCGTTTTTTATGGATACATTTACCTGTCTCTCCTAAAAGTACAATTGAGTCTTACACCTCCATGGTGGCTAAACTTATTCTTCAAGGACTTAAGATTTCTACTAAAATATTTGGCATTCGCCCTGCTACTATTATTACTCCCTATTCATCATCACAGGTTGAATATTTATGCTTCAATGATAATGATTGGGCTATATCTAGACGCTCTACTTCTGCAAATTTTGATAACCATCTTCCTAAGTCTCCTATACTATCTTTTTGTATCAATCATCCCATTATATTTCCACAGGTAATAAAAAATCAACCTATTCCTAAGGCATTAAATGTATTTACAGACGGGTCTTCTAACGGTACTGCTGCAGTAGTCACTCAAAAAGAAAATATGATTCATATTACTACCCATAAATCAGCTCAATTGGTAGAGCTAGAAGCTGTTATTATAGCTCTTGAAAGTTTTAGAGAACAGCCCATAAATATTTTTTCAGACAGCCACTATATTGTACATGCCGTCCCTAAATTGGAGCTAGCAGGTCCAATAGCACCTCATACTCCAGACTTTAACTTGTTTTTTCAAATTCAAAACCTTCTATGGGAACGTAAAGAACCTTTGTTTATTGGACATATTAGAGCTCATACTAATTTGCCTGGTCCTCTACATGAAGGTAATCAAAAGGCCGATGCCCTTACTCAAACAATCTTTATATTTTCAGCAATCCAACAAGCTACCTTGTTCCATTCTCAATTTCATGTTAATAGTACTACTTTACAACAAAGTTTCAAAATAACTAAAGATCAAGCTCGAACAATTGTGAAGGCTTGTCAATCTTGTGTGACACATTTGCCCAATCCACATTATGGGGTTAACCCAAGAGGATTAATGCCCAATCTTTTGTGGCAGAAGGATGTCACTCATGAACCAAGTTTTGGAAAATTGCGATTTATTCATGTAACCATAGATACATGCTCAGGCATGATTTTTGTTTCCTTACATGCTGGAGAAAAAGTTAAAGATGTTACATCTCATTGTTTACAAGCTTTTGCTGCACTGGGCATTCCCAAAATGCTTAAAACAGACAAGGGCCCTGCATATACGTCCTTATCTTTCAAACAGTTTTGCGCAAAATTTAGTATACTTCATAAGACTGGTATTCTATATAATCCTCAAGGCCAAGGTATAATTGAACGAGCTAATCGCACACTCAAACTTATGCTTTTGAAACAAAAAGAAGGAAATTGGACAAATCCTAAAGATAGATTAGCCGTTGCCCTTTTTACTTTAAATTTTTAAACTTTGGATTCCAAAGGATATTCGGCTGGAGACAGACACTGGAATCCACATCAACAACATAACCTTTGGTTTACTGGAAGGATGTTCTTTCAGGCACATGGAAGGGCCCAGACCCAGTATTAATTTGGGGGAGAGGATCTGTTTGTGTTTTTCCACAGCATGAGTCCTCGCCAGTATGGATACCATCAAGATTAATAAAACAGGTACCAAATCAAAAGGGCCAAGATGAAGTTGTTGTGGAATCAAGATTAATAAAACAAGTGCCAAATCAAAAGGGCCAAGATGAAGTTGTTGTGGAATGATTCCCTTAAAAGAGGTATCAATCCGCGCACCTGCGCGAGTTTGTCTCTTTTCCGACAAGGGAACCTCATCTTTGCCTTTTCAGCTAAGAAACTTTTAAGCTGCGCACTTTTTCCTTCAATAAGTTCACAACTTAAGTCTCATTCCTCCTGGCTGGGATGAGAGGATCTCTCTTTAGTGTGCACACAATTGTGTTTTTCTTTTTTATATATGTCTTTATGTCTGTGCGTTTGTCCAGATTTCATGTAAATGTGACGTCACAAATAACAAAAACCGAGCGCTCATGAAAATTAATATAAAAACCAAAAAAAAATGGATCCAAATAACCTTAATTCATTTAAGTTAAAAATATTCAAATTGAGTAAACATATAAAAAATGAAGGTACCTTCAAACTTAATTTATAAGTATCTCTAGGACTTCTCTTCAGCAAGGAATATGACTAATGCTATTCAACCTGATATTTTGGTATTTGACATGGGATTGTTTATTTGTAATTAATTTTATTTGTTAAACAGCTGATTAAGTTAAATTGTTTCAACAGGTATATTCATAAAAAGTTGCTGTGTATGCAGAGGCTCAAAAGTTCCAACTAACAAAATATTTTTCTAAAATGCTCTTAGCCTTTCTTTAATCTATCTTAAATGTAATATTTTGTCAGCTAAATACTCTTTCTTTAATCCGTTATGAATGTGATATTTTGCCAGCTAATGTTTGTGGGAGCTCAAGCAGCAATGTATGTGAGCAGAGATCAACTTCAGACCTAAGATCTAATAGTTCTATTTTTTAGTTTGAATTGCACTCCTACAACTTGCTTCTTGATTCAGTGCTGGAATGGCACTGCCTTTCCTCTAATGATTATTACTTGAGTTTCTAGGTACATCCCTATGCCAGTCTTAGCAGGCCCAGAAGATTTGCCGGTGGCATTGTCTAGACATAAAAGAGACGGCTACTGCTGCTACAGCCACAGGGATCGCAATCATTACAAGCGTCCCTACTACTCAAGCATTAAACAACTTCACCAGCAGTATGGCCTCTGCTCTGCATGCACGGGGCCTCCTAGATCAATACCACATTTTGAAATTGTCAATCAACGTGTTGCTCCAAGAGCAAGTGGACATTTTGACAGATCTTTCTATGTTTAGGACATTACTCAGGACATTGTCTTGCGGGTATCCCTTTTAATAGGGCAGCTGATTTGTCTAGAGAACTTAGTACGCTATTTAAACTTGGCTCGTCAGCACAAAGCTTACCGCCTTAAAACTGGAGCATCTCCTCATGATTGGTTGGCTCGATTGGACGGCTGGTAGTCAATTACGGGAAAGTCTCTCGTGGCCGACATATCAACCTAAGACAGGAGTCAAGGGCACAGCCTTGATTATCTGATGAAAGGTAAGAATGTTGGTTGCACATGTAGACGCCTAAGACAGGCACAGTCGATCCTGATGTGGTAAGGGTCGTCACCCATCTATTTATCCCTCTTTTAAAACAAGAGGGGAGAAATGTAAGAGCCTTAATGAGGAGGTAGCTAAGATGGTGGCTGAGAGCCAAAGAGGAGGCGTTTAATTGTTTTCCCCTGACCTTACTGTAATCAACTGAGAATCTTTCTGTGCCCGTGAACACTGTGTGACGCACCTGTAAGTTGAACTTATGACACATGTATACTTGTTAAGGTGAAGAGTATTTAACCAGGTAGGGCTGGCGAGAGGGGTGGCTGGAGTTGGAGGAGAATACAGAGGAGAAAGCAGAGAAGAAGCAAGAATAAAGAACCTACTCATTTTGAGTCTGCCTCTGATTTCTTTCCCGCAGTATCGTTGCTGCAGACGGCAACAGCTGCAGACGGCAACAGCTGCAGGCGGCAACAATTTTTGAATGAGGTTATTTATTGTGTTTTTGCTATGGAGTTGAGTAAGTTACTCCTATATTTTTGGTATGAGCCCCTTGTCATATATATGGTTTGTGAATATTTTCTCCCATTCTGTAGGTTGTCTTTTATTTTGTTCATTATTATATTACCTCATTATTCACAATAGCCAAGGTATAGAATCAACCTAATGAATAGAAGTGAAATCATTTGGTTTTAAAACACCAAGTTTGGGGTCGTTTATCTTAGGAAACTAATACACCCCCAGTTGCAACAACCAAAAATATCTTGAGACATTCCCTAATGTCCCCTGAGGGACAAAATCACTATCTGTCAAAACATTAGCACAAGGACATGTTAGCAAATTTCTCTCAAAGGTTTAGGAATGTAATTGCTAAGACAAAGATATTTTTATTTCTAATGTTTGCCCGACTGAATGGAGTGGAATATGATGTTAATTTGTACATATCTTCATATACTTATTATCATTTGATTTTCTCCATTCACAAATTTCCAATTCATAAACTTCATCCACTTTTCTGACAGATATTCTGCCTTTTCCCAATTGGTTTCCAAGAGTTCCTTGAATATTATTGATAGTGATCTCACGTCAGTGTTACCCATTACTAATATCTTTTGCTGCCCACCTCTCAACTGTTAACTCAATTAACTTTTACCTTAAAGCTTAGGCTTAAGGGTATTGGATGGAATGACCTTTCCATTCCAGAATGCTTGCAGCATTTGGTTCTATTACCTTTAACTTTTTATACCCAGGTTTAACCATTTACAATTTACCTTTGTACACAGGAACTGTTGGGAATCCAGCCTAATTTTTCTCCATATTGAGAAGAGACCTCTCAGGGCCACTGACCAATCTGTCATATCCCAATGCTTTATTGTTGCCACCTTTCTCCTGTGTGAGGTCCCCCATTTCTGTAATCCTCTTTCTGTGCTTTCTGCTGTGGTCATTGATTTTGTTGTCTATTTCTATGCCACACCACCTTGTTTTATCTCTATTAGTTTGGTGTATATCTTCATATCTGGTGAGATATGTTCCTCCTCTGTGCACTTCATCTCAAAATTGACTTGCCCGTTCCAAAAAGACTTGGCATTCTGACACATACATTTAAAACAAGCCTTTTCTCTTCTCAAAGTTCTGCTGGAATTTAGAGTTAGAATTGCAGGCAACTTGGAGATTAGTTTGTGCAAAAGTGGCAAACTTAGCACATTAAGAAGGTCAACAATGATTTTTTTTTTTTTTTTTTTGCAATTATTCAGATCTTCTTGATGCCCTGACTTAAGAGGTGAAACAAAATTTAAAAGGCTCTATTTGGAGGAGGGAGGGATGGAGACAGGATGGTTGATGGTTTCAGGGTGCAGCTGGACAAAAGGAATAACTTCTAACGTTTAATAGTACCATAGGATAACTATGGTTGACAACAATTAATTGAATTTTTCAAAATAGCTCATAGAGAGGATTTTGAATGTTCCCAACACAAAGAAACAATATGTCTGAGTTGACAGATGTGCCAAGTATTCTCATCTGATCATTACACATTGTATCCACATATTGAAATGCCATATTGTGCCCCATAAATATGGACAATTACCATGTGTCAATTAAAATATATATTAATAAAAATTGGAAGTTAAAGAAATAAAAATAAGAGACACCATACCTGAGCAACAAAAATGGATTTAAGAATTAAAAAAATAATAGTAAAGGAGAAGCATGTGGAGGTCAGCACAGTGGGCCCATATCATAGAATCATTTCCTTAACCTCACGTTCTCTCCACTCATGTATGTCCATCCCCTATCAGACACTGAACATGAAGCCATAAAGGACAATGATCTCCAAAAGACAGATGAATACAGGAAGAGCCCTGTAACCAGCATTCCTAACTGACCTGAGAGAGCTTCAGGCAATGAGGAGACAGAACTGAGGCAGGACCTGGAGGGCTCTTGGAGTTGAAGAGATGGAGCTGAGTGTGGGAGACCAGCTCTGCAGTGAGCAGAGTCCCCGGAGTAAAAGGGCTGCACACAGAGTATCCTGAGAACCCCAGAGGATGTCTCCCAGATCCCCCAATAGAAGCTGGTATACGCATGCATGTGCGGAAACTAACAGAAACCCAGGAGGCATCCCCTCTGACAGGACTAGAAAAACACACAGCACCCAGACCCAGCTGCAGAAAGTCAGTCCTCTCTAGCCCACTGGACAAACTCACAATTCACAGCATTTTTGGGGTAGAGTGCTCATAAAGGTATTGCCTTAGCAGAAAGCAAAATTAGTCTTAAATACTGCTCTGCTTTTTTTTTTTTTTCTAACAAATCTTTAAAAAGTAAAACAAAACAAACAAACAAACAAATCAAATTATTTCCAAGTAACTGATCTGCGTACCAAAGTAAAGCTCAAGAATTTTCATAAGAATGGTAAAACATCCAGCATCCAATGAGGTGAAGCTCACAATGTGTGGCATCTGATCAAAAACTACCAGCAGGAAAATATGTAGGAAAATATGACTATGAAGAAGAAGAAAAATCAGAACCAGGCCAGAGCTGATATAGATGTAGGAATTATCAGACAAGTACATTAAAACAGCTCTGAATGTGTCTATACATGCAAACAGTAAGTAAGACTATAATATCTAATTTAATATAGAAAATAGATAATGTATGTTTGAGATATATAATATTTTTCTTTAAAAAACTGGAAATCAATGAAACTTCTCAGTAGGCTTTTCTTTTGAAATTGACAGAATTATTCTAAATTGCACAGAGATATGCAAAGGACCTAGAATAGACCAAAACTCTTTGAAAAAGAAAAAACAACTCTACTTGACCTAAACACTTATTAAAAACTATGGTCATTGAGTGTTGTAGTGTAGAACAAGTAAGACCAAAAATCAGTGGAAGAGAACAGAGACTTCAGAGATTCTCCCATGCACATATGGATGACTCATCTTCAACAGAAGCACAATACCATTTAGTGGAGGAATAATTTTTCAACAAAAAAATGCTCCAACATTTGATATCCATGTACAAAAGTTCAACTTGTGTCATATACTCATAGGAAACCCAAATAAAACATAGAATCAAACACAAAACCTAAAACTTCTAGAAGAAAACATGAAAGTCTTTCTGTCCCTGCATTAGGCAAACATTCCTTACATACAACACCACAAGAAAATTTTGTAAGAAAAATTTATCAAGCGATATCATCAAAATTAAGAGATGTTTTCAAAAGACACTGTTCAGGTGATGAAATGATAAGCCACAGACTGAAAGAAAATAGAAAACACATATCTGATAAAGGACATACAGAATATATAGTTATTCCTTGGTATTCACTAGGAAATTGGTTCCAGGATACCAAAATCTATAGTTGTTCAAGCCCTTTATATTGAATGGCATAAAGTTTGCACATAAAGCACATAGATCCTAAATACATATTATAGATTATAGGCCATTATCTCTAGATTGCTTAAAATACCTAATTCTATGTAAATGCTAGGTACAGTTGTTATACTGCATTGCTTAGGGAGTAATGACCCCACGTGTCTGTGAATTCTCAGAACAGATTCATTTTTAAAAATATGTATTTGATCTTAGATTGGTTGAACCCTCAGATGCCAAACCCATGGATATGGATAGTGGACTCTGTAAGTAATTTCAAAACTCCAAAATAAGAAAACAAACTGACTTAACATATGGGCAACAAATAGGAACAGATTCTTCATCAAAGAAAATATACAGATCCTAAATAAGCATACGAAAGTACATGCAACATCATTAGTCATTAGAGAAGTGAAAATTATAACTACAGTGATACACCAATACGCACATTTCAGAAGAATTAAAATTAAAAAGTTATAATATCAAGTGGATATAAAGCAATCGGATTTCTCGCCCAATGCTGGTAAGAATGAAAAATCAAAACCAAACATGCCTCCTGGGAAATGGTTTGACAGCATCTTAAAAAGTTAAATACACAACTACTAGATGACCCACTATTCCATTCCTATACATTTGCCTAACAGATAACAAACCAGATATCCATATGTGGATGTCCACAGTGACTTTCTCAGTAATATCCAAGAACTGCAAACAATATGAATGCTCATCAATAGAAAATAAACAAAGACTATTCATGTGATGGAATACAACTTAGCAATAACAAGAAATAAACTATTAATATGCAACAGAATTATGAATCTCAAGTAATTATACTGAGTGAAAAACAAACACAAAGATTACATGGTCTTTTAAAATTGTGTTGGGAAGATGATAACCACATGCAAAAGATGATATTGCATATGGATATGATGCATATATACCATATAAAAATGAACTCAAAATGGATCAAATAACTAAGTGTTAAAGCTAAAATTATTAAACCTGTAGAAGGAAACATGGGAAAAAACTTATACTAATAGATTTTTCAGTGATTTCTGAATATGATTTTTTTAAAAAAAACTAGATAAATGGGACATCATAAAAATAAAGAGTTTGGTTCATAAAAGGACACTATCAACAGAGCCCAAGAAACCCACAGAATGAAAGAATGTATTTCCAAATAATATGTCTGATAAGGAAATTAATTTCAGAAAATATAAAGAACTTTTACAACTCAAAAATTAAGAGTGAGAAAGGGGAGGAAGAAGTAGGGAGGGAGGATGGGGGCAGGAAAGATGGTGGAATGAGATGGACATCATTACCCTAGATGCATGTCTGACTACACATATGGTGTGATGCTACATCATGTATAACCAGAAAAATGAAAACTTGTGCTGCAATCATGTATAATGAATCAAAATGCATTCTGCTGTCATATCTAATTATAATAAATAAGTAAATTTAAAACAATAAATAAGAGTGATTTTAAAAATCAAGAAAGGACTTCAATAGACATTTCTCCAAAAGTATACAAATGGCTAATGATCTTATGAAAAGAGTTTCAACATCACTGACCATTAAGGAAAAGCCAATCAAAGACAGAGTGAGTTGCCATTTCATACCAGTTAGGATTACTATGACTTACAAAAAAAAAAAAAAAAAAAAACAGAAATAAGAAGTGTTGGTAGATGGGGAGAAATTGTAACTTTTGTGCATTGCTGGTGGGAATGTAAAATGATGTATCCACTGTGGAAAATAATATGGTAGTTCCTCAAAAAATTAAACATGGAATTACTACATGATTTAGTAATTCCTCTTCTGAACATATAACCAAAAGAACTGAAATCAGGAATTGAACAGATATTTTTAATATTCACATTAGGGAAAGTGTGAAAGCAAACTAAGAATTCATCCAAAGCTCAATGAATAAGCAAAATTTATACACATATGTACACACACACACATACACACAAACACATATACAGAAGTTAATGTTTAATGGGTATAGAGTTTCAGTAACCAATGAAGGACTCATTCAGAATATATAAGGAAATCTTACAGCTCACTAAAAAGGAAGCCAATTATAAAGTGGGCAAAGGATCTGAAGAGACATTTCTTCAGAAAGATATGAATGACTGATAAGATGCTGGGAATCATTAGTCATCAAAGAGATGCAAAATCAAACCACAATGAGATGCCACCTCACACCCACTAGGATAGCTAGACTCAAAAATTCAGATAACAATAAGTGTTGACAAGAACATGGACAAGCCAGAATTCTTATTCACTGCCTTGTATATGCAAGGCAAAATGATGTGTAATATGACACCATTAAAACCTACAAGGATGCGGTTACCTTGGAAAATAGTCCAATAGGTCCTTATTGATCAAACACAGAGTTCCCATATGCCTGAGAATTTCCATTCCAAGATATACTCTTAAATAAAATAAAAACATCTGCTTATGGAAAAGGTTTCCCATGAACATTTATGTCATAATATCCAAAATGTGGAAACAACACAAAAGCCCATCAATAAAGGAATGAGCAAAACATGATTTACCTATACAATATTGTTCAGCCCTAAAAAGTAATATTGACATGCTACAATGTGGAAGAATCTTGAAAACATGCTAAATTAATGAAACCAACCATCAATAACCACATATTACATTATTTCAGCCATATAAAATATCCAGAATATGGAAATCTACAGAGACAGAAAGGAGATTACTGGTTGCTGAGTGTGGGGTTGGGTTTTGGGGGATTAGGTGGCTATGGCTAAAGGGTAGGGGGTTTCTTTCCAAGGTGGCGAAAATTATCTAAAATTGACTGTGGTGATAGTTTCACATATCCATTAATATATTTTATAAATTGAATTGTGCATTATAAGTGGGTGAATTGCACAGTATAGAAATTACATGTCAGTAAAATCATTTAGACAAAGAGCACGTTGACTTGTATGTTGACACACTTAGGATGAAGTTTCACTTTGACTTCTCTCTCTCTCTGTAATTGGAGCTCCATCCAGGAGGATAGAACCCCTTGAATCTCAATTGCTAAAGATAAGAAAGGGTTGTTTTAACTCACGCTCACCAAGAGTTGGCTGGGAGCTCAGCTCTGCTGTCTTTACCCCAGGATCCAATGTCTGAAGCTACCATTAAGTGGAACATCAGAGGGCAAAGGAAAAAGTAGAACTCTGGAGAGTCTCCAGTAACCAAGAGCTCTGTCTGGAAGTGAATCCCTCACCTCTGCTCTCTACTCATTGGCCTGAGATAGTCATATGACCTCTCCCAACATGGGTAGCCAAGAAATTCAACTGGACTTTGTTCCAAAGGCAGAGAGTTGGAAATAATTGACGGGCAATCCTAATCCAGCAGGTAGCTAATGCTCATGAAGGGTTTTTGGGTGTCAGGAGCTATTCTATTCTCTTGCATGTACTATCTTAGTACTTAGTACTCACACACACACCAAAACCTTCTGTGGTTAATGGTGTGATCTTTTTCAAGACTCACACATTGTAGATGAGAAAACTGAGGCATAGGAGTAAAATAACTTTCCCAAGCTTAGCCAAATAACTAGTAGTTGGGTTATGAATATAGACATGGTCACCGCTTCTGTTCTGGACTTCTTCATGAGATTATCAGCCATTACACAAGCCACCTTCCCCTATTCAGAAACAAATCTGTCACAAAGTCCAAACAGGTTCAAGAAGCTGTAGGAGCATACATCGTTGAATGCCCCAGGTTAGCACTCAGGTCTGGAGTTTCTATCTGGTGTCTTTCGAGTACATGGGCAGTTTTCCCTCTCTTTGGCAAAGCCGTCAGTCCTCATAGTCACTTCTGGCTTGCTAGGGATGTGGTAGTGGCACGGGGCCACCTTGCTTCATTTTTGATGGCTCCACTTGATCTTATTCATTTCTCAGCTGACAAAATCAAAGGAGATAAAACCACACTGCTCCACTCACACTTTCTACCCATGGGAAGCTCAGAGCAAGCCCTCAGCAGGGAACGTCTGAAAGCAAGAGGTTAAATCAGGCTCCTCTTCGATTTCTGCAGTTCAGGATGCCTACTTCTGTGCTCCAGTAAGATTGAGTGTTTTTATTAACACTCCCTTACTTGGGAAACGTTAACTAAAACAAGTCCTGCCTTAGGGGAAAAAAAAAAAAATAAGACTACATAATTCATACAAATGTGTCATTACCATAGGAATTAGGAGTAGTACATTATACTACCAACAAGGACCTACTTCAAGAAAATCGATGCTTAGAGTTTGGGAAATGGTGAACTCCATCTCTCCATCTTCTGTTATTCTGATGCAGTTTTCATTGATCATCCTCCAAGCCTAGCACAGTGCTGCCCATATGGAAGAGGTTGAGGTGGATTTCTTACACATTTGAGGGAATGAGTGAATGCGGGAGGTGTAAGTGGAAACATTATCATGTTCCTGGGACCAGGAATGCACCAGATGGGTAGGAACACAAAATTGAGCATAATACTGAAGTCAGTGTAAAGAAGTCCCCCATTATCCAGGAGAGATACATTCCAAGACCAAAGTGAACATCTGAAACCCCAAATTTACCATAACGCTCCATATATTCTTTCTTTCTCTTTCCATAGTTCTTAGAAACCTCCGCATATGACTTTTTTTTTCTTTCCTTATTGAGAATGTTCACCTATTTCACTTCTAGGAAGCACTTTACCACTTCCCTTTGGCATATCTGAACTGCCAGTGTCACTACTCTTGTGCTTTGGGGTCATTCATAAATAAAATAAGGATTACTTAAATATGAGCACGTTGTGCAATGCCACAACGGTTGATCTGAGATGGCTACTGAGTGACTAATGGGTGGGTAGCGTATACAATGGGGATACGCTCAAACAAGGGCTGACTCATGTCCTGTGCAGGGATAGTGCAAGATTGTATCATGCTACCTAGAACAGTGTACAAGTTAAAACTCACAAATTGTTCATTTCTGGTATTTTCCACTTCATATTTTCAGACTGACTACAGTTGACCTCAGGTAACTGAAACAGTACAAAATAAAACTTCAGATAAGGGAGACTATCCTATAATCTTTACTTTTGTTCTTTCCCAATAATACAGATCTTATTAATTATTCCAATTTAGAGCAGGCGTATGAATAGGTGAATATCAAACAGAGAATTTGACTGCATTATCGGCATAAATTGGTAGAATGAGGGCCTCCTGGGAGGAAAAAAAATGGGGAGCCTTCCCAAAATGGTATGCAAAAGAGAAGGCTCCCTTTCAAGTCCATGCTCCTGGTGTCCCCTTAACAGTAGGAACTAGTCTAATGTGATAAAAGCTGCTCTCTGGGGTGGCATCTTAAAAGGAAACAAGCTTTCTAGTTGTATGACCTTTCAGTAGAGGAATCCCAGCAGGGATCCCAAGTCTTGGCGAACACCCTCCAGCACTGTGAGATCTGTGAAGAGACCCAACTTTGAAGAGCGCCTTCCTGCAGTTACCGAGATCGTGCATACGCAATTAAGGAGAAACCACCCAAGTGCGATTTCCAAAACCCCGCTCAACTTTCCCCTAGATCTCTCTTTTGACAGAAGCTGCCCAAACTCCTTCAGAGATTTCTCCAAGGCAGCAAGGAGCCTCTGGAGGAAGCATATTTTCATCGGCTCTTAGGATGGGAAGGCTGCCAACGGGAAAATAATGGGCAAAGAAAGAAAACCATGATTGTCCAGCCAAGAGGCTTGAAGCCTCCGTGGCTCGAGGCCAAGAGATGGAAGGGAAATTAAATGACAAAATAAATCAAAAACATCACCTCGCAATGCATTTGAAAAAGAGAAGGTTGCCTGCCTGTGTGGCCTCGAGGTTTTCCCCAAGTAAACTACGGAGAGTTGATTTTTAGCTCATTACTGCAATTTTCTTTTGAGTATTTTACTACGATCACAATTCAATTCAACCTCTCTCTCTCTCTCTCTCTCTCTCTCTCTCTCTTCTTTTTTTTTCTTCTTCTTCTTTTATTTCTGCCAGTGATAAATCAAGCATTCTGTACGGGTCCTATCTATGGTTTTCCGTTAGCTTGGATGCGTTTCCCTTGACAAAGATAAAAAAGGCTGACTTCAAAAGATTTTAGAATCCAGGGCAAGTCACCTTTCACATGGGGAAGGAAGAGTTCAAAGACGGCTCCTATGGAACTGTCCAGGAGAATTTCAAATACCGCAGTTGCCAGTACCAGCCCAGGAGAAAATAACAATGATTGTATGAATACAACTAACATTTATCAAATATTACCTAAATTCTAGGCACTATGTTGCAAGTTCATAATCTCACTTAATTTGTGATAAAAGCTTCTGCTCTCTGGAAGATTCCATTAAATGAAAATAGGTTTCCATGCAGGATGAAATTTGGAAATTAGCTTATGGTTTGCAGATGTTAGCAATGAATGCTAGGGGGTTAGTATTGTAATTCATCAACACATGTGTTTTTCATTCCCAGTTACTCCTTTTAATCCTTCTGTGTTCCCTACACAGGCAAGGTGGAAAGTGTTTCCTTAGCTCAGAGGACAGTTGGCACAGCAGGAAAGCAGAGAAAGGAGATGTAGCTCCAAAGCCCTGCAGAGCTGATGATGTCAACAATGGTGTAGGAGAAGCATGGTGGAGGGAGGCGCTTTTCCAGTTCCTGACTGCCGCCATCTCTCCTGTCACCCCTGAGAAGTAGCCCTGGACTTAATCCCTGGGTAGGTGGGATGCCAGAACTTAGAAGGCCTGGAAACAGGCCACAGAGCCCCCTCCCCCTCAGTTTCCTTGGAGTTTGAAGTGAATTTGGCAGCAGGGAAATCCAGACAGACCATCTGGGGCAACACCTAGGATTTTCTTTTGAGTTTATTTGACTCAAGACAAAATAAATTAATTTTTCTTATTTCATTGGTCCTGAAATAGCTGAAAGGACCAGGGTTAGGTGGGGAAAGGAAGAACAGACAAGAACGGACCTCCAAGAATTCCAGTCACGCAGTCACTTCTGCACCGGCCCACACAGCCAGGTGAAACGAGTGCCCGGAGTCCACTCCTTGGCTTGTCATAGTCCTCCCCTCCCCGCCATCCAGGAACACCTCAGGGTGAGGTGGCTAAGGCAATAAACTGATTGAAACAACACTCCATTGATGGACACAAGTTCTCTGCTTCCTGGAAGAGGGTTTGAAAGAGCAATTGAACTGAATTATAAAATAGATCATTGTCTTCCTGCACACCCAGGTTGGTGGCCTCGGGTGCACATCTGCACCTGCTCTTGGTTTCCTCCTAGTCCCTGTGCTCAGGAATGCTGCATGACAAAGAAGTTAGGAAGCAAATCCAGCAAGGCCTGAGGGACTCTGGGTGAATCCAGTTGCTTTTCTGCTCCTGCTTCTCTTACCTACTGAATGAGAAGATGGATTGACTTGAATAGACAGATGTGGAATCACCTGAAGGGCAGTCCAGAGGAGCAGGGGAAGCCAGTTGACGGGACCTCCCTGGGTATTCTGCTGCCCAGACCTTCAAGCTGACTGGCCCAGGCTCTTTCTGAGTGGTTCTATCTGTCTTTTTTATCCACTGTGCTGAAGTACTGAGAGCGGTGTTTATCATTCTCAGTGCGTGGCATGGTTTCATCAGGGAGTCTGCTATTATTTGGATTGTGAATGTTCTCCAAAGACCCATGTGTGGGAGGCTCGGTCCACATGTTGGTGCTATTGGGAGGAGGTGAAGTCTGTAAGAGGTGGTGTACCTGTGGTGGGAGGTCTTCAGGTCACAGAGACCCTGGCCTCCTTCTCTTTCTATTTTCTTCCTGGCCACAAGGTAAACACTTTGACTCTGCCACATGCTCTTGCCAATGCCATCTGACACTCCCCTCGGAGGCCTAAATGCAGTGACTCCACCCGATACACACTGGAACCCCTAAAACCATGAACTAAAGGAAAACCTTACTCTTTATAAAAGGCAATTCTCAGGTATTTTTGATAGTGACAGAAAAGTGGCTCACATGGGGTCCTTTCCGACCTCTCCTGATCTCATTTTTCCCTCTTTATCCCTAGCATCCACTCCTATTCTTGACAATAATTCTAAAAACCAACCATGTCCCCAGAATTCCCTGGTGTTTTGTACCTTGAAATTTAGGATTCATGAAAGATCTTTAAAAGTCTGACTGTGATTCTGTATAAGGAGGTTCTAAAACCAGTTGGTGTAAGATTCTCTACCTTATACATCCTAGGAACACATTATGGGGTGAATTGTCCTCTCCCTGCCCTCAAAAGAGACGTGTCGTGGTGCTAATGCTCAGTAGAGCAGAACGTGACCTTACTTGGAGTTAAGGCAGATGGAATGCGTTAAGACGAGGTCATAAATGAGAAGCAGGCCCCTAATGCAGTATGACCAGTGTGCCCTGAAGGAGGTGGCCACAGGAACACAGAGACACTGGGAGCAGGTGCTGGGATGACAAAGACAGAGACTGGATTCCTGCAGCTTTGGGTCAAGGAATGCCCCAACCTGTCAGCACCCCCAGTCCCCAAAGCCAGGAAGGGAAGGCAGGACTTCTTGATGGCTTGCAGGGGGTTGTGGCCCTGCTCACACCCAGCTTTCAGGCTTCTAGCCTTTCCCGTGCCGTGAAGCACCAACTTCCTGTGGCTGAAGCCACCCAGTGTGTGGCACTTCATGGTGGCCATGGGAGTCTCCCACAGAGGGGAGACAGCAGACGGCAAGGCAACCGACGGACACACAAGGACCCTGCTTCTCTGTTCCTGGGTGAACCACAAGCCTTCAAGCCTGCTTCTCCCTTCTTTTTTTTTTTTTTTTTTTTTTTTTTTGCTTTGCTATGTCCACCCAGCCCCTCTCCTTCTCTCTTCCTATTTTTTCTTTTACAGCCCGCATGACAAGATGGATTGCCCAAAGAGGGAAGAAGTCATTTCAGTCTTGTTTTTCAGAAGACTTTTCTCCTCAGCACAGGGTGATCCCACTCGAGGGTAGCATATACAAATGGGCACGCTCCTCCACGCCACCAAAGGTTCTTATTTTGCAGGTGTAGTTTGCAGTCGGGTACTGGGAGCAGGCCTCCAGAATCTCATCACCTCCTGCTCTCTTAGTAACTGTTTCTGGATGGTTCTGCTTGGTGACTTCGCAGGCTTGATGACTGCCCTGCAGAGATACAACACGCATAAATTCTAAGCAGGAAGACTCCAGTCTGGAAAGCCCAAGGACTATGCAGAAAAAAAAAAAAAAAAAAAAGCCAGTAATGGAACAAAACACGGTGGTTCTGGGATGTTGCCACAGCCTGTTCTCTTGTGTGGATTATTTATACGACAGGGCAGATGGAGGCCCTGTTTTCGGAACGTGCATAACTCTACCCTTGGTCTGCTAAGTGAATGTTATCTATCCCAGCACTCAAGTGGGTTAAGATATGTTACTTAGATTTATTTATGCATCTACACATCGGTACCTGCAATTGAAAATATTTATTGAACACCTGTGTCATGTGAGGCTCTGTGTGCCAGAGATATGGCAGTAAATAAAAGAGAAAAATCCCCATCCTGGTGGACTACATGGTAATGGGGAAAATGAGACAATGTACAAAATAAATGGAAATATGTGATATTTTTAAATGACAGCTATGGAAAAAGAAACAATGTAGGAAAAAGAAATGGGCAAGGCCTGATGGAAGAGTGGGGTTTGTCATTTTAAACGAGGAGGTCAGGAGAGGCCAATGAGACTGGCTCTTTCGGAGTTGCGTTGGGAATGGTAATGAACTTGGAATTGAGAAATCTGATTCAAGTCTTGTTGTGGACTCCGTTACAACCCCCTCAAATTCATATAATGAAGCCCTAACCTCCAGTGGCTGAGAATTTGGTTGTATTTATAGACAGGACCTTTAAAGAGATAATTAGGTAAAATAAGCCTGTTAAATTGGAGCCCCAATCTAGCTGCTCACAGGGAGTCAGAGAGGGAGCAGGAATGTAGGTATGTAGAGACAAGGCCATGTAAAGACGCAATGAAAGACACATCATCAAGGTAAGAGAGGCCCGGGAGAAACCCTCCCTGGGGACACCTTCACCCTATACTAGCAGCCTCCAGAACTGTGAGGTTCTGTGGTTGAAGCCACCAGCCTGCAGTGTTTGTTCCAGTATCCCGGGCACACAGAGACAGCTCTGAACCCTGACACCTGCCAGTCCTGAGACCTGACAACACCTTTGCTCAGCATCCTGGAAGTGACATGGACAGCCCCACAGAAGAGCCAGGTATTTCTGAGACCCTGCACCTTCTGTCGTCTGATTGACAGGAGGAGAAAGGGTCTCCATCTTTAAGACTTTGCCAGCCCAGACGCTCAGTCTCTGACTCCCTTCCTGAACTCCTCATTTCCAGATGCATCTGCCTCTTGACCTTTACTCCGGGATGTTTGACCTCTGAAATCTAAATGTGTCCAAAACTGAGCTCTTAATTTTCACACCACCAATCCTGCTTCACCCACAGCCATTTCTACCCATTTCTGCTCTGACTTAGTTTCTCAGACCAGAAACTCTTCAGTCATCTTTGCCTTCATTCTTCTGTCAAAACCCCAATCTACTCTGTTGCAAAATTCTGTAGGCTCAAAATATAGCCACACTCCAGTTATATCTCACCACCTTGAATGCTATCCTGGCACTCAAGTCTCTGACATCTGTGACCTGGGTTTCTGCAGTGACCTCCCAATGGGTCCTTCTGCTCCTTCTATCCCTTCCCACTGTCCACTTTCGCAGTGACAGAGGAAGCATGTCGGCCTGGCTGAAGCTTCCCCAGGTCAACAGCCCTGACCCTGACTCAGCCAAGCACTGCATAACGTTGCCTTCTCCTGCCTGCTTTGGGGTCTCAGTCCAACGTGAGCTGCGGCACCTGATGCCCTTGCCATAGTGAACTCGGAGACCTGAGCCTTTCTTAGTTCTCATTTGGTTGGTCTTCATTTATTTCCACAAAATTCATGTTTAAAACATTTGATAATGATGCCGACTGGTTTTATGGACCACGATGAATATTTTTTAACTTTATCTTTGTTCCATAAAGTGCTTATTTTGAAGATTGGAGTTTTTCTGGATCTCATTACGTGCAGATAACTAAGCAATTATTGGAGTAGATGGAATCTGTGGCTTCTCTTGCTTACTTCTCTATCACATGATCAGACATCAGCCATCCCTGGATCTCCCTAATAATCTGACCTGTATCTAACCACATCCCCCGTTCCAGCAGTTTACTCTGAGGGTCTTTTATTTCTTTCTACTTAGCAATTGTCACTTTGTTGCTCTACTATCTATTTACACTTTTTCTTTCTTATATTCTATGATGTCAGCATGTCCGGTGCTTGAAGCCCTATTGAATTGGTCTCTTGCTTATTTCCTCATTATTGGAAAATGTATTTCCTTCCTCTGTTCAGTATAATCAATGTTTCCTAACACAACATGCCCATGAAACATGTTTCAGTATCCTTGCTGCATGTGATTTTATATGGTGACTTACAGGGAGCATTCTATGGCTGAACGCATATAATCACAGTCCCATGACCTCTCAGAGACTAATATGATAATGTGCATGGTGAATCTTTAAGAAGCAGAGGTATTTCTATGCTACCAGAGGATTGCTTTTCTTAGGGAGCATCTTAATGTTAGTGCTCTTACCTTTACATGTCATGGCTTTAGTAGACTTGTCCAGACTCTTCCTGTTAAATGTGCCTTGCCCCTGAAAAGCAGCTGGCTTTGTTAGAATCACAGGAGTGAGCAGCTGAAAGCAGAAACCCACCCGTCTTGTGAAGTAGTAATACATTCATGTGTTGACCTGAGCATTTTTGTGGTCCCATGTACAAATCAATGACTTTTTCTTCCCAGCCTTTAGAAACACACTACATCATGGTTGGGTGTCAAGGGGAACAGTTCTCAGTTTTCAAAATAACTGCAGACATAACTTTTGTGCTTCATTTTTGTTCTAAACTAGACTTGTTATACTTAACATATTCTAATTAATGCCAAGCCTCAGATGTCACTGTGCACAAAGAAGTTTATATTACTGAACTCATTAATAGAACTTCAATCCAGTTTTAGCTGCAGCAATCTCATGACTGGTTCTGGCTTATTTGCAATGCCCGTGGTTAGTTTCTGAAGTTGCTTCTCTGTTGTCTCTTCTTTCACCTGGATTCTCCTGCTCATTCTCTGTGTATCTTTATCTTTCTTCCTGCATAATTGGAACTTGCAGTCAGACGATCATGCTAAGTAAATATAGTTTTGTGTACCTTTTCAATTTAGAACAACTAGGATGATGATTGGCTATTTACTAGGAGATAAAAATCCAATCCTGCTTATGGAGAATAATAATAATCTGTTATGTTCATATATACTTGATAGTTTTCAAAGCATGCTCAACACGTGTGAATGCATTGCAGGGTAATAATTGAGGTCAGAAACTCGGGCTCAGGGTGAAGGCAAGCCTGGCTGTTTGAATCTAGACTGACTGTTTACCAATAGTCTGACGTGGGGCAAGTTAATTAGCTTTTGTTTCCTTTAGTTTCCTGGCTTGCAAAATAAAGCAAATGACATACTACCTCTCGGGGCTGTTGTGAGATAAATGACATAATGCAGGAAGTTTTAGCTCAATATTTTGTGCTTATGAAATGCTAAGAAATTTGAGGTAGTACGTGGTGGTGGGGTGGTTAGGGGTTTAAACTCTTCAAGTAAGAAGCACAAATATTAACTCCATTTTTTGAGCAGCAATGCCCCATCAGTTGAGTTAATCAAGACCAGAGAGCTGATCAATGGTAGTATCAGGCCTGGGCCTTGACTCCTAGAAGTCTGGTTTACCATTCCTTAAAATACTACACATTTAGTGAAATATTTGTTAAAGAAACACACACACACACACACACACACACACACACACATTATTTTGATGGACCCAAGTTTCTAAGAATTTTGGCCAAGAACCAAGATGTTTATGGTGGGTAATCTTACATGTCAATGTGACTGGGCTAAGGGATCTCCAGATAGCTGGTAGGATATTTAGGATGTGTCTTTCAGGGTGGCTCTGGAATAAGTCTTCCAGGGATGTTCTGGCCTTTGAATCAGTAGACTAAGCAAGTCTCTGTCCTCACCAGTGTCAGGCCCCATTATCCAGTCTTCTGAGGGCCTAAATAGAACAGAAAGGAGGAGAAAGGACACATCCCTTCTGTCTCTCTCCTCTCTCTGAGACAGATGTCTCAGCTGGGACATCTGTCTTCGACCCTCAGTCATCGGGGCTTCTTGTTCTAAAGCTTTCCAACTTGGGGTCTTGCACAGGCACCCTCTCCCCACCTCTGATTCTCAGGTCTTCGGTCTTGCAGTGGGAGCTGCACCCCTGGCTCCCCCAGTTCTTAGGTGTTCAGAACTGGACCCAACCATACCATCAGCTTTCCTGATTTTCCAGCCTGCAGACAGCATGTGGTGGGACTTCCTGGTCTCCACGATCCTGTGAGCCAATTTCCAGAACAAGTTTCCTCTCTCATATCTCCCTGTCCATCTTACTGGTTCTGTCACTCTGGCAAACTCTGGCCGATAAAATGAGCCTTTGCCAAATATGGTGGCGTCACTGTAGTTGTCACATGTGGGTTTGACATCCATCTCCTCCCAAGAAAGCACCCTTTCCCTATGGAGATCTGGGTCTCTCCTGCAGACCACCATTAATGTACCTGGCCTTGAGTGTCTGGAGAATGGTAAGGTGCTCATGTGACTGGGTCTGATCTCTGTCTCTCTGAGCCCTCCCTGAACATGATCAATCGGTTCGTCTTCATTCATCCCAGCCTTCATACTTTATGGATACTCACCATCAGTTGTGGCTATGTAAATCCTTGGAACTCTATATTTTTATTCATGTATTTATTTTGGTACTGGGGATTGAATCCAGGGAACTTTACCACTAAAGTACATCTCCAGTCCTTTTTAAACTTTAAATTTTGAGACAGGGTCTTGCTAAGTTATAGAGACTGGCCTTGAACTTGCAGTCCTCCTGCCTCCACCTCCCAAGTCACTGGGATTACAGGCATGCACCACTGTTCCTGGTTGGAACTGCTTTTAAAATGAAGTAGTTTAGCCACAATCAGTTTCTTGTACAAAAACTCCAAACTTACAGTAATTACTATTATCCCTCTCCCCAAAATGGTGCCAAAAAAAGCCACCATATGGTCAGTGGCACACAAGTGATAATTCCCATTCTCACATCCACAGGTCAGCTCAGGTTTGAATGACATGGGTTAGACTCAGCCAGAGGCTGCAGGGTGGTCACATGCCATTTCCCTGTGTTGCATTTCCCCCTTGAATCACTCACACATGCTCCTTGTAGCAAAAAGAGTTCAATGGGACCAGGCCAATCTTGTACGCACATTTCAAGCCTCTGTTCCAATCTCATCTGCTAATGTTCCACTCGCTGAAGAATTCCAAGCTCCAAGTCTAAAATCAAAGGGTGAAAATCCACCCTCTACCTATGGTGCTGATTGGGGCAGAAGTGAATTATTGCTATGTTATGATCTAATCAACACCAAATAGACTGAGTGTGTAAGAAAGTTATTTTTTTTCCTCTGTAAGGGAAAAAAATATATAACTTTTTTTCCACCCCTGGAGTTTCTTAACTGTAGCAGAAGATAGATGGACAAGACAAGAATGACCAGAAGCTCCCTGACATCAACATTCAATAGATAGTAGGGAGGAACCCTGGACATGAGTAGAAAGGTGGCTTTGAATACCAGCTTATGCTGCATCTTCAACAAAGAACAGGACGTTTTTAGAGAAATGGCAAGACGAAGGGAAAAGAACTTGGAGTCTGTAGTTTTGGCAACTTGTGGGAAAGCAGAAAAAGGTGAGGTTATAAACCTATTAATGCAGATTCCTCTGGGACCACCTTGGGCTGGTCAGAGTCTGGAGTGCTCTCCAGGGCCACCCTTTGTCCCCCGATAGGGTGAGGATGGGATACTTTATGTCTTTTAAATATGTGTCCTTCTTTTAGCAAGCAGAAGGAAGGTGGAGATCTTTCCTGCACCTGTTTCTTCTCAATGGGGTCAATTACCCTTCTTATTTTGGGGTAGCATATTCTGGTCTTCCACACCTTTAAGATAGTTCATTTTAAATGCAAATGCTAGTAGAGAAGAAAAATATGAAGCCTCTCCGTTAACCACCTCCCCTCCTACTGGCGGCTCAGCTAGACATTATAGCATCCACAGAGAGCTAATAAGGATCTCTGGGATCCATAGTACCAAAGGGGTTTAGGAGAGAAGGAAATCTAGACTTGAGTCATGACACGGAGGGGCATATGGAAATTCAGGTGAGTGAGATTCTCAGAGCCTAAGAGAAATGGTTAATTTCACTACACATGTGTATGCCTATCTTATAAAAAGTGAGAGGAAAATAAAAGGAGTTTTCAGATGTCTGGTTTGCAAGGATGGATCCTCAGTATAGGTCTTACACAGAATGGCTCTAATAGTATCTGGGTGCACAGCCATTGCTACACTGTCAGGTTGGAGTTAATTGTTATGCAAAAACTAGTATGGGGTCTTGTCCATGGGGGAGCTGAGTAAATAGTTTTTGTGATTCTGATTCCTGAGAGAACACATTCTTTTCAGTCACTTGTTTTTATTTTCTCTATTGTATTTTAGATGAGGTCATCAGAGCTGCCAGGCTGGGTCATTTCATGAATTATACATAGTTCCAGGGCTCTAAGGAAGCATCCAAGGAGTGTTAATTATTGTGTTATTTGGACTTCAAAAGAATGGGAGAAGTAGAGAGGCCAAGCACAAAATCTGAAGTCTAATCTTATCTGCAAGTGTTTTTAAAATGTGAGAATGTGTGAGTTTGGAGCTTGAGTGTGAAGGTGGGGAGGGGTTCCTATATAATCCTGCTTAGCTAGTTGGAAGGATATAATTGGAATATAAAATAGCCACATTTGGACACAGCACAATTCCATTCCCAAATGTATCAACATCCCATTAACTATACACTCATGCAAATGAGGTAGATATATGGCTTAGAAACCAATTGCTCTCAAAATAAAGGATATTTCCCCCAAGCCTGCTTTAAACAAAATGAATGACAAACATGCTCATAAAGGGATATGATTGACACTACACAGTCCATGAAATTTGGCTTTTCAAAATCATGACATTTTATAACATAAAGAGATGGTGATTAAATTATGTACTCCCCAAACTTAAAAATTTAAAAATATTTTTTTTTTTTTTTTAAAAACCAGGACTGGGAAAACAAAAATAATATGCCCTACAAGGAATGTAATTAGGCAAAGCTAGATTAGAGTCTCCACAGAGGATAAGCCACAGGCCTGATTATCTTGAATTTAATTTGCTGCTTTTGATATTTTCCCTTCTGCATTTAAGGGAATCCACAGAGAGTAGCTTGCAACAGCTTCATTTTTCAATTGGTCTATTTAAAAAAATTTTTTTGGCATGAAGCAAACAAAATACACCTACTCAAGACGATTATCAGTCTTCCAGCAGCCTCGCCGTTTCCAGCAAGCAAGTAGCAATGTGGTATTTGATTTGACATCTAAATCTTCTCCCCTGGGGTAAGCTGAGACCCAGTATTTTTAAATGGAGGACCTGAGATTAAGTTTTATGAATACTGGGATTTGTTTGAGGATGGGCTTGAATGTGGTGCATGGAATAAAATATCTTTGTATACCTTCTCTGCCTCTTGAAATTCCAGAATCTCAGATAAAGAGCCAAGGAGCTATAAATAATCCAGAGATGTCTGTTCATAGAACTGTCAGTAATCATAAGGGAGGCATCGGTAGATCCATAACTGTTTAATTCTGAATGAATCCCACCATCCTTCATCCGTGTGGGCTGACTGCCCAGTGTTTGAAGGCACGCAGATGTTGTCTCTCTTCAGAGTTTTCCAAAGAAATTTCATCACATTTAAGATGTCACGGGTGGATTGTTGCCTTTACACACGAATTAGCAGGAAAGATGAAGGGACTCTCCCAAATTGCAGACTCTGCTTTTTCATGCAACTTCCTAAATCTCAAGAGTTTGAATGTCTCCAAAGTTCAAGTGGTTTTTGCCATCTGCTTTTTCTTCATCATTCAGCATGGCTGAATTTGAACAACTAAGACCTGAATCCCTAGAAAGCATAGTGGTCAGTAACACAGAAATGCACTGTTATGCATCTGACCATGCTGCTGCTGCTTGAGCAAGTCCTTCTGGGTCTTTCTATCCCACTACCTCTTGTACCACAAATTTCTCTTCTAATCGTACATAACTTAAGTCTTACAGGCAATCTAGTGATATGAGATTGACTGGACTTCTATGAAGCGGTTGTTTTTCTTTGGAATTTTGGCTTGGAAAAGAGAGTACCCCATGAGATATTTAGAGAGTAGGAGCCTTGAAATTTAATGAGTTGAATGCCAATTTTAGATGCTGGTAGCTAGTGTGTTTTTTATTTTCTTTGGATAGCAAACCTTGTATGAATTTTTGACAACATATTTGTCCTCATAAAAAAAGAACAAGAAAATCTGGTTTGGATTGTCTTGGGATATTTTTCTTACCCCATCACATCCTATGTGCAATGTCCAGTGGAAATTTACAAGACTATCTCCACAGCACCAATTCTTGAATCCAAAGGACACAGGCTAAACTTTTGATGACAACCCCTCTTTTTTAGGCTAATTGTACACTAGAAAAGTAGCTTAGAAATAAATTGAACTGTTAGAACTAGTTTGCACGGATTAGGTAATCCTCAGACTCAAGTGAGTTATTAAGTGAATACACATTTTCCAATTGTGTGTTTCCATTTTTAAAGTTTTGAATTATTTGTCTACTTCTAATTTTTAAATTATAACTGTTATGGTTCAGATGGGAGGTGTCCCC
This sequence comes from Tamias sibiricus, assembly GCA_025594165.1. Classification (NCBI taxonomy): domain Eukaryota; kingdom Metazoa; phylum Chordata; class Mammalia; order Rodentia; family Sciuridae; genus Tamias; species Tamias sibiricus. The sequence goes on from CM046675.1 coordinate 11,881,658, forward strand.
CAAAAGCTCATGTGTGAGACAACGTAAGAAAGTTTAGAGGCGAAGCAATTGGATTATGAGAGCCTTAACCTAATCAGTGTGTGAATCCACTGATATGGATTAACTGGGTGGTACCTGTAGACAGGTGGCTAAAGGAGGTGGGCCACCGGAGGTGTGCCTTTGGGGTTTATATTTTGAACCTGGTGAGCAGAGCTCTCTCAGCTTCCTGTTGCCATGTCCTGAGCTGCTTTCTTCCTCTACACCATTCCACCATGATGCTCTCGGTCTCACTTTAGGCCTAGAGCAATGGCGTTGGCCATCTGTAGACCTCTGAAACCATGACCACCAAAATTTTTCCTCCTCTAAAACTGTTCTCCTCAGGTCTTTTGGTTATAGCAGTGAAAAAGGTGACTAAAACCATAAGTATGGACTATTTTTTTATTCATAAATTTGAATCTCAAAATATACTTCATTTAAGTATATGCATATTTAAATAATTTAAATAACTTCTAATAACATAATATTTTGTACTCTCATATTTTGTAAAAAAAAAAAAAAAGTTTATTCTTTCTCTTCCTGATCATCTTTGACATCAGTGTCTTTCTCATTATGGGACCTAGTTTTTGAGTCATCTAAAGAAGTCTTCTGATATTGTCATCTCTCTCAAAGTCATTCAAGATTTTTTCAAATCCCTGTGTGAGGATGTTTCTGGAAATTTCATCTCAAGCCCCAAGTATTCATTCATATAATCTAAGAAGAATTGGTTTATAGTTGTTCAATAGGTACAAAGCCACACTCCCTAATAACTGGCAGCCTTTTAAGTGATCTTAAAAACTTTGCTTACAACAGGCACCTAATGCTTGCCACAGGAGGTCACACCTGCAGGAATAATTACTAAACCTGTGCTGAATGTCCCAGGTACCTTGTCAATGATTCCATCTTTGACCTCTGTGAGCATTTCCAAGGAGTATCAATTGAGGTCATTCTGGCTAAAAGCGATCTTCAAACAGCTTTTGATTTGTTACTAAAACCATTGGGAGATGTGATAACAGAATAATGCACCCCCCCTTTTCCCCTGGTGAGCTATCTATGTCCTAATCTCAGAAACTGGGAGTAAGTTCCGTATATGGCAAAAGTCAATTAAGGGGGTGGATACAATTGAGGTTGCTTACAGCTGATCTTATGGTGGAGCTTAAAAGGATCCTGGATTGTGCAGGGAGGTCCAAAACAACGGCAAAAGACTTCAAAAGAGGAAGATTGAGGCTGAAGGGTGAGACTGAGAGAAGCAATGCTGAATGCAGGGGCTGGAGAGATTTGAAGTTCAGGAGGTAACCTGGGTTTGAAGATAAAGGGAGGGGCCATAAGCCAATGTGCCAGGGGAAGTGCACACGTGTTGGTTTTAGCCACTTGAGACCCATACGTGACTACTTCTTCTAAGGGAAATTACACTTTCTTTTTAGCATCCATAGGACAGCCTGGTAATCAGTGTGCCATGCTTACGTCACAATCACATGCATTGTGATAGGTGGGACAACAGCACAGAGAGCAAGTGCTCAGCTGATTAGGATGCAAGCACCATGTCCTTCCCCCTGAAATGAGTATTTTATTAATCATTTAACTTAATTCCTTATATGCCCAAAAAAGAGTTGCATTTGTAAGTTACAGGTTGGCATTCCTACAGACAACAAAGGGAAGTTATTGGCAGCAACCAACATGTTTTGAGACTGAGGAGGGCAGAGTTGGTTTTTTTTACTGTTTTACTGTTCTGCTACCAGGAGACTTGGGGCCAAGTTGTTGGATTTCAAAGTTTTCTTAACTGGGACCCATTTCTGTGGGTGTGTAGTTTTAATAATAAAGTGAGGTCCGTATCGTATTGTAGGAATGTACCTTGGGTGCGCTAACTGAAGATCGGTTTTGTTGTAGAGAGGCCTGTGGTTGTGCAGGTAGTGTGGCAAGGCTGGGGCTGTTGGTGAGGTCTAGGCTGTGACCTCTCTGGGGTGTCGTTGGGGAATGGAGTTTTCCTGAATGTATCTATTCCTGAGCTTTATGTAGGAGAAAGAAACAGGTCTGAATTTAGAAAGAATATTCAGGGTGGGATATAAAAATGAGGTGGGAAGCTACTGTTCTGGTCTAGCCTCCATTTCCCGCCCCCCCAAAATCCTGTGCTTGATGGGAATGGCCCAGAGATCCATAACAATAGCATTAATACATGACACACGAGTGTATGATACTTCATCTACTTGGATCCTGTTAGGTCGTGAGGTGGCCCCCCTGAAAGCTCATGTGTGAGACAATGCAAGGATGTTCAGAGGTGAAATGATTGGACTATGAGAGCCTTAACCTGAGCAGAGCATTAATCCACTGATGTGGATTACCTGGGTGGTAACCGTAGGCAGGTAGGGTGGGGATGCAGGAGGTAAATCACTGGGGGGTGTGCCTGTGGGATTTATATTTTGTCCCTGGTGAGCAGAGCTCTTTCTCTGCTTCCTGTTTGCATGTCCTGAGCTGCTTTCCTCCTCCACGCCCTCCTGCTATGATGTTCTGCCTTACCTGGGGACCAGAGCCACGGAGTCGGACAACAATGGACTGAGACCTCTGAAACCCAAATAAAGTTTCCCTCCTCTATGTTGTTCTTTTCAGGTCTTTTGGTCATAATGGCCAAAAAGCTGACTCCTCTCAATGGTATCCAGTTCATAGCTAGGGAAACGGAGACTCTGAGAGGTACCATGACTTCCCCCAGCTCGTGAAGCAAAGGGTCAGAATGCCAAGTTCAGCCCTTTGGAAATAACTTCATGCATTTTCTGCATTCACAGGACTGGACATTGTGCTTCTCTGAGCCCATCTATCAAAGGTAATCTCCAACCCTGAAAGTTGGAGTGATCTGGACTGGGGCACATCCACAATCTGTTTATTAAAGCAAGCCAGGCATTCAGGAACCAGAAGTGGCAAAGGTCTCTTGTTAGAACTAAAATTCATAAAAACTGAAAGGATTCATCTTCATAATGAAGAAGTCATCAAGCCCATTTTATTTATTTTTTAACTAACTGAGTTGGCATTTGGTGAGCCAGGTTCAACAGCACTGTCAGCATGAACGGGCGGAGATGATGTAATTCCCCCACTGTACTAAGGGAAACAGAGCAGAGAGGTCAAGCCCAGTGCCTGTGTTCCCAGAGAAGTCAGGGCAGTCTTCGTCAGGCAATTTCCATCTCTAAATTTCTTAACCACCATGTCATGCTGCCTAAGACAAGTGGGGGGTGGGTAACAGGATCAAGAAGAAAATTGATATAAAAGTGACGTTTTGTACAGGGTGATGTATAGAAGGAGCTGCACCTTATGACCCAGCAGATTCCAGGAACTGAGGGATGTCCATCCTAGAGATCAGCCTCCTTGGTTCAAGGGCACACGAAGTTCAAAAACCAAAAATTTCTCTCTGCCCTTGGGATCTCCAGGTAATGCTGACTGCGCAACGCAGGTGCTCTGTCCCCTGGTCTTGATTACTTCAGAAGGCCACCAACTTCACAGACAGCCCTTAAAATTGATCTATTCACTTTCTCTGGGAGCATAATGGCCGGGTAAACAGCACACTTTTCTCCATGAGAACTCAGTGGCTGGTCAAAAGTGTCCCTCGGGGCTTGGGATTCATACCAGCCAGAAATAAATACAGGCTGTCCACAGGCCACTCTGAACAGACAATAAGGAAATTGCCTGGTATGGAGTTTTATTTGTGTATCAATCATTTCATAAACAGGGTGGCCTTACTCCTATTCATTCGCTCACTGATTTCTTTCTTTACAGTGGGCACTTTTTTTTTTTTTCCATACAATTTCTTTCAGTACCATGTGGACAACCATTTTAATTTTTGAGCCCCATTCCACCCCCAATTTCACGTGTTCAACTTTGAGATGTGACACATGAAATCACAACAGGCAACTTCCGAGTCAGCCCACCTAGATTGCAAGGTTTACACAAAAGGAGCGTTTTCCTGGGATGCATTTGGAACAGTCCTGAGTTCAGCTCATATGAAGATTACTATGTTTGTTTGTTTTTTATTATGGAATTATCTACTGCCTTTATTCTTTTATTTTTAATTATTAATTTTTTAATTTGTTTTAAATGGCATGGTATTACTATTTTTTTGACTTTGTTTTCAAGAGTTTTATTTAGAAGATATTTAATTTTAGAAATGAAGAGTCCTCTTTCACCTCACCTCAAGTGCCCACTTAGTACCTGTGTTTTGTCACCTGAAATTTGAGGTTAAGTAGGATTCTGATGCTCAGTCTGGGCTTAGCAACAAAACGCGTGATAATTAATGTCTATTACCTCTGCCATGTGTGCTGCATTGGCCAAAGCTACACTGATGAAGACTGCTGTTAGCCTGGCTTTATCCTAATGTGCTCATTTACAAATGGCAAGAATAGCTCCCAGAAAGGGTAATGATGTGACCCTGTCACTCCAGAACTTGACAGCAGAATGAGAGAATCTGAGTGCAGACCTGAGCTCCTTATGCCAAGCACAGTGAGCGCTTCAGACAGGAGGAAGTCTGAGCACTTCTGGCTCACCAATGCTGGTTTTCTAGCTGCAAATTTCAGCTTGTGCACATTAGACATTTCTCATAACTTTTGTTGCAAGTGTGTCTACTGAGGAAGGGACACTTGCTTGTCCCGGTACATGAATTCCTCTGAGAGTGTGAAGGAGAGAGCACAGGGCGTCGTGTGGGTGCATTTCACCTCTGTGATCATCCCTCTAGCTCTGCACTGTAAGATGGGCCCAGTCTGCTTTGATCTTACCTTATTCCTGAGATGGGGCCATCTCCGGCACAAGGGCAGCATGCACTGAACATTTGTGGGCTCAATTAATTTGTAGGCTTAACAATATTCACATTTCTATCAATTCAGCTTTCAATTCTGGACACGCCGCGGATGGTGGCCACACCCAGCCCAACACCTTTGCATGTCAATCAAATTTTTCTGGAGCACACTTGTTCCAGTTATTCACACAGGGTCTGTAGCTGTTTTGTGTTACAATGGCAGCACGGAGCAGGCCCAACAGTGTGTACAGCCTGGACAGCCTCAAGATCTCCCACTGGACTCTTTATTAAAATGGTTATACTGACGGATCTCTGCTCTGGGGATAAAAAATGGTCCATGGAGGCCATGGCTCTCATTTTATAATTGACCAAGATGGTCTGTGTTATGGTTTAGATATGAGGGGTTGCCCAAAAGCTCACGTGTGAGACAATGCAAGAAGGCTTAGAGGAGAAATGATTGGGTTACAAGAGCCTTAACCAATCAGTGAATTAATCCCCTGATGCGATTAACTGAGTGGTAACTAAAGCACCTAGGGTGTGGCTGAAGGAGGTGGGCACTGGGGACATGTTTTGGGGGCATATATTTTGTGTCTGTTGAGTGGGATCTCTCTGTCTACTTTCTGATCATCATGTGAGCTGCTTCCCTCTGCCACACTCTTCTACCATGATGTTCTGCCTCACTTTGAGCCCCGAGGAATGGAGCCTGCTATCTTTGAACTGAGACCTCTGAAACGGTGAGTCCCCAAACAAACTTTTTCTTTTCTAACATTGTTCTGGTTGGGTCTTTTAGTCACAGCATTGAAAAAGCTGAGAAAAATAGTCTGCAAAGAGGAGGACGGATGGTGGAATAAATTACTCCTCAGACTCAACTCCCCAGACCTTCTTTTGTAGACCACAGGAGGCAAAGTTCTGGGAAGCAAATTTCACATCCTGCCTTCACCCCACAACTATTTTGTGTGTAGCTGGTGTGCACCAGCTACATTCAAGGATCTGTGACACATCACTGAACCAGAGCAGATGTCCTTGCCTCTTGAAAACCCACAGCTGTAGAGACTAGCAGTCACCAGTGACATCTCTAAGTGGAGGAAACACAACATTTGAGAATTCAGGTGCTGTGGAAGAAGGACAGAGGGCAGGACACGGGGCATGCTGGGAGAACACGAGGGGGCAGGAGGGCTGAGCCTCTCCACATGGCCCACAGGACGCCCTCAGAAGATAACTAAGCAAAAACTGGAAGAGGGTCAGGAGATGGCATTGGGTCCCTCAGAGCAGAGAAGGTGAACAGGGAGTCAGGGCAGAAGAGAGTCCAGAAGCGCTCATCCAGAGGGAAATGCGATGAAGCAGATCATGGAGAGACTCCCTGGAGGCATTTCATTTTGGCAAACGAGAGATGGCAGAATATTGCTAAGTGGAGGATACTTATTGGCCCAAATTAATCTGTTCTCCTTGCATTTCCAGATGCCAGTCCTAGCCCCTTTTACAGGAAGTCTCAAAATTGAGGAAACCTGTGACTTTCTGTCTGTGATCTTCGATTCGTGGGAGGTTTCTCTCCAAAATGGAAACTCCGTAGGGATGAGCACAATGGTCCCCATCTGAGACTTGGTCCTGGTTCCTCCAAATCACCGAACCTTCCTGAGCCTCAGTTTCCTTGTCAATGAAACATAACAACAGTGCCTGTTTCCCAGGTTTGGTGAACCCGGGTGACGTAGGGTGAGTCAGCCTGTAGTGTAAGCACCAGTTTCCATGCTACCTGTCATCACCCGTTCTTTCTGTTCTCAGCTCTGATTCTTCCAGAAATGCGGAATTTATTCTGTCACTGCTCATTGCTCCCTTGGGCAGTCTGGCTGTTAGACTATTAAGCCCACGTCCACCTCCCTCTAATTTGCATAACTGGCCCTGTTCCTCCACCTTAAAGTCAAAGAGATATCATCGTCCCCCGCGGAGAGCTGCTCAGTGATTACCTGTAATCACCGCTCTGTCCCAAGCAGGTCCTTCTGCTCCTCGGCCACGCCTCATTTCACTCCATCTCCCTCGCCCTCGCCAGGCTGGCTCTCCTCCTGCGACCTCGCTCCCACTTGGCTTCCAGCCACCTTCACTCACCTTCACACTCCTTCCCAACTTCTCTCCCCTGGCCACTTTCCCACCTAATTAATTACATTGTTATTTCTACAGGCCCAAGAGTAGAACGTGTGCCTTGTGGCATCCTGCCACCGATTCCTCTCTGGTTAGTTAGCTCATCCAGTTTTTTTGTTTGATTGTTTTTATGTGTTTGTTAATGTTTGTGTTATGGTGCAGAGGTGAGGGGTCCCCAAAGCTCCTGTCAATGCAGGAATATTCAGACGTGAAGAGATTGGACTGTGAGAGCTGGAACCTCAGCAGTCCATCGGAGTTTGAATGGCAGGTGGGCGTGGCTGGAGGAGGTGGGCCACTGGGGGTGCCCTGGAACACCGCCTGTTCCTTCCTCTACCCATTCTCTCTCTCTTTGTTTTCTGGCCATCGTGAATGGAATAAATAGGGCTCCTCTGCCATGCCCCCCCCCCCCCCATGAAGTGCTGCCTCACCTCCCAGAGCAATGAACTTGGCCTTCTATGGACTGAGACCTCTAAAACTGTGATCCCCAAATGAACTTTTTCTCCTCTGCGTTGTACTTGTCAGGTATCTTGGTCACAGTGATGCAAAGCTGGCTAACACAGTTTATTTACTACAATACTTCAGCTCTAGTTGACCAGTTGGAGGGCTGGGGTGGGACTCAGGCTCCCTGCCTTGATCTTGAGACTTCACAGATCAGCTTGAGGGGGCTCTTCATTTACACAGTACTGAAGGCTGACATACTGCCAATCGTCCACTTCACACCTACCGCCATGGAGCTGGACCTGCCTCATTCTGCCTTCACACGAGGAGCTGGTCAGTGACCCTGACGCAGGACCCTATTACTTTTCCTCTGCTAAAGTACCTTGGGATGCCGTTCTTCAACTTGTCTTGATCTTGTGGTGTTGATGCTACCTTAGATAGATTCAAAAATTTCAGTGGCATGATTTTTCTGTCTTTATTAAAGTTATGTATTTAAAATATTGAGCATTTCAGGAATGAAGACAGTCTTTGTGCGATGTATCCCTGTGTAGCAACTCAAGCTTTAACAAGGACACATTTGGTAAGATGAATCAGCCAATTTTAACTCACACAGATTACATGGTACAGTTTGCACTGGCCTTTCTGACCACGAATGCATGTTGAGGAATTACCAAAAAAAAAAAAAAAAAAAAAAAAAAAAAGAAGAAGAAGAAGAAGAAGAAGAAGAAGATAAACCTCTTTGCTCTACTCCAGATGCATTTCATGACTTATTATTAGTCAGATATCAACCAGGTCTGCAAGGAAATGCCACTGTACTGGTCAGACTTCTTGTTTACGTAGGAATCATTTGGAAAAATCAGGTGATATTTGTCCCTTGTCTACAACCATTTGATGCTTTCTCTGGAAGAGACAATAATGCCCCATCAAATATTCCATTTCCTCCCCTACATTTTGCAGATTTCTTGTAATTAGTCATGGCCCTATGGCTACTTCTGTCAATGAGATATGAATGGATGTGGTGTCACTCTGGCTAAAACTGTACCCTGCCCTTAAGGATGATTAGTAGTTTAGATTAGTGCCACAAAAAGACAGTTCCCCTATTGCTTGGGTCCCTGAAAGGCTGTGTGGAGCACACATCTGCTGCTCACCCACATGGGCTATGCATGTAGTATGGTAAGGAGTAAAATATTTTCTTATGTTAAATCATAAAATCTTGGGGTGAGTTTGTTATTGCAGCATAACCTAGCCTGTACTGACTAATTTCTTTCTGTGGCTCTGAGAGGTAAGCCAAAACTCCTAGGACAAAGTAGTGGTACCTGGATTGTTTAACATCTCTCTTTCCAGCCCTCTCTTGTACCACTGCCATCTTACCTCCTCTTCTCTTGCCACACTGACTTTAGCATTGTTTTATGCCCTTTGTAAATGTGAGAGCCTTACACGTTGGCCTTGAAGATGCAGGTTTCCTCTGTCTGAAGTGCGTTTCCCTCTGGACTGATTTTGACCACTAACTTAAGAATCACTTCCTTGAGGAACATGTCTCAATTCCCTTAAACCATGTCAGAACCCCTTTATCTGCTTTCACAGGATGATGTACCTCTTCTTCAAAGCACTTTGCACCCTTGGAATGACAAATTGTAAAATGCTTTAAAATTTAGTTTCTATTTTCTTTACTCAGAAATAAACTCCTAGAAAAAGGATATTTACTAATTCATAGCTATAACCTCCAGCATGTCCTGTAGCTTGTACAAAGCCCTCCAATTTTTTATCACTATTGGATCTTCCATGATATCAGGAAAAAAAACAAGATAAAACAGGTTTTACATGTATTTGTGAATTTCACTAGACCTATTACGTGATTTCTCTTGATCTCAGAAGGCCAACCCACTTAATATCATGCTGGAAATACAATTACCTTCTCCTTATAGATTCAGCTTATCAAACTCTCCATATGATGTGCTGAACAGAGACAGAAAATTGGGGGGGGAAACGGAGAAGATGATGAAACTGAGCCCCCTGCTGAGTGCCAAAGCCTCAGGAGAGGGGAAGTCCCAGCAGCAGGTGGCCATGGAGTGGTGGCTACTGGGGGTGGGGCTGGTTCTGCTGAGGTCAGAAAAGCTGAGGATGCTTGAACCCCTCACATCCCACAGGCAGCCACTGCCTTCTGTGGCCAGGCACAAACCACATGCCGTGGGTTAGCATCCAGCCACATCCATGAGACCACCATGCCCAGTGCCAGCTGACCACTCGTGAAACATAACAGCTGCTCTGACGGTGCCTGGCCTGATGCTGGGGAATAAAGGCTGGGGAGGAAAGTTGACCGAGCCACCTGTGCCACTACTTAGAGTCCACAAAACGTCTTCCCAATCATTTGGTACAGCTCTTACCCTGATTTGAGCTATTTCAGTCAAATTCAACTTAAGTATCACCAGGATGGAGAAGTTCCAAGGCTAAAAGTGGCATTTGTATGTGACATTAAACTCAATAGTGGGGATGATGATATTTCCTGTGTTCTCAGTGCCACATTGTTGAAAGGCACATGATGTTCAATACAGTGCAGTATGACATATATTTTCAATGCCTGTATATTAATATATATGTGTATGTGTGTGGGTATGTATATGGGTATGTACGTGTGTGTGTGTGTGTGTTTCAGAATCATCACTAACACTTCCAAAATGAAATACAACTTTACAAAGCCAATTTGTGTCTCTATCACAATATTACCAAAACATTCTAGAATAAAATCTATTAATCACTGTTCTCTCTCAAAACTTTCTAGTCAAGAGCGCAACATTCCTAAGACTTGGAGGCATGTTCTAGAATGAAATTATTAGTTTCTGTTCTTCTCTCTCCCTCTCTTCTCCCCTACCCTCTCTCTAATCACTCATCAAGAGCATCAATGTTTCAAAGGCTTGGAGATGGGTCCCTCAGCTGAGGTCTCTCGTGGGAAGTAGGAAAGGGGACATGAAGCCTCAGGAGTTGGGAGGCCCCATATCTCCAGCCACATAGCCTCATCTAATTGTGTTGGCTTCAAAGGCTTCTACTGTTATTCAGTTCACTCATTTATTCCTCAGCATTTATCAAGTGCCTATTGTATCATAGAATTTGTTTGCTGCTAAAGCAAATCTTGGTGGGTAAGATTCTAAGAGCGACATCAAATGAACTTTGTAGTCCCTCCCTGCTGAATGAAGTGGACCCATGGGTCTAAGGAAATGTCTCTCCAGAAACTGGTTCTGCTGTAACTGAAAGGAATTTGGAAGCATTTCTTCCCCACAGTTTCCATATAAAAGTCCAGCATAGACAGCACCTGGGTTTTGATCTTCTGAGACCCTCAGCAGAGACCTCCATCTAGTGTATCCTGCCAGGACAAGACCTACAGAGCTGTGAGATCAGAAGAGGGAGGTGTTTCAAGCTAATCAGTTTGTTATACAGCAATAGCAAAGCAATGCACAAGTCCAGTAAAATTAGAAATGTGACCTGGGTTTCAGAAGCTCATCCTTCAAAGGGAAAGGAAACTTTACATTTCCTGTGTTATGATGCCCCCATCCAACAGAAAAAAAAAATTTACAAAAAGGAAAGTGCATTTTTTAAAGATGACATATCAATATCAGCTTTGCATTTAGTCCACTAATGTTTAATAAGTTCTGACCATGTGCCATATACCATGCTCTGTCCTGGAGAAGACGAACTCAGGACTCAAGCATGAGAACAGCAAAAGAACCACACACAGTATGGTGCACTGTGCCAAGGAGCCACAAGGACACTGGGTGACAGGCACCAGGGCTGTACACAGGGCAGGCAGGAAATGCTTCTTAAAGGAGATTTCAATGATCACCGATTCTGACTCTCAAAGGGCACTGTAGATAGACAGATCTTACAATATTTTCAGAAAATTTCATCCAAGGATGGTACTTAAAGTCTGTACTGTTCCATGGACACAGGGATGCATTTAACTAGTTTGTTTGAAACTATGAGGCCACTTACACACACACACACACACACACACACACACACACACACCCATTCCACATTGCCTCTATGTACCTCACCCGTTACCCTTAAAGTCATTTGATTCCCTAGAGAACAAAATCTCAGCAGCTGAGAAACTTGATAAATACCTGTTGTTGATGAAAATTAAAATACATCCACCACCTTTCTCTTAAATATGCATGCACTGGGTTTGAGCAAATAGACTTGTGGAAAAGAGCAAGTGATTCTATTTCTGCAGTGAGGTGATAATGAGGATCACAGAGAAACTCAGCATTGCAATCCCTTAGAATCTTTGTTAGGAGGGTCAAGGGAGGAAGCGAGTCTCTGCACGTGATAAATACAGGCACAACTCAGAGCCTCATTTGACACATTTGTACCTTGGAAGACAGCGAAACAATTACATTGGCTCTCCAATTTTCTCCATTTTAAATGCAATTCCATATTTCTCTTTCTTGTGAATTGCAAATTGCCCTTCAGTTTTATGAGACTTTCAGAATTATAGTGCAAGGTCAAGCCATGAAAAGGAATTATTATGCAAAGATCACTACATGCGAACTCTAGGTAGGCGCGCATACCCATGTTGCTACACAGCCCTTCATTTATGCTGACTGATGTATGTCAATTCTGATTTCAAATGGAAAAGCTATAATTTTGACAGGTGATCTCTTTACAGGTTTCTTATGCCTAAGATCCAAGAATAATGACTATTGATCTTTGGCCTACATTATAAAAAGCAATGCACTTTGTCCATTGGTTCATGATTAATACCTCTCACATAATAATAAGCAGTATAATGCAAAGTGAAAATTGATATTAAAAGGGAAGAAATTTAAAAAGCCCATAAAATATAGTAACAACAGAAATGAATGCAAATACACCTATGGAAATACAAAGTACAAGAATGGGGAAAGACATGCCTATACTAGTGAGGTTTTATCATAACCGCAAGAAGGAAAGCTTGATGCAAGGTCTGGGAGGACATTAGAGGAGCTACCAAGCTGGGGTAGGAGGGAGGGATTAAAAGGCGCATGCTCGCTACACAGTTACTTGGCTACTCTTCATACTTCAGTTCTACTAGATGGTTCCAGGGACCAATGGGCTAACTGTAGACAAATAGCTCAGCCAACACACACATGAAACAAAATAACTACCCAAATCTGTTTCTCTATTTGACATTCCCACCATGAGCACTGGTCTCCAGATGGATTTCTGAATATCATTTACTTTTGTAACTGGGTTAAAATTAAGGAACTGGAAATGGAGCCCATTATTTTCCATGCATGTACAATTATGTCAAAATGAATCCCACTATTATGCATAAATATCATGCACTAATAGAAACATGGAAAATCAAGGTGTTAGTTTTCTTGACAAGCACCCAATTCAACCAGGTAATACAATCACAAAGGTAGATGCCTTTAAGTGCTTTAACACCCTCATGCATCTCGCAGACAGCAGGGATCCCAGGAAAGGAGACATGAAGGAGGTTACTTTGGGGTGGAGCTAAAAGATCAGGCTCTGCTGGATTAAATGCATAGACCATCACTGGAAGAACTGGCACACTGAAGAGCAACCTGGTGGCCCTGAGATGCTGAAATGCAGCAACAGGACCAGGGAGGAAGATATGCAATAACAACTGCATCTGTCAGACACTCATTTAAGCATTCTGCACAAATCATCTCATTTATCTCTAAGCAAACCTGTGCCACATAAGCACCTCCCTTCTTTCACCTATGAAGACACTGAAGGAGGGAGATTAGGCTGGTTGCCTACCTTTGAGAAGTGGTGCTGCTGGGTTCGACCCCAAGAGACTGGCTCCACACTTCACAGTCTGAGCCACTGCCTCCCTGAGGTGTGGGTGCAGGTGTTGGCTGAGAAGACACAGACACTCGGGAATCAAGTCCCAGATTTGCTCCTCATTAGATTTTTCATCATGAAACACTGGCAAGGACTACTTATGAAGAAAAGAGGAGCATTGAACTCACAGTTCTGAAGGTGCATTACTCGGTATGATGCAGGCTCCTTGGGGAGGGTTGCTGGTTGCTGCTGTGTCACCTTGAGGAGATGAGCAGAGGCAGGAGAAGGTGCAGCAGGAGGAAGATTGTACCTGGAGCCAGGAAGCAGAGAGAGCTACGTGAGGCCTGGCTGGTTCCTCTTACAACAACCTTCTTGCAGGAACTCAAGGGGTCGCAGGAGAGCTACCTTCCGAGAGCATGTCTCCAGTAGCCCAAGGACCTTCCACCAAGCCCCAAGTCCTAAAGGTTCCATGGCATTTTTCTATACCAACACTCTGGGGACCAAGACTCCAATCATGGTAGACCCCTGGGATGCCCAGTGAAACCACATTTGAGCCATAGCAGCTTCTCTTTAATCACATCTTGGACACTTATTGTCCTTATTAAGCCTCCATGTCTTATCTGTAGATTGGGGCATAATACCTATGCCTCATGGCATAAATACAAAGTCTGAATGAGCTCTTGCATGTCAGGTACGATCTGGCACAGGAATTCCTACACAGATGTGCTCAACAAATCCTAGGCAATATGAACAAAATGCAGAATAAAGAGGTCACCGATCAGTCATGATCAGGGATCTCAGCTGCTAGTATTGCCATAGAATGAGGGATTTATCACAAGGTTGGCTCTTGCACAATGAGGGAGATGGGGGAGAAATCTGTCAGGAGTGGTGATTTGAATCACAGTCTCTGGTTGTTCTATTGCACCAGCTGAGCCTGCACTGAGAACTTGCTGTGCAAAGGTGCAGGTCAAGACTGCCCAGTTGCCATGGTGATGACCTGCTTAAAGGAGGTTCTGAAAATAAATAAGTGAATGAATAGATAAATAAATAAATAAATAAAGGAGGTTCTCTGCTAGGCATGGGACTATCAGTCTTGACCCTGAGTTCAGACACCAACTGCCAGGGATAGAGAAGTATGAGCACAAGTTGGTATTTATAATTGGTTGTTCAGTACATCAATTTTTAATCCTGCATGCTTTGAAGAAACTTCCACACAGAAAATCCTTTTGGTGGGAAAATCTATATAATAAACATGGTGAGCTAGCTCTGGGTCATTATTCCTCCAACACCTGGCTCCAGCTTTCTGTCTCTGTGTGTGTGTCTGTTTGTCTTTTCTCAATCCCCCATCTCCCCTCCCCAGTTTCTGAATTAACAGCCATCCTGTTAAATAAAGGAGGTTCTCTATTCAGGTTATTATCTCTGTGTCTAGTGTTGGGTGTGGCCTCACTGTAGGTCAGGTGGACTGGGCATTTGGGAAGGAGAGATGGACCTGGGTGAGCAAGATGACAGTGGACGAGTCTCCAACCTTGATGTGGTGCAGAAGAAGCCATCTCCTGCAGCCTTGGTGGCATCTACTCTTGTTCTAGTGTTCAGAGGAGTTGGAGGGGAGCTGTGGTGCAGGGGCTTCCCATGCCAATGGCATGCCGGCCAGGATTCAGCAAGCTCCCCGGGATCAGTCACGTAGCAGCTCTGGCTTCTGTCTATTTTGTCACTGATTTATCAAGATGTGGCTCCTGCTTTGCTTCTTCGGACCAAACACTGTGTGAATTTTCTCCCAGGGCTAATGCTAAGGCTCACAACTCCGGGAAGGGAATTCTAGGAAAGATTCATCTAAATCAGCCAAACTGACTCAGTACAAAACCAACACAAACAGAGACACAGAGCTGCGATTTCCAGTCCTGATTATTCCTTTGCATTTTAAAACAATGGTGTCAACTCTAAACAACTTCTCACTTGGTACCACATTTTGATGGGCAACAGTAAGTTTGGACCCACGTATCTACTGTGGAATTACAGAGTCCAAGACCACACCAAGTACCATGTTCCTCACCAGCTTTGGAACAGTGCTCCCTCCCTTTACCACTACCTGCATTTCTGGGAATGTCATGCCTCTGAGACACCAGGTGTATTGACACTGCTGTTTAAATATCTCTGGGGCCTCCTATCACAAGATGATCAAATCTAACTCTCTAGGTTGTCCTCCCTGGTCAGCCCTGGATTGCTTATTCTGCTTTATATTTTACTAGGTGGATGCCTCACATTGTTCTGCTGGTACTTTCAATGCAGCCCCTACTAGACCTACTATAATTGCCAGTGGGTCTGCTTTTTTCTCCCACTAGGTAGTAGGTCACCTGGGGATGGGGTCTAGATCAATAAATGACTGAATGTCTGAATTTATTTGATAAATGAATGAAACACACTTAGTCAATTTATGTGAGTGACTAAACAAACAAAAATTGCCTAAGTACATTTCATTCATTTATCGTATAAATTCATACTGATGACCTCTATGTGCCGGGTACTCTCTCCAACACACTTAAAAGGGAACAATACAGCCATGACCCCAGTCTTTATGGAGCTAACACTCTAATCAGGGAGTCAGATATACAATAAAAGGACACAGAATGAATGAAGAATCAGTTATTGCGATAAAGCCTGGGAATAAAAAAAATAGAATTCCATTCTTATTAATTAAATTCAATTTTGAAATGACAGATTGGGTCAAGGAATTTAATTTGTGAACATAAGACAGCAATGCGAATTAGCCCCATGGAGAATGGACTTGTAAATAAATGTGGCCTTATCAGCACAATGCTCCAAATAATTGAAGGAACCAATTCAATTCAACATCTATTAGTCACAAAGCTTTGTGCTAGGCACCAAGTGATGGGGCCCTTCAAGAACTGTCCATAACTTTGGAAAAATTCAAACCTGAGCACAGAAAATGGCTGTGTATTCTGCCTGGGGTTTGTTACCCTTAGAGAGTATCAATCTTTAGGGAGAAAAATCAGCTCTTTAGAGATCAGAGACAAATTGTAAGATTTTAGAGTTGTTCTTATCAGAACAAAGACTTCCAGTAAGTTTATGAGATCGACATTCAGACAACAATTTGGCAAAGCAGCAGTTGAGTTTAAGGCACTGAATTTTAATAATGGCACGTTAATCATTTATTTTGTATCTCGCACACACAATTCCCAGATGCCAATTCCGGTGCCAAGAAATGGACATGCAGAGAGCAGCAGGTATGGAGCGATAAATCTTGTGATTTATTTGCCTTGTGTTCAAAGTCCCTAATAATTCATTTCATCACCAAGGAGCAGCCTCTCCAGCAAAATGTGTGTTTCCCATTCCTTAATCCAAGCAACCTCATTTCCCATGCACTTTGTTTGTCTTTTGGTATGGTCCTTGTCAAAACATCTTCCTCTTAGGAATTTCCTTCTCCTGAACGTGGCACCTTTGATCACCTTCAAAACATGAACAATTTCAAAAGCCAAGAACAAAGAAGAGCTATTTAAAACCTCCCCAAACATCTGATCTCTTTGTGGATTGCACCCGTTTGGGATTTTTTTTTTCCAATGTCATATTTTTACTTCCGCTTGCCATGAGTTTGGAAAGATATTAAAATTGCATATAAATATTTACTAAACAGAAAATTATATATGTCATGCCACTTTTCAGAACGTAAATTCATTTCAATTAAAAGTTTGAACTCAAGTCTGTTTTTTCATCTCGTTCCTTGTTCTTTCACCCATACATTTACTTTTGTGCATTTATATTCAGTACATTTTATTACAGATACTAGTGATCTAGTGGTAAGCAAAATGGATGTGGTAACGGCTCTCAGGATGATAAGCTTATGCAAAGATGAACACAGGTAAATACAGAAGTCTATGTGCCTCTGTATGTGCACATGGGCACCCCCACACTCAGGCATGGTTGTGCGTATGCTTAATTGTGAACTGGGGTACAATAAAATCTACTAAACTTCTAATGTCATGCCTCTGAGACTGTGGCATTAGAATTAGGGCTCTTTATATGGATGATGTTAGAGCTGAGACCTGAATAATAAGAAGCCAACTGTGAAAAGATCTGATTATGTTGGTATGGAGGAAGAAGAAGGATAAAGGCCTCAGATGAAAATGACTTTGGCATGTTTGAAGAACCGGAAGAAATCCAAGGTGGATGTAAATAGAACAGGGTTATGAAATTTGGCACAAAACAGAGGTAGCCAAATGAGCAGGCACTAGATCAGAGATTATTTCTATGAAGAGTTCTTCATTTCAGATCCTAAATATCCAAGGATTCTGAAGATCCTGAGTACTTGGAGTGACATTTTCTTTGTTTAAGTATCTATGCATTTTCAAAGTAGTCTATGACCCAAAGAAGTCTAAGAAAGCAAACCTGGTCTATTTTGGTTTTTAATCAAATCTGAGAACTGAGCAGATGTGGTTTTCACTTAAAAAAAATACATAGAGACATGGAAAGGCATGATTGAATTATCTCAAAGTCTTATGGTACCTTATATCAGTGGTTTTAAAACCTTGGTGCTTATGCATCTCAATTGAGTGAAATGCACCTGCTACTGAGGGTTTGGATCTCTTTGTGTGGGAAAGGGAAACAGTCCATTACATCATACCGAAGTTCATACACTTAAACATTGTTGGGAAGGGTAAAACAAGGATCTGAATGCTATGGTAGAGGCACTGCCTGAAATGGGTAAGGTAGGTAATTTTTAGCCCTTGATAATAACTAGCAGCTGTGAATGCTTCCCCACACCCTCATCACCAGTGCAGATCATTTGTGTGAGAACAACGGATGCAGGGAGACAACATTGTGATCAGTATCCCAAACACATGAGGAACGATAACACTCATAGTTTACAAGAAAAATGGCCCAATTTTGAGTGTCCTTTCTGGAAGTTCTACGACTGTTTTGGGAAAACTTGCTAAAAATACTAAGGCAGTGGAGACAAGAATAAAAAGAGTGAAATATGGTCGTCTCCATTCTCTCTCTTTTTTTATGTTCTTAAGGATACTGTTTAACATACATCATTTTGACAAATCCGACTTATTTATTAAATAAAACTTATGATCATTAAATAGCTTTCCAGGTGCTGTGTCCATGAACGGTGCATTCTGAGGAAGTTCATTATGTAAATCAAAACGTGGAGAAGCACCATTTCAAATGTGATAAATGTCTGCTTTGCCTCATAACTTTGACGGAAATGACCTGACATATGAATAAATATTTACATCAACTTTTATACTGAAAAAGAAAAGTCTGCTTGGAAATGTTTGGTTGCCACTACTCATGGGTATTTTCCTGAGAGTTGTCTACATGATATGTTTCTACTGCAAAGCATATATGAAAGAGATAAATATATGTGTACTTATATATATATATATATATATATATATATATTTTTTTTTTTTTGCAAGGTACTAGGAATTGAACAAAGGAGCGCTTTACCACTGAGTTATACCCCCAGCCCTTCTTAGGTTTTATTTTGAGGCAGAGCCGCACTAAGTTGCCCAAGGCTTGTGATCCTCCTGCCTCAGACCCTTGAGTCTCTGGGATTACAGGCATGCACCCCAGTGCCCCGCAAAGCATATTTTAAAATAGGCAGAATCTGGCATTGAATCACCAGAGGCCACACTGTTACACCAACCAACTCATGACTGATGAAAAAATGCTCAGTTCAGAAAAATGTCAATGTGTCTGCAGGTTTGATTCCTCTGCTTCCGTAAAGTTGCAATCACTGTGGTTCTGGGAAGACCATGAAAGATATTTTTCTCTGTTGGAATTTGGAATGCTATCCTAAATATTCTCTCTAGCTTGTAGAATTGGGGACAAGGATGGGGTGATAGGGAGATGGAGAAGAAGAACCAAGCAGAAGGAAGAAGTGAGGGGAGGTCATTACCATGAAAGAGTGATCATCGGGGAGGCAGTCAGAACTTGATCCTTCCCTGTGCAATGAGGAGCCTCTCAATTGAGACTCTCAATTGGATGACTAACACTGAAACTGATTTCTGAGAACGATTTATCCAACCAGCATGAGCAAGACAGGCTTGCAAAAGGGTGTTTTCCCAGGTGCAGCGCAAATAGGACCTCTAGAAATTCACTTCCAGCAGGAAGTGTGGCTTTGACCAGCAGAACACTGCCGGGGGTGGGGGGGGGCAGTCCTATCTGAGAGGTCTGGAAGTTTCCTCTGGTTCTTTCCTGAAGCCCCTCTGCCATGCCGTAGGGAGTGAGTGCACCCCTCCACCACAGGGCCAGCCTCCGCAGAATGAGGCTCATGTCGTGGGGGAGTCTGAGGAGTACAGAGAACTCCAGGGCCGAACTCCACAAGCAACCCTGATCCTAGACAGGTGAGGGAGGCTCCCCTGGGGCTCCATCCACCCTACCCACCCGCCAGTTGCACACAGCCACACGAG
Organism: Tamias sibiricus; assembly: GCA_025594165.1. NCBI lineage: Eukaryota > Metazoa > Chordata > Mammalia > Rodentia > Sciuridae > Tamias > Tamias sibiricus. The sequence goes on from CM046675.1 coordinate 11,901,236, forward strand.
TGACTCAGAAACCCGAAGGAGAATCATCCAGCCCAACCACAGAATCCTGAGGGATGACAAATCACTGCTCCTGAGCCATTAAGTTTGGAGAGGGTTTACTGACTTGCAAGGAAAAACAGCACCTCACAGTGTTTTCCCCATAATCACACTCAAGAAGAGGTCATTTGGAAGCATGGAAGTGAATTAGATTTCCACTGCAGGAAAGTTGACCTAGGACAATGAGAACAGGGCCTGGGGCTCCTCTCACCTGGAGGCCAGTGCCCAGGGCAACAGAGGGCTAAACTGTGGACTTCAGAAGTCACACTAAACTGGGCTCCTAGTCTGCTTCTTTCACTTGAATGATTCCTCCCTTAAGACCAGGTCTTCTTCCACGCAGCAGAGCTCATAATAGTCCCCCATAAGAGCCGGACACATCTGAGGACCACATGAGACAGGAGTGGGATTGCTTAGCACAGAGGCAGGTGTCTGCTGAGCTCACCACCAGGGGTGCCAGGGGATATTCTCAGTGGTCTCCCTGCCTAATATTTCCTCTTTATCTGCTGCTGGCCTTCAGTCCCTCCAGGAGGTATGTGGGGGGAAAAAAAAAGGCAAAGGAAACAGGGAAAGACAATTCTTGACTTTTGAGTTGCAAAAGCTTAGGGAATTTGGGTTTCAAAAGGCTCTGCCCAGAGGCCAGTCTCCCTTCTGGTGCTGAGAGAAAGTGACAGAAGCATCTCCCCTCACTCTCTCCTACCCCTGTAGCCCAGTCACGGCAACAGTCAGAAAGCTTGGGTGTCACAATTCAGAGCACAGCCACAGGAAGGGGCCCTCTCCTCCAGCTCCAGCATCCCCCACTCCAGGGAAACCAAATCCTAAGGTGGGAGGAGCTAGGTAATCCTGGATGAATATAAGATGGCTCAGTGCAGAGACTTGCGTCCCTTTCAGCTTTGAGTTAGTCAGCCTTCCCTCACTGTGACCCATAATACATGACAAGAACAACTTAGAGGAGGAAAGGTTTCGTTTGGCTCATGGTTTCAGAGTTTCCACCCATGCTCAGTGGACTCCATAGCTCTGAGCCTGAGGTGAGGCAGAACAACATGGTGGAAGGGTGTGGCTGAGGGAAGCTGCTCCTTTCGGGACAGCCAGGAGCCAGGGGTAACAGAATCCCCAAGGGTATACCCCAGTGACCTGTCTAGTCCAACCGTGTCCCACCTGCCTACAGCTACCACCCAACAATCCATGTAAAGTATTAATGTATCAAATGGTTTGATTCACTGATTGGATTTCAGCTCTCATAATCAAATCATTTCACCTCTGAACATTCCTGAGCTTCTGGGGACAACTCTTAGCCACACCATTACAATCATTTTAAAGGAAAAAGCAACAAGACCCTGAGGTTTCCTGGTGCTTGAGGCTTGTTTCTGTCATTCAAAACGTGGAAAGCCTTTGAATGGGCAATAAAAATTGCCAGGTATCCTGTCTAGCGAATCCTTCTGGGTTATCTCTGCCTTTCATTGTCTTTCCGCTCTTGTATAGATCTATAAATTGTAGCATACTGGTAGTAAGGCAAATAACTCTTACCCACAGAAATGCAAATTGTGGATATTGCCGACTGGATGGACATTCCTCAATTAATTCACTTCTGTGTTCCTGATGGCCCATACTTGTGTCTGTCCTTTTGGGTTTTCTCAGAACCAGCCATGACAGGTACTCATTTTAAACTTTGATGAGTCATTATTACACCTTTGCATGAGGTTCCCAGGGCTGCCACTCTACAGGACCACAGACAGGTGCTTAAAGAAACAGCTTATTTTCTCCATTCCAGAAGTCAGAAGTCTGAGCACAAGATATGTGCAGGGTTGGTTTCTTCCTAGACCTCTGCCTGGGTGTATAGATGGCCATCCTGTCTTCTCTGTTGCTTCCACAGGTCTCCCCTGTGCATATTTGTGTCCTAATCTCCCATTCTTGTAAGGGCTGCAGACCTGTAGACTGCATGCCCAGCCACAGGGAGTTCAGTGTACCTTAATTCCTTCTTCACAAGCCCCATCTCAAAACACAGTCACATTCTGAGATACAGTACAGCAATACTTCAATATAAATGGGGAAGCTGCGAGTGTATAATTACCTCTTTAAAAAAAAAATTATTCTTGGGCTAGGGATAGAACTCAGTTGGTAGAGTGCTTACCTCACAACCAGAAGGCCCTGGGTTCAAACCCAGCACCACCAAAACATATATATATATATATATATATATATATATATATATACATATATATATATATATATGTATATATTTATATTCCAAAATGATGATTTTCCAAAATGGATCTGTAAAGGTATTCTTGAAATATCCTAACTGGGCTGACGTCAGGAGTAAAGATTATAGACTTCTTTTCTACTACATGTGCTAGTGCACACCTCCTCTATCATTCCTGAGCCCTTTAGGGTGAACATCTTTTTATTACTAGCATACTGTTGTAATCCTGTTTTCAGATTTGATTGGCTACCAATGCAGGAGTATAAAACTCTCTTATAGCCCCTCACGCTTGATCAATGATGTGTACACACATTTTAAGAGTGTGCAGAATTAAGAAAATTGTGCTGGACAAAATTAGAGGTGAGCCCCGGATTTCAAACCATGCTATGAAAGTGAAGAAAAGTTAGGGTCCCAGAAATCCGTCATCTAGCTTCCACTGGGGCAAACCATGCCTGACTTCCACTGTTGAGTTTTCCCAACATTGCACCTGGGTGAAATAAAGTGTCATGGGCAACATGACTGGGACAGATCAGAGAAAACCAAGGCAAAAATCATGTCCTTTCAATTCTCCTGGGAAACCCTTTTGGCATGCTGAAATGTGTCTGGCTTTGGGGTCTGCAAAGTTTCTGGAAATATGGCAAACAATTATAGCTAATCGGGGATGAAATTACTATTTTGGTCCACCTGGCTGAGTGAATGCAGAGCATTCCCCTGTGTGTGGCATTTTCCATGTTGTCACTGTCCGATCCCCCACCCACATTTAGGGTGCAAGGTCTTAGGAGAAAGGTCTGGTCTCTTGCTGTGCATCCCAGGAACGTGGGAAAGGTTGAACGTGGTGGGTGCTCAGTGCATACTGCTGAATGCAGTGAGATTGTTTCACCTTTCGGATCTCATTTTCCTTATACTTAGAACAAGGAGGGACCCACTGCTCAGTGTTCCTAGCAGGAATTAACATGAGGAGGACATGTAAAATTCCTACACTCAGCAGGAACCTGGCAGGGTGTTTTGCCAGAATGCTGCCCAGTCCCTCTGCAAATTGATTTCAGCTTTGGCCACTGGTCGACCAAACACACCCATGCATCTGGTTCCTGGGTCAGAGTCTAGCTCCAGCCCCCCAGTAAAGCTACATGACATTTGCAATTAGCCTATTTTCTCTTCCTAATGATGAGCCAGACAAAATTACATGGAAAGCATGCTTTAGACAAAGACTCCTTCCAGAGTCTGCCACAGCATTGACCCTTCATACCAAAGCAATAAATGTTTGTTGGATGAATGAATGAACCACTGGCTTCTACTACAAAACCTTCAAACCCTTTCCTCCCTCTCCCACATTTCAGAAACTTCCTTTTTATAGGATGAATTTCTGCCATGATCACAGATATTAATTTCATTTTGAACCTGGCTGAGGGATGATTGCCAGTTTTGAAAAGGCTTCATGGTCATATGGAATTTTTCAGGTGTGTGGCAATTTGCCAAAAGCCTCATGGCTCCAGGAAAATTCCCCTAAGTGAGCCCTCATGGTGCCCTGCGGAAAGTGATGGTATTGGTGGTGACGGGCAGTGACCAGGTCACAGGAATGTCAGGAGAGAGAGCCAAGGGTCTTTCCTGCTCACTTCAAGGGTTCAGAAAGATTTCACCCAACAATGTGGCTGTTGAAGAATTCTGCAGAAGGCTCAACAGTGAAAAGATCATAGCAAGCCTCCCAGAGCAGTAAGCAACCCTTTGAATGAGGGTGCAAACATCTCCCTCTCTCTCTCTCTCTCTCTCTCTATCTATCTCTATCTCCCTCTCTCTCTCTCTCTCTCTCTCAGTCATCCCAGTGGCAGAAAGACCCAAAGGACTGCAGTGTTGCTCACAGATGGTTGGTGTGTGTACACATAATAATCTGTACTTGGGTCTGCTGCTTCTCTGCAATAAAAAGAGAGAGAGAGAGAGAGAGAGAGAGAGAGAGAGAGAGAGAACCAGAAAATCCCCACCCCCAACATGAAGCACCTTCACAAAATTCAAGGTCCTTTTTGTTTTAATTAACTATTTCCTCTGCTTTAGAATCACCCTCAGGAGAAACTTAAAAGCCTCCAACTTCAGAATGTGCAGATTCCCCTGAAACCCCTGATGCCATTTTTCATTTGGCACCATCCGTGATCACACTCCTGCAAATGTTTAGCAGGGATTTTTTAAAGTAAAAGAATCCCTAAAAAGCAGTCCCTGCACATGCATGCATCCAGGTTTCTTTTTTTGCCTCTTTAAAAGCATTAGGAACAGAGCTGATGGGCAACAGGAATTCCCAGTGCCTGAGCTACTCCCCTGGGGTGAGCGGAGGTTCTTTGGAAATTGCATTAACTCTTTCTGTCCAGGCCTGGACACTGACACTTTGCCACCCTGTGAGCTCAATCAGATATAGGTGTCTGAAGGGTAGCAATGAGATTTTAAAAGGCCACAGGATATTTAAAGTTCTGTTGCTGTTGTTCTCAGTGACATTTGAGGCACAACTCATTATTTTTATTCTAAAATTATTTCTCTACTTCATGAGAAAGTCCCTTTGCTCAAGACATTGAGGAGAACCTTTTGCTTTTGGATGGGAAGTTGACCACTGCCAATGAAGTGAGAAAGCAGGGAGAATATTAGGGAAATGGACACAGGGAGATCTTAGGAGGAGCTGTTGGCCTCATCCCCAGAGTCAACCAACTACAGATGGGCAGGTGGAGAACATTTTTAAAGGCTGGCCTCTCTGCTGAACATGCACAGACTTTTCCATCATCATGATTGCCTGTGCTGTAGAATACAACAACTAACCAAAACACATGTGCAGCACATCAGGTGTGATAAGTTACCCAGAGGTGACACAAAGCATACAAGAAGCTGGGCATAGGTTGTAGGTAAACAGAGTGGATCCATGGATTTTGGTGTCAGTGGGTATGTAGCTTTTCATCACTGTGACCAACATACCATACAAGAACAATTTAGGGAAGGTGAAGTTTGTTTTGGCTCATGGTTTCACAGGTTCATGCCAGGGTTGGCTGACTTTGTAACTATGGGCTTAGGAGAGTCAGAACATCATGATGGAAAGGTGTGGCAGAGGAAGGCAGCTCAGTTCATGAAGGTCAGGAAGCAGCGAGGATGAGGGCAAGTGGGGGGGGGGGGGGGGAAGAGAGAGGTAACTTACTTCCTTCAGCCACACCCCACATATCTAAACTCACCACCCAGTTAATCTATTCAAGTGAATTGATTCACTGATCAAATTACATTTTGTAATCTAATCCTTTCACCTCTGAGTATTCTTGCATTGTTCACACATAAACTTTTGGAGGACACCTCATAACCAAACCATAACATTATGTCCCTGGCCCCCCAAAGCACTCAACCATCTCACAATGCAAAGTATATTTAGTGCTTGTCCAAGAGTCCCCGTAATCTTAACAGTTCCAGCTTTGCCAAAAGTCCAACTCCAAAATCTTGTCTGAGACTCAAAACAAACACTTGAATATTTTTCCTATAAAGATCAAAAGCAAATTACGTATATTCAACATATAATGTCAGAGACAAAACATTCCATTCTAAAGGGAGAAATAGGAGCAGAGAAAGAAGGGATGGGACCAAAAAAAGATCCAAACTGATTTGGACAAACAAGTCCTGCAGCTCCACACCCAGCTTCTGGCAACATTATGTTCCCTTTGCAGGACTTACATAGCTCCACCCCTAGGGCCCTGCTGGTGGTAGCCCACATCACCCCTCTCTGGGCTTGTTTCTGCCTGATTTCTGCAGCTTTACTCAGTAGATAGTCCACATTACTGGCATCTCTTAAGTTCAGCTCCTCTGCAGCTTTGGCCTCTTTCTCATATCTTTATTCATTGCCCAGTCAGGGGCTGCCTGCAGGGATCGTGACCCTGCTGCACTTTTCCTGGCCTCCCATGCCTTTCTTTGAAATCTTGGTGGAAGTCTCCATGACCCCTATGCAAGCAGGGTGCTCCCATGGTCCTCTTCTCAAAGTAGATTTTACTTTTACATCTTTGAGCATGAGATGGGTGTAGTCTTGCCAATTCCTGATATGACTTCAAGTCATCTTTCCTACTTATCTTTGTGTAAAATGCTTAGCATCTCTGTAGTGATTACAATCTCTTCAACAACCACACCTTCTTTGACCCCAGTTTTACATGCACTTTTCTAGCCAAATTCCAAGTTTTTCAAATCTTTCCACTCTGCTTTCTACTCTTGAGTATCCCAGTATGCTTGGCTAAAAGCCACTAGCAATATCCATGCCACTACCTGAATGCCAACCTGTCTTGAAATTTCATCTGCCCCATTAAGTAGTCCATCACCTTTAAATTTAGCCTAACAGAAAATCTCAGGATATGGGCAAAATGTAGATAACTTACTTTCCAGGATGCAACATGAATGACCTCTAACCCAGTTTCCAATTGAATCCTCTAAACCCGATAACCCCAGTGTTCCCTCAGTCCTGTTGGCACTCTGGTTTTTTAAGCTCCTACCAGAATTACCCACTAAGCTTTGCTTATAACATTCTAAGACTTCTCTGGCCTGTATCTCCAAACTTTTCTAAACTTGTCCCACTAATCAGTTCCAAATGCTTCCAAAACACATGGTCAGATGAATCACAAAAACAACCTGCTTTGAGTATTAAGGATTGACACTCATGCTTTGATAAGTGGTTGCACCCTAGAATTAAAACATGAAATTGAATTTGACTTTACTAGCTGTGAAGTCTGTTTACTCTTCTGTACCAGTTTCTCCATTATTTGGCTTTTTGTTGCTGTGACTAAAAGACCTGACAAGAACAACTTAAAGGTGGAAAGTTCATTTTGGCTCATGGTTTCAGAGGTTCAGTCTATAGATGGCCAATTCCACAGCTCTGGGTCCAATGTGAGCAGAACATCATAATGGAAGAGTATGCATAGGAACGTTGTTCAGTTCATGACAGCAAGAAAGCAGAGAGCAAGAGCAAGGTGCCAGGGAAAAAATATAAACCACAAAGTCACACCAGAGTCACCTACTTCCTCTTGTCATTCCCTATCTGCCTACAGTTACCATCCAATCTAGACAAATAGATCAATCCACTAATTAGACCACAGCTCTCATAATCTAATCATTTTATCTCTGAATATTTTTGCCTTATTCCACACATGAAATTTTGGGTGACACAGCGGGGGTCCTGGAATCAGACTTTTTCAGGCACCCAGGTAGAACTGTACTTATCTAAGTCCTGTCTTATGGCAGCTTCAAGTTATAAAAATATCAGAAAAGCCCAGATTGTAAAACCCCACCATCAACTTATTCTTGAGAAAGTCTTAAGAAATATGGCACCCATCTCTCAAACAGTTCATGTTATTTTCAAAACAATTCACTGATTCATTAGCTGAGTAGAAGAAGTAGGTTTGTATAATTTAGGGTACTTGTTATCAATGTGTGTGTGTGTGTGTGTGTGTAGTTTGAAATTTACCCAGGATTCATTTTGATCAGGTATTTAATGTAGGCAGACATGAAAATAGCAGTCATTAAAGAAATTAACTCATTGTTTCCTCTGAACAGGTAGCCACAGAGGGCTACATGGGGAAACACTAACATGGTCAGGAGGAATGAGAAAATGTAAGCAAAGGACTTCACTGTGGTTTTCAAAGGAAACAGATGAGGAAAGGCAATCAGGTATAGGATTAGCTAGTTTGAATAATTTGAGCAGACTCTGGGGTGTGGATAGGGGCTGTCTCTGTCTGGTGCATAGTCCTGGGAGATTAAGGGAGGCAAATAGTAATTCAAAATATCATAAGTCACTTGGATGGTTGGATGGATGGATTAAACATAGGCTTATAGGCAAGTCATTGTACTATGTCAAGGGAATGTCTAACCCTGGAGAGGTAGTTCCTCCATCAAAAATATAAACTAATAGAAACACACACACATACACACAACACACACATATTTAGAGTTTTTTTTACCTCTTGCATCACAATAACCAAAAGATCTCCCAAGAACAACATAGAGGGCAAGAAGTTCATTTTGACTCATGGTCACAGGGTTTCAGTCTGTGCTCTGCTGACTTCATGGCTAGGCCCAAGGTGAGGCAGAACATCATGGTGGAAGGATGTGGCGGAGGAAATCTGCTCAGCTCATGACAACAGGAAGCAGAGAGAATTCTGATCACTAGGGTAAAATATAAACCCAAAGACATACCCCCAGTGACCTACCTCCTCCAGCCACACCCTGCCTGATTACAGTTACCACCTAGTTAATCACATCAGTGGATATGGATTATGTATGTATGTATACACATATGTTTGTATATACACACATGTCCTTTTTATATATACAGCTCTTATTCCATGCTCATCAAATAACTTCAGGTTTTCATTTCCATGCATTCATTTTTGCATAAACCCAAAATTGAGTCGCCACCTGTGTCACATATTATTTTTGTTATTTTCTGTCAAGAGTCTCTGGCCCTCTGTGACCAAAGAGTGGGCCTCTGATCCAAGTTCAGTTAAACTTTCTCTGCCAGGAAGTTGAATCTTACATGGAGTCATAAAAGAAAGAAAAGCTATTGGCAATGACTCAAAAGTGGAACCAACAGGCCAACCCATGAGCTCATAACCTGATTTCCAGGGCTGCTTGGGTTTTGCTCTATCTAAAGTCCAGCTCCCCAGCTCTTCCTTTTCTGAACTTCTCCATATGCTCTCATTAAATCAGTATTTAGCATTTGCCAGCTAGGGCTGCTTTCTGTTGCTTTCAGATAAAGAAATTGCAAAGAAGCAAATTAGCCATAGGTAGGTAAAGATTTTTTTTTAATAGTTCTTATCTCTATAGTGATTCAACAAAGTTTTCTTCTGATTGTGATTTTTGAATTCTCTATTATAGGAAGAGTGTTAAATGATCATGTAAACATACAGATTCTAGTTTTGCATGAAAATTACATTTGCTATCCATCACTTATAAATTAGCATCCCGTTTCCCACTCTTGTCTTCTCTGCATCGGTTTGCATGTTTCCTTGTTGTCTGTGATAATAGCTTGTCTCTGAGAGTGCAGAGTGGAGGCCTATGCCCCATCACTGGCTTTTGGACCCCATCACTCACTGAGGACCAATTCCAGCTATAACCTTTCCTCTCCCACTACTGATGTGCAGAGGTCTCAGTGACCCTTCCTTTGGAAAGGTTAACGCTGAATTAGTTTCTGGAGCTGTGGTCATAGCAACAACAAGAGAGCTACACCAGTGGCTGCTCTGACAGGTATCAGGACATCAGAGCAGTTCAGGGCTTCCTCGCCAGACCCCTTGCCTGCAGGCCTGTGCAGATTTTTTCTCAATGGCTGTGAATGGGCATTTATACTCTACACAGTCACACCAGGGCCACGTCCTCTGGTCAGACAATGGCTAACTTGGGTCTTGAAGCAGAGGGGTGCTGACAGCTTGAACATATCCGAAAATAATGTCAAAGCAACTAAGGGCTTTAGGAGAGACTTCAGCTGTGCTGAACTCTGCTCTTTTATTACTCCTTGTAAAAAAGGGATTTTTTTTTTCCACATACAAGGGCATTCAAGAGACAGTGGGAAGGCTGGGGAACATCTTGCCTCTTGAAGGAAAAAATAGTGCATTGTAAATCCAAGCTAAGAGATGGTCTTTTTTCAGAGCATGGTCTGTTGAAAGATGAGTTTAAAATATATTAGAAACAGATATTGTCAGAAAGTGTGGTTGCAGGAAAGGAGCAAATGATTTGATTTTTATCCCCCTGTGACCCCCAGGGTAGTTTATATCACTACCAAAGAAAATGTTTATTAGAAGACACATGTAGAAACGAGAAAATGAATCTTAAAATCCCATACTTCAAAAAAGGTAAACAAGGGATGTTTGCATACCTGGGCCATTAGCTGGGGAGGACTGTGGGTCTCAGCCATGCTGCTTGGAAAACAGACTTCAGGGTGTTTTCTATACCAATCCATCAGAATTCATTAAAGCATAATTAGTATCAGACCACAGTGGGAAAGTCTTCCATCTGACTCACAAAGCTTACAAACAAGCTGGTCCTGGCGTGCCACAGTGCCATGAAGTAGAAAGATGATTGTTGCCCTGGGTTAGGGTCAACAGTAGGGTCTCCCACTGAAGCCTCTGTGTGCTGGAGACTCCAGAACCTTTGGCTATACTTTAACAACATGGGTTCATTTAACCCTTGGGTCTCTTTTCTCATGTACCGGACAGGCAAGAGTTCTCTTGGCTGTAGTGGCCCAAAGTTTTCCACCTAAGTAGTTTTTGAGGGTCCCAAATGACCCAGAGGCTCTACAGAGCAGTTGATATACATTGCTTCATTTGACCCTCCACACTAACAATATCACCCCATGGTTTAGGTGAGAAAGCTGGATGTACAATCTCCAGAAACACATCAATAGCTCCCCCTGCCCCAGGGTATGCAAGAGAAATCTCAGCCTCAGAGCCTGGCAATGTCTGCAAGATCCAGTCCCTGCCTACCCCAAGGGCAGTGCCTCCTGATACTCTGTTCCCCACACACTTCTCATGTTCTGTTTCTTGAGCTCTCTGCGTGTACCCCTGCTCCACAGCCTTTGCACTGGTTGGTCCATTTGCCCACAATGCCCTTTTGGCCAGATCTTCATAACTGAGTTCTTCATTTTCTGTTTTGAGCTGTGGCCTCACTAGGTTGGCCAGGTTGGCCTTAACTTGTGATCCTCCTACCTCAGCCTCCTGAGTTGCTGGGATTACATGCCTGATCATGCCAGTCCCATGTCCACTGTTCTTGGAATAACACTGAACACAACATTGGTAAATGCAAGTTCTTGTTGTTGAGGTTTCAGTTCTGTTAGCATATGGAGGGTCTTTTCCTAACCACCTTTCTAAGTGACTTTTCCCCATCTCTTCCTTTCACATAATATTCTTGTATAGCATATCTCACCATGTGAACTTATTCTGTTATGGTAAGATAATATAATTCCCTCTAGAATGTGGAGCTCTGCTTCAGACATGGCAGTGATGCTCACCACTCAATAGTTATCTATTAAAGAACTGCATGGGTGGGCTTTGGGGAGTGCAGGTGACTAATCAAAGGTCATATGACTATTAAGGGATACACAAGACTCAAACCCAGGTTATCCTAACTCCAGAACTTAGATTCTTAAGTACCATCCTACATTGTTTCTGGGTGGGACTTTAAGCCTACCAGCTTTCTTTCATCACTGAATCTGGGAGGAGAGAAATGAGGCTTCGGTGCATTGAGGCATGAGAACAAAACCAACCATGTGAGAACACACAGGGCTGACATCCTGCAGGTACACCACCGAATGGCCACACAGGTGTTGAAATATTAAAGTGCCTCTGCCATGATTAGCGGGTCACCAAGCGCTGGGAGCTCTGAGACCTCCTCTTGTCAGAAGCTGCACTGGATGCTGTGAGTAAAAGGTCCACTCTCGGCCCTCCATCCACCATGCCCGGTCATGCCACTCTCATTTCCCTTAACCCTGGAAGAACACCGAACACAGCCATGGCAAATGCCAAGTTCCTAGCTTGGGCTGCCCTTTCTCAAGATATAAAACCTGAGCTCTATCAGCTCAGCTGCAGCACAAGGGAGAAAACCCTTTTCCCCTTTGTCTCATAGAATACTTGTGATGAATTTCAACTTAATAAGAAAAAGAAAAAGACAGGCACTCACGGAGGGCAATTGTGAACTGCTAATTGAACTGGCAAACCCAGAGAGTCCTGAAGAAGATTTAGGGTTCTATAAGGGACCATCATAATCATTTTCCCTTCAACTCTAGTATTTAATTCTTTTCGTCCCTGGCCTCTCATTTGTATTAAATGTTATAGAGTAACCTGATGAAGAGGCTGATATAAAAACTATCTTCTGGAAGTGGTGACAACCAACATTTAAGGGCTACTTATACCATGTTTTGGGAATTATGCTCAGTATGTATGCAACCTTGAATTATTCAGATTCCAAGTTATCACACACAACCCTGGCAACCCAGTTCTTTAAGTTAGGAAATATCATCCTCCTTTTACAGAGGACAAAACTCAGCATTGTAGGCATTTGTAACTACTAGACTGTGTCACTACCAAGTGATGGGGTCCAAATCTGAACCCTGGTCTTGGTGATGGCAGAGAAAGATCTTTACCCTAAAGAACATCCTCTCCTTTATAAAAACAAAAAAGAAAAAAGAAAGACAAACTTGACTGTTTTCTTCAAGTTTCTAGTTAAGATCTCAGCCAAGAGGAAAAAAAAAAAAAAAAAAAAAAAAAAAAAAACCAACAGTATATCTGGAAGTTTCTGTTAAAAAGAAATAATGAACTCTTTGGAGTTTAAGCAAATAATCCAGCAATGGTTATCTGTTTTTCCTTTTAAAAATCTTTCCATATGTTTCCCCTCCACTGGCATATGGTAATGCTGAATCTAAGAGCATCCTTCAGTCCCCACTGAGAAGTATCTAAGCCTCCAGATGAATCTAAACCCCGATGCAGGCCTGCAAGTCCATTTCACAAAGATACTGTTCTTGGTATATTTGTCAGTCCAAAAATTTAAGGGCTGTATTAATTGCTTCTGGGGCTCTGGGTTAATCCCTTTGCCGGCCCTGACTTACGACTACCATTAATGGTGGTGCAGGCAGTCGAAATCCTGCCTAATAAAAAACACAAAATAAAGTCACGGAGGGGCTGTGGTGGAGGAAAGTAAGCCCCTGAAGTATTATTGATTAACTAATTAGCCAATATTTATAAAGAGCCTTAACAATTAGTTGACTATGTTTATTTTCAGGATCATGTTATTGATAGCCGTGCCATACAGAATGAATCGCTTCTCTTTCTGGTAGCAGAGGGGTGTAATGGATGGCGTGGGAAATAGGTACAGAGTGTTGCAACCATGGTGGCAAAAGCACAGTATTCTGTGCTGACCCATCTACCTTTCCATACTCAAAACCACATAAAGTAGTCAATCTCACTATCAAGTATATCATATAACCAAGTATATCAGTCTTCAGTTCAACCAGAGTTAGAGAATCCAGGCAGAGCAGGAAACAGGTCTTCTATCCCCTGTAATATTCTTAGCTGTTTTTTACACTTTTGGGCACTCAATGGCAGTTTACGAGACTACAAATGGGGTGGTGGGCATAAGATGGAGCTACCACCATTTCTTTCTATCTAATTCCTTTGCTTTTCCACTTGACTTGGCATGATTTTAGAAGTCAATGTAGAAGCCAAGTTAAATCACAGTTATGGCTTTGACTACTGCCTCCTGCAGACACACAAATAATTATAAAGCAAATCAAAATGATGAGACTGTAAAGGAAGCATGCACATAACATCATAACTGTAGGACCAGTGAACAGCATGGAAAACCAGGAAACCAATGATCTAAGTACCTGGTGTGCTTTGTCTCTGGCACGAATGTTTGAGATGGGCTTTGCCCTGACTATGTCGTAGGCACTCTGTGGCCCTGAGGGGCTGGCCTGTTCAAAGACCTCTGGCCAGTAAGTGACAAGGCCAGAGAGAGCCCAGGTGTTTGACCCCGATGTCCATCATCCGTCTACTCCACAAGAAGCTACTGAGACAGCTTCTCTTATGATGCTGGGAAGATCTCAGGGTAAAGACTAAACTGGTGCAGGTCTTTGAAAGGTGGGTTGAACTTAAACAAGAGTAGTTTTCAAAACAAATCATTTGTTAGATGAGACGGGAGGATGGAGGGGTATGGTACATAGCCGAGACCGTAGAGTAGACTAGGGTCAGACCCCGAAAGGCTGGGATGCATGTTCTGGAAGCACAGAGTGGCATGCCCCAAATGACTCCAGGGAACATAAGGCTGAGACCTTGGTGGCAGTGTTGAAGATGAACCCAGGGGAGGAGAAGGCTTGTTGCCTGGAGATTTGGTACGGGGACTGTTATAGGCTGAACTGTGTCTCCCCCAAATCTAGATGGGTGGCCCCTGATCCAATATGACTGGATCCTTATGGGAAAAGGAAATTTGGATGCAGACGTGTGTAGAACAACAAAGGGACGATGACATGAAGATGTAGAAGGTGGTTCTCTGCCAACTGAGGAGCCACGTCTACACTGGGCCCTCCCCTCAGCCCTGGGGAAGAACCAGCTCTCCCACACCGATGGACACCTTCACCTTGGACTTCCAACCTCCAGGGCCGGGAGGAAATCACTTCCTGTTGTGAAAGCCACTCAGTCTGAGTGTTTCATTTTGGCAGCCACAGAGAGGTCTACAAAGATGGTTGCCTGGCTCATCTCAGGTCTCAACAGAAGCCAACGAGAACCTTCCTTCCTCCTTAGCTCAACACGACATCAGAACCTGCCTCTCTGTCCCAGCCATGGGGCCATGCCACTCATGCTTGGCACTTAAAACTCTTCTCTAGAGTCCCCATATCAAAACCCTCCTTCCACCATATATAAAGCAAATCAAAGCACTTCACTGGGTCTCTTTAATCTTTCATATAAAATTAATCTCTCTCTTCCACTTCTCTTGGTCCTTCTGCTTTTCCTTTCAACCCAATCACACTCCTTAATCTGCTTGTGAGGGAAAAGGGAACCTCTCTTCTGCCCTCTGCAGGATCCATATCCATAAGTCAGGCTGTGGAAATTTACCGACCATAGACAGATTAAGAGGGGAAAGAGGCACAGACATTGATTCGGTGCATGCACACAAGAGCCTGCATACGATGAGACCCAAAGAAAGACCAGATAGTTCGATCTGAAACAGAACAGGAGTTTGAGCAATGGAAGACATGGGAGCTCCTGGTGAGATTTCTTGGAAGGGGATGACCAGCTATGAAGGCTGAGTGGAGAAACAGATGCTGCAAGGCTGTCTCTGTATGCAGCAGGACTCTCGGGGAGCAGGCTTCAAGTAGGGAAAGACAGCTGGCCAAGGTGCCCAGGCGTGGATACTCCCCTCACATCTCCTGCTCTGTGAGTCAAGCATCCAGGGCTCATGGAGGTGCAGGGTGACTCAAGGCAACTGCTTTCCTTCTGGAGGAATTTCCTTTAGACAGAGAAGGGCACCTTTAGGAAAAGTCTCCCTGCCCTTCCGGAGAGAAAGAGGGACGGCAATCAGGGGGATAGAAAGTCAGACAGACCTTGGTTCTGCGCCTGCTGGCAAGTTGACTGTTCAGCAAGCCAGGCCATGCGCTGGGGGCATCATTTTCTTAGCCCTGATAGCTCTGATCCCCAGATTAGGATTATCTGTGCAGGACAGTTTAACTCTATGAAATATAGAAAGATGAGAGAGAGAGAGAGAGCCCGTGAGCTCATGAGCAATGTATTGATAAGACATATTATACTATATTATATATTGTATATTTTTTAAACTCTGGAGTTTCTGAGATTCTTTTTTTTTTTTTTTTTTTTTTTTGCCATTAATCTCACAAAAATAGAAGGAAGGCCAATAGAGCAGAGGAACGGGATCAAGAGAAGGGAGGAGGGGAAGACATCGGAAGGACATGGAGAATTAAATCTACCAAATTCTTCTATGTCCATGTATGATTATACTAGAATGAATCCTGCTCATTCATATATATATATATATATATATATATATATATATATATTTACAATGCACTAGGTAAAAAAATATTAATAGAAGGGAGATCAGGAGACGAAGACAAGCAGATTGGGAAGGTCTTGGGGAATAAAAATGATCAAATCATGTCTTTTGCATGTATAAATATGGCATAATGGATACTACTATTATTTATCATTATAAAGCATCACTAAAAATTGAATAATTCAAAGAAATAATTGACAACAACGTCCATGTTATAAGACCTGCAGGGCTATACAATTCAAATAGAGGTCACTATCAAATGTGTCTTTTCAAAAGTACTGAGATCAAGGAAGACCTCAGGACTGCTAATTAGGGTCAGCTTTACATATCTCAAAAATTAGCATTTCTTTCAGCCCCTGGTGTCAAGGAATTAAGTTCGCATTGTTGTGTTTGCATTGCTCTATTTAAAATGAAGTGTTTACAGTCCATCTCCCTCTGATGCATTAGAAGCTGTGTAAGTGTAAGGACCTCCTCAGTGTTGCTCACTGAAATTCTCAGCATCTGAAACAGTCGTATCTGTAGATACTATCAGTAACATGGGATATTTCATAAATCCCTGTTGCATGAATAAGAAGGTGCTCTATCACTTTGAATAACAGGCAGTTGATGATACTGCTTGCTGTTATTTGGATATGAGGTATCCCCAGAAGCTCCAGTGAAAGACACAGCAGAAATTTCAGAGTTGAAATTAGGTTATGACAGTGGTAACATAATGAGTGAATTAATCTTTTTAGTGGATTCATAACCTCAAGGATTAATGGGTGGTCACTGTAGGTAGGTGGGGCATGGCTGGGGAGGCAGGTCATTAGAAACATGCCCTTAGGGATTTTATTACCCCACAGTCCTTGCACGCAAGCTCTGTGCTTCCTGGTTGTCATGGACTGAGCAGCCTTCCTCTGCCATGCCCTTCCACCGGGACATTCTGCCTCGCCTCAGGCCCAGAGCTATGGAGTCAGCCAACCATGGGCTGAACCTCTGGAACTGTGAGCCAAAATAAACCTTTCCTCCTCTAAGTTGTTCTTCTTAGGGCTTTTGGTCACAGTGACAAAACCTGACTAGCACACTGCTTTACAGGAGCAGGTGAACTGGCTAAAATTTTGATTTACTTTTGGGAATATATTTATAAGTGCTTTCAAGCACACTTATTTACCTAGGTTAGAACCACTCATTGTGGTGAGAATAAATGCCAACAACTTAGAAAGTAAAAATATGCAAAAATCCTAGGCTGAATCCTCAAGGGAGACCAATTTTAGCTCAAAGAATAATGTATTTTATTAATTTATGCTTAAATTAAAATGTAATAACCTCTCCTCCTTGGAAGCCAGGTGAGTGAAGAGAATGAGTACTCACACATTAATATTGGTGTCCCTATTTCACTATAATGTATATTTTAAAACGAATGGTTTTAGTTGAAACACTAAGTTGCTATGTATTTAATGTGTTTCTCCAAACCTGACAGGAATATACATATGTTGGGAGCATGCATGAGGCAAAATATTGTTAGATATGTCAGAAGAGATGGTCAGGGAGGGTGGTAAGGACCCTGCCTGCCTTATCCCTCCTTTAATGGATACTGACAACTCAAGGCCCCAGCTGCTGAAGTAACCATGCCTTCAATCACATCTAGACACTGGCCAAGGGTGAAAATAAGAGCCAAAGACAGCTTCGCTTCAGTTTGACCCATAACAAGTCACAAGAGATATGGAGGCAGGGGTTTACCTCCTCTGAGAAGGGAATCCAGAAAAATATGCAGAGAATTGAGGCAGAAGCAGTAAGGGGTGCAGGCTGAGAGCCAGGATAGCGTAGATGGGAGAGATCTCAAACTAAGCAGAAGCAAACGTTGTCAGAAAGCCAAAACTGTGAGATGGAGGGAAGGTGTGCAGACCAAGCAAGACTGACACCTGCTGGGACTTTGGCCAATGATGTCCACCAAATTTGACCTTTGACTTTCTGCAGCTCTGGCACCTACTCTCGCTGCTACTGAGGATAAGTTAGTTTGCTAATAGAGGACCTTTGGTTAATTCTAGGTTACTGATATTGCTTGGTTCCAGGTTGTGCCTACGTCTACCCTAACAGGACACTCCACACTCCCTGGATGAGCAGGAGTGAGTCTCTCTAAGTGATCAGAACAACCAGAGAGAAGAGCAGGATTAGGAGGTGTGTCATCCTTCTCCTATACACTCACGAAGATGCTGAACAAGTCACTGTATGATAGCAAAAGCTCCTAGTCTTCCCCTCTCTACCCTCCTTGGTTGGGGGTTAGCATCCACACAGCAGAGAGAACATTTGGCCTTTGGTTTTTTGGGACTGGCTTATTTAACTTAGCATGATGTCTTTTGGAGAAAATACATTTAATTTTAATAAAATCTAATATCTCATGTCGTCCATACAGTTGGTGCATTTTTAAAAGAAACATTTTCTTATTCTGCAAATGCCAAAATTGTCCTTTCAAAACTTTACATATTTTCTTATTTACTTTGGAAATCCATTCTGAATTGATATATTTATGATGTGGGTAATGATTGACATTTTCACTGTCCCAGTGTGGCTAAGATAAACTTCAGGTTACACTGAAAAGAGAGAGAGAGAGAGAGAGAGAGAGAGAGAGAGAGAGAGAGGGGGAAGCTACTTTTGAGCAGGATTTGTTCAATCATTTGTTCCTCTTGGGACCTCCTATAGGATAAGAACTCCCTTTCTGTCCTCATGGTCACTGGCCTCTTTCCCTATTCATGGTGCAAGTTATCATGATAACTTGATTGGTAGGTTGTTTCTTTTCTCTCAGTAGGAGACAGGACACACACTTCAGACACTAAAAGCCCTAACCTAACAGGAAGATTTATAACCAGGCACATACAGAGAACTCACTTGACTATTTTGGAAATTGGATCTTTATTTATCTTCTACCATTTCTTGGTTTGGGCAGATAAGGGATTTCTACCATCTCCCCTGTTTCCTCAGTGGACAGTCTGGTGAATGCAGTGGGTAAGTGGAGAGGGGAACAGAGATGCATGAGAAAACCAGAAAGAGCCAGCCACCCTCAGCCCCCTGCTCTTAAATTTTGTCCTTACATGGTGTCTACCAGTGTTGAATTGCTTGTGAATTACTCTACAGCTATTTGCCTCATGGCAAAAGTAAAGGAAGTAAAATGTATTCTTTTAAATGAGGAAACTAATGGCCTTTTCCTGTTAATTCAGTGGCAGTGCTAATGTTGGATTCTAAGCATAAAAGATAGGAGGTGGGAAGAGAGAAGCTGCTGTTTCATAGCAAATGTTATTGATCTTACTGCTGATTTAGGCTGTATTATTGTTTATAAAGTTGGTGACTTAAAATTTAAAAAAAATCCTTTATATGTGCAATTTCTAGCAAAAGAGAAGCAGACAATTTAAATGACATTCCCATTTGAGAGAGGAAATCTAAATGAGTGTTTGGATACCCTCTACGGTCCGATCATCGATCTATGTGCTTGGAGGCATAGCTACATTACACCAGCTTAGAATTATTATTCCAGCTGTGAAAAATGTGAAGGATGGGACTCTATGGTCAATGCCACAGTCACATCATCACACGCCCCGTTGTGACAGCCAGCCCTGACTCTACACATGCCTGGACATGGGATTTAACTGACACCTCACACCCAAGGCCACCCTGACCATGAGAGTGGGCTGCATTCCCACAGGTCACAACACAAGCTTTTTGGGGGTTCATCAGGTATTTTAGAGGAAGCACAAGATAGAAAATAGAAAATAACTTTGGTTTTTGTCTTGTTTTCTTGGGTTTTGCAACGAAACTGTAAACTGGTTGGCTCTTGTCTCATTACCTTCCTAGTAGACACAATTTCAGACACTAGTAGATAAGTTCATGGATGTCTTTGTGAGAATTGAGACACCCTCAGGATCCAGGTGCTCAAGGTCAACAGAGATGGAAGAGGGACACCTCACCATTGACCTGTGAACGCCCAGCAGCAGCAGGCCCCATGTGCATGCACTGTGCAGTGCCAGGAGACCAGCTGCTGCCCGCTGGTCCAGGCAGGGTGGCTGGGAACCAGTGTGTGTTCCATTTGCCTGTCCTACTGGTCCCCCAAATGCCTACAACCAGCCAGCTTTCCCTGGGTTGGAAGAAAAAGCTTGCACTTCTATTTTGACATCCTTTCCTCTCTTTCAATCATTCACTACCCCCTGGTTCTCAGTATTCTTAGTGAAAAATATCCAGCTCTCACTCTGGTCTGAGGTCAAGCTCTGAGGTCAATAATGCTAGATTTTTCTGATGTCTTCTCCATCTTCAAACTTACTATCTTAGGTCTACCAAAGAGAAGACAGAGTCCAGAATTAGACCCAAATACACATGCAAAGTGACATTAGCATTTGATAAAGTAGGCACCACATGTCAAGAGAAGTGATGGAAATGGCAGCTGTGGCACTCAACAAAAGAATTTCCAGGAGGATAGAAAATCAGACATCAAATACACAAAAAAAGTTCAAGAATAAAACATGGAGGAACATTTCAGACAGAGGCATTGCTTCCCTTTGACTTAAAGGGAATTATATTCTATGTGGAGAAGATTATGGATGAAGTCCAAAGATAATGTTAGGCAAACACTATTTGCAACAGAAATTATTTTTTTAAAGTTTATTTTTCTTTCATAGAAAAAGAACAGTTGCCAATCACAAGACCAATGGGGAAAAGATTGCAAGAACATGAAGAGATAAAGAAAAAGTGGCATTTATATGTAGCTTAAAAAAATGAACCACCTAGGTGTCCCTCAATAGATGAATGGATAAAGAAAATGTGGAATATATACTCAACGGAATACTACTCAGCTTTAAAGAAGAGTGAAATGATGACATTAGCCAGTAAATGGTTGGAGTTGGGGAATATCATATTAAGTGAAATAAGCCAATCCCACAAAACCAAAGGCCAAATGTTTTCTCTAACATGTGGATGCTAATTAACAATAAGGTGGGGGGCACTAGGGAAGAATATCATTACCTTAGATTAGGTAAAGGGAAGTGAGAGGAGGTGAGGTGAGGGGAGGTGGAGATGGGAAAGATAGTGTGTGTGTGTGTGTGTGTGTGTGTGTGTGTATGCATGACCAATATGATTCTGCAACATGTACACTCAGAAAAATGAGAAATTATATCCCATCTATGTATGATGTATCAAAGTATATAAATGCATTCTACTATCATATATTCCTAATCAAAACAAATAAAAAATTTAAAAAGTAACATGAAACTTATAGGATTGCCATTACACTATTAAACTGGCAAAGACACTGTAGTTGAACAACACTGCTGGTGAGTGTGGGAAAGAGTCTCACAAAGTTTTGGTGGGAGTGTAAATTGGCACAGAGTAGTGACTGTTTAGTGGCATCTTTCAAGATGAGGAATGTTCATGTCCTTTGACCCAACAATTACACTGCAAATAATTCATTTTACAGATAGCCTCAGATGTATCAGAAGATGACCGTGCAAGAAAACTCCTTGCAGCAGTCATAATAGTGAAAGGTTGGAAGCAGCCCATCCATTTTTACATACACAACTCATTTACAAAGGTACATTGTCACCAAATAAGAATGCTATAAAAGTCTTAAAAACATCGGGTTGTCTGTGTATAATCGGAGGAATGTCCAGTATACTGAGTTCAAAGAAAGCAAACCACAGAAGAGAAAGTATAGTGTGCTTCCATTTATGAAATGCCCTACCTCCCCCATGACATGCAGACACACAGACACACAGACACAAACAGACATGCCCACACAGGTCTTGTCTATAGTCACTTTTGGAAAACACACAAGAAAGAGGGAACCTAGGCAAAGAGAGTAATTCTCTAGGTAGCTCCAATCCATGCTCATGAATCTGAGCTTTTCACAGGGAGCCAACTTCAGCACGTGTGATACTGCACTGAAGAGGCGACCACACTTCCTGGAGGGGTGAGTGGGGAGCCTCTTCCAGCAGTGCTGCGTGGCCAGGCCATCCAAAGGAGGGCTCTCAGGGCTGCATGAGTGCGTCTTGCCCTGGTCCACACAAAGCCAGCACCCCCACACCTTACTCATTCTGATCATACTTGGATCACTTATAATCATCTACTAATACATTTGCTTTTTTTCCTTGTATGCATCCTCCATTTTATCATAAACCTCATGAAGGCAGGGACCTTATCTGTCTTTATCCTGTATTTCCAGAATCCAGAGATTGCCTATTTCCATTTGTCTAGCATACAGTAGGCAACAAAGGATAATTGTGGGAACAATGATTGTAAAGAAACATGTATACATTGGGTTAGCCAATTTTCCTCCTAAGATAGTTGACTTCTGATAAATCCCACCAAAGCCATGTTTTCCAGTGAATTATTTCCTCCCTGTGTGCTCCAGATCTTCTAAAATAAGCAGTGAAATGCAAGCCCAGTGACAGGGACCCTCAACCACAAGGACACGTTGAATTCACTAGGTCATGAAATCAAGGTTTTGATAGCCATGCTCCAACTCAGTCCTACAGAGAAAGAACCCCTCAAAGTAGGGCACCAATGTCTCTATTTTTTAACAACATCTAAGTGATTTGGATGAATCGCTGTGCTCAAGGGACGATTGAACTATGAATAGAAAATCACACCACATGCCCTTACACTATGTATGTCATCCAGGAGGAAAATGATGTGCCCACAAAGCCAAGAGCAGATGAGAAAGGACAAATCATTTCAAAATAAATAAGATGCTTAGATTTGAACTGCATCAAGAGCTTTCTCTTAACGATAGCAATATTTGCTTGCAATCTGGACTCCTTCAGAAAGAAAATCATAGAACATGGAGTGATAGATGCCTTGGTTACAAGTGACAACAGCTGATTATGAAGCTTTCAGGATTTTTCAACATGGATATTTAAAGTAGACATTATTAAATATTATTAACTTACTATTTAATAAATTTTATTTTTAAAAAAGATAATAAGCACTCAGAACTCACCACATCTTAATTATTTTATTGCTATCCATGTGGTATTCAGGAACCTGTAGCACTAAGACTAAATCCAATCTTCTGTGCATTTTGTAAATAACATTTTACTGGAATGCAGTCCCATCCATTCATGGATGTACATTGCTGGCTGTGTTCATGCTACAATACCAGAATCGGGCAGTCATGACCCAGATCTAAAGGTTTTGCAAAGCCTAAAATATTTACTATGTTTTTCCTTTACAGAAAAAGTTTGCCAACTCCTATCAGCTGCTCTTGAGGTTGTTGACATCTATTGCATCTGCTTGGTGAAAATATTATCAAATGACGTGTTCTGTGCTTTTCTTCCCAAGCCTATGTTTGGTGAAGTCTTAAGTTTGAAATTGGCCCTGGTGGGAGGATTTACACCACAGACAAAGGCAAACATTACAGATGAGCCCTTATTCTTTCCCTCCTTGGAAGCAGTTTTTATAAAGCCCTTCATTATACATTGCTATGTGAAGTTGATGTTGTGCAAGAGGCATGGCTGTGAAGGGGAGAGGGGCAGCCCCTGGAGGGGAGCCCATGGGGGGAAAGAGGGTGAATAATGCCCTCCACCAATAGGAGCTCCCATCTTCAGGTCCAGTGCCTTAAAACACTTCAGCAAGGTGCAGGAAGCACACACTCTAGGATTTCCCAGGCTGAAGGAAGGTGCAGCAGATGAGAATTGCTGAAGGGGCAGAAAGGTGAGCCCCAGTAATGAGTTATGACAGGAGCTGACCACATCTGAAATGGCCCGAGAGGCAAGGAAGGGAGAGGGGCTCAAAGAAACAGAAGCCAAAGGAAATGCGGGGCATCAGGAGAGCCTCTGCACAAAATCCATTTAGAATGTGAACATGAGGAAAAATCGAAAGAGTGTAAGATAAGATTGTGACAGAAAACAGAGGGAAGGACGGCATTGTCAATGAAGAAGCACACAGGTGTCCACAGTAGCCTGGGACACGGAGGCCACTCAGCTGCTAGGTCAGGTGTCCACCATCAGGGGCTGCAGTACCCCTCTGGGGTCAGAGTTGCCTCCTGGCTCATCCAACTCTGACTGGATTTCCTACTGTCAAGGCTGGAGGGGGGACGGGTGCCAGGGAAAGCCCCAGCTCATCGAGTACAGCAACCCACCAAGAACATTGGTGTGAGGGCCTGGTTATCCCAGGATTGTCCTAAGGAGACCACAACGCCAGGATAGCTGGAGGACTCCCCAGGGGCTAGAAAATGGCTGTAGAAATGTAGCAGGACATGAGGGTCAGGTCACGGAGATATGGAAGCAACACTTCATTAGTGGTGGCATGGCCCAGAGGGATAATTCCCAAAGTCTGAGCCCCAAGTGCAGCAGGACTTTTGCTTTTATATATAAATAAGTTTGGGGTACATCAAGGCAAGGGAGTTTGTGCAATTCTGTTGGAAGATGCATTCTATATTCCTTATAGGGGTACAAGCTTGTCAACAGCCTGAGGACTCTGAGCTCACACACTTAGGGACTTTCTACACTATGCCTAAAGAGGGATTGTTCTATCCCTACTATATTGTTTCCTGCTTTTGCTACTGTGGTCATCTTCTTACAGCTCCCTGTTAGCTGCTTCAAGCTTCTATGGTGAAATGTCAGTAAGCAGAACTGCTGTGTGTCAGCCTACAAAACCACAGCCTGTCAGCTCTTAAGCTACTAAGTTTCCATTCTGCTCTACCTTACAAGCAGTCATCTAGATTGAATGAAAAACCAAAAAACCAAAAAAAAAAAAAAAAAAAAAAAACCTAGGAGTCATGGTTGCTCCTGCATTATCATAATAATCACAGGAGACTGTGCCTGGTACTAAATGGGAGAGGAAAAAAGAATCTTGTTGGCAGGAGAGAGAGCCACAGTGGATAACTCACAGGGTACAGATATCAGTGCATTGAAGGGTTGGTCTTAATGACTCAACACAATGGCAATTTAGGGCTTTCTGGGATTCTGAAGTTCATCAGAAGAAAGGCATGGAAATGATGTTCTTAGAAAGTGAATTGGGGCTGGAGGTATGGCTCTCTGGTAAAGCATTTGCCTAGCGTGTGTGAGGCCCTAGGTTTAATCCCCAGTACTACAAAAAGGAAAAAAAAAAAAAAAAAAGTGACCTGGTGAATAGGAGTGCAATTCAGTGGAGCAAAATTAAATTAATAATTCTACAAATGGATGGGAAGATTTATGTTGTCTCCATAAACTACAAAATATTGATATTACTGAGAAGCAACTAGAAAGAAAAAATAATAATTTTTCCAAGACTTCTTTTATATTATAGAGTTTGGTATAAGTCAAAATCAGCAATTATCATGAGCTGAATTTAGTTACTCTACCTTTCCCCACAGGTTGCTTTATCTTCTGATGTCTGGCCATGAATTTTTAAATAGGTGCTATTTTTGTGTATACCTGCTTTGGATTTGGGGGCCCTCCCTGCTTTGTAGCAGCATTCTTCATAATTAGTAGCCTTGTGATTCCGATACCCCTTCCTGCTCAGCAGTTCCCCACACTGAATTTGATACATCATACGGCTACTTAGTCAACCTGTCTGTCAAGGATAGGGTCACTTCATTGAAAAATGGAACAGAAAGGAAACTGTAGCAACTTCTAGTCTATCAAATACATCCAATCAATCACCAAATATTTACCAGGCTCACTGTTTTCACTTAGTGGCCTAGAGATAGAGTTGAGAACCTAATGTTTGAAGAGAGAGACTAGAAAAACAAATGTTAAATAATAACTAATTGTGGTTTGGGGCGGGGGAAGGTTATTATAAAATAAACATGGTGCTAGAGAATAATAGAATGGTAATTCACAAGTCCATTCAGTTGTAAAAGACTGACAATGGGAATAATAATTGTTCCCAATGATGTTTGCTTTTTAATTGGGCTAAAAGCCTTAATGTGGAGAAATGGTATTTTTATGGTTCAGTGGTTCCTAAGGCTGTTCAAGTGTAAAACCACCTGCAAGTTGTAGTGTTCCCTTTGGAGTATAATGAAAATCATTGCAGGTAATGATATCATGAATGCTGTTAGCACAAACTTAGGTAATTTGATTAAGTTTATGGTTCTTTGGGATGTTCAAGTTAATTAAATATTCATGCAATAAAACAAAAATCTTTTTTAAAAATCACAATGACAAAGAAAACACTTCTCTAAAAACTAAACCACCACCAATGTCAAATTCTGCTGTCAATACTCACCTACTGCAATTAAAACATAGGTAAATGCAAAAGACTTGAGAACCCTTAGAATGGACAAAACTGTGTGGTGTCTTTTCCTTCTCCATTCTTTCCTCTTTAGTTGAGAATATTTGCCTCCCAAGCATAATTGTGGATCCCATCTCAAGATGGGATCCCAGTTATCAAACATGGCTTCTTACGTTCCTGAAGCCATGTCCATAGACAAGACCCAAATGCTGCTGTCCAACAAGCTTTTCTAGAGCACTGCCACTTAGACACACCCAACTTGACTGTTGTGTGTTCAGGAAGGATTCCCAGCAGCATTTAAATTCAAACAAGCTTTAAGAAAGATGGCAATTTTGGAGTTGGAGCTCTCAAATGTCAAATAAATTTTGAAATATCTATTTCAGTCTCAGGTTGATTTATGGTGTCACACAGAAGGGTGTCGGGTTCACTGCACTTAGCCTGCCTGATTTCTCCCTTCTACATACACTGAACCAACTTCTGGAGAGTCACTCCTTTTAATACATTCCCCTCTCCAACCTATTAATGGAGCGTAAACCCAAAGCCATCTTTTAGGGATACTTGGGAAGCCAAGATCTACTGAATAGCCATATGAATATATAGGTGATATTTGCATTGCTTCTCTTCTTTGGGCCTATAGAGTCTGCTAGAAAAGCTTCACAAAGACCTTTCGACTTCTCTGGAGTAACAGGTATTAAGCATTTTAATGAAAAAGAAAATCAATTATTGTGGAGCTCACAGAAGCCTCTTGGTTTGCAAATGATAATCTCCCTCTTTCCAACTTAACAGTAACAGAGATGAACTAATAATGAAATTCTCAGGACTGCTTGGCAACAGAAGCACGTCTTCCTGCTCGTTCTGCCAATTTTCTTCATGCATCTGCCCTGGAATCTGATGGCTTTTGTGGTCTCTGCTTCTTTGGTGATTAGCTCCAGATAACAGAAAAACCTGCACATATAATTTCTGAAGCACTCCCCTTATATGGCCTTCATTAGATCAGCTCACTCCACACCCTCCCTAACTACCCTGCCTGGAGCATCTGATTGTCCTTAGAAGATCACCCTCTTTCTTTCTAGAAACATATATGATTTCTGCAGGCCATGCCCAATCCATAGGGAAGAACTTTACACACCAAAAACAACACTGTGGTTATTATCAATCATGACATGACGTGAGCAGCCTCGTTGACACTATTTATGAACATCTAAATTGCAGAGAAATTAGTAAGATTAATCATTTGTTGGTATTTGTCCATTCATGTTTAGCTTTTGAAAATATAGATGCTTCATGTTTCTGAGTTTTTATAATAAGTGAAATAATCTAATCCTGAAAAGTAATAAATTAATCAGAATCCTATGCATGTGAATATACTGCATATGGTATCATAAATTTGAAGAGTAGACATAATCTACTGATTGTCAAACACACAGTCATAAAATCCATGTTTTAAAAGGTATTTATAAAATAGCTATCCAAAAGAAAGTATATTTCAGAAATTATGTAGTGCTACTTTTATGATGATGATTTTAATTTCCTATTGTAAAGAGAAAATCTTTAATTGCATTATTTTTCTTGAGTACTCACAAATAAGTTATGTATCAAAAAGTAAAGTGTTTCAGTTTCCAAACTTAGACTATTAGGCTCTGTTTAGAAGTACACATGTGATATGTTAAAAATTTAAAAATCAAATAATAATTCATTCATTTATTAAGGAATTGATTTTGACACAATATAAGCTAAGCCTGGCAGTTTCCCATGCACTTCCAATAAAGGGGCAGGGAGGAAGAAGCTTAGGTAAAACAATAAAGATCATCCCATGTTGACCTTTCTTAAATAAACATATTAAAGCAAAACTGAACAATGTCATCTGATTGAAGAAATGGAAATATGGTGGAGGGAGAAAAACCAAACTCCATAACTTGCAAAAGCCAGTACAGGTAAATGCTTATGAAGAAACAATTAAGCAACATGATCTAATTATTATAAAGGAAAAAATCATTGATAAGTAGGTATTAACCCCACTTTAGCAAGTAGAGCCTTAGCAGGATGCAATTGTTTAAATCAAAAACTATACTTGGAAGGCTTGAGTTGAAAGACTAGGCCATCTTCAGAACTTTCTCTCTGTCTTTCTTCACTTTTTAAACTGTGCAAAGTTTTGTACTTGCAGAGAGAACAGGTTTACAGTACCAGGCAAGGAAAGAGAACCTTGCCAGTTACCTCACATGGATTAAATGATTGATGGGTTCAAGGGTGACAGCAAGGGAAGTTCAGATATGAAAGCCACCATGGCTCTGTCTCCAGGATGCACCCCTCTCACCATGTGATGCTCACTCTACCTCTGGACTCTGAGGCTCCTCATTAGTAAGAAGGTCCTCACCACATGTGGCCCCTAACCTTGGCCCCTCCACCCTCCAAAACCATCAGCTGAATAAAACTTTATAAATAACCCACTCTTTGGTATTCAGCTATAACAACAGAGGTTGGATTGAGAAATACTATGTAAGGGATACCCTAATCCATTTGCTTATTTTGGATTGTGGTGTGAGATAAAGAGAATAAAGGAAGTATTGCATATATGGGATATTTTTTGTGTGTATGTGTATGTGTGGTGTTGGGGATTGTACCCAGGGCCTCATGCATGCTAGGCAAGTGCTCTACCACTGTGTTACCTCCCCGACTCCTGCATGGCACAGAGTAGAGCAAAGTTAGGTGAGATAATCTGCACATTTTGGCTCACCCAAAGGATCTTGGAGAAGCAACCTATTCTCTGAGCTCATTCTCTGTCTCAAAATGGTGAGAATGATAACATCCCTTGAACTTGTTATGGGTCAAGTAATGAAGGAAGGGATTTTCCAGGTCCTGGATATGTCCTTTGGATCAATTATATTAGCTACCAAATGGATTTGCATGCATAGCTAAGAAAGAAAGAAGAAAACGAAGGAAGCGGGGAGCAGGGAATGGGAGAAGCGTGAATGGGGCAGAGAGGAAGGAGAATGGGAAAGAGGAGGGAGTTTCTTTTAGTGTACCATGCTTTTCTTTAATGAAAGTTCATTTCAACAGCCACCTCTCACCATTTCCAGAGAAGAGGAATGAGCTGGTACTGAGTTTAATGGCCCATCATTGAAAAACAGAAATCAAGCCTGAGATATGATCTCCTTTTGGCAACAAGATCCTGAGAGTGTAAAGAGATTTAAGTAAACATTCATGAGTTGGAATAAAACTGGAAATATTCTGGCCCTTAGAGCAAAGTGGTCAGATGCTAATCTTAATTAATCCTTATTTTCCCTTGGGAGCAGCAAGAGTTCACACGCCACAGAGAAGATTTTTTACAAGTACAGTTTTCTTTCATCTGAACTTTAGCACTCAGTCCATTAACCTGGCCTCTTATAATCTTATTTTGAAAAGTAATTCTCTCAGAAAGAATTCTCCCCGTGAATGAGAGATTAGCAGCAGCAAATCCAAGTCATGAGCATTCTTACACTGGAATGCTTTTTCTGCGAACAATGACTTTCTAGGTAATTTTTTTACAGTAATTATTGTTTCGGGCCACAGCATTTCACAAGTTTCCCTGTGGGTATGGGCGAGATTTCTTCTAAATTCTTAGTGCCTGAAATGATTGGCTATTCCCTTTGGGGCAGAGATGGTCTTGGGAGGGGGGGCGGACATTTAGTTTGGGTGGGGTTGTACTTTGAACAACAGTCTTAAAATCACACATCACACACACACACACACACACACACACACAGGCCAGCTCTGTTGTTTGAACTGATAATTCTGCCCAAGCAGAGGAAAGCTGAATTTGTTCCACAGTCTCCACCAAATGGCCCAAGGAAATCAATAAACTACTTTGACATCTTTCCAAGACTATGGATGAGTGTGTGAATCCTTCCTTAGGCTCCTTGCCTTGTAGGACATCACTCTCCTGGAATAAATTAGAAGGGAGTATGTCTAGCCAACAGATTTGTTTGATGTTTTGTGGTGGGAAGACGTAACGTGAGCTGATTTCATCATTCACACTTTTCTCCTCTTGTCCCATGGATTTGTCTCCTTCTCTCCTACGTTTCATTCTTCTTTAAATGCAAAAGGTTGTGTTTTGTTTTGTTTTGTTTTAAACTGGGAATGATATTCCTTGATTCCTTAATGAAGAGGAGTGAAAGAATCAAACTATATCGGACCCCAAAGCAGCAACCAGAAATCATGGTACCAGGCCACAAGGGAGCCACAGCAAGGCCTGCTCTTGGTGGAAATGGAAGGGTACCCTTCCACATTGCTGGCTCATGTTAAATAACATGAGCTTTTAACACTTGTTCTACCTCCTGACCACTACAAAAGGTGAACAGTATTGCACCTTCCTGTGGGAGGAGCCAAGGTCATACGCTAGCAAACTTACCCTGCTGGGGGCTTCCCCTGCCTTCTCTTCTCTGCCACTGCCTGGTGGTGGTCACAGCAACTACACCCCACTCACGGTTGAGTCTGCAAATTGGCTGTGTACTGCTAAGAAGCCTTGGGACACTCAGAGAAGGTGGAAGAATAGAGAAGCAGATCAACTTCCAGGACTTAGAAAGAGCTGGTGACATCTTCTCCTCCACCCCTGCATTTTACAAATTAGAAAAAGACTTAAGATCCAGAGAGAGCACACCCAGGGATCTTGCATCTTATCTGAAAATGCACCTGAATCCAGCCACACAGCCTCCTTCTCCCAGTAGATATTTTCAATGTCTGGAGGGAAAAGAAACCCAGGAAACTGGCTTTTTTGCAAAGTGAAATGATTGTGAGCAGAGTGAAATTCTCTTGTCTTTTTCAGAGGCTTTGCTGTTTCTGGAACGTAGGACCTTGGGATGTGTGCCCTTCCTTTCCTTCAGTAACTGGCCTGCCCAGGCTCACTGCCCTTACCCCACTCCCTGCTCTTGCCCTCACTCTGGTCACCGCCCTGGCTACCAGATCATCAACAGAATTTGAGAAAGAAGGTTTAACCTCACCATCCTGGCATCTGTGTTCATCACCAGGAGCTCAGCTTCTACAGAGGACCATCCTCTCCCTGTCACATCATCTGACCTTTGCACATGAGCATATCGTTCAAGACTCATCCTCCCGATGTGGGTTCTGCCCCTTGGCATTGCAGTCTGTAATGAGCTGCTTGTCTTTTTAAAAATTAATTAATTAATTTTAATTAGGTATCTATGACAACAGAATGCATTTTGATTCATTGTACACAATTACAGCACAACTTTTCATTCCTCTGGTCATACACCATGTAGTGTCGCACCATGGATGCTGTCACACATGCACCTAGGGTAATGAAGTCCACCTCATTCCACCATCTTCCCTGCCCCCATGTATCCTCCCCACCCTCCCTCCACTTTGCTCATCACAGTTCCTCCATTTTTCCCATGCCTCCCTCCTCCCCGTTATGGATCAGCATCCACATATCAAAAAGAACATTCAGCCTTTGGTTTTTTGGGATTGGCTTATTTTGCTTAGGATGACATTCTCCAGCTCCATCCATTTATCTGCAAATGCCATAATTTCATTCTTTTTTAAGGCTGAGTAATATTCCATTGTGTATATATGCCACAGTTTCTTTATCCATTCATCTATTGAGGGGCATCTAGGTTGCTTCCACAGTTTGAGCTGCTTCTCTTTTAAACCAAGTTGGCTCAGCACTTACTGTGTGCCAGATATTGGGCCAAATGCTTCCACACAACCTGATGTATTTAATCTCGGAACAGTCCACTGAAGGATAGACTGTCTTAAGATGAACAGATAAGAAAACTAGAGGTGATCTTGATATTAAGAGAACCACAATCATTGTTATTACCACTTCTTGAAGCTATACAATAGACCAAGGCTGTGTTCAAGGGATAACATGGGTTACCTCATGGAATTCTCAGACAACCCCATTGCATAAAATTACTACTATCCCCATTTTATACACAAAGAAACTGAGGTACAGAGAACTCAAGAAACATGCCCAAGGACACCTCTCCTGATAAGGGATAGTATCCGTTTTTGAGGCCAGGCACTTACACAGAGACCCTGACTTTTCATCACTAATTAATTGTCCCAGGTCACACAGTAGATAAAAAATAGAAGAGAAATAATCCAAATGTCCATCAACTGTGAATAATAAACAAAATGGGATACATATATGCAATAGAATATTACTCTACAATAAAAAGAATGAAGTATTACTATGTAGTATATCTTAGTGATAAGAAGCAGCTACAAAAAACCACATATTATATAAATCCATTTAAATAAAATGTCCAGAGTAGGCAAACTTATACAGATAGTGAGTTAGTAGTCACTGAGGAGGGGAACAGGGTTGGCTGTGAATGGACATGGGATTTTTGTGGGCAGGGAAATGCAAAGGTTCAATCAACTTTGGCTAGGGTTGCACAACTCTGAATATAATGAAAACCACTAATGTGTTTACTTCCAATGGGAAAATTGTACAGCATGCAGATTATGTCTCAGTACATTTATTTTAAAAATGGGTTAGAATATCACCCGCAGGATTTTGGATTTTGAGCCTGGACTTTGTCTACTGAACTGTACCGACCTGAGTTAGCTTTCCAGAGTGTTTCCTTTCCTTGTGGCAATTAGTCTTCAGACTATCAGAGGGCAAGAACTCGGTGACAACTACCTTTGCTCCTTCAGGTCCCTAAAGACCTCGTCTCATGACATTAGCCTCAATGTCAACTCAATATGTAACCTACTGAATGACTAAAATAAAACTTTCCTAGTTGAGGTGATTCTAGCCATTCAGAACATGCCAGATCCTGAAGAGCGGAGTGAGGCTCTTTTAAGTTGAATATTCAAATATTCGAATATGCTCAATGTTTAGAGGAATCCGTCCTCCTGCCTCGTCTTTGCATATACAGCCATCTGTCTCATCTTTATTTTTGGAAATTGGATTTATTTTCGCATATAGCCATTGTTATTTCCTTACCACAGCATACATTTTAAGTGTTCTTGTCTACTGCAAGATGATTTTGTATGCTGGTGCAGTGCTGGGGACTTTTTATTGGAAAACTCGAACTTATTAAAAGTGTTTTGACATCTAGCGTCATAATACTCTAAGTGGGTTCCATTTCAACATTTCCATTAGCTGGTGGTAAGAACATGTGATAAAAATAACAAATGATTAGAACATCAAAAAGGGAAATAAACAACCATGTAGGTGTGTGTGTGTGTGTGTGTGTGTGTGTGTGTGTGTGTAACTCTGGAGCCATTTTCATGCATTTGTGCTATCAAAAATATGTTAGAATGTAGTAAAATAGTATTTGTAAGTCTTAACGTGTATTCTCCTCACTCAGCGTAACTACAAATTCCTTCCACTATGCCACAGGAGTCCTCATTGTCGTCCTATTTCCCCATCCTCTCCACTCCTCCCACTTTCCCATGAACCCTCCCAGAGGACAGATGGGAAAACTTACTTAGACACAGATTTCTGTGAATACCAGTGGACAACAGATGAAGGAAAGGGGGCTGGTGAGGGAGAAAGGAAAGGGAAGAGACCATTTTGACCAGACAGGGGTGAAAGAACTCCCACTGACAGCACAAGGATGACAGTGTCCTGAGCCATGCCCCCTGAGATTGTCCAGCAAGGACCCTCCATCAGCTCAGTGAAGGCTGAATTTGAAAAATGCCAGTTGGATCAGTGTCCCTAGATATTCTGTTCCATGCATTCCCCCTCTCCACCCTACCTCCTCCCTTTAGGGGAGGTGGACTTTAACAACCGTGCTGGAGAAGTCATTTTTCTACCATATCAGCATGTTATGGCCGCCATGACAAAGTGCCACTGGAGGACTTGAACCATGGAAATTGACAGTTGTGGGGACAGACATCCCAAGATCACAGGGTCAACAGGGTTGGTTCCATGGGGGACGATCTACTCCATGCCTTTCTCACTGGTTTCTAGGTGGCCATCTTCTACTTGTGTCTTTGCATGGTCTTTCTGTTTCTGTGTTAACATTTCCTCCTAAAAGGACATTAGTCATATGGGACTAAGGCCCATCTCAGTGACTTTGTTTTAACTTAAATACCTCTATCAAGGAGGCAGAGGAGACCCTACCTCCAAATATGGTCACATTCTGACATTCTGAGATATTTGGGACTTATAGGCACAATTCAGTCCTGAAAACCTATAGAAAATGGTAATATGTATCAAAATCACTTTTTGTTTGAATATAGCATTTTGTACAAACCATGATCATATAGCTGTGCATCACATAGAGAATTTAACTTGCAAAAATTCAAGTGTACGCATTCAATTCAGTTCTGAGAGAGAGAGAGAGAGAGAGAGAGAGAGAGAGAGAGAATGGGTTGAAGGTCTGAGAGATGGGACATGTGGGGCTCGTGGTCTTCCTAAACTTCTCAATTTCCAAGCACTTTTGATGCGAATAGTAAGTCGCCCTAAGTGATACTGAAGCATTTCAAGATACATATTTTGATATAAAATGACCACCAAAAGTAACCTGATTTTATCTGGTACTCAGCCAAGGAAAGAGAAAACAATTTCAATGCCAGTGGGCAAATCTAACTGGATTAAATCTACTGGGAGTTGATACATATGACTTTCTAAAGTTCTGTTCAACAATAATATGTATTAAGGTGATAGTTTCATTTCCATGTATTTGCAGAATAAGTACTCATGTTTCATTTCACTCTACTGGGTTGGTTAATACATACCTTATGCACTTTTTTTTTTCTTAGTGGGTTTATGGCATGTATATTAATTATATAACGAAAATATAATTTTTAAACATCTGCATGTACCTAATAAAGGACATGTATGTAAATATGTAAAGAACACTTATAACTCAATAATAATAAAACAGACATCAATTTAAGTGTGGTAGAAGGTGATATTCCTTCCCCAAATTCATAATCCAAGTCTAATCATGAGAAAAAAAAATCAGACATGCCCAGGATTGGGGGACATTGCATAGGATACCTGGCCAATACCTCTTAAGACTGTAGGTTATCAAAAGCTATGAAAGCTGAGATGCTCTCCTAGACCAGAGGAGACACAGGAGACATACAACTTTCTCCAACATGAGACCTGAGATTGAACTTCACAGAGGAAAGGGAAAAGAGTGGAGAAGCTGGTGAGATGGCGAGCAAGTCTGAAGCTGATTTCCTATCAGTGTCCACTCCTTAGCTGTGACAAAGATAATGTGCTCATGGATGATGTTAATAATGGATGACCCTGTGTGAGGGATACCTGAGGACTCTCGGAGCTGTCCTTGTAGCCTCATAACCTTATGCAAATCTAAAATTATCCCAAAGTAAAAAGCTGATATTACTCAGCTTTAAAAAAGAATGAAATTATGGCATTTGCAGGTAAATGGATGGAGTTAAAGAACACCATGCTAAGCAAAATAAGCCAATTCTAAAAAAAAAAAACAAAGGCTGAATATTTTCTCTGATAGGTGAATGCTAATTCACAATAAGGAAGGGGGCCGCTGGGGAACAATAGAGTTACTTTAGATTAGTAGAGAGAAGGGAGGGGAGGGGATGTGAGGATAAGGAGGATACCAGAGTGAAACAGACATTATTGCCTTATGTACATATATGATTGTACGACCGATGTGATTCTACCACATGTATAATCAGAAAGATAAGAAATGATACCCTATTTATGGATGACCTAAGTGCATAAATGCATTCTACTGTCATGTATAACCAATTAAAACAAATTAAAAATTTATTTTAAAAAAGCTTAATTTAAAAAAATAGGTTAAAATATTTGAAAAATCATTTTGCCCACCAAGATAAAATAATGTTCTAAAACAAGCAACAGTGCCCAATAGCATCAGTCACTAAGAAAATCAAATTAAAACCACCATCAGATATCACTACACATCTGTCAAAAGAGCTAAAATTTAAAAATTAGGACATCACCAAATGCTGCTGAGGATGTGTCAAAAATAGATCACTCACGTACTGCTGGTGGAAGCCATAGAGGCATAAATCATGCTATTGAAGAAAAAAGCTTAATGGGTTTCTCATCGTCTTAAGCAGAAATGTACAGTATGAGTGATTCTATGTCTCGTTACCTTCCCAGAGGAAATTACAATGTGCATTCACACCAGCATTATTCACAACAGCCAGAGTGGAAACAACCCAAGTGTCCACCAACTGACGAATACACAAAATATGGTATATTTATACACAGGGTTATTCTCTAGCTACAAAGAAGAAAGTGGCATAGCATGCTCTACCTTGGAAACTTCAAGCTCAGTGAAAGAAGCCAGACACAAAAGACCACAAGTTATGTGATTCCATTATGTCAGCTACACAGAAAAAGCACAAAGAGAGACGGAAAGTAAATCATTGTTTCACCGAGGTTCAGGATGGGAACAGAGAGTAATTACAAATTTGCACGAGATTTCTTTTTGGGATAATGGCAATGTTCTAAATTGAACTGTGAGGATGATTGAACAACATTGTTAATTTACTAATAACATTCAGTTGTCTCCTTACAACAAATGAGTTTTATGGTGTATGATTTATATTTCAGTAAAGCTGTTAAATACGCTCTTTGTGGAAGATTTAGATTATGAGAAAAAACATAAAGAGAAAATACTCATTACTGATAATTCCGTCACTTAAAGTTACATTTTGGTGTGTTTCCTTGGCAGTTTTATCATTTCCTATTGATTTTAATTATAAAATCAGGGCAGGTCATAAAGAAATTCATTTTCTCAGATGATGCATATTAACTTGTTAGGATTTATCTCTTCTGACCATCCCTTGTACTTAGCTGGCAGGGAGGGGACTGACAGGTAGCATCCACCTGCACTGACTGCTCCTCCCACCTGCCCAGGAAATCCTACTGTGCTTCACTTGCAAGCAAAGCAGAAGCCAGTGCTGTATTGAACCCACTTAGCTGTAGGTTGAACATAAGAGTTCTATGGCCAAAAATACAACTGGGAAGGTGAGGAAAGTCAGGGTCATACAGAATGCTTGCATTTTGGCTTTTGGGGCCAGGCAGAGAGGGCAGTTGCCATGTCATGCAACAGATGAGCATGGTGGGCTGTGTCTGAGACCTTCAGCAGCCATGCTGTGCGGGGAACTGCCTGGGAGTCTCAGAAAAAAGGGTTCACAGTAAAACACCAGGGCTGTGTCCTCTCCTTCTTTTTCTTTGAGTTTCTTTTTCTTCCTTTCTTACTTTCTTTGTGTGTGTGTGTGTGAGTGTGTGTGTGTGTATGTTTCAAGGTAAGAAGGAAATACTCTAGTATCTAGCTCAGACATTTCTAAAATTAGTAATAAGCTCCCCACCACAAACTAAAGAACCATCCAGAACTTTTTTAGCTTATCTTGAAAGAAACTCTTCACCATATCTGGAAGAAGCAGCTTGCCTTATCCCATGTCAAGGAAATGTATGTAAGAAGTCTGCAGACCAGAAGAATTTGTAGCACAAATTAAAAAATGTAGCTTAACTTATGTTGTTCGAATAACCTCCTGTCCTACACCGCATTTCTTCTCAGGCAGGTCAAAAATACAGACAAATCTTCTCTGCTGTAATGGATAATATGAATGAAGGAACATCTCAACAAATTTATGCTTTTCACATTTTGTTGATGGAGTAAAAAACACTCATAAAAATTTTGTCTTGCTATCTGCGTCTGACTGCTTCTCTGCCTGCCGTGAAATTGTGCAAAGATACCTTTCTCTAATTTACCTTTTTAATTCCAAACACCCTAATGAGAAGAAATGAAGCATCCTAGGAAACATGGCCACAAGCACTAGAGGGCAATGCTGGACAGATATCACTAAGACTCACAGTGACGCTTATGTATTCGCCAGATACTCATGAGTTTCAAAGGAGTGATGCTGTAGATGCGACTTTGAATATTCCACTGTCAGTAGGATGCAGTTCCAGGTACTGCCTTCCGGCTGATTACAGTAACAAGGGTCAAGGTTTTCTGGATAGCAATCTGCTCTGCTTCCTGGCCACATCAGGGCATTTTGCCCAGATGGAGGTTGACTGACCCAATTTCAGAGCGAGTTGGCACAGGGAGGATAACAGCCCCTGTCAAAGTCAAGAAAGTTTCTGGAACCAGAAATCAGAACCATCAAAGCCTGGAGTTTGCAGCAGGAAAAATAAAAGTAGAAATAAAAATAAAGAACTGCTCCTGCAATTGTGTCTCAGGGTTTCACACAATGTAATGGGACCCCAAAGAGTTACATTATAAATGGTAAGAATTATTTACACAAGTTCAAAAAAAAAAAAAAAAAAAAAAAAAAAAGACAATTGATTAGAATCTGATTAAAAACCCACAAAATTTATTAAAATGATATTTTGCTGTGGGTGTGATTGTGACAGTTGGTGGTTGCTATAATAATATAGGATTGAACTCTGTCTTATTTTTATTTCTCTCTCTGGTACAGACATGTGGTGTGGTGTCAAAGTTCTGAAGAGCTGATTAAAATCCCCTGGCAGAGACTGGATTAATGCCATAGTTCTCAAAGTGTGGTCCTTGGACCAGCAACATCTGCATCATTAGGCAACTTGATGGAAATTAAAATCCTTCAACCCATCCCAGACCTCCTGAATCAAAATCAAAGAGGGAAGGGCCCATTGATCTTCACTTATTTCATTTCCTTTTTAAATTTTTACTGACAAGTGACAAATTGTAATTGTATATATTTATGGGGTAGAAGGTGATATATATATACATTGTGAAATAACTAAATTCAGTAAACGAACGTATCCATTACTTCAAATACTTATCACGTTTTTCTCCTAATTAAAACATTGAACCCCTTGGCCAGCATCTCCCCATTTTTGCTCACCCCCAGCCTCTGTTAGCTACCACTCTGTTCTCTTCTTTGAGAGGTTCAGTTGCTTTAGATTCCAACATATGCTAGAGTTTGAGAACCACTGGTCTAGGGTGAGGACAGAACAGGATATATTTAGGAAATAATAGTTATATAATACTATATAAATTATATCTCATAGCCTGTCATATTTACCTATTTTACATTTGACTTATGTAATATGCACCAAAATCTTTAAATTATAAATCTTAGTTTCTGGAATCCATACTTTACTTTTATGCAACTCAAGATAGATTTTATATGGAACTGATTTAAATATTAATGTCTAGATTCTAAAACTAGCCATTAGATTCTCACTAAATTTCTTACATTATTATTGACAACTATAATAAAGCACATAAATGTCTGATACATTAGCTTACAAAATAGCCTTCAAGTAGAAAACACAATGGACTTACCTAACTTGCTCATACAGTTATGAATAGAAAGGCATGGATTCAGTCTAAAATTGTTGGCACCAAGTCCCAGTGATGTTGTATTTATTTACATTGGAAGTGAAGGACTTCAAATGCTCAATAACAGAAGATGTTATATTGTCACAATAATGGTGATTAGGCAAAGTGATATTTTCTTAACATTTTCTAGTGTTTGATGAAAACCAGGTTTAATTAGAGAAAGAAAGAAGCAGATGGAGTTTTCTAGAGTTTGGACATTTTGCAAGAATTAAAGTGGTAATCCACGTGTGGAAAAAGAGATTATGTGGGTGAAGTTGAACTTTAAGCTGTGAAAATTTCAAGGCAAGGAGCAGGTGGGGAGAGCACATTCCTCCCTCGGATGAAGGCAGGAGAGGAGAGGATGTGTTAGGGGTAGGCAGCCGGTTGCTATTAGAGCTGCAGGGTTTGGGATGTCTCAGATTGAGGAAGAGATGAGAAGGGCTAGATGCTCACCAGTATTTACCAGGTAAATACTGCTACTGGGTACTGGACACTGTTCCAAGTCAGGACTAAGTGGGCGTGAAAGAACACTTGTCTCGGGTACAAAACCTAATGAGCATCAGGAAAAACAACCCATTAATCAAGACAAATATTATATGCAATAAAAAATCCCCCAAAATATGAGAAATCCGTGATGAAGATAGCAAAATTACAAATAAAATGGTGTCTGATTCTTTTTTTTTTTTTTTTTTTTTTTTCTAGTTTTGGGCATCAGTGTTGCTCAGCACTGTCAACGTTGTCTTCTTTAGAAATGTTGAGATTTTGTTCATCTTAAGGTTTTGCATTCTTTACTATTTTGGAAAGTTTCACATGAAAATATTATTTCTAATGATTACCAAGTTTTTAGCCATTAAATTTTGTACCTGACAATCATCAAGAATACAAATAATAATAAATGCTGGAGAGGATATGGGTCCCACAGAGTTCATGGGACTGTAAATTAGTACAACCACTGTGGAAATCAGTA
The DNA here is from genome assembly GCA_025594165.1 of Tamias sibiricus. NCBI lineage: Eukaryota > Metazoa > Chordata > Mammalia > Rodentia > Sciuridae > Tamias > Tamias sibiricus. Next base: position 11,941,434 of record CM046675.1, read on the forward strand.
TGGAGGTTCCTCAAAAGACTAGGCACAGAACCACCATATGACCCAGTTATCCCACTTCTTGGTGTCTATCCAAAAGAACTAAGTTCAGCGTATGACTATGATACATGCATACCCATGTTTATAAAAATGCAATTTACAACAGCCACCTTGCAGAATCAGCCTAGGTGCCCATCAATAGATGAATAAAGAAAATGTGGTATACATACATTATGGAGTTTTAAAAAAAACATAAAGAAGAATGTAATTAGGTCATTTGTAGGAAAATGGATGGAATGGGAGCGCATCATGTTAAGATCCAAAAGCCAAGGGTCATATGTTCTCTCTCATATGTGGAAAAAATCAGACAGAAAGAGGGATTTTCATGAAAACAGAAGGAAGAGCAGTAAGTAGAGAAAGGGGATATGGGAGGAGGGCAGAAGGGATGGGAAGGAGAAGCGCTGGGTAATGAAACTGACTGAATTAATATTATGTGTATATATGAATATATTACAAGGAATCACATTATTTTGTATAATCATAATGTACCAATAAAATTGAAGAAAAAAAATTTGTACCTGAGGCAGGTATGCCCCCTGAGTTCTGCAGGATGCTGAAACCTTTGCATTCATTATGTCAAGGAATGACTGCAGTCCATAAGTTCACAAATGGGGGGACATTCAAACTGAATGTTTTTCACACAGGAAATACTTTGTGTTTGAAATACATACAAGTATATAAACCACACAGAAACATGCAAACATCATATTCTGGGGATAGAAAATATCAACTAACTCTCACATGCCGGTTTCTGTTTATAACAGCAAAAGTGCAGAAAGACACAGTTCTGGGTATTTGGACTCATTTGTGTTTCTTTGGAGTGTTCTAATTTTTTTTATGTGAGATGAGCTAAAACTACCTTAGTCTTGTTAATCATTGGGCCACCACTAAAGGAAATGCTTCTCAAAGTCTGTACCTCCAAGTCCTAGCCATGGATTATTCTGGCTTCTTGTTATGACAGAGACACTATATGGGGTGAATGAATAGAGGGAATGGGATCAGGTAAAAGGACCGTGGGAAAGAAGTGGTGGAAGAAGTTCTAGAAAACAGCTGATGTCCCCACAGGGTGGACTTTGTTGGCACATCACAGGGAGCCAGGTACCAACCTCCATGGGCCTCAGGTTCTGCTATCTGGGTGGAGCCTGAGCATCCAGATGGTGCTAGGCACAGCAGTGAAAGACACCATGCTAGATGACCTGCAGACTCCACCTGACTGACTCCGTGTGATGCCACTCTCCAAGACCCTGCTGAAGGGAGACACACCCATCGCTGGGCATCTCATGCGTGTGGGCTGTGTTGGGCTGTGAGTAGGTTTGCAAATGGCAAAAACAATCACAGCTATTCCAGAAATATAGGAAGATTTTTTTTTTTTAAATAAGAGCATGTGTTTGTCAAAGAGAAGGACAGAGAAGATAGCTGTCCCTTGGGAGAGAAGGGGGTTTTCATGAAGTTTATGCTATGTAGTGAGAAATATCTATTCTTGCTCCCAGGTGCCAGAGTAAGATGTTCATTTCTTACAAATGAACTTGGACAAAGATGGTCTTTGGGGGATGCAGTCAAATGATAAAGGACTTATCAAGAACAGAGAGAGTTAAGAACAGGGACTCTGCACAGGAGACCCCCCAAGTTAAATGACAAAGCATAAGGAAGGGACACTGGGGAGTGGGGAACTGACAATCCCAGCCTTGGAGAGGTGAAGGTGCCCTGTGCTACTGCCATCCTTTTTGAACAAACTAGAGCTCTCCTGGGAAGGATGCCTGGCCACCACCTTATTTTCCAGACCCACAGTCTGGATGGGATCTGCCCTTGGTGTTCTTGAGCACTGAGCCGTTACCATTTCTCCTATCCTTCTCACAACCTCTTGCTGAAGCGTTTGGCAGCCTGAAAGTGGTATCTTGTCAGTGCAGCACAGTATTCAAGTGGGCCTGAATGACCTGAGTCACCACAAAGCTCGTCCCTCATGTATATTTCCTGAGAAAGTGAAGCACATCCACTCTTGACCATTTTACTCATAAGCATGCTAAAACAAATGTGTTATGAAAGCATTTCATGAAATGCCAACATCATGATGTGTTAAGGGTAAGAGCAACAACTGCCATCTGGGACAGCGTCCCAGACACTCGGAGGCAGAGCTGATGCTTCCATCTGCATCAGCCTCACTTCGACCTTGGAGAGAAGTCCAGCAGTCTTTGTTCATTTAGAGCCCTACTCCCTGCTTTCATATTAAATTAGAGCTCCCTTGGCATTGCTAAACAATGGCTACCACAGTACATCTGTCCCACATGCTGTTCTAGGACCTTCTTGGGTTGGTTTTTGCTTCTCCTAGGTTTGACTGTGATGGCTGACCCAGAGGGCATGCAGAGGCCTTGCTATGTGACTTCCTAGATTAGCTCACAGCTTTCCCCTGGATGATGTTTAAGATACTGAGCTACCCTGAGGCCACCACACTGGCGTGACCACATGGTGAGATCCCTTGAAGACACATGTCTGGGGAGACCTCTATGTCCTAGTGCCTGGCTGTTGGGGTGTTTGGGGAACAACCCTCCAGTGGCCCCAGTGGACAGGAAGTGGAGCAGAGAGAAGTTGCCTGCACAGTATCTGCCACAGGTTCAGAGCCATGAGCAAAATAAATACTGTCATCATTTCAAGACATCAAGTTTTAGGAAGTGACAATAAATATCATCAATGGAAGAAATACTTTCTGACAATCTTATATAAAATAGCAACCCTCTCCTATCACTTTCTCTGTTTACCATGTTTTTTATTTTTTCCCAGAGTAGTTGCAACCACTTAATAAAACACTTAATAATATACACTTACTTGATCTTATTTTCCTACACTGATAGAGTATGTTCTGTAAGGCAGAAGTGGACTTAGATGGTTGACCTTGCTAACACATAGTGATACAGTCTACAATGCATGAAAAATACACAATGCTCATTCTCATCAGAACAGTGAGGAATAAAATCATTCATCTATTTTAGATTACTTATGTGACAGTGCTCATTCTCATTCATTCATCTTTTTAGATTACTTATGTGATTTTGTGATTTGGATCAAATATTTGATTAGTGGAAAAAAGATACCATTCTTTTTTTTTTCTTTTTTTTTTAAGTACCTGGGATTGAACCCAGGAACTTAACTACTAAGCCACATCCTCAGCTCTTTTTTATATTTTTATTTATAGACATGATCTCACTGAGTTGCTTAGGGCTTCACTAAGTTGCTGAGGCAGGCCTTGAACTTGTGATCATCCTTCCTCAGCCACCTGAGCCACTGGGGATACAGGTATGAGCCACAGCACCCAGCCAAATATAAAATATAATATTTTTAAGCAACTCTATTTTCACATGAGCAGAAATGGCTGTGTTAAGATTTTGTTTTATATTAATTTTTTTTCACCATGTTAACACCAAGAGGGTCAAAATTAACAATTTGAAAATTACTTAAAGACACTTGATGAGTTTTGAAACATAGATATGCTCAGCTTTTCAAGAACCTTGTGAATGGACGTGGTGGTACACACCTGTGATCCCAGCACATGAGAGGCTGAGGCAGGAGGATCGTGAGTTCAAATCCAGCCTCAGCAATGGTGAGGCGCTTAGCAACTCAGTGAGACCCTGTCTCTAATAAAATACAAAAAAGGGCTGGGGATGGGGCCCAGAGGTCAAGTCCCCTGAGTTCAATCCATGGTACCAAAAACAAACAAACAAACTTACCTTCAACTTACAAAATCTTTGTAGAATTCTTTAGCACAACAGTTGATGCTACGAGAACACTAATCACAAATAATTCCAGATATTCGTTGGAAACTCACAGGTATACATCTGTATGATGTATCATTGTAAAGGATTTAGGAAAAAAAAAAAAAAAAAAACATTGGAATAGGTTACAAACTTATTTAATGCTGATATAAATGTGATTCTGCTCAATTCTTTGTTCTGATTTCAAAGTTCTCAACTTTAAGCTCCAAATTCTCAAGTGCTTGCTGGGAAGAATCTGCTAAGCAAGGCTACTAGACAGGAAGGGGAAGGCCATGCTTTGTGCGTAGGATGTCAGCACCTGAGTTTCTCAGTTCCACCCTCAGAGTCCCAATGAAAGGGTCAGGGCTGGAAGTGAGGGGTCAGATTTTAAACTTGTGGTTTCAACGATGATTAAAAGTTAGGAAACACTGTGATGGAAACAGGGCCCTGGGGTGGTCTGTGAGGGTTTGCCTCTCTACCTCTGTGTTGTACATTGCTTACCACCAAGTTGAGTGCTCAGCCTGTGTTGCTAAGTAATTTAGTGACAGGAGTCATGTTGAAGGACTATAAATATCTCTATCACCATGCACAGGAACCCTGAGGTAAATGGCAACTTCAGATGCAACATTTTGATGGTGCAAACAGAAGGGTTCAACTCAACTACCAGCCATGTGACCAGGACCCTTCTGACGTCCCATTACCATGTCTTGGGGGCTCTGAAAATCCATCTCCTTATTTACTGTATGAGGGACAGTAACTATAGATTTCTTCTCTGATATCCAGTGTGTGTTCACATTCCATTTGCAGTGTGCTCAAGTGTCTGCCCAACTTTCATCAGTAGTAAGCACTATGAGTTTTCTTTTAAATTGATGTCTATTTAGTAATTGAATAATTTCAATATCTTTGCTTAATAGTTGTTTTAGTCAACTTTTCGTCCCTATGACTAAAAGACCTGACAAGGTGTAGGTGTCTACCTTGCTGTGTTTATAGAAGAATTGCTCCACCAACCAAACCAGTTATAGGAAGGCAAAGTTTATTTTGGCTCATAGTTTTAGATGTTCAGTCCCTGGTTGTCTGACTCCATTGCTCTGGGCCCAAGTTGAGATAAAAAACATCCTGGCAGAAAGTTGTGAAGGAGGAAAGCAGCTCAGTACATGGTAACCAGGAAACACAGAGAGAGGGAAAGAGAGAGTTCTGCTCACCAGGGACAGAATATAAACCCCAAAGGCACACCCCCAGTGACCTACTTCCTCTATCTACACCCTACTTACTACAGTTACCACCCAGTTAATCCCTATCAGTGGATTAATGCACTGATTAGGATAAGGCTCTCATAACCCAAACAATTCACCTCTGAACTTTCTTGCATTGTCTTACACATGAGCTTTGGGAAGACACCTCACATCTAAACCATAACAATAGTGAAGTATTTTTACTGACATATATCTTTTCAACTTGATGACCTGTAATGATTTTTTATTATGGTATACATGATGATATTAGGACACTCTTCAGTGGCATAAAGTACATCTACAGTGTTGTGCAACAATCACCACCTGCCATCTGCAGAACTTGTTCATCACCCCAGGATAAACTCTAACACCCACAAAACAATACCTCCCATTCCCCCCACCCCAGCCCTTGGTCACCTTTGTGCCACTTTCCAACTCTATGAATATTCCTGTGTAATTTCCTTGTATACATAGAGTCACAGTCTCTGTCACTTTGCGTCTGGCTTGTTTTACCAACACCATGTTTTGAAGGCTCGTTCTTGTTGTAGTGTGTGTCAGAATGCCATTCCATGGAAGGTCGACTGATGACCCAACGTATGTATATATCCCACAGTCTGACCAGAAGCCAACACTCACAATGTCTAAATACATCTCATGAGAAGAGGAGTTTTTCTTCAAAGAAGGAAGGGGGACAGCATGCAAAGAAGACAGGCTCAAGGGTGGGGAAAATCAGAAAGGTGGAGCAAGCCTGGTCTTTCTGGGTGGTGAGGGCTATGGGAGCACCCTGGCTGGAGGGCTATCAGTGGGCATTGTATGAAGGTAGTCACCTAATGTTCACTTTCAAACTCCTACTTTATTTCCATATCTTCAGTATTATCAACCACTGTATTCACTAGTGCATAGTATGAGGGGCCCATCCCTGTACCTAGATACTGCACAGCACAGGAAATGAAGAATGGATTGCAATGTATGTCTGAGTCAGAAGAAGGACCAGCACTGACCATGAGATGGCAAAGCACTGAAAAGTGAGAGAGGGCTATATGCTGTCCAGGTGCAGGCAGGAGCATCAGGCCAATGGCACCAGTACTTCAAGGGCCACAGGGTCCCATCCGGTGACAGACAGGTGTAGGTGTCTATCTGGCTGTGTTTATAGAAGAATTGCTCCACCAACCAGACCAAGCAACCGTCACCACACAGTTCCTGCTGTGGGGGATGCTGTCCTTAATAGAACAAGAGGGCTACTCGGGAACATCTCAAGTTCATTCACATATGCCCAGACCATAAAATTCAACTACAGCAGAATTTCAGGGATGAAAATCTGGCATCTGTTGCTTGGGAAAGCCACTCCCAGGTAGGCAGTTAGGAGGAAGCAATTCTGGAACAGAGCTCGGGTCCACTTCCCCACTGAAACAGTGAAGGAGCCCTAATTAGGAAGGGCTGTTGCAGCTAGCTGGAAGCCATAAGTTCCACCTGATATGTATGTGACGCACCTGTAGGCACCCGAAAAGCTGAAGGTATATAACCGGGTGAAAGCGGTCCGAGTTAGGAGAACGGAGAATTCAGTCAGCCGGGCAGTCACTCGGTCGGTCAGAAGAATCAGAGCGGCCAGAACGTAGGCAGAGCGGTTACCAGCAAAAAGAGTAGAAACAAGAGAGCATAGCCTCTGACTCAGTTGAGGCCAGTTACTCAGTTGAGGCCAGTTAAGAATTAAGCTGAAGCAGAGTAGCCAGCGAAAAGCCGAAGCGAGCCGGCCAAAAGCCGAAGCAGAGTAGCCGGCCAAAAGCCATAAAAAATATAGAGAAAAAGCCTTGAGCTTTAGTATAAAGAAAAAAGTCATGAGCTTAAAAGAAAATAGAGAATTAAATAGCATGGTAAAAACCATGCAGAAAAAAAGCCATTGAGCTTTGGCAAGAAAGCCATAAAGAAAAATAAAGAAGAGGAAAAAATAGAGAAAAAGCCTTGAGCTTTAGTATAAAGAAAAAAGCCATGAGCTTAAAAGAAAATAGAGAATTAAATAGCATGGTAAAAACCATGCAGAAAAAAAAGCCATTGAGCTTTGGCAAGAAAACCATAAAGAAAAATAAAGAAGAGGAAAAAAAAAAAAAAAAAAAGTCAAAGCCGCTTATGCAATTGTGCTTAACTAAGTGCGTTAGCTGCTCCTCAGCAGTAGGCTTCCTTAAAAGCCGCAGCACCTCCTCAAAAAGGGCTCAAATATCCACCCTTTCAAAAATAAAAGGTGAAAAGCTAGGTAGGGAAAATAAAAGAAAATAGAGAAAATAAAATAGAGAAAATAGAAAGCACCTTTTTAAACTAAAGGGAAGGAATATGAAGGAGCCCTAATTAGGAAGGGCTGTTGCAGCTAGCTGGAAGCCATAAGTTCCACCTGATATGTATGTGACGCACCTGTAGGCACCCGAAAAGCTGAAGGTATATAACCGGGTGAAAGCGGTCCGAGTTAGGAGAACGGAGAATTCAGTCAGCCGGGCAGTCACTCGGTCGGTCAGAAGAATCAGAGCGGCCAGAACGTAGGCAGAGCGGTTACAGAAGAGAAACCAGATAGAAGACAGAAGAGAAACCAGATAGAAGAAATAATGACTGGTCAGAGTTAGGCCGAGACTCCTGAGGAAGACAGAAGACAGAAGAAAGAAGAAGGAAGAAAGAAGAGAGAAGAAAGAAGCTCTAATCTTTCTCTAAGCTAAGCTCTATCTTTCTTTCTCTCTAAGACTCTAAGCTAAGAAGACAAGAAGAAAAGCTCGCTTTAATCTTTCTCTCTAAAAATCTTTCTTTCCCTCTCTAAGCTCTAAGAAAGTAGAAGTAAAAGTAGTAAAAGCTTAACTCTGCCTCCGAGTTTTTTCCTCCCGGTTTTCGGTACCAGGCAGCTTACAAAACAGCCCAGCCTGCAGATGTGTGCTTACCATGAGGAGAGAATAAAGATGTGGAGGGTTTGCTAGATGCCCTTCAGTAGATGAATGGTTAAAGAAACTGTGGTATATATACACAATGGAATATTATTCATCATAAAAAGAGAATAAAATCATGGCATTTGCAGGCAAATAGATGGAGTTGGAGAATATATGCTAACTGAAGTTAGCCAATGCCCAAAACCTAATGCCAAATGTTTTCTCTGATTTAAGTATGCTGATTCATAATGCACTGCGGGTGGGGGCATGGGGGAGGATTAGATGAACTCTAGATAGGGCAAAGGGGAAAAGGGGAGGGAGGGAAAGAAAGGGGAAGGGGGGGCGTGGGGGTAGGAAAGACACTATGAACACATGAATGATGTGACTACTTTGTGTACAACCAGAGATATGAAAAATTGTGCTCTATATGTGTAATATGAATTGTAATGCATTCTGCTGTCATATATAACAAATTAAAATTTAAAAATAAATAACTAAAAAAAAAGAACTCTCTAAGATTCCTGCCGGGCGCGGTGGCACACACCTGTAATCCCAGTGGCCAGAGAGGCTGAGCAAAGAGGATTGCAGGTTCAAAGCCATCCTCAGCAACAGCAAGGCACTAAGCAACTCAGTGAGACCCTGTCTTAAATACAAAATAGGAATGGGTGGAGATGTGGCTCAGTAGCTGAGAGGGCCCCTGAGTTCAATCCCTGATGCCAAAAAAAAGAAATCCCTAAGATTCCAGAGAAAAGACTCCTACCTGGTTAGTTATTTGCTTCTAGTTAACTATTGGAAGATTTTTCTCCCAGTGGGTAATTACAACTTTCCACTGGCCCATGAGGCTGTGTCTACCATTTCTCTTTGTGTTTTCCACCCCCTTAAGCACATACATGCAGACACATACACAGGTGTGCACGGACACACGCGTGCACACACAACCTACCTCCTTGACATTTTCTAACTTTTTGTCTCCCTCTTGCTCTGAGGGCACTAAACTTATCTTTCTTTTAACTTTTGAACAGGAAAAAAAATCTGTTAAGATATCGATTGGGACATCATTACCAAGCACCAGGGGCTTTGGTGACTGACACGTTTTCTATAGTGTGTGAATCCTTATCAGTAATCAGCCGGAGGAAGGAAAAGGCAATGAGACAAATAAATGCCAGGCACCACGACACACTGTTAGGAGATGAGTTTTCAAGTCCCATTCCCTGAGGGTTGATTGTGAGGCCACGTCCCCTATGATGTTTACCATTTGCTTCTCTGGGCTGATGTCAGGTCTGCCCTCTCAGGCATGTGTCTGAATTACCGGAAAGGTAAACGGATCAGATAGAGTAATCAGACGCTTTGCCGGGTGTAATTACTTGAACTCACTTTATGGACACCCTTTGTGCGCGCGACCTTGGTTAATTCCCAGCACGCAATGCCCCCTCGGATCCGCCCCCTGGATGACATGCACACCTGGGAGTGTCCTGCACAGGGAGCTGGCGGTCCTGCGTTCTCTACAGCACTGTTCCTGGGCCCTTCTGAGCCTGCGTGGAGGGATCCCAGAGGCCTGAGAAGGCTAACTAAGAAAGAAGGCTCAGATTTAGATGGTGTGCGCATAAACCGAATTTCTAAAAATTAAGTCAATGAACGATGCTCAGTGGAATTGTTTGTTTATTTTTTGTTCAACCAACAAATTAGCCTTTCTAGGAAATACCTGAAGTATTCACGAGCCTTGCACTTCCTTTCTAGGGAAATATCAACATGTAGACCAACACCACCCTACAACATACTTGGATAATTGCTGGGATAAAAAAGTCCCCCAAAAAAGTGCTTCCAGGGAGCTGGGGTTGTGGCTCAGTGGTAGAGTACTTGTCTATCATATGTGAGGCACTGGGTTTGATTCTTGACCTCACATATAAATAAATAAATAAAATAAATATCCATCAACAACTAATAAAAATATTAAAAATAAAAAAAGTGCTTCCAGGGCCAGGAGCTAAATATGGCCCAATAGGAGAACTTCTCAAGTAGAGAGGTTCATTCTGGATACCTCTCCATGTCTCATTATTCTTCATGCTTTTTCTTTATCATTCTTTATATCTATCTATTTATAAATATAAATAGATCTGTCCCTTGGTAGCCACAGGGCACCAGTTCCAGGACTCCCTGATGATGCCCAGATCTGTGGGTGCTCAAGTCCCTTATATAAAAATCTCAGGGCATTTGCATATCCCCCATGCTGTGCCCCTGTACCCTTTGAATCATCTCTACGTGACTTACGCTACCTAGTATGATGTAAACGCTCTGTGCATACTTATTATATGGTGTTGTTTGTGGGATATTGATAGGGAAAAGTCTCTCCACGTACAGTACAACTGCACTTTTTCCCCCTCAATTATTTTCAATGTTCAGTTGGTGGAGTTCACAGATGAGGAAGCCATGGATACTGACGGCCGGCTGTGGGATGCTTAGCAAGAAGGACTTGGTCCTGTCTTCATGGAGTTAATAATCCGAGGACTACAGCACCAGCACCTTGTCTCAGCAGCACTTAGTGCTTATTACTGATTTCATTAACAACAAAATAGCAGTCCTAATGATAATGAGAGCTAATATTCCTTAGGCAATTGACAGGGGCCCTGGCGCCGTTCCTGGTGTTGTAAATGCATTTAGTTTGCACAGCAGTTCTGATGGGAGTGTTCTCACCACCCCATCACTTCATACCTGGGAAGGCAGAGGAACACGGGCCTTGAATGACATGCCCAAGATCACGTGTTTGGCAGATGCGAGAGCAACCCGGGGCATCCAGGCAGTCTCACTGGTGCTCTACCCAGCCTCTCAGTCAGAATGCTGGTGCTGTCTCAGATCTGAGTCTTCCCTAGTTCTCTGCTAATAGGAGAGCAAGGGCAAATGGAGCCAGAAGGACTATAATGGGGAGGACTGGAGAGGTGCAGCGAGCACCAGCAATGCTCAGTGGATTAAACAGAAAAGAGAGAGAGGACTGTGAAGAGGCTGCGATTAGGAATGATTAGCATTTAGGTAAAACCCTGAAAATATTCTATTATATCTTTAAGCAATTAACCATCCTGCTTCTCTTGATGAATTAGGGATAACCCCATGAACAGTGATTAGTTTTCAATAACTGTCTTAGTTATTTAAGGGCAAGAGAGACCTAGTAACTCCTCTTAAATAAGTGGAGATTTTGAATCTGGGTAAAGCATTTTTCTATCACTTGCTTGTATATGAAACCGCCTGAGCTGGGCAAGGTGGCCTGTAATCCCAGGGACCCCAGAGGTTGAGATAGGAGGACCACAAGTTCAAAGCCAGCCTTAGCAACTTGGTGAGGCACTAAGAAACTCAGGGAGACCTTGTCTCTAATAAAATACAAAAGAGGGTTGGGGACCTGGCTTAGTGGTTAAGTGCCTCTCAGTTCAGTTCCCAGTAAAATAGCAAAACAAAACAAAAAGCCCCACCTGTTATCAGTTTGTCCTTGCAAGAGAACTTCCTATAGCATTTTTGAACTTCTAACTTTTGATAAGTTGGTAACTTGACCAAATTTCTAGACTTTTATTTAACATTAGGTAATTAGATGTGGGCATGCCTCCTAATGATCTCACGTCCTTCCACCAGGCCTTTATCCTGAAGGCTTGGTGGAAGGATCTCACGTGAGATCATTAGGACCATTTAAGATCCCAACCATAGCAGACATGTTGGATTTACACTTCTCAGTCTCTAAAGCCGTAAGAAATAAATGTCTATTATTTATAAGCTACCTTGCTTGTGGTACCTTGTTATAGCAATGTGAACAGATTAAGGCAGTAATGGTACCACATAGTGTATTTGCTGAAACTAATCTGCATCACCCTTATGAAAGAGCAGCCTGGCCCAAAGCTATTTTCTACAGAAACAATTTTATCTTTAAACAGTTAGGAAATGGGGAAATAGCTCATGCTCTGTCCTGCCTGTGTCACAAAGGTGAAGACAGATGATAATAATCTTTCCTCGAGGTGTCTGAGGAACTGGAAAACCCCACAGTGGTTCCTGGGGTCCTGGCTTTGTTATCACTGGAGCAGAGTCAGCCACCCAGCACTCAGTAAGTTCCATGGAAATGAGGAGCAGCTTCCTGTTCATCAGTGGCTGCTCCCTGCATAGCTGGACTCTGAGTATCACAACTACTTTGTTTCTAGATTTTTAAAACTACGTGCACATAAGAAGCTACCATTGCTGCATTTCCCTCAGGAGCTATGGAAAACATAAGTAAAGCCTCAAAATAACTAAAAAGTTCATAGCAAAGCCAAGTCCTTGAGAAAGCCAGAAGCTCAGGGAAACCAGATGTGAATCCTCTTCGTGCCTACTGAGCAGTAACTAAAAATTAATAATAATAAAGATCAGCTTGACAGTCCAACTTAAACTCTTCCCATCTTATTTTAGTTCTTTTTTAGTTGACCAAGGAGAATCCTGTTTTCCAAGGACCCCTCCCCCTCCCCCCAAAAAAGCTTACAATGTGCACTCTCAGTGCCTGAACTGAGAGTGACTGTGGATGTACCTGCGACATCCCAGCAGATCTTTGGTATGGTGTCCATTTATATATCGTCACTATGGCAACTGTGGTAACATTTAAAATAATCCCAATGTAAATCTGACAGCACCTCATTAGATTTTCTTAGAATAGTGTAATTAGTGAGAAAAGATCACTGATTGAGAAGGTTAGGGCTACATTTCAGATTAACTATCACAATATTCCTGCTTAAAAAAAAAAAAGTCTCTAATGTAGCAAATGATTCCTTGGGCCTAGAATCAGGATACCTGGGCTTTCAAACTTCAAGCTTCATTTGGGGGAAAAGCATAACATTGAGATACTGTTTCCTGTCTTTAGGTTTAGGTAACTACAGAGGCTTATCACTGTTTTCCTTTCTTATAGCCGAGGAACCCGACGATACTGTGAGGTTGTGTGCAGAAAAACACAGAGTCCTATAAAGGTTAATCCCCTGGATCTTCACATTGTAGTTTGCCATCTTTATTTTTCTTAACAAATTGGATATAATTAAGACAAAAGTGCCATTAAATCAAGGTTGTCTCTGGACAAAAAGCCTCCTACCAATACAAGTGGCACAGACCTGATTCATATTCTCAATCATCTTTAAATCAATGGCTTGTTCCTGTGCCCAGAGGTGAAATTAAAATTAAGCAGGATTTTTAAACAAACATATTCTGTATTCTGCAGAGGTGAACTGGCACCACATCTGGGCCGCACTGTTTGCCAAAAGACGGCATTAATGCTCACTTTCACATTCTTTGGGGTCTTAACTGGGGAGAATGTTTACACTCTTGAAATCTTTTATAATGAGGAAGAATTTAGACTAATTGGCAAATCTAATAGAAGAGCTGATTAGTTCATACAAATAGCTCAACTCGTTGTTTGTCACAGAATTCACAAATGTGTCCTTTTTAAAGAGAGCTCTCTTCAATTTTATAACAGAGGGGGAAAAAGATACAGATAAAATCAGTTAGTTATTGTTCTCCAAAGACTTATTTTCCACCATGAACATTGGACTTAGAATCACATTATCCAATCTGAGTAGAATCTGCATGGCTGGCTGCAACCACTAAACCAAGAGAATAAGTAGGAGAGAGTGGTCTACACCCAGGATGCTGAAGGCCTGCATGATGTTTGTTACGGTGTGCAGATCTGTATAAAATTGAAGTTAAAATAAATTGCATGGATAATCTTACAATATTCCCTCTGCTGCTACTCAAGGAGGTATAACCTAACCCTAACCCTAACCCTTACCCACTAATCAAATTCATAGACATAAAGGTTGACATAAAGGTTGAGCCTTTTATAATTCCATATGATTTTTATCAGTGGTTAAGGGGAGGGGTGCAATTTGACAATTCCTAGGCACACATCTGATTGTCACAACTGGGAGAGGGAGGCCAATGGCATCTAGAGGCCAGGATGCTGCTGGACATTCTATAACTCGTGGAGCAGTCCAAAACATAGAATCTAAAATGTCATCAGTGTCAGGGTTGAAAGGCTATGTTTCAGATATACACACTGATTTTGTTCTCTTAACCTAGTAAATAACGAAATGATCTTTAAAAAATCATTCACAGTGTAACTTTCCCAATTTGTTCATCCAGACCCTTCATGAAAGAGAAGATTCTGGTGGAACTGCAATTTGTAAAGAAGTCTCGTCCGATGCAGTGAACTCCATTTGGCCTGGAGACAGACAAGCTCATCACACAGATCCTATGAGATGACAGTGGAGCTCTGCACTTGACTGTTCAGAACACAGGCCCCAGGCAGATCTTCCAATCTGAGTCCTGGAATCCCAGGAGGCATGCAGCATCTTCCAGGAAGGAATGATTCTTAGAGAAGGCCATTTTGCCATGATCTGTTATCTTGTCGTCCCTAAGACACCAGCAAAATCAATTCCAAGCCAAAAGCCAGATCAGGTGAGGATTTCTCACAATGAACAAAGATAGGTTCTTGAGTGACCCTGAAAACATCACCAATGCTCAGCAGAATGTGGAAAATCAAAGGAGAGAAGCTCTTTAAGACCAGATGAGAACACTGCTGAGAAAGCACATTGGAGCTGTCTGCACGCCATTCCTTCTCCAAGATGGAGATTTAAACAAAAACACTGGGGGAGGTGGATGGTAGGCGTGCATTTCACAACAAACCGTAAGTTAGAAGAAATTTCTTTTTGACGTAGAGAGATCTGTATGGGTGATTGAATACCTCTGCTACCACAGGTCAAGCCATCCGAATTAACACAAATATACAAGAGTTAAATTATTTCACCAGCAAGGCAAAAGCTTTTCTGGAAATAGGTACGTGGATCATATATCTACCTATCCCAACTAACGCCCTGACAAAATGGATCGGAGTCCACAGGAATTATTACCCCATTGAGAGAAAGCTTATGAAGTAGGTATTTTAAATTCAAGACTGCAATTAACTCAGTTCAAGTTAATGTTTCAGGATTTATACCAAAACGAGTTTCTGGGGAAAAAAAGCTGAGATCAGACTACAGAACACATCTATGACTCTGTTATATGAGGCTAGTTATTCTGGAAAGACAAGGCATCCCCCTTTGGGCTTAATTATAAGGTGGGTGAACCTCATGAATCTAGTTGAATTCAGGAAGACGATTAGATGACAAATTACAAAATTGTAAATTCTGCAAAAGATTGAGTGACTTTGAAACTAAAAAATAGCAGCCGATCTCTGCCTAGTATTAAAAAGTAGGAGGCCACAGATTAGAGACAGGCAAAGATGCCAAAGGACACTCTCCACTGGGGAGAGAACAAACTGCTGGCCCTCCACTGGCAAAGAATGGCTTGACTCTCTTGGGAGAGGTTTTGTTTGGATGGAGGAATTGGCCTTTTTAAGATACATGACATCATATGTTTCTATGTGTTCTGATTGTCCGTACTTTTTTGTTTGTTTATCTGACAGCTTCTATAGCTATAAGGCACGTGCCCGCAAATAAGCGAAGATGCCAACAGAGGGGAAAAGAAAGGTTTAATAAGGAGAGATAAAGAGTTTTTAAAAAGCTTTCATAGACCCTCTGACCTTCACTGAATTCAACATTCTTTGTTCATAGTATACAAGAACCATGCACCTCTGATTGCTTACATTTGCTGTACCATACAGTGGTTGTTATGTCTTTTTTAATTGACTTCATTATTATAGGAGGGAAATGAAATGCTCAGAAATTCATGAAAAACGTTGCTTTCCCTCCCCCCCCCCCCATGGAAAATTAGGCATTGCTGGGTTATCTGATTCCATGGGGTCTCTGGGCTTTTCATTGTCTTTGAGCTATTCTACAACGCTGTAAGCTGTAGAAAACTGATAATAATGCAAGAGATTCTTGTTCATAGAAATGCAAATTGTGTCCAGTGGAGATACAGTTGATTATTATTGCCCTATGGATATGGACTAAATTTACATAAACTAAGCAAATTCCTTTTAGCAATCCTGACCCTCTAGAATGTGCCTGCTCTTTGGGTTCTACTGTGAACTACTTGTAACACTTTATGGTTCCTCATGTATTAAGTAAAATATTTGACACATGTTCATTTTATATTTGTAGGAGACTTCTAGCTATATTCTCTTTTTAAAAGCCACACTGTAAACAATGTTTAAAGATTGGAAGGTAATACCCCTAAATCAAGTGCAACATCTTTTCTTTAAAAATTCAAATTTCTGGCAATTGCAGGTTGCCATTTCTTAATGACAGCAGTCAGTTCCAGCTGAGTGATGGACCTTATTGGGGGGGCATGTGCCCGAGCTGTGTTCCATGGTTCTCATTAGCATCTGAGTTTGCAAACACTGCTTTTTATACACAGTCACAATGCCCCTGCAGCAAAATGGTATTCAGTTCCAAATTAAACTCCTTGGTTTTAGGGTGCCCAGAACTATGGTGCTCATACTAGAGAACTCATGACCTGTCAATCACTGTCACTCTTCCTGTTTTACTTAATGTATACCTGTGTCTCCACTCCCAATTCCCTCTCCACAGACACCCCCTCCAGTGTATTTACAAAATGTCCTTCCAATCCATATTTTAGACATTTATGTAGATATATGCTACCTTGGAAACATTTATTTAGATATATGGATTCTTGGCAATGTAAGGGTTATACTATATATTTTAAGTTGCATGAAGGATAGTGCAACAAAAATCTCATTCTCTTTATTTTTTATACAGCATTGTTTAAGATTCATATGGGCATGCGTGAAGAGGAGTTCCTTACTGACGACTACTGACGAGCCTTCTATGATAGGTCTCTATTTCTTCATCCCTTCCTCTAGCAATGGCTATGAAGCTGTCTCCAGTGCTCTGCTACCACACCATGCAGCAATGCCCATCCCAGCATGCCCTGCGGGGGATCTGGGAGACGGACTTGAGTTCCTGTGTCTAATAGACTCGGCATTGCCAGACGCTTCTCCACTAAGTAGAGATGATTCTCCCACCAGCACTGCACGAGTGTCAATAGAGCACAGCATCAACTTGTTATGAACTTAAAGATCATGCAACCGTATCTGTTTTCTTTATTTAATTGGCATTTTCCTCATGATTTTGTTTCTTCTTGAAGTTGCCTTTGATCTTAAGAAAATAGCAGCCTCAGAAGAGAGCTAATAAATGAAGAAATATAAAAAGATTATATTCAATAGATTACATTATTTCAACTTCATGAGGAAATAAAGCGAGCATCAATGGGGCAACCTTTTCAGGATTAGATTCAGAGAGATGTGAACTATTTAATGCATTCATTAAAAAACAAACAAAACCTCCATACTTACATTAAAGAGACAAGCAAACGTATCAAATATTTAAATCTTCTACAAGTAATAATTAAAGTGTAGCTGTGGTTCTTCTGTTCATATTTTGAATAGGATAACATTTATTTATGCTTATTTTATACAGGCCTGACTGCCCAGCCAGGGTCAGATAGTGTCAAAACACCTTTAGAAACCCACTGAAACATTTTAATTTCTTTTTTGAAATTAATTTAAAAGAACTTTTAGATTGGGGAAAATATTTTAACACAAACTTTTGTTTTGATGGAGGGAAGGTGACCATGAAGGCAAACGTGAACACTCACAGATAATGCAGTCTAATTATACAATATAATTATATAATATACTGATATTAATTATATTATATATAATATATATAATCATTACATATCTTTGTTATTTGATCATATAATATATTCATCTATTATATTATATAATCATGATTATATATAATTTCATAATAATCTGACATGTTATATATAATATCATATATGAGATCATATCATACATTTTATATAACATAATCACATAAAATGTACATTATATATAAAATAATGTCATATTGGTTATATAATATTACATATTATATATGATTATGTACAGTATATGATTATATGATAATTATATTATTAGGAAATAATGTAGCTGTGATTTTATAGTACCATAAAAGATTATCAATATGAGTGACTATAGAGATATGTAGTTTTTATATATTTAGTTTTATGACTTCTTATTTATTATCAGGAAAGGAACTTTTGTTATAAAATTGTTTTATGGAACATGAGATCTACTGCATGACCAGGACTCATGAACTAGCCAGCACCACCAGAGATGTGGTTGGAGGTAGCAGGGGCTCTCTGTCCTTCAGGATTTGCTGACTTTGGGCGTAGTCTCACTGGAAGCCAGGCACCCTTCCCTCTGATAGGTATAGGGCTTCCTTTGACCCTGTTATTCCAACATCAGTTAACATGTGTTACGTAGGACCGCACAGTGTAAGCACTGTTCCAAACATGCTCAAAATCAACTGATCTGCATCCTGAAACCTTGAAGAGAGAACTCAGACAATCCTTTCTTTGTTCTTTCCTTCTTGGGTTGTTACTCCAAAACTAAAAAATATAGGAGCTCTGTTTGGTCCAGTGTGAGAATAAGATGCTTTATAAAATGGAGACAGCATCTGCATTTCCATGGGAAGCACTCAGTGGCCACTTTGAGGGCATGGCATCCTTTCTATGGCCAGCCATCCTGGGACCCAGCAGAGCTTGAGGAGAAGGTGTTACTACTCTCTGTTCCCCTCTTGCTTCTTTCTCTCTGCTCTGCTTTGCTACTATGCAATGCTCAAACTGCTTCCATTCCAAATAAATCTCCGCTGGGACTCTGCAGGCTCCTCTGTCACTCTTCCCCCTGGGTTCCCCTTTCTACACAGATCTCTTGAAACTGTGTGCCACGGACATTTGCTGTCCCCACTCCCCTACTGTCTCCTTCTGCCAGTTGTGTTCCACAAATGGTGGAGGGGAGATTACTATGCCTTTCAGCATAAACATCACTAACATCACTGGGGTTCAGTGGAGAACTACATGGAGTGGCCCTCTCTCACTGAAACCTCACAGGACTGGTTTTGCATCTGCCCATTCAGATGGGCAGCAAGCTCCTGAAGCCAGTGCCCTCATCTTACTAATCATCTTCACATTTTCACTCATGAAATAGGCCCTTATTATTGTGGACCAGAGTATATTGTTTTCACCAAAAGAAACAACAGGACTATTGCAAACTATCTGAATATTTGTATATGAGGTCAATTTTTCAGAGAATTGTTTTCAATAAAATGACATTATAGATAAATGTTGTGATCACTTCTGGGGAGGCCACAAACACACTCATCTGAATGCCTTCAGAGCCTTAGAAGAACTACTGTGACTACAAAAATCTGTCTTTGAAAGGGATGTTTCACTTCCTTTACCATGAAGTTCAACAGACTCTTGGAGCTAAAATTTTCCTTGCAGAAAATAAAGCATTTAATTACAATTTATAAGAGATCTATAGTCGCTACCGCTTTGCTAGTTTGTACTATGTGGTGGCTTATCAGAGATGCCCACGTAGGTCTTGGAGGGAGTGAAAGGCCAAGCATCAGCTGTATTTGGGTGCCGATGACTCCCTGGGACAATGGGAAGGCTGGCACTTTCACATGGATTCATTTAGAAGCCTGGGGAAGGTTTGTGAAGTCAGCACATAGGGTTATCAGAAACACCAGATGCTTCCTTCCTCTGAGAGTGTTCAGTGGGCGTGAAAAAAACATTTTGCTGAATTACACATCTATGACATGAGATTTCAGAAATGGGAATTTGGTTTGGGGAAAGCAGTATTTGGTCCTCTTTAGGTTTAATTTTTATAAATTGCAAAGGTGTCCCTTAACCTTTCAGCATGACACAAGCCTGTTATAGGTGCCTGAATTTCCGTTCCAAAGAGACAGCAGAACATGCATCATGTCAATGGGTCTGAACAGGGCCTGTGAGTTTTCAGAGTGGGTGGGAACAAGAGTTCTCCAGATACTAAGAATGACATAGCAGATGTTAGCACAAAGGAAAGAGCAAATGAGATGTGAATTACAGGGTGACGAGGCTTGTATGAATCTCATTTGTCCAACCATCTGAATGGCACACTCCAGGTATTAAATGAGCTAGACCATATTGAGCACAGCTTCCTGAATAGCACAGGAAGAAGGCTTAATGAACTATGCCCACTTGCGTGTCTTCGTATCATCTCGCCTCTTCAGCCAGCCATAGCTCACGCTCCTCCAAGTCTTTTAAAGTAATGCTTTGGATGATTATGACCTTGTCATTCCATTTTCCAGGTAATGTAACATTAGGGATTATTACATGATTAGTAATTTAATTAGCAGCTGCATTAGCAGAGATTCTTTTGCAAATTAAGAACTTACTTTTAATAACCACTACACATGGAAAGAGCTAGCCATTTGAGGTGTGTAAATTTCAGCTCTTGACATCCTCATACCCACCCTGGAAACTCAGCTAGCCCTGACTTTGTAAAATATCACTTGTCTGCAAACAGCTCCAGGGTTTGCAGAATACTCTCCATGTCTTAATGGCTTGATCATATTAGTGATGCAAAGGTACAGGCCAGGATATCTTCTCTTCTTCCGCTTCCTGTCACTCTTACTGATCACTTCTGAAACCAGAGGAAACCACTTAATCTTGAGTAGTGAGCAGAGACTATAATTTAGTTTGCCAAGAATAATGGATAGTTCTGCAGTACATTTCTCATTCAATGGATCTGTACCTCTGTTCAGAGGAAAAATTTCAGTGGTCTGGTACTATGAGTCAATTTTAAAGCTCACCCACAGATCTGCTTTCCTCCACCTACATCTGGGAAATAATTAGACCAAAAGGAATGCTTGAAACATATTTGTGTGGTTGCAAAGCCAAGAATTCCAGGAAATGTTTCTGGCTTATAGAAAATGTGAGGATTTTTCAGTGTGTTCTTTAAACTAAAAGCAATTGGATTTATACCATATATGTCTGTGTTCTGAATACAATTCTTTTTTCCCTACTTCATTAAAAATGATGTTTGCTTAGGAATCTACCAACCTAATAGTACTGGGATGACAAATAAAAATCTAATAAACTTCTTAGCAGATTAACACTGAAACATGCATGAACCACAATGATGTACTTTAAAACTTATATCCCAAGACTTAAAGACATCCCATGCAGGTGTCTTGTGTAGCTGGTAACTGGGAAGCAAGGAAAGATCAGAGAGATAGAGTTCCTTATAAGGAAGTTAAAGGGTCAAAAGGGGGGAAATGAAACCGCTAACCAAGGTTTGACTCAAAAAAGATAAAACAGGAAGTCGCCTGGAAGCCCTCCTGCTTTCCTCATGTGCCCCCAGCTTTGCTGGAGTCAGGTCCCCAAAGTTCTTTGTGCACACCTCCTTCCCTTCCTAAACTCAGTGACATTCCATTGGTAGCCCAAAACTGGCTACAGTGGGCATATTTCTACATTGGAAAATTGCAGAGACTGTTTATTTTTTTCCAGGCATAGCCCTGAATTCCATCTAGCAGCAGCTGGTCTTAATAGAAGGAATCCATAGCAGAGAGTCAGGAGATGAGCAAGTTTACTTTTACTGTGTCTCACGCCCACCTCTTTATGTTTCAATATCCTTCCGCTGACCTTTCTGTGGATTTACGTGGCTTCCAGGTTCAAATCATCTATAGAAAATGGAGTAAAGCCTGAGTACTACTACTATCTACTGAGTACCTAGGATCACAAAGAAAAATCCACAGATTTGTGCAAGACTATGGACTCTTTCCTGGTTATGTGGCTTCCTTGCTCCATTCCATGCACAGCAGCCACAATGACCCCTTTGTATGTGCCAGACGGCATCCCATGGTTTGCTCAATCTTCTAAAAAAAAGTCATGTTTGTGCCATGACCTAGAGGTCCTGTGACCTGACACCCTCTCCCCTTGGACTTCAATGGGTACTGCACTCCCTATCACCCACCACCTGCTTCTGTTCACACCCTCCTCTTGCTGTTTACCAGATATCTTAGACACCCTTCTGCTTCATGGCCACTGCAAATTGTACTCCTGTGTTGAATGTATTAGAAAAACAAGGCAACTGCAGAGAAGAAATGGCACCAGAGTGGTATCAACAGGGTCCAAGTGTTATAAAGCACATCCTCAAACAGGCTGCATAAGACAAGTCTGCAGAATGACAGGAAATACACAAAGAGATGAGGTCAAAGGGAAACAAAGGAAAATGGAAAAAGTGCTAAGGAGTGATAAGATGATTACCTTGGTAACCATGCTAGAAGAGGCTCTCAAGGACCCACAAGGCAAATAAAGGCAAAATGGCCTCTATTTGGAGCCTCTCTCTCTCTCTTTCTAACAGTACACAGTATTTTGGAGGGAGTCAAGCAACTGTGGGATAAATCAAGCATAAAATTGGCATGTACAACACCAGCAAGTGTTGAAGAGTTTGAAAGTCAGTGGAAGAAAATATTGCCTGTTAAATAAGGAATCAGACTTTTTCACAGATCACTGTGAATCACCGTGTAAATCAAAGATGCATTTTTCAAAGGAAGTTGCAATCATTATTGTTGAAATAATTTACTAATATCTATATTAAGCAAGGACTAACCATTAGCTATGTACTAATTTTGTACTAAATGACAGGCATCTGTCTATCCATATCCAAATAGATAGAAATACATGATACACAACTATAGACAATGCACTATTTTATATAATACCTGTTGGCATATTCTATATATAAATGGTACTTACCTATATATGCATATATGTTTATATATACATACATATTTTTATATGTCTGTGACTGGGAATAGATAATACTAAAATATTAAATATGCAACTGGGCATAGATAATACTAAAATTGCCAATTAATGATGAAAGAATTGAGGTGGTGAGTTTCTAAAGACTCTAAGATCTAGTAATGAGGGCTGCTTGGACTTGGGTGAGCAGGCAGTTTATAACCAATTCCCAGTCATTCTCCCACCAATCTACCTTCTCCCTTTAGTTTTATTATTTCTTAGATGTGTATAATTTCTTTAGCTTTTAGTGCCCAAGAGGTTGTTTAGTGAGAATTTCAGGATTAGCCTTGTTTCTGCTTTCTCCAGGCCTGTACCCAAGTTGCTGAGATCTTCTTGCTGGCCCTTCTGTCCTCTGTCCATCCTGGTATCCTAATTCAAATCTAACCAATCTCCAATGTGTTGTGCCAAATAAAGGTGCTCACCCTGCTGCTTCCCTTCTTAGGCTGTGAAAATACATCCTCATCTCTGCACCTATGAGGTCTGCACCAGGGTCTATCTCAAACAACTTCTAACATTCCCCACAAGGTAAGTAAAGCAACTGGGAAGAGCATTTGTGCCCCTTCTATATCTGTTTATAACTTCTATTGGTTGTGTTTGATATGCAAGTTTGAGCTTGTAGTTTGTATGTCTTCTTTTATTTCATTATTCTAGTAATTCACTTTATTGTATTTTATAAGTGTACATATGCAATGGATTAGGGAATGAGAAATGATTTCCATCACAGCCAACTTGAGCAACATGTCTCCTGTGTAAGGTACCTGGCCCTGCTTGCCTGGGACTGACGAGTTTCCAGCAACATGAGACTTTCACTTTTCCAAGTGGAAGAGACCCAGCGAAACCAGGACAAGTTGGTCACCACAACCTATAGTCCTCAGTCCAGATTCCAAATCCCCTCACTTATCTTCTAGACCTCTTTGATCCAATCTTTCCCTACTGATTACCCTTGATATTTTGTTCACCATATCACCTATCAGTTTATTTTCTGAAATATACAGTTTGCAATTATAAGGCTCAGGATGGACCAAGGGATTCATCCTAGAAGTGTTCCTGCACCATGATGAGTCTTTGTCTGAGAAAACAATCAATGCAGCACGGGAGGAAGGAACGGTGCTTCTGGAGCAGCATGTGGGGTGAGGGCCTGCTCTGCACTCACCTGCCTGGCTCTGCATGGAGGACTTTCCATCTGTGAATCCGTTGACTTTTCCTGGTGGCTAATTTTGTGCGTCAACTTGACTGGGCCACAGCATGCCCAGATATTACTTTTAGCATGCCTGCAGAGGTGCTTTTCGTTGAAATGAACAAATGAATCAGTTGACAAAGCAAAGCAGACTGCCCTCCCCAGGGTGGTGGGGCACTCACTCTAAGTGTGTTGGAAGCCTGAACAGGACAGAGAGGAGGAGTCAGGTAGGATGCATTGTCCCTGCTGGATAGTTTTCAAGATGGAACAACATTCTTCTCCTGCACTTCAGCTTGAATGGACACCATGGTCTTTTCTGGTCCTGGGCCCTGGGATTTGAACTAGGACTTAAAAGTGACTTCAACTGGAGCTCATGCCATTGTTCTGGCTCTCAAGTCTTCAGACCCAGACAGGAACGATATACCTGCTCTCCTGGGTCTCCAACTCACATGGCAGACAGTGGGACCTCTCTGCATCATTATGTGAGCCACTTCCTTACAATGTATAAGGAATTCCAATATCATACGGAATTGTCTCACACAATGCACAATATCAATATGTGTCTATCTACCCACCTTTTGGGTCCTGTTTCTCTGGAGAGCCCTAACTGATACTCTCATGTGTAAATTACCATGGTGGCATTGGGTTGTTAAGCTAATTATAAAACAAAATTCATATACTTCAAGTTACCAAAGCACTGGTCATATTACTCAATGCAGTTAATCTACTATTACAGTTTCAATAGATAACACTAACATTGGTCTTGGGGTCCAAGGGCACGTGGAGGTAAAAACAGAACACACATGTAGCATATATTTATCTTCCTTGATTCAATTTGACAAAAATGCATGTTGATCATTATTTGGAAACTTTGCAATTAGCTATCCTGAAATTAGATCCATATTAATTTGGAATCTCTAAAATCCATACCATGGAGAATAAGCTGACGATGTCAGCTCCACTGTGTACATTATATTCTACTGCATGCACTACATTGTAGTGAATGTGCTACACTGATAAATAACTTTTCATTTAAATAAACAAGACATCTCATTTCATTGTTATTCTCAGATAATAGGGCTTGCTTTTTTTCATCCTGATATTACGTTATTTTATGATTTTGCCTTTAACATATCTTGTTGATCTTACGTTTTATTTTTGGTTAGATCTAATTGCTCAAAGGCACCGTGGAATATTCACAAACACTATATAAATATTTTTGGAAGGGGATAAAGTTATTTTCAAACCATGCAAATTTATACCATGTAGAAACCTTGCTTTCAACACTAAACACTTCTGTAAGATTTTGAAGCATGATTTTCCACCTCTAGTTTTGCATCAGCACCTCTTGTAGGTCATTAGGGCTGTAGCTGTAATTGTCACCAGTCTAGTCAAGTGTGAATCTTACATGTGGCACTTGCTACCGTCAGATATAGAAACCCATAAGAAGTTGAAGGTTATTCTTGCCATCTGTTCATATTTAACTATTAAAAAAAACCACCTAACATTCCTTTTAAAACAATGTTTGTGTTATCTGCAAATTAAATATTGATATGCTGGCCAATCTCCTAGCTTTGATCAGCGGTACAGGAGTTTCAACAATTTCAAAGCTTAATACTATCAATTACAATAGTCATTTGAAAAAACAAACTCGTGTAGAATTCTGGCCAGTTTTCTTAGACTGCATATGTTTGTCCAACATGACAATGAACTAGGTCATTTCCATGGAGTTCTCCCCTCTTTGAATGTCCTTTGTGAGACCTTGGGTGGCAGGTAGGGTTTAAACATCTTCCTAAGATTCAGGGCATATTACTTACCACTCTTCAAGTTCCCAAGGTTGACATCTCTAATGTGGGAGACCAACGTCATATGCAAAGGGCTTTTATGACTCTTCAATATGAGAATAGTTCCTTCATTTATTCAAGGAACCCCTACAGAGCCCCCCAAAGTCCCCCAGGCACTGTTCTTGGTGCTGAAGGCACAGAGGTGAGGACCAGTCCTGATGCAAGTATAAAACATGCCACCAAGAGCTGAGCTCACACTGGGTCACCAGGGGTGGCTTCCTCTGGATGTCCACACAACTTGACTCCATCTTCATCCCCCTCTCGAGCCCCCCAAAATGTGCTCAATGGAACTGCATCATTATTTTTGAGGCACAGCTGTGTCATTGGCATTTCCTTACATTGTCAACAATGCAAATAGTAATGTTTGTATCCAGAAGAAAATTTTAAAGCCTTTGAATAACAGAACTATTTTTAAGAAACAAATACCTTTAAGGAGACACTTTTAATATATCTTGATTCAACATACTGTATTACAACAGGATTATTTCTTTCTAGATATTTAATGATAAAATCACTTTCCCCCAGTTAACAACTAAACTCATTTCATGATTTTCCTCCCAACCCTTCATCTGTACGCTTGCAAGCAATCATGTGGTGTGCACATTATTTTTTGTTGTTGTTTCCTTCACATAAATGTTTTTCCCTGGTTTCTAAAGTCGAACAGTTACTCTTACTTTATTTTATTAGATTTTAGTCCTAGAAAATCAGACAGGACATTACTATCCTAGTGTTGGGTAGGCATTTTCTCTAAATTTTTTTTTGAGCGGGGGATATGGATTTTCAATATATGATAATGGAACCACTTATTGTTAAGGACATAATTGTACTTGTAAATGCAAAATAATTCTGCCTCTCTTTCTAAATGTCATAAAAGTAAGCTCAGAAGAGGAAACTGTTGGAAGGAAGAAATACGTGTGTGTGTGTGTGTGTGTGTGTGTGTGTGTGCATATAATCTTCAAAAACTATATTATAATCATGGCGTTCATTGAATTTAAATTCTGTCCACTCAACCTACAGAAGTTGAATCCCCTTGAACTAAAATATTGCCAGATATGTGGATTTTACACATTCCTATAGGTTCTGATAGATCTTGTTTTCCTGAATAGAAGAAGAGAAATATGGTTTAATTAGAGGACCACGAAGTAGAACAAGGAAGTACACACATAATCATACCAAGATTACCAGATTTTTGAACTTTCATTTGCATAAAAATCACAAATTATTCACATTTTATGTAGTTACTAACTGGGTCTTATAAATGGCACACTAGTTGCTAGATGGTATCCTCTATTGCTGATTTAACACTTCCAGCTGCCAATGAGATACAGCCACTTAGCTGGGCATGATGGCACACACGATAATCCCAGCTACTCAAGAGGCTGAGGCAGGAACATTGCCAGTTCAAGGCCAGCCTGGGCAACTTAGTGAGACCCTTGCTCAAAATAAAAAACAAAAAGGGCTGGGGGGTGTAGCTTAGTGCTAAAGTGCCTATGAGTTCCTTCTCCAATACAAAACAGAGAGGTGGTGGTGGGGGAGACTAGGAACATGAATCATCTAAAACTAACTTCCTTTCTATTGCTTTCCCAACAGAGCATTTCTTCCAGTGACTCTCTATTCAAAACCTAGACTAATTATTCTTGAATTTTACCTTCTTTCTCTACTGCAGTGTCAGATTCTACTGACTTTTCTTTCATGAAATCTCATCTTTTTCTTCCCATCTTCTAACTCCGGACCACACTGCTGGACACCTCTATGACAACTAAATCTTCTCATTAGTCTCACTGTTTTGTGCCCTTCTGTCATGCCAATCTACTCTGGACACAGACACAAATTTCTTCCTAGACAGCACTGGGAACATACCACTTTCCAATCCTTCCTTGACACTATCAGGGCACACAGGTCCATGGCCTGTGCTCCAAAATCCTGAACACACTGAAAACAGTCACTCGACATGCAGGGGATACTTGCACATGTATTAGATCCTTTTGCATCAAAGTCTTCTTATTGACACATATTATAACAACAAAGAAGAGCACGTAATTATACATTGCAATGAATTTCTCCATACCAATGCACCTGTATCCAAATCACACCAGCTCTCAATGATCACAACTATTCTTTGTGATGTTATTAGTCTGCTAAAGGGAGATCATGTATAAATAAAAGAGCTTGAATTCAAAACAGTTTGTCAAAAATCCAGAGCCTACATTCTTAACCACATCTGTAAGCATGATCAACATTTAATCCAGATCAATTATATAATTATTATATGCCAAACACTTTTATACTTTTTTTTTTTTGCCTCCACTCTCCTGCTATTATATTGACCTAACACTTTCTCTTTATTTCTGTCTGTATCCTTAACTCTCTGCTACTTTCTCCCTCTATCTTCCATTCTTCTTTCAATAAGCAGATCAAATCCAACTTTCCATTGCTTGGAATATTTTGATAACATGATGTAGCAGAGAGAGACCAACCTTTGCACCCAAATACTTCCAGTCACTAACCAGCATTTATTAAAAGTCTCTACATGGGACTGGGGATATAGCTCAGTTGGTAAAGTGGCTGTATGGTCTTCACAAAGCCCTGGGTTCAATTCCCACCCAACATCACCCAAATGAAAGCATTGAACCCCCATGAAAAGCAGATCTACAAACAACCATTTAATTGGGTTTCTCTAAATTGAAACTTATCAAACATGACATCTGTACCACAATGCCTGGCATGTAAAAACCATTCATTAAAAAGATAGGTCTTATGCTTATGAAGCCTGCAGCATCCCTCTCTCCTTCAATAACTGTCGGTATCCTCTCATTGTTTGAACATTATTCATGCATAGTGGGTTTCCTTCATCACTGACCTAGATTGCTATTGATTCCTTTTCTTCTAATGCAATTTCATCATTGTATATTCCTAGGGTTTCCAAATAGGTAGTAAGTCCCTTGCAGGCAGGGACTGCATTTCATGCTTGAGTGAATTTCTCATTGAAGACATGTTCATTAGCCACTCTTTATGCATGCTTCAGTTCATTAATATCCACGTTATGGCACAAGTCAATGGGTAAGAAGCTCCTACATGACAAATAAAAGTGATATCTAAAAGCACCCTGCACCAAATCTAATACATTCAATAAAATTATGTCCCCGGCTGCAATGATGCATTTATAGGAGGCAAAAAGCTGACAAGAATTGAGCTTCTCAGTTTAATTTAATTACCTGCATCACAGTAGTTAGTTCTAGAAAGGAAAGAATAAGTGTAATATGATTCTAATACCATTCAGAGGAAGAAGAATTTAACTTTCTGAGAAATAAAACTGCTTTAAAAAATCCACACAAGTCTGTGCTGTTGTCTTTAAATTAATGATCTCACCCCTGGGCTATAAGAAATACTTATTGTACAGGTGTAAAAGAGAAACAAATGCAGCCATGTAGAGAGGAAATAAATGCATCCCTGGAATGGAAAGTAATCAGCTTGGAAATGTAAGAAATCGAGCAGGAAATGAATGAGAATCTTAACAAAGCATCAATATACCAATTCTCGCCAATGGTTCTAGTGTTCAGGCAGGTAGTGGGGGCTGTAATTTGGGGGGAAAATCCTTTTGAGATTTTTAAAAGGAGGAATCAGTGCAAAGCTATTCGTGTCATGGTTTCTAGAAGCAGTCCCACTGTTTATTGCTAATATTTTATGTGGTGGTGATAGAAAGCAAAGATACTAAGTAAAAAACATTTGAAATATCACCCACTGCTTCTGAGAAGGGGTCATGGTTGCTCACTCCATCAGCTCCTGAGCGCTCTTGAATGGGTGCACACCAGGTGGTGGCGGAGGGAAATGAGAACAGAATCACCCCTCCTAGCAAAGCACTTACCCAGAGAACATAGAAGAAGCTTCAAAAGAGACTCAGAGGGAGAGGTCAGAGACCTGGGAAAGAAGGAAGGGACCGATTTTAGAGCAGTTTGCTGGGGCTCAAGATATCGTGAAGGCAAGATGGGTGAGACAAACGTAACTTAAAACATCTAAGCACATTCACCCTCACTGCCACTTGGGTGGGAGACAAATATTGTAACCAGGACAACAATCAATGTGAATTCCACCACATTCTGCTTGAGGGAAGTTAAAACACACACACACACACACACACACACACACACACACAAAATACAGTCCTTCTACCACCACCTCCCCACCTGGTGCTCAGGCACCTGTTTTGGGGTAACTTAGTACAATAACAGCAGCCACAGTGGCAGTTGATGTTTGTGAAGCACTCAGTATTCACAGGTAGGAAATGAAAGGGAATGAAGGCTGAGCACTCAGGGAGACCATCTCATTTTATTTCCACACAAACATCCTGAGGTAAGTGCTATTATTATCCCCAAATGGCCAAGAAGGTAGCTTAGATTATAGTAGCTCAGCAATTTTCCATAAACGCATATACCATTTCAGTAGTTGGCCACCCAGACTCCAAACCCAGACTCTAAACTACTTAAAGTTTCCTTGAAATAAAAACAAGAAACCCTGAGATACATTTATCGAGAACTGCCAGGAAGGGGAGATGGCAAGAGGATTCTAAAAGTTATTGTGCTACTGTGATATTTTGGTACCATCTTCAAAGGGTAGATCAGGAGAGTATTTCAGACAGAAGAAATAGAGAAATGAGGCCAGAGAGGCCAAGTAACTACCACGTAGAGACCAGGACTGCAATACAGTGTTCAACCTTGTGTGTTGGTTTCATTCCACGCAGGCACACTGATGGAACTGTAAGGTGTTTCATCTTAACACTGCCCAGGGACTATCAAATTGGAGAGACCCCTATTCACCCTGTCGTCACCAAATATATATAATAAGTGACTCCAGAGATTCAAATAGGTGACACAACCAATCTTCCAACCCACAGAATGGGGCAAAACATTTGCAAACGACGTGTCTGATCAAGGACTAGAAGCAAGACTATGTAAAAAGCTCTCTAAGATCAACAGGAAAAGAATGTGCACCTTGATTTGAAAATAGAAAAAAGATACAGAGGGACATTTTACCAAGGAGGATATGGAGGTGATAAATAACACATGAAAAGTTGCTCAACTTTATTAACCATTAGGGAAATTCAAATTAAATGACACTAAGATATACCTGTATACAATACTAGTGAGCATACCAAAGGCTTGCAAGGCTGGGGAAGAAGGAAACACTGATACAGTGCTAGTGGGGTGTGTTAAAAATGATACATTGTGCAGAACAGGTTGGATGCTTCTTAAAATAAAAAACAAAAAACAAAAAACTAACCATGCAGCTTCCATATGAGCCAGCAATTACTTACTTCTGGACATTGATCCAGAGATATGAAAATTGATATATTTGTAAGTGAATGTTTATAGCACGATAACTTGAAAGAACTAAAGACTGAAAACAACCCAGCTGTCCTTCAGTGGTAAATGGGTAAACAATGATACATCCACAAGATGGAAATGTGGAAGGGAGTTTTTATACACACAGCAACCCAGGATGAATTTCCAGAGAATTAGGCTGAGTGAAATGAGTGAATCCCCAAAACTTACATGCTGCACCCTTTCATGTATGTATCATTCTTGAAATGAAAAAAATAATAACAACAACAACAGAAATGGAGAACGGATCGGGTCAGTTCAGAGTCAGTGGTTGCTAAAAGTTAAACAGGGGTGGTATGTGAGGGAAGTGGGGGCTCTAGAAGGCAAGGCAAAGGATCCTGATTTAATTGACTCCCCTGAGTAAGAGAGGGTTATGGAGAGGGCTGAGCACTGGCACCTGAGACTGGCAGCAGTTTATCAGTCACATGCCCAGCACACAAGTCTCAGGTGAGCACACTGTCCCATGAAGGTCCACATTGGGATGGCACTTGGGAACAGACTGGATCACCAGGGGCTGTTGGAGGCAGGCTTTGCGGTATCAAGAGGATGGGGAAGCTCCCCTTGGTTCTGTGCAGGACCCCATGATAAGGAGGGCTATTCAGCTGCAGGGGCTGTCACAGGGAAGGAATCCGGAGGGACCTTGTAGTTGGACCATAGGAAGTGCTGGTTTTCCCCAGGTGACCAGGCACACAGGACAGAGGGTGTTAATGTTAGACCCCATACTACAGCTCCCCTAGGGAAGGAAGTGCTGTGACAGGAGGCGTCACCTTCCTGCCAACAGTCTTGTGGTCTTGTGCCACAGTTTTGCAAGACACTATTACAGAAAGAAAATGAGCAGCCTAAGAAGTCAGTGGAATAGTGGCTTAGAAGAGGAAAATTTATTTTCCATTACCTAGACTTATTCAAGAATAGAAATCGGTTCAGAAAAAAATGGATCAAACTTGAACAGATAGCCTCCTCAGTACTACAACACCACAAATTTCAAAAGATGACTACAGAACTTAACTATTCTTTTTATGTGTCTGTGTACTATCTGTGGTCCTTTTCCCCCCACCCCCCTACATAATTTGGGATGTATAAAAGAGGAAGAAGGCATGGTCCTCACTCCTGAGGCTGGTCCAGCATTGCTGTTCCTATCAATCATCAGAGAAAACATGAGGTAATACAGTCCACTGTGGTTCTAGTTAGAGCAATATAATACGCTCAGTGAGGGTAGAGAAAGTTTAAATTGTGTGTACTTATCCAGTAAGGAAGGGAAAATACTCAGAGCCATCATATTAGAAACTGAAGAAGCAGGGGCAAGTGGAAAAATGTTAGGTTTGAGGTATATGCGGCAAAGGTACTCAAATGTACACTGTGTATTCCTGCATAGCAATAGCTCATCCCAAACAGAAATCTCTTTTAAGAGTTCAGTGGCCATGACATCAGATTCTGATACAAAGCAGCTATTGACTACCTGTCTTCACACATATCAGCTATTTAACTGGGTGTTATGCTTTGGATGTGAGGTGTCCCCCCAGAGCTCCTGTGTTAATGCAGGAAGGTTCACAGGTGAAGCAACTGGATTGTGAGAACTGTACTCTAGTTAGTCCATCCTGGGTTGAATGCACTGACTGGGTGGTAGCTGTTGGCAGGTGCTGGAAGAAGTGGGCCACTGGGGATGCCCTGGAAGGATGCATCTCCCCTGTCTCTTCTCCTTCCTGTCTCTGCTTCCTGGCTACCATGAAGGGAACAGTGCTCCTCTGCCACCTCCTTCCACCATAATGTTCTGATTTACCTTGAGTCCAAAAAAGGGAGTTGGCTGACCATGGAGTGAACCATGAGCCAACATGAATTGTTGCTTCCCTAAGTTGTTGTTAGGTATTTTTTTCACAGTGACAAACGGTAACTAACATACTGGGCCTGTTCTGTAACTTCTCTGAGGCTCATTTTCTTATGCATAAAAAGCAAAGAAATGAACACTGAAAGCTCATCATAGGATGGCTGTAATAATCACAAAGGGTTTGTCACAGTACTTATAAAATCTGATAAACATTAATGACAACTTAGAAGCTGAACAGGTCTGATGGAGCCAGAGAATCAGGCATATAAAACATCAGGCTCAGGAATCTCAGCCTGGAACACCCAGAGGTAAAGAGAAGCCTTTTCCTAAAGGATTTCCTATTCATTAGCTAACATGTAGCATTTGTGATGTTTATTGACAGGCTACAATTCTTTTGTTGCTCTTCACAATTGCTCTGTTGATTCACTGTGATCCCAGTTTCTCAAATGAAAAACAGGTTCAAAGACAGCAGCTTACTCAAGTTCATGCACAGTGAGAACCAGATTTCTGACTCCTGATCTGAGCTGCTCTGACCTTCCTGGCCTTCAGAGAGGACATTGCTACAGATAGGTAAGTGATAGCTACTCCCAAAGTGTGCTCTACATCAGCCAAGGAAAGGAGGGAGGCACGTATGAGGAAGTGAGCAAACCTCACACATGAAAATCCATCAATACCTCCTATAAGGACAGGAGTCATTAGGGAAGGTGGTCTTAGATGGGAATGAAGAATGGTGTGCAGGCTGAAGCCAGTGACCTCAGTACCACAGTCAGCCAAGATGATAAAAGCCCTTATCTTTGGTGGTTGCAATGGACAGAAAGAATTGGAAACATTTGGAGACAATCTATAAGAAATTGGCATATATTTTGATACAAATGTTTTAAATCTTGTAATAGTAATCTTTTGATATTTGATGTATGAATTAATTAAAGTGCCTCTTCCAAAATGCCCCTCCCCATTAAGAACCACCTTCAAGGTAATTATGAGGGGCCAAAGATCCTAAAGTCAGTTTCTAACTATGACAATTACAATAAAATAATACTATTTTCTGCCCAACTAGACAATGGTCCTACCATGTACAGTCTTTTGAGATGTTGTCCAGTACTTCTTTTCCCCAAGCATAAATTCTCTAGGAGAATGGTAATAATGTAGTAAAAATATAACTTTTCCATTATTTCTAAGAGCATTATAATATTTTAACAAGAATCTTAAAATTTTTCATGAAATACAAACACAATCAGTTGTCCAAGCCCTTTCTAATTAACCAAGACTTAGAAAATAATTTTGTGGATTTTTCTTAACTACAATAATGATTTTAAAAAATGGTTTTTTGACAGCTTTCTTCCTTGTCTCTGTCTTTTAATGACCATTGGCTGTAATTCTCAACTCTGTTGGCTGACTGATTTAATTTACAGGTAAATTCTGAGTGTCTAAATTTATAGGTAAATTCTTTTACCTGACAATTAGAAGCATAACTCACTGTCATGTCATGGCTTTGCTTTGATTTCTAAGAACGGGCACTATACCAAACTCAGAGTCACATGTGGGTCGTGAAGGAGGGCAAAAGCCATGGGTCCAATTTAGAATAGATCAGAAAGAAACTACAGTCCACAGAGCTGAGCTAGTTGACTCATAATCACAGAATTTGCTTCTTGT
The DNA here is from genome assembly GCA_025594165.1 of Tamias sibiricus. NCBI lineage: Eukaryota > Metazoa > Chordata > Mammalia > Rodentia > Sciuridae > Tamias > Tamias sibiricus. The sequence continues at coordinate 11,975,865 of CM046675.1, forward strand.
TTTGACAAAACTTATTTCATTTTAAAATTTTATCACCTTAGAAATGGAAGATACAGTCACACTGGTACTAGTACATCCACATTTGTAATAGAAACGCAAAGTATTAAGGGAAGTTTTAGTCTTTCCATTTCTCCCACTCCTGGACAGAGGGCTTTGCAAGGGGACACCTGCCCTCCCACCTCTCCCCTTTCCATGTCCCATGCCATTCTCCTGCAGAAGAGCCAGAACAATTGATACACCACCAGAAGGATTGAGAGACAGAGGAAGTGAGACCTAGGACACACTGGACAGTATAGGGTTGGGTTTTAGTAATTTTTCTTGCCCCTGTGACCAAAGAACCAGAAAAGAAAAAACATAGAGAAGAGGAAGTTTACTTGGTGTTCACGGTTTCAAAGGTCTTAATCTCTAGATGGCTGACTCCATGGCTCTGGGCCCAAAATGAGGCAGAACATCATGGCAGAAGGGCATAGCAGAGGAAAGCAGCTCAGGATGTGGCAACCAGGAAGGAGAGAGAGAGAGAGAGAGAGAGAGAGAGGAGAAGAGAGAGAGAGAGAGAGAGAGAGAGAGAGAGAGAGAGAGAGAGAGAGAGAGGAGAGAGAAAGAGAGAGAGAGAGAGAGAGAGAGAGAGAGAGAGAGAGATCCTCACTAGAGAAAAAATATAAACCTCAAAGTCACCCCCCCCAGTGACCTACCTTTTCCCATTACATCCTACCTGCCTATAGTTACCACCAAATTAGTTCATATCAGTAGATTCACAAACTGATTAAGTTAATGCTCTCATAACCCAATAATTTCACCTCTGAACTTTCACATACGTACTTTTGGGGGATACCACATATCTAACCCTAAGAGGAGGGGAGAGACTCTGAAACATTTATGGAAGGAGAAATTTGGCAGCACAGGTGAAGCACGTGGGTAGGAGAGAAAGGAAATGTCAGAGTCCCTCATGGAACACATTTCAGATCCCCTTCTGGTCGGGTTGCCAAAACAAAAGCAAAATAAGATTTCCAGTTACACTTGAATTTCAGATAAACAACTAATTGTATTCAGCACAAGCATGTTTCAAAGAGGCTGGATCATCTCATAATCTCATATTTTCCTTCTTTCTACCTTTTTGTTGTTGTTGTTTTGCTAAATCTGGTGGTTCTGTCTTGCAGTTTGATTAAGAAATGATTTTTTTTTTAAATTATCTGTGGACTACTACTACTAAGTTTCTTCGACATGGCAGGTATTTGAGAGAGGACTAGATAGACCCACCCTTCAAGGGTTATATTTCTAACAGTAGGCATAAGGGTGATGCTGTGGGAGATCCCTGGAGTTGGGTAGATCTTGGGTCTTCAAAATCTTGAATTTGCTGCAATAGATCCTAGCTTATTCAGAGATCTGAATGTTTTAGCATGAATACACCAATAATAATTATTAAAATTCAAAAGTTCATAAAATATAATAATATAATCCATCCTAATAAAATGATTCTTTTTCTTCAGGAAAGGTATCCCATGGTTAAAAGAATGTTGGAAAGAATCAGATGTATGCAATAATTTCAATTTAACTATAATCACTACTTACATGTGGCTGGAATTTTTTAAAATGAGCTCTCTTCCTACAATAGAAGAGAGAAGAGTTGTGCTATTGCAATTTCACTTCTGTTAAAATTTAAATTGTGAGAAGAAATTGTATCAACAAAGCTCTTATTTGGCTGAGTCTGCAGACAAAAGATAGAACTCCTTATGAAATATGAGGCATGACTGAACTCAAACAGGCACTGTAATTAATCACAATAACTTTTCCTAACGGCTTGGGAAAATATAGAATATCTATAAGCTCTCCATTTCTGTCATCTGCATTTTGTGATTCCAGTAGATTAAACAAATATTTGATTTTTTAAAAGTTGAAACCAAAGCCGCGGCTACAACACTTTCCCAGCCTGGTCCCGATGCTAGCCTCCTCAGATATCTTCTTAGCCTAGCGTCCCTACACGCGCAGGCCAGACCCCCACTCGACTCCGCGGCTCACAATATGGCACGCTTCTCTCGTCAGTACCCCAAACCGAAACCGAAACCCCTTCGTCCCTTCTAGAAGAATTAAGACAGCCTATATCAATTGAGTGTAACTTAATTACTTTATTTTCTACCCTGATGGTAATTTTACTCTTCAGCTTAGCAGTCAGTCGCTATTGGTCATGGCTCTTTTCATCCCACTCGCAGCCCAACTGACTGCCCGCTACAGCTTCTCCTAGATAATTTGATCAATCTAGGCCTGAGTTCTGAAATAAAACCACAAAAATTAGTTACACTATGCACTCGCGATTGGCCAAAATATCCTTTGACAGATCGATGGCCTTGCATGGGTTCAGTGGACCCAGATGCTTTACAACAGCTGTTTGATTTCTGCCGGCAATCGAGACGGTGGGAGGAAGTTACCTTACGCTGACGCGTTTCTGCTCCTCAGTCGAAACCCCTCCCTCAATGCTCCGCAGCCAGCAATGCTTCAGCCCTCCTCCCATGCCGACCCAAGGAGCCCATCCCCAGATGACCCGGACTTCGACCCAGGGTTAGAGGTTCGGCCGCCTCCTTACCACCAACCTAAAAACCCCATTACACCCTCCGCGCCGCCTCTCATAGATCCACCATCTTCTTCCGCCCCGACCCTCTCCATCCGAGACCCTACTTCCGCCCTCGGGCTCCGCCCCTCATAGATCCGCCATCTTCTTCCGCCCCGACCATGCCTTTAGACCCTCCTCTTCCGTCTCCTCCTCCTACGTCATCCCCTGCGACGGATTCACCCCCTCCCCTCGCGAATTCCGCGCCGACTATACTTCCTGATTCCTCCGCCGCTCCTGCAACTTTTCCCAGTGCAGTTCAGAGCCAATTCCAAACCCACAGGCTATCACGCCGTCTAATCCCAACTTCAGTCCCCCGTATCACCCGTTCAAAAAGCAGACAGAACAGATGACACAGACCATAGCGCCTTTGCGGGAGGTAGCAGGGGCAGAGGGAGTAATTAAAGTTCATGTCCCGTTTTCAATGACAGACTTATCGCAGGTTGAAAAACGGCTGGGTTCTTATACGACAGATCCCACAACATACTTAAAGGAATTCCAATGGGTCACTCAAACATAATGACCTTACATTTAATGATGCATATGTCATTTTAGCAAATACCTTACTCCAGAAGAACGCAGACGAGTCTGGGAACAGGCACGAGGCTATGCAGATGAGAAATAATAGAACTAATCCAGACTTTCCCATTGGTCCCCGAAATAGTGCCCGAGGGAAAACCGAATTGGGACTATAATTCGTCAAGGGGCATAACCTTAAGGGACCAGTTTATCACGTGCATAGTTGCGGGCCTTAGGCAAGCAGCTCAAAAAACCTGTCAATTTTGATAAGCTACGGGAAATTTTTCAAAAAGGGAAGAAACTCCCTCTGAGTTTCTTGATCGGCTCACGAAAACCCTCCAACGTTTTACAAATTTTAGATCCAGAATCTCAAGGAGGGCGTCAAGTCCTTATGACTTATTTCATATCCCAGAGTTACCCCGACATAAGGGCTAAGTTAAAGAAGCTAGAACAGGGCCTGCAACTCCTCAGACTGAGATTTTGGCTACAGCCTTTAAGGCATTTCATAATAGAGAAGAAGAGATGGAACGTCGCAAGTTTCAGAAGCATGACCTTCAAATGCTGGCTCAGGCCCTTCGGAGCTCTGATGCTCAGGCCTCGAGAACAGGGGCTCATAAGTCCATACAAGGGGAAACCCCCAGGGCCTTGCTACAGGTGCGGGAAGGAAGGACATTGGGCAAGAGCCTGCCCTAATCCCAGGGTCCCTAAACGTCCATGCCCTAAATGTTCCGAGATGGGACACTGGGGTGTTGACTGCCCCAATCCCCGCAGGGGGGCTGGACCAGACACAAACCCCAACTTGCTGGCACTGGCTTACAGAGGACTGACGGGGCCCAGGGACTCCTTTCCCGACCATTGACATCGCCATAACAAGAGCCCAGGGTTACCCTCCTTGTTGATGGCCGCCCCATAAACTTCCTGCTGGACACAGGAGCCACTTCCTCAGTCTTGAAGGAGTTCTGGGGCCCCACTACTATAGCACCATCCCCTATTGTCCGGGGTAGAGGGAAATGCTATTTGCCCCCGCAAGACTCCTATGCTGTCTTGCTGGCTTCATCACCACCTATTCACCCCATCAATTCTTAGTAATACCTCAATGTCCTGTGCCTCTACTGGGCCGAGACATAATGGCCAAATTTGAGGCCTCAATTACATTCTCTAATCTGCCTAGTTTAGCCGTGCTCCCTAATTCATCTCACTCCATCTCCACCTCTGTCTTTCTCCTTACAGTGTTAGAGGCCACTAATGCCTCTGAGGAAACCTCCCAACCCCCTACCTCAATATACTTGCTCTTCCAGTCCCACTGATCCCTTAAAAATTCGTTTCTCTCGTGTCCCCAATACCAACTCAAAATATCTTCTCTGTTTTTTCTTGTTTTAAAAACCTCTAACCAGTTTTTCACAGGGACAATCAACTGTTAAAAAAATCAACGGATGACTTTCCAACCAGAGAGCCCTGCTGAGTCTCCTGCCCTTATGCTGCCACCTGATGCTCATTGTGATGTGTTTCGCACTCTCCATTGGCCTCTTCACCGTAAGTCCCACCTGGTGGAACACAGGCCTATGGGAAAATAATCCATCTCACCTTCTTTCCTTTTTTGCTTCCATAATAGTGTGTACCTGCAAACTCACAAGACCCACAATTTCTACATGCTCTCCGGCTGACTCCCTCAGTGACTTTCTGCAAAAGCCTGATTTGACACCCTCACCGACATATGGCTTCAAAGAAACTTCATCCATCCCATACCTGTGACAGATTCATCTTTTCCACGCGAAGGGTTTTCTGTTTCTTTTTTAAAGCTTTGCTAATGAATTTTTCTCCCACCCATAAATGCTGGAACAAATTCCTGCTCTGCTTCCAAACCTTTGCCAGGCCCCCCTGTGACCAGGCCCTGCCCATGGGAACCTTGTTATCTTTGACATGGTCTTCACATGACAGACAGCTTCTCTGAGATCATACCCCTGCTCCCTCTCAGTTCTGGAATTTTCATGCATTGATCTTCCTGAATAGGAAACATGCTGTTTTGCACTTCCACACCTTACCTAACTTCTACCTCTTCTCCTGGTCTTAGCTTAGACACCACCTTTGAGAAGTCCTCTTTAACCAAGACTAGGCAAGTGACCCTGTAATTAGCTTCAGCATATGAGAAATAGAAAGCCTGCTGGTGCATTTTCAGAATACAGTATTTAGCTTTATAGGTAAAATGACTTGGGATGTAAGAAAGGCATCTAGTAGGAAGAACAGAATGAAAAGTTATAAGCAATTAACACTGGTGTGTAAAAATTCACAGCCCCTTGACAAACAGGAGGTGACAGGAAGGGTCAGATCTGATCAATAGAGATAAACTCTCTAGTGCCCAAAGGGACTTTCCCACCACAGGAGAACCAAGGGGGTGGGGGGCAGTGGCGACAACCAAAGGTATATTTGTTTAAATAACTCTACAGGTGACAGTAAAACCTAAGTGACCTTCAGGAAAACTATGCACCCGCAGTTCTCAGCCAATGAGGAACTGGGGGAGGGATCTTGAACTCCAGGGGATAAAATCTTGTTGTATCCAATATGTGTGTCCCTGATTACTAGGCACCTGATCTTGCAAGACTTTCGTTAAAGTAAAGCCTAATGTTTTGCTGTTCCTTGTATGTCTTAGTTCATTTTGGGGGCTTTGGACAGGTGATCGTGTTTCTTACAAGTACATCCTAACCTTATATTAGCCACAGAAATATTATAATCAATTGTTAATATTTCTTTGTTCATATGTTTCACCAGACAGACATTTCCCTTAGGTTTGAGACTTACTTACAACTTTACCCCAAGTACTTAACACAACCTTCACACAGAACAAGCTGTCAATAATTGTTGTCGAATGAACGAGCAGATAAATGATGTTTGTGCTGCTCAGAATTTAATTTGTCCTGGCAGATTTGCCAATGGAAAACTGGTTGTATCATCAATGAAAACAACAGCCATTCAAACCAGAAACCACTGAATATTGCTGCAATTAGCAAGAACAGGTGGAATTCAGGTATCAAGGTTTTTTTTTTTTTTTGTTGTTGTTGTTGTTGTTGTTGTTGTTGTTGTTGTTTTTAACTTTTAATGTAATCTTTCCCCTTGAAAAAAATCCCCACAGAAAAGTGGTCCCCTGTAGATGCCACCAACTGTGTTTGTACCCTGTGTCACACATCACCCCCCTGTGAAACTGTGTTTGTCCCTAGCATTACTGAATAGAGACCACCCTTTATTAAATCCTCCTCATTAGAAAACAAAGCAGATGGCTCAGACACACATAATACATTGATCAAGGAATGGAAAAGTGCACTTTTAATTTCTAGTCATATTAGGCTGCTAAGGATTAGATATGAGATGTGCCCCCAAAGCTCCTGAGTCAATGCAGGAGTATTCAGAGGTAAATGATTGGACTGTGAGAGCTACAACCTAATCAATCCATCCTAGTTGGAATGGACTGACTGGGTGGTAACTGTAGGCAGGTGGGCTGTGGCTGGAGAAGGTGGGTCACTGAGGGGTATCCTGGAAGGCTTCATCTTGCCTTTGTCCCATTCCTTCCTTTCTCTCTCTCTCCTTTCCTCCCCCTCCCTCCTGCATTCCTTCCCTTCCTCTCTCCCTCTCTGCTTCTTGACCACCTTGAGCTGAGTGGCTTTCCTCCACCACACCCTTCCACCATGATGTCCACCCGATCTGGGACCCATGGCAATGGACTTGGCCAACCATGGACTGAACCTCTGAAACTGAGAGCCTCCTCTAAGTTGTTCTTATTTGGTGTTTTGGTCACAGTAATGGAAGCTGATTAACACTGGAACCATGGCTACACTGTCAATATTTGACCACTTGGACATCATATGGTTACCCAGGTTGATAACTGTTCAATTGCTCAATGGTCTAGAAGATAATCTAATTGGCTTTCTTAATAACCGAAAATAATGAAAATTATGTTCCACTTTTTTTTTTTTTCATTATTTCAAGGCTGGATCAAATAGAAAAATTATTGCCTGTTCATTTGCTCAGCAATCAAACTGCCAACAGATGTCTTGAGTAACCATACAGATTCAGACAATGGTGGTGAGTTAACATGAAAAAGTTAACAAGTTTTGTATGTTTCTACACATGATCATATGTGTCCCCCAAATAGGCGAAAACAGTAGAACAGGAAGTGAGAAGTCCCTGGTGTTTGTTTGGATCTGACCTTATTGGGAATGAGACAAGAAAATTTAAAAAAAGTGAATTCAAACTCTGTTTAAAATGAGTATTCTGCCCCTCCCCCAGCCCCCAAAATACGAACTGGATTATTCATTAATTAATAAGTTTATTCAGTCTGCATATTGACTTGAAGAACTCAACAAGCTTTGTCCTAGTTTAGTGAGAGGCATCACAAACATGTAACCCTCATAGGTGGAGAACATAGACAATATGGAGTCATTTTGCCAGTTTTGAAAACTTCTGTTCTGGGTGGGATGCAATAGTAGTGGTGGCTTCCTGTTACTGGTTCTTGAGTGGTCTTGGAGAGATCAGCAGAGTGAGTTTAAATATCAGCTAACTACTTTCAAAGTGCCTGGAGAGAGGAAGTAGCTGTATGTCTGAATATTTGTATCCAAGAGGATGAACCTGCTAGATTTGATATGAGCTTTCTGATTTATCCATTTTGTTCTGAGCACTACCTATTTGAAAGCTCAGTGGTGTTATTTTAAAACCAGTTATGAGAAATTTATTAGACACTGAAAGAATATGTTGGGAAAGATATAATAAGAAAAAAAAAATACCTAGGTTTTCCCTGGGCTGTTTTCTTGGGCTTTATAAAGGAAATACCAAATAGCTGCTATGGCCTTGGTACTTAGTCTCTTGTCTCTAAATCCTGGACATAATTTTTCTTTATATCTCTACTTGGTTTATGATATCTAATTATAGATGTATAAGTCTGTTGAGGCATACCAAATAATCATAAATAATATCAATTAATTCGACACTGTGGCCTCCCAGCCCTCAGATTTTCAGCCATCCTACCTCTATAAAAGCTGTGTCGAGTCACGTGTCATTTTTAAAAACATTTAAACCATCTCACAGTCTGACAAACACAACACAGAAAGCATTTGAAAAGGAAATGTTTTACTTAAGTAAATTACAGTGTTAAAAAAAACACTGTCAAAACACCACAACACACTTCATTTCAAATCATTGACTCTTGAAAGAAAACCCTAGAAAGTACAACTCCCAAATATAGGAATTGATGGGTATATGGTATTCCTTTGAAGTAATAAAACCCCAAAGAATAATGACCAGAACTAACTGGGAATGATCCATCTAAGCACCTGCTTTAATTGCTAGTGCAATATTAGCCTAAGATATTTGGGATGGTATTACAGTTTAGATGTGAGGTGTACCCCAAAACCTCACATGTGAGATAATGTAAGAAGGTTCAGAGGAGAAATGATTAGGTTGTGAGAGTCTTAACCCAAGCCCTGAATTAATTCTCTGATAGGGATTAACTGAGTGGTAACTGAAGTGGTAGGGTGTGGCGGAGGAGGTGGGAATTGGGGGCATGGTTTTGGGACATATATTCATATCTGAATGCAAGGGTTTAAAAGTCACATGGTATCCTAAGATCTGAGCCTACATCTCACCCTCCTTGAACAGGAACTTCGGGCAGACCCATTGTGTATGAAGTCATCAGCAGAACTTTTTTCCCAGCCAGATCCATCACTGATGGAAGTAAGCCAGGACCATGAGAAAAGCTTGCCCTAGGAGCACAGGTCGGGAGCACAGATGTGGGCTTCTTTTATTAATGAAGTCCAATCAATATGTTCTATCTTTACTGGTGACCTAGGGGGAAGTGAACCAAAAAAACTTGTCAATTTCCCAAGCCAGCCCAGTGTGGTGGCACAGGCCTGTCATCCCAGCAGCTTGGGAGGCTGAGGCAGAAGGATCTCAAGGTCAAAGCCAGCCTTAGCAATTTAGTGAGGCCTTAAGCAACTTAGCAAGACCCTGTCTCAAAAAAGGGGGGGTGGGGAGGATAGGGATGTGGCACAGTGGTTAATACCTCTGGGTTGCATTAATTCTTAGTACCAAAAAAAAAAAAAAAAAAAAAAAAAAAATTCTCAAGCCAGTCAAAATCCAAACATTTGAACCAGTAATAATAATAGTAACAAATGATAATAATAACAAAATATATTCATATTAGATATATCCAATAATTTTTTTGCTTAGTAAAATTTAACTGTCATTGTAATGCCAGAGATTTACAAAAGTGAGCAGTGCCGAGGCCGGTTAAGAGTATAAACTTAGGTACTGTTTTTAGAGGTCAAACTGGAAACATGCATACCAAACTTCACCCATCTGTATTCTTTTTATGTAGCCATTCTACATAACAATTTGTCTTTGCCCCTTCCATAATTCAGATATGTGCAAAAATTATTTATGTGTAAAACATTCTACAAGATTATTTATAAAGCAAAAATTTGGAAGCAATCTACATGTTCAACTAAAATGAATTATTTTTAAGAATCACAGGATATACATATTAAAGACATTGTTTTTTTTTTTTTTTTTTTTTTTTTTAATGTTGTGTAGGGTTAACCCTGAGGAGGCCAAAGAGGAAATTACCCAAACCTGGCTCAGAGACTGCCAACTAAAACCTCTTGAACTTGAACTATACAGACACACAGACTCCTGCTTTTGGCTGTTGTGCTTTCTCTGCCTGAATCATTCATCTTTTCCTCTCAGCACTGAAACCGTTCTCTTTTTTCAAATCTAGTCTCTTTTAAAAAATATTTTAATTCATCTCCAACTTCAAAATCTTTGTGATTTTATGTATAAGCTAAGATTTCTAATGTTCCTTTCAAATCAGACTCTCCCGCAGTGTGAGGCCAGCATTGTCCCCAGGGAATGGGTTGGAGCCAGGTCACCCTGCCAGACAGAAAAGCCTCCCCTGCAGAGCTGGGCAGGGCTCTGGGCTTCGTCTGGTGGTTGCTGGATCCTGGTGGGTGCTGGGAGAGGGTCCAGGGCAAGCTGGGGCTCTCAAGAGGGAGCACTGCGGAGCCCAGGGCAAATGCCACTTGGAGATGGCTCTGTGTTTTGTGTCAAACCCTTTTTAAATAAAAAGAGACTTTTAAATAATCAGAGACTCACTCAAGACCTCAGTGTTGACCCTTTCATTCAATGGGACCTCAATGCCACAAAGACACTGGAAGGCTGAGAGAAATTTCAAGCGTGAACTGGAGACAGGAAGAAAAAGATGGCCATAACCAACAGATTGACCAATAAATAACCAAAAGAGGTCATGAGATGGAAAATGAGGGATAGGTGTCTCAGTTTCTGCCCATCAAAAGCATCTAAAGATGAGGGGAGGCAGCACATGATTTTTTAATGGATGTAATTTGTACTTAGAAGCAAAAAAAAAAAAAAAAAAAAAAAAAAATCCTTCTGCAGATTAGCATTCAAGGAAATTCTGTTTCTTTCTTTTCCTGGCCTATTGACCTTAATCAGGTTTTCATCTATTTTATGCTCTCTTGCTTTCATGTTTAAACACGGTTTGCTGTCCCCATCAGAAAGTGTAACAATGATAGAAACTAAGTTTCCAAAAGGCTTTTAAGAACAACATTTAAACTGTTACATTTTTTCTGTAAAAGAAAAATATTCTACTCTTCTATACTTAAGACAGGATTCAATCATTGGGCAATGTGCTAACACTTCATTCAAAGGGCATCCAGGGCTGGGCGCAGGGCACATGCCTGTCACCCCAATAGCTCAGGAGGCTGAGGTAGGAGGATCACAAGTTCAGAGCCTCAGCAACTTAGTGATGCCCTAAGCAACTCAGTGAGACACTTTCTTTAAATAAAAATATTAAAAAGGGCTGGGGATTAAGTGGTTAAATGGCCCCTGGGTTCAATCTGTGGTCCTAAAAAAAAAAAAAAAAAAAAAAAAAGCACCCAGGACCTGTCTTCAAACTAGATGCCTTTAATGTGTAAATTTGCATGACTCTGCCCCTCTGACAATACTGATTAGCTCAGAATGGATGCAGAATTGGTTACTTGGATATAATTGCTACTTTATGCTCCTAAAACCTTGAGAAAATTGGATTTATTCTTTTTTTTAATTTTACAACATATATGATAGATATTTTTGTCAAATATAAGTAACTTGCCCAACATCCAAACTCATAAATGTCAGAATGGGAAGTGAAGCCTGGGTTTTCTGTCTCCATGACTTATAGTCTTTAAATAAATCACAATAAAAAAAAAACAATAAGATAAGCAGCTAAATTCACTCTGTTTTAAGCACTTTTCATAACCTAACAATGCTGTGAGGTAGATACTATTTCTGTGTCTATTTTGAGGCTGGAGCAGCTGAAGAACAGGAAGACCACAGACCTTGATCAAGATCCCAGAGGGAGGGAGGGAGAGTAGAATTTGTTTCTTTTACAGAAGAAACATAACAGTTTAAGTGTTGCATTTAAAAGCCTTTTGGAAACTTAGTTTCTATCACTGTCACACTCTCTGATGGGGAGAGCAAATGGTGTTCAAACATGAAAGCAAGACAGCATAAAATAAATGAAAATCTATGGGTTTTTAAATATAATGCTGCAAGGTCACTAATTCAAGGACTTGTGACATCCCTTAAGCTGAGACACTGCTTCTGAATCATGCATTTATTGCCACCTCCCTCTGGAGGTGAGATTCCCCCATGAGGAATGCATCCCCTGGACACATCTCTGCATTACCATCACAGAGGATCTCAAGCATCTTGGTCGTTTCTGCTAACCCAATGTCATGCCTTTCTTTCCTGTCTCTGCGGTTATTCTGTGTACTTGTAGATGAGAGCCCTGGATGCACTGATGGATTTGAATGAGCAATATTCATCCCAAGGTGCAAGCAGCAATCCACAACATTTGGCCATCAGTGTGATTTCAGCAGAGGCTGGGGAAACATTCTCAGCCTCAATCCACTACCTTCAACATTTCTTTCTAAACATGTAAGAAGGCGCCATTTTGAATTTAGAGGTATAATCTATGGAAAGATTTTTCAATGAAAAGCTAAAAACTCTTCATTTGGGATCTTTGAATGGCATGTTCTCAAAGAAACATCCTATATTTGTTTTGTTATAGAACACTATATTAAACCTAAAGATTGGGGCTGGGGTTGTGGCTCAGTGGTAGAGCACTTGCCTACCATGTGTGAGGCACTGAGTTTGATCCTTGCACCATATATACATAAATAAAATAAAGGTATTGTGTCCATCTACAACTAAAAGTATTTTAAAAAATAAAATAAAACCTAGAGATCTAAAGAACATGACATTGAGCTTTCACAGATTGTGAGAATGATCGCTACTTCTGTACATAAAAGGAAACTGCATTGAAGAAGAAGAGTGATTTTTCTTTTTCTTTTTTATATTCGTGATTGATCCAGGGGTGCTTTACCACTGAGTCACATCCCCAGTCCTATCTATCTATCTATTGTTTTGAGACAAGTTCTTGCTAAGTTGCTGAGGACCTCCCTAAGTTGCCAAGGCTGTGTTTGAACTTGCAATCCTCCTGCCTCAGCCTCTTGAGCCACTAGAATTATAGGTGTGCACCACCATGACTGGCAGAAGAATAATTATTCTATTGAAATTTTTTCTATTGTTTGTTACTTGACACCCTGTGAGAAAACAGCTGCTACTTATTTCTATCTTGTCTATGAGTCTATGAGTCTGCTTCTAAATTAACTTATAATTGATGCAGTCTTTGCTTTATGACTACCACTAAAAGATGAATTACAAATTAATAGGGAATTGTTAATTTCAGCTCCATCAATAACATCTTTAATAAGCAAGGATTGCCCATAAGGAACCAATAAGTCATTATGGTAAACATTAATAACTTGCACTAAACTTGGTGTGACCAATATATAAAAAATATATATTAGAAATTTATTGCAAATACCTAGGAATAAACTTATACTCACTGTAGACTTGAGTTATATTTGTTGACTCCAATCAATATGATAATGGTAGCTATTTTCAAGGCCTTAGGAGCTGGGTTTTATGCCGGGACTAGAGAGTAAATTTAGCGGACACTTTCCTGACCGTCAGACTTGCCTCATCTGTATACCCTGCACATGAACTTTCAATTCAATTTCAACCTCAAATGGGAGCTCCCACAAATCCAAACACCTTGTTGAAGCAGCAGAAAATGAATTATGTGGATAACAATATTTCATCAAGCTCAAACTCAGCTGTTATGTCCATAGTAGTAAAACTGTGTAAATAAATTGCTAAGTCACATGAAATTGATGACTTGTATCACATATTTGAAAACCAGGATGACTAGTTTAAAAAGAGAGATATGGAAAACTGTTCTTTGAGTTGGCATATTTTACTGTTATGTTCACATTCAAGTGAATGTTGGAGCAAAAGCTGTTCTATTAGACTTATATAACTTTAAGCTAATATTAATTTACCATTAATATTAGTGTAAGTGTCTGTGTAAGTGTGATGAGACATTTTTTGTTTGTTGCTTCTTGTTTTGGTACTGGGAATTGATCTCAGAGGTGCTCTCCCTCTGAGCTACATCCCAACACTTTCTATTTTTATTTTTTAAGACAATCTCTCTAAATTGTGAGGATGGTCTTGAACTTGCAATCCTCCTGCCTCAGCCTCCTGAGTTGCTAGAATTGCAGGCATGTGCTACCATGCCCAGCTTAGACATTTTTTTAAACTAAGATTTTCATATTCAAAGATTTTAAGAAAAACATTGAGTAATGACAGTAGTGTCATAATGACCACATAATTCTTTTAGCATATTTTCAATAAAACTTTAAAATTTGCAATCCCAGAACATAAATTTTGGCATACAGAATAACACAGGAAGTTTAAGCTGTCACTTCCCATATACTTTAAACACCCTCCACACACTAATTCAACTACCACCACGAGAAATTGCAAAAAGGGCTTACACTAATGATCCACAAAACAGCTGCAGAGCAAAGGGCAAACAAAAACATTTTGCAAACTCCTGCCTCAACTACTGCTTCAAAATATTTCTGAACTTGATCTGTAAGTGAGATGGAGAGAGGGGGAGGGTCCCTGTTGGAAATGATCTTGTACTTGGCAAATAACCATCCCTTAGGTGGATGGGAATGGAGAAGAAGATAATGAACAACTTGAAAATATAAGCAAACCGGGAGAAGCATAGTAGTTCCCTATTTCCTGGAGTCCTTATTTCAGCTAAAACCTCAAGTGTTTATGTCTCCAAAATATATTTTGCATCCAGAAACTGGGCTGTGTGCTGTTACCTGATAAACAAGTCATTCACTTGGCCAATGGACAGTGTTTTTAAGGTCCCCCCACTGGACTCAAATTTCCCCAGAAGAGAGACACTGTCCAACACTTTCTCTTGAGGCTACACAGAGAGCTGTCCTGAGCAGATAGGAAGTTTCATAAGGGATGCTAAAGGATGGAGAAATGAAAGTTGGGCTCCATTTGTATACAGTGAATCAAAGTGCATTCTGCTGTCATGTATAAAAAAGAAAAGTAAAATGGATTTTAATAAATTTTCTACTGGAAAAGAAAAAGGATGAAAAAAAAAAAAAGACCAGGTGGGGAAACTTCTTCTTTATGCATGTAGTTTATTTAGAATGAATTGGCCCCTTTTTAGTGCTTAAATTTTCAGACATTCTCTAAAAATTTCAAAATAGTCGGAGCCCTCCCTACTTACTCCTTAATGCTCCTTCTTTATCCTGTTAGTCATTTTATTGGGAAGCTGGCACAGTGCAGAGAGAGAAAGAGTGGCTAAGAGAGGGCTTTAAGCTGTGCCCATTTTACTATCTTTGCTTATTTTGATTGTTTGGAAGTTGATTCTGTTCTAATACAAAGCTCAATCCTCTTGACAACTTTTAGGCAGAAACTGAAAGATAATACAGAGAGTGTTTTAGGAGTTTTGTGAGCTGGTTCTATTTTTTGTTTTA
Organism: Tamias sibiricus; assembly: GCA_025594165.1. NCBI lineage: Eukaryota > Metazoa > Chordata > Mammalia > Rodentia > Sciuridae > Tamias > Tamias sibiricus. The sequence goes on from CM046675.1 coordinate 11,990,937, forward strand.
GATATAGTCATAACAGGTAATATTTTGGGGGTGTTTATTATATGTTGGGCATTTTTTAAGCTTCATGCATGTAGTTAAGTAACTTTAGAACTTTCTAAGGGAAGTACTAATATTATCCTGATGTTATAACAAGGACACCCACATAAGACATTTGATTTTTTCAGCCCATGTACTGCCTATTCCTACACAGTAGGAAGCTCTCACTGGGTTCTTCATATTTTTATTAAATTATTTATTTATTCTAATTTGTTATACATGCTTGCAGAGAGTTAGACTAAGTACATATATAAAAACACAAATGGTGTGAAAATACTTTATGTAAAACCAGTGACTTGAAAAACTGTGCTCTATATGTAATATGGGTTCTTCATATTTAAAAAAAATTAGCACAGAAATCTTTAGTTTTACATTCTGTTCATTTGAATATTAAGTTAACAAAAAAATAGAAAACTCTCTCTACCAACCTTCTGCTCTGTTTTTTCTATTAAGCAGACCCCATGTTTTCTCAACTATTGATAGAGAAATATCTATTGATCTTTGGCTCCAGACACTGTGGGAACTAAACTTAGAATTGTGACACACTGCATATCTGCTATATATGGGGAAAAGAAGGTAAGACCTAAGACCTGTATTATAGAGTATGCATTTCTATTCTCAAAATCAAATTTCTTATTTGAAATGATTTTCTTGTTCATTTGGAATCCAACAGTTTTACCTCCTCCTTGAAATCCCTGGGTGGAGACTGTCACCCATGTCCAACCTCATTTACTATCTAATAATTGCATGTGCTTATTTTCTACCTTAACTGCATCTTTCTGCCTTTGCTTCAGTCTGCATTCTTCCCCTACTATATTTTCACTGTCAAATTTCCCAGTTCAGAAGGAAACAATTCTCCTGGGAGCATCTCAGGACACAAGAGTCAAATCCCTAAACATCTTCTTGTAGTTCCAATTCAGTCCAAAAAAAGTGTCTGGATCTAGTTTCGCTGATGTGCCTGATGCCTGCCCCCACACCATCAGTCTTGTGGTGATGACCATCCTGTTGGTAATTCCTCCCTGCCGCATGGTTGGCATGTTGCTGTGCTGCTCGGCCATCGATGGTGTGTGATGAAAAGTCTCCATTCTAGGCCATCCTTTGAAGTCTTACTGAAACTTTATACGATATTGGGTTGCTATCATGAAGCTCATATTTCAAGAACCGCTTAGGTGACAATGAGAGGGTTGCACTGTGTGAAGAAGATGCACTTGAAGCTCCTCACACAATTCAAAGCCCACACATTCCAAGTGAGGCTCTAACAAAAGCTGCCTGAGTTTTGTGTTTCTCAGTGTACAGGATGCACCTGAGTGGCCACCAACGCAAGACAGGTAGCAGGCCCCTTAGCATGAGAACCCTGCAATTTGGAGAGTCGAAAGAAAGAAAGAAAGAAAGAAAGAAAGAAAGAAAGAAAGAAAGAAAGAAAGAAAGAACGAAGAAAGAAAGACATTTAAATCCTCATGCTTTCATTTTAAAAATAGCACCAAATCAACGTATTTGATTTCAAGTTTCATCATCCACATTAAACCCAAATAAAATCATACTCTATTTCCTTTCACCATCTCACGTTCTGCAGATAACCATGTCTCCATAAAACTGAATTTAATTCTTGGCTGTCCCAGCCACTACTGGGAATGCAGTAAAGAGAGTAGTGAGGGAAGACATTTGTGCTCTGCACAACTATGGCTGAGGCTGAGTAGAAAGGTGAAAAATTGAATGAATGAATACAGACGCTCCTGTCGTCCCACTTCACATATAATCTCCTTATTCACATAACTGAATTTTAAAAATTTCCTTCCCTTTAAACTTTGTAGAGGCTTTTTCCACTCATTCTTTTCCTTTCCTGCTTGTGGAATGCTTCATTGCAAACCTGTTCTTTTTATCCCTGGGCTACTGATTCCAGTATATGAGTGGATTGGATGATGTACACAGGGCCCAACGACGCCTCATTCTAAGACTGCACAGGTGAAGCTGCAGGTCCAGAGCTCTGGCCTTGCACCATGCAGGCAGCATCTGGCATGGAGGCCTCGAGAGCCAGGGAGTCACATGTCAAGAACCATATTTCACAGTGCAGAAACACACTGAGCTTCATTTTCCCAGCACCCATGGAATAGGGACGATATGAACAGTGTATATTCAATATAAGAAGACAGACATTAGAGGATTTAATCCTGGGTACCAGATAACATGTAAAAACTTGGACTTGAAAGTCAGCCTGAGCTGGGTGCAGGGGTGCATGCCTGTAAATCCCAGTGGCTTGGGAGGCTGAAGCAGGAGGACTGGAAGTTCAAAGCCAGCCTCAGCAACAGTGAGGGCCTAAGCAACTCTGTGAGATTCTGTCTCTAAATAAAACACACAGGGCTGGGGATGTGGCTCAGTAGCCAAATGCCCATGAGTTCAATCCCCAGTATCTCCCCCACTTCACCCCCCAAAAAAAGTCAGCCTGACTTCCTGTCTATGTCCTGAATCACTCTGTTCTCTGCCTCACAAGATACCATTCCACAAAGAAATGATAGCGACAGAAAGAAAATTAAAGCATCTTTTTTTTTTTGGGGGGGGGGGGGTCATCAATCTTACTGTGATGAGTTAGTCTGTATGATTAAAAACAAAGAATAACTATTTCCAACTCTCCGAAAGCCCATCAGGCAGGAAAAACTAGTTTAGATTTTCCTCTACAACAATGAGCATTAGACGTTAAGATTAAAAATGGAAGTTTTAGGGTGAGCAATTCAATCTCAATAAAAGAGAAGCACTAGTTATATTGGAGCCAAATAGATCACAGGCTGCTCTGGCAGGCACCAAAGGCCTGGCGGTGAGGAGGAGTGAGTATTGCTTGCAAAGTTAATTAAAAAGAGAAAAGGTTTCTAGATGAATACCTGAACCCACCTAAAGACTTTATGATCCCATGATTGAGCAGAGCTATTAAAGGAGGGAGGATAAGAAAAGGAGAAGAAACTATCTTTCTATCCACCACCCTGTTGCGGAAACTACTTATACATCACTCATAGGGTACTCACCCTGAGGTCAAGCTTGTCCATGGGGTCATTAGCATCATCCTGTCTTATACAAAAGAAGGAACTGAAGAGACTTTCTTAGAGTCCCAGATGTGAAAGCCAAGGCTTAAAGCACATAAACACCCTGGCCAACACCACAGCTGTGTCACAACACAGCAAGGAATTCACCTCTGATCCTGTTGCCTCTAAGCAAAAGTCCTAGGAAGAAAATACCACCCACCACAAACTGTGGCTGAAAAACAAATAGAAGAAGAGGCAGGAAGGTCTAGTGCAAGCCAGAGCCAAAGGGAGGAGTCAGGACCTGCAGCCCTGGGGCTGGGGAGAGCCATCTGCAGAGATGCCCTTGGGAGGGGTGGGTGATCAGTGGAAGTGAGGGCACTGGGGACTGAGGAGCTACAGCATAAGGTCCCACTGGGATAGCCTCAGATTTGTTAAGAACTCAGTGATAGTTCTTCAAATTTATGACATGAAGATGAACTTAGAGACTAAGTTCATGTCTGAAAAGTGATTGGACCTGAGCTGGAAGGATCACTGGGGGAAATTTTACATATTTCTAAGCTACTGAATTTGCTGGCTACTGGCCCAAGGCAATATGATGAGCAGTGTCCAAATAATTTGTTTTGGGGTGACTTCCTGTAGTCCTCTTAGAAGTCTTAGCAGCCATTTTTGTACATTTGATTTTCAATGAGTGTGTTCTAGGTGCTAGAAATTCATCACTGGAAAAACAGACGTAAATCACAGACTCCTGGATCTTCCCTTGGAGGGATGGAGGAGACTAAAAGTCATATATGAACAAATCCTGAAGCATGCTGAGAGAAGCACGATGGAAAAACAAAACAACGGGCAAATGGGTTGGGAGGCTGGGAGGGAGTGTTGCACCTCTCCACCTGGCTGCTGGGAAGGGGCCACCCAGCAAAGGCCAGGAACAGGGCGAGGAGGAGCAGAGCAGGCATCTCAGGGCAGTGTCCCAGGGGCTGCATACAGCTAGGGCAAAGAGCACACAGAAGGTCATGTAGCTTGACATGCTAAGAGCAGCAAGATGTATGAGGGAGGAAGATGAGAGGTAAGAAGAGGATCTGGTGGATCTATGAAGCTATCAGCATCTGCTCTGCCCATGGGGAGAACCACAGAAAGTACTGATAGCAGTAGTGGTAGTGACCTAATTTACATTTTAAAATTCTGAAGTGGATACCCAACATATTCACAAGACCAGGATAGTCACCTGCAGATGCCACCGAAGGCAAAGAAGGTGATTCCTAGTCTATGCCATTCCTCCAAATGGATCACTGCCACTGGCCCCCATGAAAACCATTCTTTATGTGAGTAAAACCATCTCTGTCCCCTCTTCCTGACACAGCTGCCAAAACCCTTTCCTACTGCTCCTAGCTCTTGTTCTCAAATACTCACTTGGCTGAAGAAATGCATTTTATTTAACTCTGGAGCAAGCTTCTAATTTTTCCTCAAGTGTGCCCCCTTGAAAGACTTTACTCCCCACTCTGCCCAAACTTCCAAAAGAAGACCCCTAAGAAAACCACCTCCATGGGGTTGATTTTGCTGCTAAGAAAAATTTTCTCCATGTTGTGATTTATATGTTGCCTATTCTTAAAATGGACTGTAGAAGATTCACATCAGTTTTTATCAGTCTTAGGGACTGGGGTTCAAAGAGAGTTCTTTCAGCACATATACTCGTACTCATACCTCATTTCAGAAATGATGTTGTTTGGGGATGTAGTAAAGTAGTAAATATCAGTAGAACACTGACAATGAAATGGAGGGATTTTATTTCTAATCCCAAACATGAGACAGTAATATTTCTGAATTATCCCACAAATAGGCTGGTCAACCAGGGATCCATTAGAAGGTTGTTACCACGGTGCAACTGCAGAAAGTAAGATCTTGAGAACCTATTTATTGAATTTGCATTTCTTATTAAAGACTCCAGATGCAGAGAGACAGCCTGAAGTGGTAGGTGGTGGTTGGCTCAGCAGATTGAGAAGGAGGGAAGGTAAGAAAGATATGCCCATCAAACTTTGCCACCTTGCCCAATCCTTTCCAAGTTGGGTAGAACCTGAGACCATGAAACCTGTGGTTCAGGAGAACCCGGCTCTCTGCCTTCCTGCCCTTTGCAGGAATAACAACCTTCTGTGACTTTCATGATAGAATGCTCTCCACAGAACAAATTCGATTACCACAAACATCTACAACACAAGACTTCCAGCCTTAGTTCAAGGTGGGCAAAGGGTGGACACCAGAAACTCCCTTATTCCCATTTTCTCCAAAACTGCAACCCAAGCCTCAGATTCCTGCTGCTCAAACCATGGTACCCCCACTGGCAACATCCACCTTGTCTGAAGAGTCAGAAACACAGACTCCTGAACTCAATCGATGCCAGCTGACTCAGAATCAAAATTTAGCAGCACCCTCATGATCTATGAAAACATTAAAATGGGTAGATATCACAAGGTGCAGGATTAATTCTCAAACTTTGAATACTGGAAGCACCTGGAGGGTTTTTGAACTATCCCTGAAGCCAACTGGACCCTAATAATAGATCTCAATTGTCAGTACTTTTTCTTTTTTTTTTTTTTTTAATTTCCCAATATCCTGATATTAAAACTCCTCAGTGTTTTTTTTATTATACATAGAAAAACTCTTCCTCACTTATACAGTCAATATTTACTTATTGCTTTTTTTGTTTTGTTTTCATTGTACACTAATGGAGCACAACTTGTCATTTCTCTAGCTGTACCTGATGTAGCATCACACCATATGTGCAGTCATATATGTACTTAGGGTAATGATGTCCATCTCATTCCACCATCTTTCCTACCCCCACATCCCCTCTCCTCCCCACCCTCCCCTTTGCCCAATCAAAGTTCCTCCATTCTTTCCATGCCTCCCCATCATAGATCAGCATCCATTTATCAGAAAGAACATTTGGCCTTTGGTTTTTGGGGATTGGCTTATTTCACTTAGCATGATAGTCTCTAACTCCATTCATTTACCTGAAAATGCAATTTATTCTCTTTTAATGCCTTTCAATTTTTCTCTTTTAATCCAAGAGGTTCCAATATGCAGCCAACTTTGAGGATCAAAAATTAAAAGATAAAAAGGAGATTTCCTGTTCAAATGCAAATTGCTCCAAAGTTTCATTACCAATCACCAGTTAGGTTTTCCTGATAACTTAGATATTAAGAATCTCAGTGTGTCCTACTATGTATGTAATTAATGCTCAGCTTTCCAAAATGCAAATGATATTCCTTTGATTGTGCAATAGACCCATAATTGACAACAGGTCAGGTAAATATACATAATCCCACCAGGAATGTTAGCAATTCTTTGCTTTTAAATACTGTTTATAGTTCAGGGTTTCTGTTAGATCGAATGATTTTTTCTCTCTTATTTCTCAAGTTATTACTCAATTCGAAGATAAAGAACCTTAACTATGCTCCACATTTTCCAGCACTGTTATTACACATGTTTTGCAAGGTAGCTCCAGGAGCTGAAAAGAATTTGTGGTGGCAGGTGAGGCTTTTGTTGAATCAACAAGATTGACTGGCCTCGTGGTTGATGTTTAGAGAGTCAATCATTTGCACTGCACGATGGATAATAGCTAAAGAAATTTTCCTTTTATTCATCGGAAGGCTATTCTATGATATTAAGAACAAAGAAATTCAACTCTCTGTGGAACCGGAGTCAATCATTCAAAGTGTAACATATCCATTAGGACAAAAAAAAAAAAAAAAAAAAAAAAGTGTCAAATGAGAAACAAATTGGCTAAATTGGTTGAAACATCTTTTTAAAATTAAGTTTACATATTAAAGGAGAGATAAAAGGAAGGAGCACATCATTTACTAAGACATGGATGTCTTCTGATTTTCAGCTATTTAGCACTTCTATTTTCCCCCTTACATTCTGAACAGTTTTGGTTATGAGATGCAGAAAATAATATCAAGCTGGCTTAACCAGGAGATGAATTTACTGTTGCCTGGAACTGAAATATCCAGGGGTCTCTGGCTCCAGGTACTCCTCAATCCAGATGCTGACATCACACTAGTATTGGTCTTGATCTCTCTCTGGGCTGCATTCACTCTGTGCTGTGTTAACTTTAGTTAAGTTTGCACCTGACAAGTTACTACATTTAAAAAGTCCCCATATGTCTCTGACTGCCTTATCTTCTTTGGGTCCCCCATCACTGACTTAGATTCTATGGCCAAGGAGATGCTTCTTGGCAAGATCCAGGTTCTGTGCTCATCTAGGGGATCTGGGAGATGGCCAACCTCAATTACTCCACATGAATTGAGAAAGATGAGGGTAACTGCTCCCCAAAGATAATCAAAGAGCTGACATCAGAAAAAGGTATAGTTGTGGGGTAGCAAACCTATTACTCTATAAGGGATTACACGTCATTTGCCTTTAAAACTTAGCCTAGATAATAACCATGGACCTTTGAGAAGCTTAAGAGAAATTGGCTTATTGCCCATTATGTAGAAGAATATGCTATGCTGTTTATATCTTAGGGTAGGGCTTTCAATGCATATATGTTGTCTCAAAACCCCTTTTGGAAGACATCTGATATTTCCAACCCTGAGTACCTGAAGCACCACAAGGAATCTCAGAGGCCATGGAAAGTGGGAGAATGGACACACTGGCTTGCTGCTTTCTTTATTTAGTTCTAAGTGTTACAACATTATAAAATCCATCTCTTTTGAGCGTGGCCCTGTGCTAATACAACACTCCTCCATTTTCATTTATTACTCATATGAAGATGCTTAAACTTGGGGTTTTTAAAGCAACTTGAATAAGGAAAACCAACTTTCTATGAACCAGTATTCTATTCTCCAAAGTACAATTGCATCCAGAAAATGGCAGACCATGGATTTGAGTTGGCTTTGTAAAACATCACAGATTCTGCTGTTTATTATCATGAATACCAGCTCCGAGAAATCCAGGGTGTGCCCCCAAGAAATGAGCCACATGGATGACACTGAAATATTATCTCCTTTTCAAACTTACATTGCAGTTTTTCAAAGACAAGCAAAAATGGGGAAAGGTTCACAAGTTAATGAGTTATAGAAATAGGACGGATGAAAGAAAGAGCTAAGAATCAAATATTTTTATGTGGAAACTATTTTTTCAATTATTTATGGATGTCCAGAATAATATATTGGATTGGAATCTCAATATCATGTTTTTCTTCTGCTCACTTTGCACCAAGAATTAGAATATCAGCCCTATTCAGACTTGTCAAATTGCAACCAAAGAGATTCACAGTGCAGTATTATTTCTAAAAATGAGCTGCAATTTTTTTAAATGTTGGACTTCATATCCTCAGCCCTGCTAACATTATGAGTCAGATGATTTGTTATGCACTGTGGCATGTTCAGCAGTATCCCTGTCTTCTACTCACTAGATGCCAGTAGAAGCCCTCATTTTTGTAAAAATCCAAAATATCTTAGACTTTGCCAAATATTCCCTGGGCTACAAATTTGACCCTAGTTAAAAGCAACTGTTTTAAAAATTGTAATGAAAATAGTGGAAAACATAGAATGCTTTATTAAGATAATGGGGAAGCTGTCATCAGACTCTGTGTAATCTTTACTTGTTCCTTAAATTCTGAATTTACAAATATTGCTTTGGAATTTGATGCAAATCTGTTCAATTTTTTTTTCAAGTCCTGAGAATAAAAGCTGAAACTGCAAAAGGAGGTAACTCCCTGGGCTACATTAACCTTTCAAGGTACAGAAGCCAAGAGAGCTCCTGCTTAAAGGGGTGCCAGATGGAAGTGCCCACTGAAACGAAGATTCCTCTCTCCACTTCCCTTCTGATTTCTGCTGGTCACTATAGCAACAAGAACAGAAGAGATTCAGAAGCAGGACACATGCACTCCAGCATGACAAGTTCAATTTAAATCTAGATTAGCAACATAAGAAGAAGAAAAAAAAAAAATCACTCTAAATGTAATGAGTGCAGCCACACTATCAAGAGGACATCAATGTACATGGTTATGCCAGTCACAAGGGTGACACTCTGTTCGGAAGTTCCTTGGATGCTTCAAGGGTGGGGGATCAAATATTTTCCTTAAGGCATGACTTGGTGGAATCTCTCAGGGAGTCTGGGTCCCCTGAATGTCAGGCAGACTCCAACAGAATGTCCTACTCTAACAGTTGGACATGTTTTTCCCATAAAGTATAGCAATGAGCATGTGCAATGAGAGCAAATGTACAGAATTTTGAAAATTTAAATATAGCCTGGAATATTCATGTTCCAAGCAAAGGAGCTGGCAAAATATCACTAACAAATGAACCCATATTCTCTAATGGGATTTTTTCCCCTTCCAAAAATTTAAATATATATTTAGAATTATATTTAGATATAAATTTCAAAATTGAACTCATAATGCTCAAAACATAAACAATGAGTTGTTTCTTAGAGGGATTAAATGTTACTATGTAAGATATATTATTTCCTATTTCCTGACTTTTATCAGTGCATATTATTACATAAAATGATGCTGAGGGATTTCTTTACTTTTTGTTTGGTACAGCTATCTGTGCCTCAGTTTAAAGAGCTTGGGAATTCTATTTCTTACTTCCAGGAACTCAATGTTCTAAAGGCGACTTCACTATTTCTGTGGATGAGTGTTTGTGTAGAACCAAGCTTAAGGTACATTCCACAAGTGACCCTATAATTTTAAAAGTTCTCGAGAAAAAAAAATATACATGACTCATTCATTCCTTTTCAGGAAGTGAGTATATTTTTATCCAATTTAATCCTCCATAATGCATCTAAAGATCATTGTCATTTGAGCCTTTCCACTGAGGGATGTAGTTTATCAATGTATCTGCTCTGCAGTGTGAGTACCTTCTGAATAGCAAGCATTCCCAAAGTGCCTTGGAGTTAAACTTCTGCTTTCTCTTCTCCAGGCTAGCTATTATAATTGTAAGAGCAATTTTTTTTAAGTACTAGGAATTGAATCCAGGGTACTCTACCACTGACCTAAATCTCCAGTCCTTTTTATTTTATTTTGAAACAGGGTCTTTTAAGTTGCTAAGGCTGGCTTCAACTTACAATCCTCCTGCCTCAGCCTCCTGAGTAGCTGGGATAACAGGTGTGCCATTATGTCTGGATCTAAGAACAATTCTTAAAATGAGTTTTGACTTTTAATTGCTTAACAAACTTCAGGTCTCTCTTTTGGTACAGTACAACTTTGTAAATAGAGATACACAGAACATGAATACAGACTTTAATAAAATGCAAAGCAAAAGATCTCTTCGAGTTGTTATATATGTATCTTGGTTTTATGTTAAGAAAAAAGTATTTTATTATATATATAACACATATTATATATAATAATATATAATATCATATATATGATCTCTCAAGACCCTAGATCCTTTGGAATCCTAAACCAGTTTTTTTTTTTTAAAATTAATTTCATCTATGCTTAAATAGCAAGTTAGCCTTCATATGTAATAAACATAATGCACCTGTCTTGACCCAAGACCAATAATGAAGCAGGTAGCCAACTGGAGGTTCCTAGGTGTAAGTGTGATGATGAATAATTACATTTAATAATAGGATATTAAAGATACTCTTTTATCCAAGAATAATGTAACCAGGCAATGTATCACAGGACAACAATGTGATATAGCTTTGAACGATTTTTCCCAAAAGTTTTCTATGAGGGTTTCATGAAAATAAATTCATATCCCTTTCAAATTAATTTCCCCTTCTTGCTAAAAACAAGAAAACTGAGAAAAAAATGAAATAGCATTTGAGTACAATGTCTTCCCTTTCATATGACATTCAGTCATGTATACTATGTAATTTCTGAACATTAATTTATAAGGAAAATAAAACTTTCTTATCCACATGCAGGATATTCACATGTGGGTGAATTTTTTTAAACTTTATTAACTCATTAACTTTAGATTACATTTGGAAATGCTGCAATAAATCTAAAAGCTAACAAATGGCTCCTATGCATCCCTCTTGAAGATTTAATAGGTGTTCGACAGCTTAAATGAAAAAAATAAAATAAAAATCCATAGTTTCCAAAGTAAGGTCAAAACCAAATAATTTTGAAAACAACTGAAATGAGTGTTCTGATATATGCAGATGCACACATCTTTCATAAAAAAAAAAAAAAAAAAAAAAAAAAAAAAACCAATATGCCATGCTAAATAAACTGTATGTGAAATTCCTAAGAGAAAATCACTGTACCACCTGCAGGGAAGATCTGATTTTAACCACAGAATAGCTGGCTCATTTTCTCACAAAGGTGCATTTTGATCTTTAAGTACAGAGTCAGCTGTGTGCCCAGGTTGAGACCATCAAAGTGGCACTACATGTTTATAGGTATCTGTAGGTGATGACCTTCCCTCCTCTTTAAATCAGGAGGTCATCTATCCCCCTACTCAGGGTCAAACAAGAGAGGTGCTTGCTCAGGCAGAAAGTTTAAGGGGCCACCCACATTATGAGTAATCAGGAAAAAAATAGGTTTTGATGCCATCATTTTGAAAATCACAATTAATGTAAAAGATCTATATATTCCAGATATTAAATATCTAAACATAGAATCAAGATTGGTTCCAATTAATTACTGACAAATGCCGGCACCACTCACTCTGTGTGTGTGTGTGTGTGTGTGTGTGTGTGTGTGTGTGTGTGGTGCTGGGATACAACCCAGGCAGGGCCTCCTACATACCAGGCAAGGGCCCCACCACCAAGAGTAGCCCCCAAACTAAAAATGTTTTAAGATATTTTTAGGTCCTGTAGTTTTTCACTATATATTTTAAGAAAAAATAAAAAGAATTGGGCCTTCTTTATTTGGGCTTTAGAATATTGTTGCTATGCTCAACTAAAATACATGTCCATTTCGAGATCATCCCAGGACATATGAGACCATGCCTATATCTCTTACATCTGTCTCCATGGTCCATGATTTTTAGATGCTGGGGGAGGGAACAGAAAAAAAAAATATATCTGTCAGAACATATATCAAAGGTGGGTACAGTTTACAAGCCCCTCTTATACTATGCTCCAATTAATTTTGCCCCTCTTATACTATGCTCCAATTAATTTTTTTTTTAAGTTGTCTTTAAAAAGCTAACAGAAGGCTTTTTTGTATGCATAAAGATACCAACAATGACTACATATTTTCAATACCAGAATTGTTAGGAGGGTAAGATGATACCTCTGAGAATGAAGAGAAATTATAAGACAGTATGCAAATGCAAATTATTTGTCAATTAGTAATATCTTCTAAAATCTTGAGGTCATTTGGTTTTTCTAAATTTTATTTTTAAAAATAATTACAGGTTCTTATAAGAAAGGGCAGTAATAATCCCGGGAGGCCTCCAGCACTCTTCCCCAACTCACATTTTATGTAACTGAACCAGGAAGTTGACAGTGGAGCAATTTAGAGACCTTACTCAGATTTCGTGTGTGTGTGTGTGTGTGTGTGTGTGTGTGTGTGTGGTTCTCTGCCATTTTATCACATGTGTAGATTTGTGTTACATTCATGACTGTTTTCTTGCCTTCATCTTCACGTTTGGAATTTATACCAGTAATACCCATTTGACTACTGGGGGAAAAGGTGCTTTTTGTGTGTGTGTGTGTGTGTGTGTGTGTGTGTGTGTATTTCTTGTACATTAGGTCTCTTGTCTGGTCTCTAATTTCCATCTTTCCCTTTTCTAACCCACCTTGTGGTGTTATTTTAGTGGTCCTCCACGTAGACGGCTCCTCTTGAAGCACGATTTCCTACGGGATAGGGCTCTGCTCTGGTGACCAGTCCCCTGGCTACTTCTGCACACTGGGCTCTGGGTTTAATAACTGTGGTTGACATTGGGCTTCAGAATCACTCCCTGAAATCTCCCTGAGATATCTGTTAAGATCTCACTTCCCCAATGTCTTGAATTAAGGCACACCCAGGGGATTTGACTTGTACTTGACTAAATTACAGTGATGCCTGTGATTCAGGGGACTCCTCATGAGCCCTTCTCCTGCTGCAGTGATAGGCAGTGCTCTGCATGGTGGTGGATGTGCTGCTAGCTCTAGGAAGCCTGAGTCTCTGCAGAGCTCAGAACAACCTTTTAAAAAAAGTTTTCTTTTCTTTTCTTTTTTACTTGTTCTTTTTAGCTGTACATGACAGTAGAGTCTATTTTGACATATATGTATTTGTACAATTTATCTTATAGTGATTAGTACCCCAGTGTTGTGGATGTACATGATGGTGATAGTCACTATAGTATATTCACATATGTACATAGGAAAGTTCTGTCAGATTTATTCTACTGTTTTTCCTATTCCCATCCCCCCTTCCCTTCATTCCCCTTTGTCTAACCCAATGAACTTAGATTCTTTCTCCCTCTCCATTATTATGTGTTAGCATCCACATATTGGAGAGAACACTTGGCCTTTGGTTTTGTGGGACTGGCTTATTTCACTTAGCGTGATAGTTTCTCATTCCATCCATTTATGGGCAAAGGCCATAATTTCATTCTTCTTCATAGCTGAGTAATATTGCACTGTGTATATATACTACATTTTCTTTATCCATTCATCTGTTGAAGGGCACCTAGTCTGGTTCCATACTTTAGCTATTGTGAATTGAGCTGCTATAAACATTAACATGACTGTGTCATTATAGCATGCTGATTTTAACTCCTTTGAATATATATACCAAGGAGTGGTATAATTGGATCCAATGTTGATTCCATTCCTAGTTTTCTGAGGAATCTCCACACTGCATTCCAGAGTGGTTGCACCAACTTGCAGTCCCACCAACAACACATGAGTGTACATTTTTTCCCCACATCCTCACCAACATTTATTGTTACTTGTATTCTTGATAGTTTCCATTCTGACTGGAGTGAGATGAAATCTCAATATAGTTTTAATTTGCATTTCTCTAATTACTAGAGATGTTGAACATTTTTTCATATATTTGTGCACCATTCATACTTTTGAGAAGTGTCTTTTTATTGCTTTTGCCCATTTGTTGATTGGGTTATTTGTTGTTGTTGTTGTTGTTGTTGTTATTTGATGTTAAGCTTTTTGAGTTCTAGAACTTAAAGCCTTAGCTGAGGTGCAGGTGGAAAAGATATTCTCCCATTCTGTAGGCTCTTTCTTCACATTCTTGATTATTTCTTTGCTAGGAAGAAGCTTTCTAGTTTTCTGTCATCCCATTTATTGATTTTTAAATTTTTCTTCTTGCTCTTTAGGAATCTTGTTGCAGAAGTCAGTTCCTAAGCCTGTCGAAGATATGTTGGGAGTGTTGAGCCTCTATTTTCCTTTAGTAGGTTCAGTGTTTCTAGTCTAATTCTTAGGTCTTTGGCCCACTTTGAACTGAGTTTTGTGCAGGGTGAGAGATAGGGGTTGAATTTCATTTTGCTACATATGGATTTCCAGTTTTCTTAGCACCATTTGTTGAAGAAGCTATCTTTTTCCCAATGTATATTTATGGTGCCTTTGTCTAGTATGATATAACTGTATTACATGGGTATGCCTTTGTGTCTACTATTCTGTTCCATTGGTCTTCCTGTCTGTTTTGGTGCCAACACCATGTCGTTTTTGTTACTATAACTACTATAACTCTGGAGTTTAATTTGAAGTCTGGTATTTTGATGCCTCCTGCTTCACTTTTTCCCGCTAAGGATTGCTTTGGCCATTCTGGACTTCTTATTTTTCCAAATGAATTTCATGACTGTTTTTCAATTTCTATGAAGAAGGTCGCTAGAATTTCATCTGCCTTGAATTATTGGTGGTAGGGGTGTAGGGGTTAGCTAACATAAAATATATAATGAACAACAAGGACTTCTTTAAAAATCCTTGTAAATAAGGTAGAACTGTTGTGTTCTGATTCAAGTTCACCTATCCTGCTCCAAACAAAATAACAGGAGCAAAATCAAGTATAATGATGGAAGAGATGCAGAGCTGTGATGGTGGCTCCCCAGTTTGGGATCCAATCAAATTCTAGCTTTGTGTGCTGGGATTCAATCAGCTTCCATCTCTCTGTGCTGGGATACAATCAGCTTCCATCTCCCTGTGCTGTCCAATCAGCTCCTATTTCTGTGCCCTGTCAGTCTCTACACATGGCTTCTGTTTCAGGGTCTAAAAAGGCTGCTCCAGTTCCTCTTGCCCTTTTCTAGCAAACATCCATGAGGCAGTAGCATTCTTGGCTTTACAAGTCATGACCTGAGCATCCTAATTATCTCTTCCCTCTGAATTCCATTGACAAAGTTTACTTGTGAGGCCACATCTGTTTGCAAGATATTCTAGTAAATATAAATTCTACCATGTGCCCACAATTTGGGAGCCATATTACTTAAGAGGAAGGACAGGATGGACATGTGAGGCAACTCACAGTTTCTACCACAAACATTAACCTAGGGGACAAATGTGAATTTTGCCTCAATTGACTATGTGATATTCTCCATTATCTTTATTTCTAGATCACTGAGCCATAAAATTATATGCATATGTTGAGAAATGTATTACACTGAAGATAGTAAAAAGTTATAAAATCCCCATGAGGACCTGTAGGTGTAGTCACCTTCCAGGGGTGTGAACAAGGTTGCACTGTAGAAGTTAACCCTTGAGGGGCTTCTGGAGAAATTATTGAATAGGCAACCAATAGCCGACACTTGTTGATTGAAGGAATATGGGAAAGAAGCCAAGTGTGAGGGTGTGGGATGGAGAACACACACTCTCACCACTAGGGACCAGGGGTCAGGGCTCCAAGCACCAAGACAAGCCGAGTCTACAAAGAACACTCTGAGTTCTGGGGATACAGTGAGGCCCAGGGTAACAGAGAAAATGGCAGTAGAAATTTGGAAAGACATCTTGGAAGTTATGAAGAAAACTAATTTTTCTGTTCTCAAAAAATAATTACAGTCACATTGGTAGTTAGAGAACTAGCATTAGCAAAAAGTTTAAATAATATTGAAGATCCTGGCATGATTAAGCACTAAAATCAGCATTACTTATGAGACTTACACAGTACCATTGACTGATAGATTTTTAAAAGTGACCAGGGAGAACACCAATCAAATATATACTAGTCCCTGTCTTGAGCACTGCTTGTTTTAATGATGTTATTTTTAAAGCTTATCACCTACCCCTCTTCCCAATAAAAGTCTGGGTTTCTATTGCAAACATTTTTATTCTTACTTTAAGCAAAAATCTATCTCGAGACACCTTTGTTGAATGTTAAGTTCCAGGTGTAGGTGACTGTGTTACAGCTGCGACATTTGAGATGCTTACAGAATTGAGTCGAACATGAGCAAGGTCTTGTATGGGTGACAGTCCCACACTCTGACATCATGTCATGTGAAGGTACAGGTTGTGAGCAAAACCCACAGGACTCGGTGTTCATTCCAAATGACAGCAGACTTTACCAGAAAGGGAGTGTTCTAAAAAATCCCTTGATCCAAGCGAAGACTTTAGGCATGATGACTGGTGGAACAGAAAGGGAGGAGTATATATATGATCACAGCATCACATTTCAAAGAAAGGAGGGAAGAAAGCAGATTGGGTATTTTGGAAGCAGACATAGTTGTAGAGATCTGTACGATAGTCTGGAGTCCATCTATTTCTACCTCAAATCCTGTCAACTGTGCTGCAAACCTGGTCCCATTTCTACCCCTACCTCCATCTTCACCAGCAGCACCCTGTGGGAAGCTTCCAAGTCTCTTACCATTGTGTACCTGCAGATTGCCTTGGGCTCCTGTGGGCTGCGTAGTGACCCCTGCTACCTATTCTCTGCACAAGAGCCAGGCTTCTTTTAAAATGCAAACTCCATTCAAACCCTTCCTGGCTTAAAACCTTCCAGTTGCTTCTTAATCTACATGAGTCTTCAACTCTCTGTCCTCCAGGACACCCACACTCACCCAAGTTGCTCACTAGGCATCTTGGGGGATGGAAGGGGCTCACTTTCACTCCCTGCTTCAGAACCCTGAGCAGCTGCTCCCTCCTGCACAATGTTACTGGGCAAAGTTTCACTTGTCCTTGGTTTCATCTTCTGATGTAGAAAGTCGTCCCCTTCAGGTTCAGTGGGGTTCTTTGCTAATGCCCTTCCCTGTTCCCTTGTGGTTTTGTAGAGTGTATCCTAGTTTGTAATATGTGTGACCCCCCCATGTGTGATCACTGACTTCTATTTGTCCACATTATACCATTAAACCCCACAAAGGAAGAGCCCATGCTGGTGATACTGCTGGTTACCAGTGAGGAGTCCTGCTCCCTCACATGTTGAAGTATGACATCAGAGAAGCACTCTGAGGCAAGCATATAAAGCAGGGTTTATTTAAAAAGGGGTTACATAGACTTCTCCTAGGAGGGAGAAGGGGGCCATAGCTGGTATTCTGGTATCCCAAGAAGCCAGGGTGTTCTGTCTTTTTATATGTCGTAAACTTCTTTTGTTCTCCTGGCCTCTTCCCCTTATCTTTCTCTTTCCTGCATACATGACCAGGCCCAGGAATGCTTGGTGGGCTGGCCAAAAGATGGGAAGCAGATGGGCTGAAGGGGGAAGAGCAGGATGGTGCAGCCCAGGACACAGGAATTAACAACTTTATAGCTCCCTGTGGTGGGAGTGGGGGAGGACAGTTCCTGGAACAGGTTACCTTAGCAACAGGTTGGAGCAGGGGCAGGTTCTTGATAAGGGAGGAGGAAGGGCTCTGAAGTAATTAACATTTGAATCCCTTAGGGGACAGTTCCAACTTCCCTGACTCACTCAAAATTGGCCTCCTTGATCTGACCTGACTTGATTTACCTATCTATACCGACTGCCTAATTCTGGTTTCACTGGTCTTATGTAAAAGCTTTGTTTTCAGCATCTGGCCCTCAAAAGTGCAGCAAATGAGCAAAAGATCAAGAACTTTTATGAAACCAACAACAGAACATTATTTTTAAAGCCTCCTGATGTTTTATCTTCACAATGTGTCAGGACTTATTTTGACAATCCCATTTATATTCTGGAACTTCTGCGGGCAAAAGTAAATAAAATTCACAAAGCAAAATAAAAATGTCAATTTCTGAGATTGCACTGCTTGTTAATAAGGATAACTATATATAAAAATCAGAGCACATAATTCAAGAACTGTCTAAGAAAATTACATACTAACTAACTTATGTCCTGTAAGATGGGGAGGATCATTAGCCCCATTTAGTAGACAGAGCCATGAGGGCCCTTGCCCTAGATTTTTTAGCTGAAAGAGGCAGAGCCCAGAACACAGAGAGATCGACTTACGACTTACTAAAGCTTGGTTGCACTGCCTCCTGGCTACTGTGTCCACTCTCATCATATTTTAGTAAGTTGAAGGAAGTTTCTCTGAAATTTCAGATTTTTACTGCCTTAAGAAATACCTTATTTACTACAGTCAAAATACAATCTAATTAACAGTAATAAGCAATGCCTTAGACATCAAACACATTCAAGGCAAGGCCCATAATATATGGTTTCCATTTGGAAAAACTACCCACAATCCATTGGTTTAATGCTTTGAGGGCATATAAGCCTTTCATTAGTTTAGTCTCCTTGAAAGGACTGTTGGTGTGACATGGAGGTGCATGCCTGTCATCCCAGTGGCTCAGAAGGCTGAGGTAGAGGATGCCAAGTTCAAAGCCAGCCTCAACAACTTAGAAAGGCCCTCAGCAACTTATGATAGACCCTGTCTCAAAATAAAAATAAAAATGGCTGGAGATATGACTCAATGGTGTAGTGCTTCTGGGTTCAATACCTGGTACATAAAAAAGAAGAAAAAAGGGCAGGGTGAAGAAAGAGAGGAAGAGAGAAGAGGAGGAAGAGGACAAACCATCTGTTAGTGAATTTCTAAATTTTGAAAGTATTAATGTGACTTGCAAAATCATATCATTTTTCATCCCATAGAGTAGGATTGGGGACCCAAAATCATGGTACCCCTTGAGAGGAAAGAATGGCTGTCAGTAGATTAGAAAGTATATCAGATGGATTTTGGTGCAATGTGGAGCCACATGAAACAGATTTAGCTTTCTAGTAAAGGGTATTATGGAAAGACTCAATTTTACTTTTAATACAATACTTTGCAATAACACCTACTTTATCAAATATGTTCCTCTGCCAAATACGTGGGAGCCTAGAATTTTACAGATAAAACTATCCTTTACTAAATCTTATTTTTCCAATTATTCGGACATATATTCCCACATTACTAAAGATTATAGGCATATATTTTTAGATTCAATTTGTACTAAAATAATCCTAATCAATATCACTTGGGTTTCTAAATAATAATTTGCTTTCAATAAATACACCAACTTGTCTTTTTAGAGTGTTATAATTTATATTCCCATTTTAAGTGACCCAATTGGAAACAAATAACAATTTTAAACTTTTCTTTGTTATTTGGTTATGTGTCTTAATAGATGCAAAATGAAAGAAGGGACATGTCGGAAGCAAAGAAAGAAATACACATGCAGTTTATATCAATGTATACAGGTGCATGACGTGTGTGGAGTGTGTGTGCATGTGTACTTTTTGTGTTTTCTGCATACAAGATCATGTTGCTTGTGTAGAAATCACTTTACTTTCTTAATCTTGGAAGCCTTTTATGACATTTTTCTTGTCTACGTATTCTGACTGGAGCTTCCAATTTCACCTGGAATAAAAGAGGTGACAGCAAACATCCTTGTCTTTTTCCTACTAGTAGAAAACACTCTCAGTCTTCCACTGTTGAGCATGCGGTGACCTCTGGGTTTTTCATATATGGAATAGGCATTAATTATTATATACTTCCAACCCAATTTATAGAACTAAATTGCTTCTATAATTCATTCACAAAATGAATTGGGGAATACATGTCCCCAACATGTCAATTATAGAAAGGCATTCGATGTTCGTAACAGAAAACACATAAAGAAAGGACGGGCTTAGTAGCTTGGGTTTATTTTTCCTTGATGTTCTTAGTTCAGTGACAGAAACTAAAATCTGAACTAACAGTTGCACCAAGACATCTGGGGAGGAGGCATGGGGTGCTCTCTGCTCTGAAAGGCCCAGTGGTATCTACTGTGCTAACAGAGAGACTGTTTGGGCCCAAGGAAGAGGCTCCTTCTTATGGAGCTCCTAACTTCTTTACAAAGTGCTCTCCAGGAAGCTCCATTCAGTGGCTTTCACCTGTTCAACTCCTTGTCTAGAACCTAACTGTGTGGTCACCCAGCCCTGTGTGTGACACATGGTAGACAGTGTAGTTTTTAATATGGTCACGTTGCCTACATCATGGAAGAAAGGTAAGATGGCCATTGGCAAGGGAGCAATCTGCTCCACACCATTGTGCTTCATCAAAAAAACAGTAAGGAAAGGAATGCCCACATCTAAAGCATACCTGTGTACATGGCTGGAATGAAACACAGATTTCAACAAATATTTATGTAATAAAATAAATGATGGCAAGCCTGCATGAAAGATATCTGAAAGTGGTTTCCCATTTTGCCTTAAGAGGCATGGCAAAAATGACAGGATTCTGTCCTTTGGATAAAAATAGTACATTTGCCTATTTCAATTGAGTAGCAAAAAATCAACAAACCTTTCAGCACTGCTCTATGATTGTATTAATATTTCATTCCACATTAAACAAACAGGCTTAATAGTAAAAGATAACTTTGGGGTGTAGGTTTAAGAATTGCACATCCTTAGCATTATTATATAGAGGACATGTATAAGGAGTTATTGGAGGCACAAATATCTCCGAGTTTTGCCTTACATGATCTATTACTATGTTAACTCAATTTCCCATTTCTGTTTACAGTTTCATTAATGTGCTCCAAGCCAAGAAGATTCCTGGAAAACAGTGCCTGCAAGCGCCTATAATATCTTTCACTTCAAGAATTAAAATGTTTTCTATTTACTCTTGCTTTCTACATGCATTTAAGAAATGCAAATTACACAATTAGATGCATTTTGCTGCTCAAATGAAAATTCCATATGCCAGACTCTCAGCTCAAGAGTGCCAACTGGTAAAACCCAGCCTTAGAAGCTGCACTGCATACTGATTTGCACATCGGCTTAAATCTTTCCTATTCCAAGGTTTAAAGTATCACTCTTCATTGTAAAGTATTGTTTTCTTAGAATGCTCTTGATTTCTAACTAAGAGTAGTAAAAGTGATGGATTGAGATTAGATAGTTAGACAGATTCATTGAGTGTGGAATGTTATTTACCATGATCTCCCTTCTACACCGCTAGATAAAAATGAATCAAAATGAGAGATGGTGGAACAGGGAAACCACTGCTACTTTAAATGAACTTCTCAGTACAGACCAGAAAGTCCCTTTATGATTACATCAATGTTTTTCAAATGATGCAGAATAAATGAGAGAGAATATGCACTTGTAAACAAATTCATGCAGGAAGCAGGATACAAAATTTACATGTCAAAATCAGTTGCATTTTTTCTTTCTTTTTTTAGTACTGGGAATTGAACCCAGGAGAGCTCCACCACTAAGCTATGTCCCCAGCCCTTTTTGTGTTCTCATTTAGAGACAGGATCTTGCTAATTTGATGAAGTTGGACTAGAACTGGCGATCTACTGCTCTTTGACTCATCATTAGCTGGAGTGCACCACCATGCCCACCCAGCAAAAATTTGTTTCATTTTTGTATACTATCAATAAGCAATGCAAAAAAGAAAATTAAGTAAAAATTTCCATTACAATAGCATTAAAAACAATAAAATAATTAGTAATAATTTTAATCAAGGAGGTCCTAGATCTGTACACTGATAACCAGAAAACACTGCTGGGAGAAATTAAACATGCAAATAAGTGGAATGACATTCTGTGTTCATGGCTGAAAGACAATCCTGTTAAAATGAGAACAAAATCCAATACAACTACAGGTTCAATTGTAATTGCCATTAAAATCCTAGTACATTTTTTTCTGAAACAGAAAAGCTTATCCAAAAATTCATATGGAATCTTAAGGGTCTTCGAACAGTCAAATTATCTTGAAAAAGAAGAATAAAGTTGGAGGACTCCTACTTTCTTTTTTCTATTTTTCATTTTTAAAAATTGTTTTAGTTACACATGACAGTAGAATGTATTTATGCATTTTGATATATCATACATAATTTCTCATTTTTCTGATTGTACATGTTGTAGAATCACATTGGTCATGCAGTCATATATTGACATAAGGTAATAATGTCTGTTTCATTCTACTGTCCTTCCTATCCCCATGCCCCTTCTTCTCCCTTCACTCCCCTCTACTTAATCTAAAGTAACTCTTTTCTTCCCTAGTGTTCCCCCCCTTATTGTGAATTAGCGTTAGCATATCAGAGAAAACATTCAGCCTTTGGTTTTTTGGGATTGGCTTATTTCACTTAGCATGATATTCTCCTGCTCAAACTTACCATAAAGCTACAGTAATCAAAACAGCATGGTACTGGCACAAAGATGCACAGAACAGAGAGCCCAGAAACAAACTCTTACTTGTATGGTTAATAGATTTTCAATAACAGTGCCAAGTCCATTTCATTGGAATAGATATTCTTTCAACTAACAGTGCTGGGAAAACCCATAACCTTCACCTTATGCCATTTGCAAAAAGTAACTCAAACTGGATAGCGACCTAAAATTAAGATCTTATACTAAAGGACTCTCATAAAAACACATGGTAAATCTTTTTTTACATGGCACTGGGAAGTGATTGCTCATATATGATACTGAAAGTGCAGACAACATAATAAAAAAAAAAACAGATAAATTAAACTTCACCATATTTAAACAATTTTGTGAACTGAGGGATACTCTTAAAAATGAAAAGATATGTTCTTCTCCCACTTCTCAGAATGGGAGAAGATATTTGCAAATTATATATAAGATAAGGTGTTAATAATCAGTGTGTGTGTGTGTGTGTGTGTGTGTGTGTGTGTGTTGTGTGTTCCTACAACTCAACAACAAAAAGACAAATAATCCCATTCAGAAATGGGCAAATGACATGAATAAACATTTTTCCAAAGAAAATATACAAATGGACAATAAGTACATGAAAAGATATTCAAGGAAATGCAAATCAAGACCACATGAGATACCAAATTGCATCCATTAGAATAGCTTTTACTTTTTTAAAAAGATGAAAATAACAAATACTGGTAAGGATGTGGAGAATCTGGAACCTTTGTGAATTTTTTAAGAGAATATAAAATGGTGCAGCTGCTATAGAAGTTTCTTGGCTCTTTAAGAAGTAAAATGGAATTATCACATGATCCAGTAATTCTGCTTTTAAGTATATATTCAAAGAAACTGAAAAAATGGACTTAAACAGATATTTCTACACCAATATTCCTAGCAACATTACTCACAATAGCCAAAAGGTAGGCATGACCTACATGTCTACCAATAGACAAATGGATAAAGAAAATCACACACACACACACACACACACACACACACACTCACACACACATAATAGAACATTACTCATCTTTAAACAAGAATGCAATTCTCATAGACTACAAAACATGGATGAACCTTGGAAATGTTGTTCAAAGTGAAATAAGCCACAAAAGGACAAATGTTGTATGATTCTATCTACATAAGTGTCTTAATCAGTTTGAGATGCTATAACAACGATGCCAGAGCCTGGTGGCTTCAGTAACAACATTTGTTTCTCACAGTTCTAGAGGCTGGTGTGGATAGCATCTAGGGGCCTGCAAATTCTATCTGGTGAGGGCCAGTCACTGACTTGTACAGAGCAGGTTTCTTCCTTCTTCACACCAGAGAGAGAGAGAGAGAGAGAGAGAGAGGGAGACCTCATTAGGAGGTCACAAATCTAATCCAGGAGAGCTCCATCCTTATGACTTCACCACTGCCCAGTGACCCCCTCTTTCTCATGCCATGACCTTGGGTGTTGAAATTTCAACATATAAATTTTGGAGTGACATAAACATTCAATCTATGACAATAAGGTACCTAGAATAGGCAAATTTATAAAGCCAGAAGGCAGAATAGCATCCATCAAGGCTGTAGGGGACAGTATGGGGAATTACTAAGGACCACAGGGTTTCTGATTTTTATGATAAAAACATTTTAGAAGTATGCTTTGATAGTTCCACCAATGTCAATTCATTACACACTGAAAATCATTTAAAATGGCAAAGTTTCCATGGCATGTTTGCTACAATTAAAAAAAATGTATCTCAAGATTCCATTTATTAATTTTAATTAATTCATTTAAAATAAGTTTAAAATATTTTTAGAAATTAAATACATTGATTATATGAATCTATGTAAATTATCTAGATAATAATCCAGAATAAAAATAATCCATAAAAAAACTTATGGTAAATTGTTAACTGTAATTAAAAAAAATTTTTTTGGAGAGAATTTCAGTTAAATCATATTTTCTTATCATGGCATCTGGCCTTGTGCATTTTTAATTTTAAATACAGTATGCAGAGTTACAGAAAATAAGGCACACATGTTCTATACCTAAAACTAACTTGGGGAACCTATTGCCAATTGATGAGAGTTTTCAATCTAAAGATAAAAGTGAAAATTCTGCTCTATTTGTATACAATGAATTGAATAGCTTTCTATTGTCAGGTATAACTGATTAGAACAAATAAACAAACAAACAAACAAAAAAAAAAACCTGGCCAATTTTTTCATGAGTCTAAAAATAAGGTCTGTTTACTGAAAATAAATCTGAAACTATAACTAGTTTTGTGTTTTCTCTTTGCTTTTAACTTATATGGTCCAGTCATTGATAGGTTTTATTAAAAAAGGTTTTGGACTAAGAAGGGTCAGGCACCTCTGCCAAATAAATGTGTTTATTAGAAATATGTTTAACAGCTGGGGCACGGTATTGCATGCCTATAATCCCAGTGGCTCAGGAGGCTGAGTCAGGAGGATCGCAATTTCAAAGCCAGCCTCAGTAACTTAGCAAGGGCCTAAGCAACTCAGCAAGGGGGAAAAAAAGAAACAAAACATGTTTAGCATAAAATATAGCAATCCTTTACTTGTATTTCACCTCCCTACTAGAGGAATAGCTTGCAGTTTCTTAAGGGTCTTTTTAAAATTTTGAGCTTACAAAAAATTGTGAGTTGGGTATAAGGTAATTTTTTAATAGGCAGTAGAAATGAATAACATATTTTTAACACAAGTTCCACCAGTTCTCCGTTACTTTAATTTTTTTTTTTTTTTTTAGTTGTTCTCTTCTATGGTGATCTCTAAGACTTGAATAAGAAAAATGAATTCTGACAACAGCTACTGTGTTTTTGTTACCAAATACTTAGTGTTTGTTATCAGGTTTTCTTTAGTTATTATTGATTAAAAAAAAAAAAAAAAAAAAGAAAGAAAGAAGAAGAACCACAAATGGAATTTACACACATTAAATCTTTTATGTTTATCATTAAGTTTTGTTTCCTGCCTCTCAACTCTGACAATAGCTACTGTGAGGTAATAACACTGATTAAAATAAATTTATTTTCTCATGTTTCCTATTTGTCTTGTGGAGCCAGAAAATACCCCAAAAGTGGAAAGATAAATAATGAAGAAAAAAGTGCCTTCAGCAACCCTTGCCATTGGCCACAGTTGAGCATCTATAACATATCAAATGAAAATGTTTCTTAGGTAAAAATCTCACACACCAATGATGATGTCGTAGTCTATCCTTGGAATGTAACCCAATAGAAAGTTTATTTTAAGAATAAAATAACTCCTATTGGTCCCCTCCCATGTTAAGAGGTTTGCTTGTTTTCTCTCTCTGAGTTTTATCTAATGAAAGAAAGAAGCAAAAGAGCTTCATGTTTAAAACACAAGCTTCAGTTACATCATAAAGAATTCTAAAGAGCATCTGTTTAATTCATTCTTCCTAATACATGTAACTGGAGTATCAGTCACAGTATTTGCAGAAAAAAAGAACTCAAAATACAGAATGTGGCCATTTCTATGATGTGCATTTTAAATGATCTGGTGCCAGTGAATGTTAAGCTTCTGTCTTTGATGTGGGAATCTTACAGCTTGTCTCAGAATATCAAAGCACACCTTACATTAAACCAAAATGGAGTGAAAATGCCCCAAATTAAAAGCTGTCAGTAGGCTCTGTAAACAGTGCGTGCACACACTTCACCCTGCATGGTGTTCAACAGCTTTCTGTTCTGAGGCAGAGCTGCTTCCCCTCCTCAAGACAAATTAAAAATGAAACTCTGCATTTCACTCCCATTTTAACACTTTGTGAACATAAAAATGTGTCTATTTGGCTTCGTTCTCTCTTTTTGGATTGTGGAAAAATAGGAATTGCTTACTTTTCTTTGAAGAGTATTGGATCACTGGCTTTGGGTATGATCCATATTATCAGGGATTCTTTAGAACATTCTGATAAAAAAAAAAAAAAAAAAAGTTAGCTTAATGATTCTAGCACTTGAATTTCAAAGATGGTGGGTTCCAAATAAGAAAGACTAGCACAGGGCTATTGTAACATTTTGGCATGTCTTATTTTCTTTCAGTGGATGGATCATCTCAGGATATACAATAACACACTTTAAATTCCCAAACTAGGATTGTACCGAATACACACACTACAGTTAAAAAAGAATTTTCAACACTAAGCCAATTGTGTCATTTCCTTGCATTTGTTCATATATGTGAGGAGTTGAACCAGAGTAAGTAGCAAAGCAACTTCTTGGCCTGGTATTTAAAGGTCTCATTCAGAAGCTTAACCTATTTTGTTCATTTATAAGACATCACTTTAGGACCCCATCATATATATTTGAAGTACAATCATCACTTCCTTTATTAACATATTTACATATCAGACATGTAACCTAGATTCCTGATTGACAACAAAAGTTTGGCTTGAAATATCTTCCTATTGATATGAAAAACCATTAATGTTTGAAAATGATGGACTGGTAGTTCACTCATTTACCATTTTAAGATCCTCCAGGGATCTCGATTGGGAAAAACTGAGTGCTTAAAGATCTACAGTTAACAAAGCCATAACTGTTATGATGTGAGCTAATCTGCTTAACTCTGCCAATTTCAGGACAATTAGGCATCATTGATATTACCTACTAACTCACTGAGCTTGAAAACAAAATTTCACATATCATTTTCAACAACACTTATGTATCAAATAAGAGAATATGCCATGACTTAGCCCAACAGTGTCTTCTTGAAAAGTTAATGAGTGAACAGATTACCCAGATGGCTTATCAACTAAATAAAGCAATACTCTGAGTGCAAATTCTAGGTAATATTAATTGATATCAAGATTCAATACTCAAGTATTGATCTGCCTATGAAGACTTTAATTTTTGTCAAAATTAAGTAGCAGAATAAATGAGAAACTACAGATTAGTGACTTCCATGCAAAAGTGAATGAAATCACTTCCAGTATATCACATTTCCCTCCCAGAACAACTAAAACCAGTTATGTCGCAGTGTCAAACAACTTCAACCAACTCCACCTAATTGACATGCACAGAACACTATACCCAAAAATGATGATACACGTTCTATTTGGGTCTACTTCATTTTACCTAAATGAATTATATAATATATCCCCAAATAAACTTAAAACATTGTATAGTATGTAAGTAACAAAAGATGTTTTTGAAATATAGTACAATTTAATAATAAATTTGTCTAATAATAAACATAACTAGAATATTCCCAGGTTCTTGGAAATCAGCAGTTAAATTGTGATTAAGAAATAGCTACAAAGCAATAGTAACAAAAACAGCATGGTATTGGCATCAAAATAGACCAGTTGACGAATGAATGGTACAGAATAGACAACTCAGAGACGAACCCACACACCTACAGTTATCTTACATTACACAAAGGTGCCAAAAATGTTCACTGGAGAAAAGACAGACTCTTCAACAAATGGTGTTGGGAAAACTGGAAATCCTCATGTAATAAAATGAAATTAAATCTCTTTCTCTCACCATGCACAAAACTTAACTCAAAGTGGATCAAAGACCTAGGAATTGAACCAGAGAACTTGTACCTAATAGAAGAAAAAGTAGGCCCAAATCTCCATCATGTTAGTTTAGGCACCAACTTCCTCAATAAGACCCCTATAGCGCAAGAACTAAAACCAAGAATCAATAAATGGGATGGATTCAAACTAAAAAGCTTCTTCTCAGCAAAAGAAACAATCAGTGAGGTGAATAGAGGCCCTACAGAATGGAAGCAAATCTTTACCACAAGCACATCAGATAACCTCAAGGATTTATAAAGCTCTTAAAAGCCTTAACACCAAAAAAACAAATAATCCAATCAATAAATGGGCCAAGGAACTAAACAGACACTTCTCAGAAGATGATATACAAACAATCAACAAATATCTGAAAAAATGTTTAACATCTCTAGCAATTAGAGAAATGCAAATCAAAACAACTCTAAGATTTCATCTTACTCCAGTCAGAATGGCAGCTATCAAAAAAACAAACAACAATAAATGCTGGCAGGTATGTGGGGGGGAAAAGGCACACTCTTACATTGCTGGTGGAAGTGCAAATTGGTGAAGCCAATCTGGAAAGTAGTATATAGATTTCTAGGAAAACTTGGAATGGAACCACCATTTGACCCAGCTATCCCACTCCTTGGCCTATTCCCAATGGACTTAAAAACAGCTTACTACGGGGACACAGCCACATCAACGTTTATAGCAGCACAATTCACAATAGCTAGATTGTGGAACCAACCCGATGCCCATCAGCAGATGAATGGATAGGGAAACTTTGGTATATGTACACAATGGAACACTACTCAGCACTAACAGAGAATAAAATCATGGCACTTGCAGGTAAATGGATGGAGTTGGAGAAAATAATGCTAAGTGAAGTTACTCAATCCCAAAAAACCAAAGGTCGAATGATCTCTTTGATATGAAGATACTAACTTGTAAAGGCAAGAGAGAGGGGATGAGAGGAATGAAAGAACTTTAAATAGAACAAAGAGGGGGGAGGGAGGGGAGGGGAAAAGGGATAGGAATAATGGCAGACTGAGTTATCCATGATTACCCTAAATACATATATGAAGACACAATTGTTGTAAAAATACTTTATATAAAACCAGCCACTTGAAAAATTGTGCTCTTTATATGTAATGTGAAATGAATTGTACTCTGCAAACGTGTATAACAAATTAGAATAATAAAAGAAATTTTTTAAAAAGAAATAGCTCACGAAGATTAGAAAATCTTTGGAACTAAGAGTGAAGGTCCCACATGTCAGGTCCTTATAAGACCTATCTGACACTAGTGTACAGAGGCAACCTTTTGGCTTTAAATGAGTCCATGGGAAAGCACCATCTTCAGAAACTAGGAAGAGGAGCACAAATCCATCCCAAGGAAATTAAAGGAAGTTAACAATCAAAAACAAAAGATAAATATGGCAATTTTGAAGATAATCCCTGCATCCAGATGATCTCGGCAGTGAGTTCTTTCAAACACTTAAGAAAGGCAATATGAATTTCAAAAAGAAGAAAGAGGAAGGGAGGAAGGGGAGGGGAGAAACACTCTCCACCTCATTTTACAGGCCTAGCAAAACTCAGATACAAAGCGTAAAGAGGACATTACAAGAAAGAAATATTATTGCAAATATTTCTCATCCACATGGATGTAAAACCCTCCACAAAACATGATACCAAATCTATAAATGTATAGAAAGGATCACATGCCACAATCAAGAAAGATTTATTCTGTGAATACAGAGTTGGTTAACATTTGGGGGAAATGCACTTGGAAGCATTATTTGCCCAGAGAGAAGTCAATCACATCACGATGCAGATAAAGTTGTGACAAAATTTAACATTTTTTTAAAAAAAGGCAAAAGCTCCTCATCCAAGTTGAATAGACAGAAATTTTCCAATCTGATTAGATCTTTTTAAAATATAATAAAGTTCACACAAAGTGGTAAACTATTACATGCCTTCTTCCTGAGATGGGTTCACGTCAACGACCACTGCTATGCCCAGTTCTAGTGAAGATCATAGGCAGCAGCTCCTGTCCACTGCAGTAGGAGAAGGGGGAAGTAAAAGGGTTGGAAAAGAGGAATGTGTCTTTACTGTCATTGACAGTGACCTACAGAGAATCTGAAGAGATCTATAGATGAAGTTCAAAGGCAAGTGAAACTAGTTTACGATGACAGACATTGGGTTTCGTAATCATCCCTGGTAGAGGGGGTGGGTTTCTGGAAGGAACAGGCAATGTCTTGTCTCCATCTCACTGCAGACTAGAATGATGTGCTTAGTGTTGAAAATTCATTGAGCCATACTTACATTTAGTTTTTATGCACCTTCCTGCATGTATGTTAAACTACAAAAAAATTCACATTTATTCTGTAGCTAACACGTGTATGGAGCAACTGAGATACTCATGTTTCAAAGGCTGTGTCACCCGATGCTGAAAGCACAGCCTAATTTTTCCTTTGTACAGAGCCAATTTACTTACCCAGATGGTCACTGGATGGCTGGGTAAATTTTGAACTATGTATGAAACAAAGTGCTGCCAATTCTTCTTACTAGAGAACGAGTTATTGTTGATCTTGAGAACACGTATGTAATGGGTGGTATCTGCTTAGCTGTATCAAAGGGTGAGATTTCTTTGTGTCTTCATCTCTTAGCAGATTGCCTGTGATGTGTATCACATTCTAGTTAAAGGCAAGCTTGATAATACAATTGACTTATTTCTCCACCAAAAAAAAAAAGAAAGAAAGAAAGAAAGAAAGAAAGCACAGTCTATTTTTAACCCATTTTACAATAAATAAATAAGCACAAGGTTGATCTGGTTGTCCAAATAAAAATAACAAGAAGGATCCAGAACTTTGAACAAAGACCTTACAATGCCAAACTTGTATTCTTTTCACAAAATTGAATGTTTTCAATGCTCCATGATTCCATCTCTTTTCAATCTCTCTTAACAATGGTTTCTGTTCAAGAGTTTGGGCAGTGGATGCCGGTTAAACTCTAATTCAAAATGATTCTGAATGCACAGCAGTCATGAGCTCAAATGATTACATGCCTGAAAAGCCCGTGCTTAGGGAGATCATATTGGACGCACACTGCATTTTACTTACATTTACGCCAGATTGACTCATGCCTTCAAATATTTAAAAATCAAAGCCAGACTTATGGCCCCAACATATATTAAATCATGTGCACAAATGATTCATAACAAAAGCCCATCCACCCCAGTGGGCCAGCAGCCACGAACAAATCACAGTTATGCCCGAATCTGAAGAGCCACTCTCCTCCTATATTGTTAATGATAAGATTACAAGGGCAGCAAAGCCCAGGAGATGAATGGGTGACCATAAAATATAAGATGTATGCTCCAGTGAGGCCCAAAGTAATTGAAAGAAATTAGATCATGGCGGCAGTGGTTTCTCTTCCACCCAGATTTTTCAAACTCCCAGAAGCCGATGTCAGAAGAGAAAATATTTGCTGGTTGACACCAAAGGCAGTAAAACCTTCCCACTCATGTGCAGATGGAAGCCAACTCAATCTGGTTCCAATGTTTTAAGCACATCTTAAAATAAAAACCGGAGGCTGATTTGCACCCAGAAAAACTGTGCATAAAGCTGCAGAAGGAGGCAAGCCATTTACATTTCCAATATGCCACCGCGAGTTCTCAAAATTCCAATGGGGTGCTAATGCTATTATTTTTCCTTCATGATCTGATTCCTTTTGAAACCCGCATTTACATTTCAAATGTTATATCTGACCTAATTATTTCAAGAAATGTTGAAGTTACTTTAAAGAATCAATTACAATACCCAGTATGTTTTGTTTCCACTCACACATTAATTATTTGAACTTGTTATCAGAATTCATGGCAGTCGATTTTTTAGCTACAATACATGGTGGCATCTGTTATTTTTCTCTTACAAGTGAAGTCCTTGGAGGACTTTGGCAAACTTAGTAATGAAAACATAAAGTGACTGTTTTAGAATTTCCCTACGTAGCCAGACAAACCTTACCTAACAATTGCCTTTCTATCTTTATTGAGCTTAAAATCATCTGACACTACTCATAAGGGATACAATTAATTATTTTTCAGGGAAAACAGAAAGCCAATTACTAAAATTCTGGCAAAGTGCTTTTTAAAATGATTAAATCTTTGCTTACTATTTTATAACTAGTTGGCAGGTTTTTCACATTAGGCAAAAGAAAAAAAAGGAAAGAATGTAATGAAAACAAAATAAATTTGACTTCATCTTAGTCTATTATTTTGACCTTGTTGAAGTCAATCTCCTTGAAGACAGGTGCCATGTGGGACAGATGAGTTTTTTGCCAATTTCTAACATGGTGTTTGTTGCGTAGTAAATGCTCAATAAACTTCTCTTGGATGCATGAGTGAGTTTTCCATGCAATGTCACCTTTGAACATCAGGAATGAGGAAATAGAAGATGCTACTTGGATCAGGGGTTTGTAAGAACTCTCCCAGCTTTGATGATTCGCTAGGTGGGCCCAGTGGACTCCACAGATAGCTTTCCTCATTCTGTGACTTGTTACAGCAACAGAACACAGCACATACCTGGTCAGGGGAAGATGAGGCTTCCAAAAGTCCTTGCCCAATGGAGGTACTCAGGTGTCCTTAATTCCCAGGAGCAGGTTGTGATAAAGCATGTAAAATGCCCACCATCTACCAGAAAAGCTCATTGGTCCTCTGAGCCAGAGTTACAGGGGATGCTCCTACAGACACCTCTGCCTACCATGCATAATAATGCCAGACTCCCCAAGGGTAGCAAGTGGTCAGCATAGACCTCATCATTTACATTAACAGAGTAGACACAAAGAACATTCTCACTGGTTCCAGGAAAGGTAAGAATCCTTCTGAAATCCCAGTTCTGAGATGCCTGTGGATGACCAGCATTGCAAGCAGGTTTTTCTGAGGATGCCAGTCTTGGGTCTCAGAGTTGACTCTTTTCCACAGTTCTTATTCCAACTGATCATGCAAATTCAGTGTTTCTGTGCTTTTGTGTTTGAGCCTCTCTTTCCATTGAAACAGAATCCTAGGGAAATTCTCACATTATATCCAGGGTATTGTGAACAAAATATATTTTTACATACCATGAAGTACCATGGCCAATAACATGCAGCCTACTTAGGTGGACACCTTGATGAGACCCCTACCAGGTGGCAGAAAACAAGTTCTTAAAAGTCCATTTCCTTACTGGACTATTCTATTGTTGTGAGTTACTTTGGTGGTGGTCCTAGAAGGGGGTATGTTCCCAACTTTAAAAGAAGTTTATGTTCCCATTTTAAAAGAAGTATTGTTTCATTAATATCTTGTGCCTTAAAGCAGTTAGCCTTATTGTAAATTACCAATGCCACCAATATGAGTTGAATGAATAAATTTATTAACATATTTACCTACATTCTTTGAAAGATAAATTTTGGTATTGGCTGAAATTTTAATACTTTAAACTCCTTTAAAAATACTGCTTGAATGCCCACTAGATAACTTGTTCTAATTAAGGACATAAATTTTTTTTTCTTTTTCTGAATGAATGGATTAAAAACAAGCCTACAGTTGGGCACAGTGGTGCACACCTGTAATCCCAGCAATTCAGGAGGTTGAAGCAGGAGGATTGCAAGTTGAAGGCCAGCCTCAGCAAATTAATGAGGCCCTAACAGGCATAACAAGATCCTGTCTCAAAAAAAAGAAAGAAAAAAGAAAAGAAAATGAGCCAACATTGTAAACAGAAAATGTATGTGTTGAAGTGAGTTTAATAGGGAAATGCTTGCTTTCTGATGGATAGGGTAATTGTAAATTGCCTTAATAGTGCTGGTACTTCACTTTTACAGGAATACATGCCTTTGCCGTGTAAATACACAGAGCATCAAGAGAACATTCTTCCATCTGGAATCTAGATTTGATCACATGACTTGTTTGGGTCCACAGGACACCATCATGCATGATGCAAATAGAAGCTTGAAAGGTTCCTTTCAAGACTGGGTTTCAGTTCCTGTGCTTCCTCCACTGTCACAAGAAGGATATTCCTGAGCTGGCCCACAGTTCCTGGGAGAAGGAGGTGAAACATGGAGCATCCCCGTGAAAGCCCAGTTGACCCCCTGCGTACCCCTCATGCCTGAATGAGCGAAGCCAAACTTAAAAGATGCACCCAGTTGAGCCTGGTCTCGGTCAGCAGAACCACATTGACAGGTGAGAAATAAGTGTTTATTTTTGTATGCTGCCTGACTGTTAATAAAAGTCACGTAAAAATCTAGGAGGCAAAGCTGCAAAGCAGAGGTTTTGTAATACTACTGAGCAAGTACAGATGCTGAAAACTGGGGCCAGATATATCCTGTAAATGCTATTTAAATTTTAAAGCATTTTGTTGCACCAGTTGTAATCCAAAACATAAGAAATGTTTGCCAAGGGCTATTTTATGATAGGGCTTAAATCATTCTAAGTCCAGGTACTAGAAGTTAATTTGATGATATTTTATATTCATAGAATGCAAAACTATTGACTCTCTGGTTCCACACTCTATTCTAAAATTAAAATTTTTACTTGGATCTTGAAGTAGTTTCCGTCTATAACACACCAATATCACAGAGCAGGCAGAAAAGGTGTGAACAGTTCCATGATACTGTACTATGGTACAGAATTCTCAAGCTGGTCTTTAGTTCCACTAACAGAAGCAGCAGTAGCAAAGCAAAAATGGGACCCAAGGAATCCATACTTGCATGTCATTCCTGGTTTCTTTCATCAAAGGCAAATCACAGCTAAGGGAAGTAAGAGTTCTCTTTCTATGTCCAGGCATTTTCAAATTTCCAAATGGATTCAATTGCTCAGACACCGCTACCAGGTCCAATAGTAAAGAAACCTGCTGCAGTAGGGTATTTCCTATAGATTTCAAGGTCATTGGGAACAGTGGTCTATGCATAGTATTAGCATAACAGTATCAGCTATAAAAAATTAACCCCCAAAGTGCAATAGCTTAAAACAAGAAGTGCTTATTCATGGTTCACTTTTGGTCTACCATGGGAAGCCTTCCTCCTGGTCACTCTTCAAAGGATCCAGGCTTTGTTCATCTTGCAGTTCCACCCTTTCCTGGGAGTTCTCTGCAACCAGCCAGTGCTGACTGAAATAACGGAGAAGGAATACCTGCTTTTTTTAAAAGCCCCAACCTGGAAGTGAAAGTGATACTCCACCAATAGGAACTCATCATATGTGGTAGAAAACTAGCATCTCAGTACATTGAGAAGGCTGTGTTTTGTCCATCATGACCATAAAAGGTCTTCAGTGTAGTGAGTGCTCAATATTTATTGGTCTAACTATGGAATCAATAAATGGTCTGAGTTCTGGTACCCACCATTGTCATGGAGGGCTCACCCAGCTCTTACTGGTGTGGTTATTTGCTTTCATGGAGTAGTTGCTCCTGGCCAATGACTAAGCTCATTAACCAGCTCTGCAAAACTGGTCAGAACCACTGTCCTCATTTTGTAGATGAGGTGTTGAGTTTTAATACTAAGTTGCCCAAGGTCACAGGACTCTGAGGAGTTGCAGGCAGGGTGCAAGTCTAAGCCTGACTCTTCATCTGAAGCTTTTTAACCCACTCAATGGCTTCTTTACAGCTTTGCTGCAATCATGCTGATTTGCAGTGTGACATTTTCTGCCATGGGCATCTCTTTGCTAGTTATTGCCAGCCCTTTGCTGAGATAATCGAAGATGACTAAAATTTTTCCTGAATCCCCCGATACTCAACTAGCATAAATTTAATCCAATAACAATCTATATTGAAACCTACCAAAAAAATCAAGAGTAGAAGCACATAAATATAGTAAAGGCAAATCAAATTCTCACTTATTTTTCTGCATTGTAGTCTGGTTTCAAATTAGGGCTTAGGAAAAAAGTTAAAAAATATGAATTAAGATTTCTAGTCTGATTCTTGGGAAGGAAAATCAGTATTCAATATCACAAGCAGATAACGAACTATTGACACAGTGTGGGCTTGATTCAGAGCTGAGGTATAATATAAGCATCAATATCATACGTATCCACTGAATATGTCACCAATAAATTGTGTGCATCATTCATAACCCCTGTGATCAAGGGAGCAAACACAGAAAGTTCCAGCCATATCCTTGAGAAAAATAAAATCTTTGTGTAAAAGGAAGCAAGCTGATTATTTTGATTAAAAAAAGAGAAGTAATTCTAAATTATTATTATTTAATGAAAAACCATTTAATTTAAACATCTAAAAGCTTTTCATTTTGAGGCAGTTACTGGATTTTCCATCTTTCACTATTAACTAAGTTGTAAAGGCCTTCAGTTATGACTGGAGAAGTACAAATTATCAAAAAATGAATGGAAATGCTATTTAAATTCTATGTGACATCTCATTTGAGCTGAGATACTCCTTTATGAAGGGCTAGACCAACTTTTCCTAACAGATGTTCTTGTCCTTAGCAATTCAAAAGCATTAGATTTTGCCAGGTACTTATTATAAGGATGATATTAGTTTTGAGATGAGAAGATACTTTTTTTTATTCAATATAGAAGTTTTTTTTAAAAAAAGGGATCAAGGACTTATTTTTACTATTATCAGTGGCTGATTCATCATAGCCATCACATCAGAAGAACTTAAAAGCACACCACTCCTAGGTCCCTTTCTCTTAGACATAGAATCTGATGGACTGAGTGCCCCTCCCAACAGTAAGTTCATATTTTGAATTTATTGTGTCCATCTCTGCTGTGGTTTGGATATGAGGTGGTCCCAAAAGCTCATGTGTGAGACAATGCAAGAATGCTCAGAGGTAAAATGATTAGGTTAGGAGAACTGCAACCTAATCAGTGGATTAATCCATTTGAATGGTTTGACTGGGCACTAACTATTGGCAGATAGAGTGTGGCTGGTGGAGGTAGGTCACTGGGGGCGTGCCTATGGGATTTACATTTTGTTGCTGGTGAGAGGAGTTCGCTCTGCTTCCTGGCTGTCATGAACTGAGCTGCTTCCCTCCTCCACGCCCTTCCGCCATGATGTTCTGCTTCACCTGGGGCCCAGAGTAGAGGACATGATCAACCATGGAGTTAGAACCTCTGAAATAATGATTCAAAATAAAATTTCCTTCCTCTAACTTGTTCTTGTTGGTTCTTTTGTTCACAGAGGTGAAAACCTGAGTATAACAATCTCAGTTCTGTGCTATCACGCCTCCTAGTACTGCAGAGTCAGGGAAGGAAAGAGACACAGGCACTTTTTCTTAATTGGCATGGCCCCAAATGACACAGGTCTTTCCTGGGAATTATTTATGAACTAGTAAAGGCCATGTGACCCCAGCCTCACTACAAGGAGGACAGAAATGTAGGGGAGCAGAGCTGAGCACCAGGTAACTTTTCCTCTACCTTCATTGAAAGCAGGCCCCCAGCTCTCCTGAGAGCTAGTCTAGTGATTCGTGACTCGTCTGCAGATCATAATGCCCCTGCAAACAAAGTGTGCTTACTGAGCTCAAAGGAAATCATCTGTGGCCTTTCTTAGCTGTGTTCATCGGGGTTATCATTTAAACAGAAATAGAATTCTGACAGAATGGTGGTGGTAGACATTATCATAACCTTCTCAATCTTGTGACTCTAAGTTTGAATTTCATGACATTGACCTAGAAAATTTATTTTACAAGCTTCACATGATTCATAGCCCAAACTGGAGCATCCAAAGCCCAGCAAACAGCATGTATGATTTACTACAGTTCTTCCACTACAGAATTATTTTTTTTTTTTTCTTTTTGGGTTTTGGATATGAATTCTGTTTCTCAGGTTCTACAAGAAAACTAATGTAACTTGTACATCAAGCTTTCTCTATGTATATGTTGGTACATTGCAATTTTTTTTTTAACACAAACTAAGAACTCAACAGCATAACTGTGATAACAGAGCCCTCTAGTTTTTCTTTCTTTTATTTGATGATATGGATTATGCCGAATGCATTGCAATAAAATACTAAAGAGATTTTCTTCCAGTTTTGTCAAGTTTTAAAAATTAATGCCACATAAGATAGAAGGGTACCTACCTTCTTGTCTGTTTCCTAAAAAAATTGTGATAGCATTTTTTTTTAATAATTTGGACTTATTATCCATCATTGATATATAAGTACTTTATAAGCAAATTCCTATTTTTGCAAAGCAAACAGATTAGTCAAACTCTACTCATTTTGATTAGGAAAGATGGGCCTAAGGGAGTTGGAAGCTCTTGCAGTCTCATATGTTAAATTCTTTTATTATGATGAAGAACAGCCTATTCCTCAGATGCACAGCAGACAAGAGAGATTCTTGTAAGCTAATCCACAATCATGAGATGTGGAGAAAATATTTGTAATCATTTGCCCAAACTAAATCATTATGAGCATTCCTTACTGGGAAATAGGTTTAACTGGAATTTCATTATAATGATAGTACACTATGCATTAAATAATGCCTGTGCTTTTTTTATTTTTAAATACCAGATTATATTATTGATAGTCATATAATGATCTGAAAATTACTCTCATTTATTAATATTATATAGACACTCCTCCCAAGGCACTCTGGGGAGATTGCAGGAATTTTGATGTCTTGGATTTTATTTATACCAAAAATAGGACCCATTGTGTCTGATTTGAGAAAGCTAGAAAATGACCAGAGTTCCTTTGAAAAGACCTGGCCCTTTGACCATAGTGCATGGAAGGTAGCAGGCAGCAGGAACAGCCCTGTCTTCTTGACATCCTAAGTCCTGAGCGTTAGTAGTTGGAGTCTGCTGAAGCGTACTGCTGGGTAGGTGCTTACTATGCACAACTTACTTTCTAAACACCTGCTAACATCTTCATCCATCTCTCAACCAGCAAAACAGCCCTGGAGGGGAAGATACTGGCAAACAATATCATAATACACCCTACTTTAGGAGTTCAATGGATTTTCCAAGGTAGTTTTAACAGAACACAATTTTCAGTTATTAACTAAAGAGTAATAATTTGGGCCTCTGAATTTTTTTTGTAGTTGTCAATGGATTTTTATTTTATTTTTTTTATATGCGGTGCTGATAACCAAACCCAGTGCCTCATGCATGCTAGGCAGGTGCTTTACCACTGAGCCATAACCCCAGACCGCCTCTGAATGTTCTACTTGGCATCATGCCATTAACACAGTAGAATCCATGTCCACACCATAATTTGCTCTTTGAGCAAAAGGGTTTATGGAAAGTCTGAAGCATACCCCAGAAGTCGATGACCAAGAGCATGAGAAATCCTAATCCCGAGCTCAGTGCTTAAAAGGCCCAAAGTGAATTACTGAGCATGTTTAGAATACATGGTGCTCAAGAGCCAACCATTGTCCTAGCAAAG
The DNA here is from genome assembly GCA_025594165.1 of Tamias sibiricus. Lineage (NCBI taxonomy): Eukaryota > Metazoa > Chordata > Mammalia > Rodentia > Sciuridae > Tamias > Tamias sibiricus. The sequence goes on from CM046675.1 coordinate 12,030,289, forward strand.
CAAATCAGCAGCCCACTCCTGAGACATATTTACCTATGCATGGACAGGGGTACACTGATCAAAGTGACCATTATTCTCTATCAATGTTCTACAAATAACATACAGATCACTCACTATAAAATTAAGCTTTGGACAGAGGCAGGTGGGCTCAAAACCCTTGCCTTACATGTACTAGTTGACAATTAAACCTAAGTCACTTAATTCTGAGTTTGACTTACTTGCTTTTGTGAAATAAGATCTTGTGAGAATTAAATAATTGCAATCTTGTAAAGAACCCAAAACAATAAATGAATTGGTTGCAAAGAGTAAATTGGATTTATATATGTATCTATTTATATAAATATATAAAATATATATAAATAAATATAAATATTTATATTTATAATTATATATTTTTATTATTTATATTTTATATATGTATATATTTATATAACTATATAAAATATAATATATATAAATATATATATACATATATATATATATATATATATATAAATTTGAAATGATTACCCAACAATGTTTTAATTAAAAAAGCACAAAACAGCAGAGTTGATACAAGAAGTGAAAGAAAAGTATGTGGGCAGGTGTATGTGTGTGTGTGTGTGTGGTGGGGGTGTTTATAAGCTTCAAATGGTCCGCAGCTGAAACTGGGGTACTTGAAACAGTGTCTAGGTTAGGGTTTGACAAGCTTTTTCTATAAAGGGACACACAGTTTAGGCTTTCGTGGGGCAGAAAGATTCTGTTGTAACCACTCTGTTGTAGTGACCCAAAAGTGACACACAATTTATAAATAGATGAGTGTGGCTGTGTTCCAATAAAACTTTATTGACAAAACAGGCAGCCCTCTGGATGTGTTCTGAGGGCTCCGGCTTGCCAACCCTGTAACGTGAGCTCTGGAAAGTGTCTCCCATATCTCTGGAAGGCTGCACAAGACCCCAGCAGTTGCCTCCGGAGAAAAGAGACCAATGCATTAAGGAATGGGGATGGAAATTCACTTTCCTTGATGTGCCTGTATAACTTTGGATTCTATATGATGTACCATGCTGAGACAATGAATGAATTTGCCTTGAAGAGTTATTACTATTACCATGTAGCAACCAACTTGCTAAGGCAGCCTTTTCATCTTCTGAGGAAAGGGAATATAATGTTCCCTCTCCTTCTTGCCTTGGGACAGTGGGACAAAAAATCCCACCCAGATATAGAGCCCCACCTCGCCTCCATCTTTCATAGCGGAGGCAGTTGAAGAGGGAGGCCAGCTTCGAGGCTGTGAGCCCAGGCCCAAGCACTGGCCTCTGGAAGACCACCCAGAACATTGCCAGTTGTTCTTTCCCCTGGTCACCTGGGTGTTCTAACAGAAGGCAAACTCCAACTGGGTGACAAAACCAGCATACTGAAAGCTGGTGCATAGAAATTAAAATCCTGAGACCACACTTTAAACAATTTCTAATATTCTTAAACCTATGCATTTCCTTGGGGAAATGAAGAAAACATTTTCCTCTTATCTATTTTTTTCTTTGCTAACTTTTCAATTTAATTCTGGAGCTATTCAACCCTGGACCCTGTCCTGTTGACATTTAAAGTTTCTGTCAATGTGGTACAATTAGAATTGATCAGAATCCTGACCTTAGATACAATAAAATCCCCAAACACTAAATAAGATATAATTAGATCATGTCAAATATGTTATGATAACACAATAAAATAGATAAATGTATTTTAAAATCATTTTCAGCAATAAATTTTTAAATGAAAAAGAAGTTCAGGTTAAGCCTGAGCTAAACTAAATAATCAGTTTTCATTAAAAACAGATTTATTGGAGGGCTAGTAGTGAAACTCAGTGGGAGAGCTCTCCCTCATGTAGCATGCACAAGGCCCTATGTTCAATCCCAGGCACTGAAAAAAGAAAACAAAATGAAATTTATTTCAGAGGTAAATGTGAAGTTGTTGGAGTATATCTATTCTAGAAAATGTTTAGAATCACTGGAATGGATAAGCAAACGGTGAAAAATATGTTGAGACATGTAGAAAGGAGAATCAGTGTAATTGAACAAACCACCTATTATTTATGATAATAACATCACAGTACTTGGCAATGTGAAATGTACACAAATGCTGATTAGCGGCTGGTAAAATACACACTACATAACTGCCTTGGAACCATCCTGAAAGTTTGGGGGGAAAAAATCACCACTTTATTTAAAGATTCTTGAAAAACAGAATCCACAAAATATTTGGAGATGGAGAAGAAATAGAGTCTTCTGACTTTTATTTCTCCCAGTGATGAATCAAATATTAAAGCATGAAATGTCCCTGAGTCTTAGACTGTAATAAGGCAGGTATCAACAAAAATACAAGTTACATGAATCTGAAATTGACAGCCAGCAGACCAGATGGAGAAATGGATTTTGAGTGGCAAATTCTCTAAGCAGCCAAAGAAAAAAGACTTTTCCTGTCTACAAACAGGTACCATCACAGGAACTGCTTTCTCAGTGCATAAGCTAATTAAATCTTTGGAAAAGTATTCCAAGGGAGGAAAGATAGAGACTGAATAGCAAGAAAGCTAGTTTCAGAGGAGTCCCCCAGGAGGAAGGAAATGAACAGAATTAAAATTTCTCAGGGGAAAAAAAAAAGGAAAACAAATACCATTGACATAAAGAAAATACACATGAAATGGTGTGACACATTCTTGCCAAAGTGGGTCTTGGAGGAAGTTGTGAACAGCATGGGAAATTTCTATTAATGGATTGCTGACCTAATAACTCAGCAATTTGTATTTCACGAATAAAATAGAGTTGCAGAACTTGCCTCATGAAGGACAGTCTGCTGGAGTGCTCTTCCTAGTCACAAGTGTGGGGAAATGATAACTTAATAGCTAGCACCTGGAGGGAGAATCACAGCACTTGATGCTCATTGAACTTAGTGTTTCTTAGTTAGTGATGATATTACAGAATTGCTACCCAAAAAACAAATACAAGAGAGGATATTTATTTAGACTGAGGGAAAAAAAGACCTTGCAACCAAATACAATGTTAAAAAGCTGACAAATGACATTATCCAGGAGGAAAAAAAAAAAAAAAAAAACACCATGTTTTATTAATATTTTGACATAAATCAGACCCTGAATCTTTTTGTCAAGATGTCAGGGAAACTGGCAGGAGGAACACTGTGGAAGCCATTTGTCAACCAGGATGGTGAGCCATACTTCCTGCTGAAATATGTGCAAGCCACGTTAAGCCACATCAATGCAAACTCTGAAGTGGATGCCAACCTAATCTCCTTTAGCAGACCATGCTCTCCCACCAGGGCCTCCTCCAAGTCATTCAGTAAAAGAAGAAGTGAGTTGCGGGGTGTGCCAGGGTCGAGTGACAGTGTTCTTAAACAAATGAAGTTAAAAGTGTCTAACTTCAGGGCTGTGGCTGTGGCTTAGTGGTAGAGCCCTTGCCTGGCATGCATGAGGCACTGGGTTCAATCCTCAGCACTACATAAAACAAAATAAAGGTAAAAAAGAAAATGTTTAATTTCTGCCAGATGTACAAAACACACTGTGTGGAGTAGGTTATGAATGCATTGCTAGACTCCTGCAGAATTTGGTGAGGGAGCCCTGCAGGTGCAGGTGAAGGGTCCTGCCCCTCTGCCTCACTACACACCTGCTGCTGAGCTCCGCAGCTACTTCTTGACTGGACACAGCAGCCCCAGGAAGCAGGCGACAATAGTCTGGGCAAACACTAGTTTTCCATTTAAAAGCATAAGGAAGTTGTTCTATAATTTACTTCTACTTTGTATTTGTAGAACTTATAAAAATGCGAACTCTAACAGACAGTTGGAAATATTTAAGGGAAACTAATTTGCTTGCTTTTTTTTTTTTTTTTTTTTTTTTTTTTTTTTGAGGATCCAAGATTCTTTCAAAGAAAGGTGAATGGAACTTCACTGCCATAGAATTCCTAGGATAAGTGGTATGATGATGTTGGAAGGTTTTCGATCTCATAATAACCTATGGTAGGTATGAGCATTCAACCCTCTCAGGCACTCATTGTTAGAGAATAGAAGAATGATCCAAGCCCACTCCCCCATTAAAAGGCAAATCCCTTTATAGCTGAGGCTAAGAAATGCAGCCACATTATTATCAGTTAGACAATTTGTCAAGGATCATTCACTTAGATCAGAGAGCCACCAACCCCTTATCTGAGAGAACTTTGCCCAGGAAAGCTCTGTTCTGAAGTTTGGAGGCAGAGCAGAGGTCATGCATGCAGAAGGAAGAAAATGACCTTTTCCAGTATGGGTTCTGCTTACAGCAGACAGGCCACAAATGGGCATTTGGTGAGGGGTGTGCAAGGGGAGTAGGGGCAGCCACAATTCAAAAGAGGTAAGAAAAACAGAGTAGAGATGGAGTAGCACTGAAGTTATCCTGTCTTTTATCGTGCTGTTTTCCCAAGGGCTTACCTTGCCTTTGGCACCTGACAATAACCAAGGCTGACAGGTGCACACTTAATGGAATGACTTAAAGCTGCCCAGGTGCCCTGGCCTGGGGTGCACAGACCCCTTTTCATGCCAACCACATTAGTTATGGGAGCTTTGACAGTGGGCTTTTTCAGCTGGCAGCCTTAGCCATTATTTTCCCAAAGGGATGCACATGTACCAAGACTGGCAACATGAAAGAGGGCTATTTCTATTTGATGCTTTTATTTTGCATAGAAAGTATTGACTCAGTGAGTTTACAGCTGTTACTAAGTTCCCTTTTAAAATCAATGACATAGATGGAAGAGTGAGTCAAGTTAGAAGTGACACATCATATTTTGAAGAGGTCACACTGAGATCCAACATAAATTTCCTATGTACGTATGTAAATATACCACAGTGAATCTCACCACTGTGTACAACCACAATAAATTAATTAAAAAATAACTATAGATAAATAGCAGAATGATCAACAGAGGGAAGGGAGTAAGGATGGGGGGAGGGAAGGGGAAGGAGAGAGACCAGTGTCTGAATTAGAACAAGATACATTCCATGCTTTTATAATTATGTCAAAATGGATTCTACTGTCATGTATAACTAAAAAGACTCAATGAAAAAGGATTGTAAAGGTAGAATGAGAATAATGAAGCCTAGAAAATAAAGTTGTATATATGTGCTATAGTTTGGAACTTCAATGTCCCTAAATGTCACATGTTAAAACCTTGGTACCCAGAATGGCACTATGAATAAAGGTGGTAGACACTGAGAGGTGGGGACTTGTGAGGTCTCGGGTCATGGGGGGGTCTGCCCTGGAATTAAATTACATGAGCCCAGCCACTTCTCTTTAGCTTCCTGCCCACGAGATGAGTTTTGCTCCTGCCACAACCCCACACCATGTTTTCCGTCCTAGCCACAGGCCCAAAGCAGCAGGGCCCACCGATCATGAACTAAAATCTCCAGAACTGATTTCCTCAGGTATTTTGTTATAGCAACAGAAAGCTGGCTGATACCATAAGCCTCTCTTTTCCTAGTAGTATAGAGAGCTGGCCATTTCACAAGACATGAAACAGACCACATTTTGAATTAAAGGAAACCCATACCCCAAATCCTAAAATTTTATCAAATAGAAATGGAAATATAAAACTGAAAATATGACAAGTGGCTTCTTTCTTTTTGTTTTAAGTTTTGTCAGGGCTCATGCTCCTCATTTTTACCATGAGGAGCTTGAGGTGGTATCCTATGGTGCCAGGGTCAGGGTTAAGATTTCATGTAGGTCTGTTACCTCTGAATTCCATAGTAGCATGTATCCTAGCACTGGGTCAAAAGGAAGACCTGGTAAAAATCACAGGGAGAGAGACAGTGTGGGCAGGAGAATGGGCAATGTTGCTGACCGACCTCGGAACCTACTTCTCTGGCTATTCTTGGTAAAAATTTTACCTGTTCCTAAAGGTGAACAAATCCACACAGCAATTGGGATGTCCAACCAGAAAAATGTGATAAGAGCAACCCATGAAAATGTTCTACGTACACAATATGTATGTGTGCACATACGGTGCCATTGGATGCATATGTGAAATAGAGGATTTTTAATAAAAATTGACCTTTTGGCATCAGAGTGGTGAAACATGAGGGAGTCTGGCCCCAACCTCCTGGATTCAAATCTCTTACCAGCTCTGCAACCTTGGGCAGGCTTTTCAACCTCCCTTAGCTTCTGTCTCCTCAAAACAGGGATAACAATGGTGGCTAACTTGTAGACCTGCTATGAGGATTAAATGAGCTAATATACAGGACACATGGAAAAATGTGCCTGGAAGTTCAAAAATGACAAACAATTAAAGGAGCTACTATTATCCATCCAATTGTATAATTTAAAGTACACAAAAATGCACAGAAGTTTCACTCTTTGTTGACTCAGTGGTAAATCTTTTTCAATCACAGGTATGTATCATTTGATGGAAGATTAAATCCACATCAGCAATTGATGCGGAATTAAAAACTGTATTGAACCAGTTTTGAGCATGTGGTGCTCATGATGTGGAGGAGTCATCTGCCTGTCAACATGCTGCTGCCAGGGGTAGTGAGAAAGTGAAGGTTCTATTAAGCCTGAGATCTTTCCCCACATCTGCAGGAGTGAGCAGAGACCTTGGAAGAACATGGAGGAGGTGCCCAGCCCCATGTTGAATAGAAGTCACTCTGAATTCTAAAGGACAACAAAGAGTTTGCAGGTAAAACAGCAAAGAGGGAGAAGCAGACTGCTGAGGCAGGTGTTCATGGGATGCAGATACCCAGAGGTGTCTATAGATACCTATGGTGTGTTGGGGGTGGTGGAACCTTTCCAAGTTGGGGCCTAATGGAAGGAGGCTGGGTCATTGGAGGTAGGTCCTGAAAGGGAATTCTGGACTCTAACCCCTCCTCTTCCTTTCTCTTTGCTTCCTGGCTGCCAGGAGGTGAGCAGCTTGGTCCACTATGTGTCCCCTGTCATAATGCACTGTCTCGCCACAGGCCCAAACACAAAGAGGCCAAGAAACTATGGCCTGAACCCACAAGCAAAAGAGACCTGTCCTCCTTAAAAGTTGATTTATTTCCAATATCTGTCACAGTAACAGAACACCAATACACGTACCAAAGATTCTGCAAGATTCCTCGTGCATATGCTGGGGAGTGGCAAAGAGTTCAAGAATATACCATGTGTCCCATCAAAGTGACAGTTAAATTGACCACACAAAATACTCCAAATACGGAGATCTCTAGTACTGATTTGACTGTGCTTGCTAGCACAACAGTTCAAATATCAGATTGCCTCTTTCAAGAACTGACCCTTGGCAACCTTGCAGGGACCAACCCTCCCTATCACTAGGTTGCTGCAGTGTGTACACAGTGCCACAGTGGGTATTTCCCCAGACCATCCCTTAGCCTTTGGCAACACCAAGCATACCAGCCCATTATTTCAACCAATTGGATTATTGTTACCCTTGCTCAATGTGTTTAGCTTCAGGGTTGTCAATTCACCCAATCACACACTAAAGCTAAGCCCATCACTAAGTTCACCAACCACGTGGCCTAACTTGTCCACTCATAGCTTCTGGGATCTTGCAGCAATGAGCTCTCAAGGTGTCCACAGGAGCTGAACATGAGGAACCATGCACCTGTAGCTCCTGTACTTCCTTTTGCCTCCAAAAAGCCTGATACCAGAGGAAGAAGCCAGCATTCAGAAAGCAAAGGCTGTGAGGGGGCAGAAACTAAGTCCCAGTGAAGCTATTTGATCCCCAAAGACAGAGCAAACACCAGATTTATAAACTTCATGAGCCAAGTGATTTTGCTCTATATTAAAACAAACAAACAGAGTGATTTAAGATTTTTATTGCTAGAGAGGGAGGATTCCAACATTGCACATTGCACTTTGTATAGTTCTTAGCATACTTTGGTTTCTTTTCTTCCCAATTAATTTGGGATTGCACAAAATTTTAGGGGAAAAAAAAAAAAAAAAAAAAAAAAAAAAACTCTTTCCCATACAGCTAAAGGGGAGTGTCAAACACACAAAGCTGCTAGAATTCCATCTTTGTTCCAACATGGTAGTAATGGCCTTCCTTAAGGTAGAATTTTCCATGCATGCTCCATGAACCACCCACTGCAGAATCCCAGGGGGTTATGCTAACAGAAGATATTCCTGGGTTGCGGGTCAAATGCATTGAGTGAAATCTCTAAGGGGAAGGGTGAGGCCTGGGAATCTGAATTTGGCTCACATACCTGGTATGATACAGAGGAGTGTCTCAGAACCTCTTCCTTAAGGATTCCTAATGCTGCTGCAAATATAGTCATGTTGTAGGGGTATGCAGAACAGTACTGGGCTAATTCCTCATTAGGCATTTTCTGCATTTCTTACATTTTCTGCATTTCTTACATTTTCTGCATTTCTTTTTTTTTTTAATATTTATTTATTTACTTTAGTTGTACACAATGCAATGCATTTATGTTTACGTGGTGCTGAGGATCGAACCCGGGCCGCGCACGTGCGAGGCGAGCGCTCTGCCGCTGAGCCACAACCCCAGCCCCCATTTTCTGCATTTCTTTCAAGTTTCATATTATTGTTTGGGGGATTTGGAACTGCCATTCATCATGTTCCAAATGTACTGTGTGCCATCATTTCTGAAGCTCTTAGTACAAAACTGTTTCCCAGGACTTATTATAGATTCAGTTCACAAGGTGAGAACCCTGAAAACCTGGGTTTCTTTTTAACCAAGTTTCCCAGGTAATTCTGAGGCACCCTGAAGTTTTAAGAACCACTCAAATCAAGAGATCAAAAAAAAAAAAATCTGAATTCTAGGCAAAATAGAAAGAAATTAAACAGGAGATCTTTGAATTTGTTTTTTACTTGATCAATTCAAGAGATAGCTCTGTGTTTCCTATTTGAACTTGGTTTTTCCTCTTCTCAGCACACCACGTTTTCACCCCTACAGAGGTTTAAAATTCATGGCACTCTTTATATAGAACAATTCAAGCCACTTGCAGGCACCAAGCAGTTTTAATTAGGAACATCCCTTAGGAAAACTCTCAGCAACTCTTTCCTGCACTGTTCCATGCACATCTTGTCTCTGGCCGGAAGGGCTTAATGCTTGATGCCCTTTAGGGTACTTTTTAAAGGCAGGAAATTGAGCATGCAGTTGGAAATGTAAAGTAAGCTCACTGAGCTGAGGATTCCATTTTTGTCCCTCAGTTAAAATGGGAGTTTGAGTTATGCACACATTTCAGTACCAGGAAAACTGTTATTTATCTCTTTTCAGATATGGGTGTTGGCATCTTCTTCACACTAGCTGTAGAAATTGAGGTGCAAATAGAGGAGCAGAAATGGTGCCATTTCTTATGAAATGTTTGACAATGGCTTCAGGGAAAAATGAGAACTTTTTCTACATTGTCAACTGGCTGGTTGGGTGGGGGAAGCAAATGCATTTTCCACTCTACCAAATGGACAGTTTTTCCTAATTTGCGAATTCAAGGACTTTCTTCTATTTTTCCTGTGGAAGAGAGAGAAAGAGCAAGGAAGAGAGAGGAATGTTAGTAATTTGAGTTTTCTCTCTTCTTAGTGTAGCTAAGGGTTTATTTATTTATTTATTTTTTCAAAGAACCAACTTTTAGTTTTGTCAATTTTTAAATTGTTTCCTTTGTTTCAATTTCATCTCTAATTTTAATCATTTTCTGTCTTCTGCTGCTTTTGGTGTTGATTTGTTCTTCTTTTTTCCTATGTACATGTATGATTACACTATTGGTGTGACTCTGTACTGTGTTCAGCCAGAGGAATGAGAAGTTGTGCTCCATTTGTGTGCAATGTGTCAAAGTACATCCTCCTGTCATGTATAACTGATTAAAACAAATTTAAAAAAAGAGAGAGAAATGGAGGGAGACACAGAGAGAGAGAGAGAGAGAGAGAAGGGAGAGAGAGCGCGAGTGAGAGGGAGAGGTGAGGTTTGCTTTATCCATTACCTGTATCTTTCTTTTTTTTTCTTTTCTTTTTTTTTTTTTTTTTTTTTTTTGGTACTAGGGATAGGGATTGAACCCAGGGCACTTAACCACTAAGTCATGTCCCCAGCCCTTTTTTGTATTTTATTTAGAGACAGGGTCTCACTGAGTTGCTTAGAGCTTGGCTAAGTTGCTGAAGCTGGCTCATTCTCCTGCCTCAGCCTCCCAAACCACTGGGATTACAGGCATGCACCACCGTGCCTGGCCATTACCTATATCTTATTAGCCACAAGAGAAACATATAATACAACTGCATCTATTATTTCTTTCAATTAACAAATATGAAGAGAATAAATTATTTAACGAACTATTTCCCTTTCTTTCAATGCATGTTTTTTCTAAAAAAAAAAAAAATTCTGCATTTAATTTCTCTTTTTTTGCAAATATAATAAGACAAAAAGATCTGATCACTGTTTTTCCCCCAAATAAAGGCATTTTCCTTGCTGAGGGGAAGGGTTCATTGAGCATCCTTCAAATGAACTTCCAAGGCCTTCTTTAGAAATACAGCTTCATAGAACATTTCATTTCTACTTAACCCAGGAAGTTAGCAGAAAGGCAAGATGGACAGTATGTGCACATCTGCATTTCCCATTCACGGCCACGCAGTGGTAAACTGAATCCACTGGGTCAACATCTGGCTGAGCAAGAGCCTGTGTAGTGTTTTCTGCTGCATAACTGGATTCCCGGGCACACAAAACCTTTAGGGGTTTGTTCTCATGAGCGAATACAAAGTTACATTTGTTCACATTTTCATTTCTGTTTTCATCCTGTGTCTGCTTTTTTAATTAATTAATTAATTTGTTCTAATATGTTATACATGACAGCAGAATGCATTTCCATTCATAGCACACATATGGAGCACAGTTTTTCATTTCCCTGGTTGTACACTGGGTCTGCTTTATATCAAGTGTATCCATCAGGGTTAGATCAGAGAGGACTGCTGTGGGCCAGGTTGGGGGGGACAGGTACTTATGTGGAGAGGTCAGTTGGAAGCTGTGGCTTCTGCATTTGGTTTGGTGTCTTGCTGACCCAGTGATGAGGTTGATCTTGCAGAAGAAGACAGATGTGAGTGGGGAGCAAGGACTCTGAAGCCAGAATGGATGAACTACACCCCAGGTGAATGACTCTCCTGATTCGTCAGGGGTGTATGGGCTGTGACAAGTGTATAACTAAACACTGGTTTTCTGCCAATAGTGGGTGATGCCTTTCATAGCATTTTGTGCCAGTGATCATAGACTCTGCTTCAGAATCCTTCTAAACACAGATATTGAGGTAGTCGACTCAATCAAGGGAGTTGATCTAAGAAGCCTATTTGGCATGTTCTGTGTTGACACAGGATTCAAGGAAGGGGTACCCCTTTATGAGCCTCCCTTATTCTATGTCAATCCTCATTGATTTTATGATTTAAAGAGGCTTAGGAGACAGTTATCATGACCTAACTGATTAATTATTATTATGTGTTGGTACTGAGGATTGAACCCAGGGGTACTTAACCACTGAGCCACATCCCCAGCCCTTTTTTATATTTTTATTTAGTGACAGGGTATTGCTGAGTTGTTTAGGGCCTCACTAAGTTGCAGAGGCTGGCTTTGAACTTGTGATCCTCCTGCCTCAGTTTCCCAAATCACTGGGACTACAGGCGTGTGCCACAGTGGGGAAATAACATAGGTGTGCCTTGAGGTTTATATTTTGTCCTTGGTGGGCAGAGCTCTTTTTGCTTCCTATTGCCATGTCCTGAGCTATTTCCCTCCTCCACACCCTTCCACCTTGATGTCCTGCTTCATTTCAGGCCTAGAGCAAGGAGTCAGCTGACCATGAACTGAACCTCAAGGTTTACCACTGAACTACGAAAGCCTCATTCTTGGTAGTTTCCCAAAATAAACTGTTTCTATTAGTCATAGCAATAATAATATCTCCTTCACAGTAATGAGAACTGAAACAGCCCCTGGACATCCTAGGCAAGCACTCTACCACAAAGTTACATCCCCAGGCCTATAAAATCTATCTTTTGAAGATTACTTACATTTATTTTTGTTTGTTATAAACTTACAGACCTCAAGTCTATGTGAACTTGCTCAAAAATTAGCTGCTAGATCTGGAACATGTGATAAAAGTTAAAAGCAGTGCTTTCTAAAGAAAACAGACTTGGGTGGGGGACCTGAACATGCCTTCATCTGGCCTCTGTGGGAAGACTTCAAAGGTACCACACTCAGAAATTGCCCACGTGCATGAACTTTATTTCTTCCTAGGTTTGTTCACATTCAGCATAAATCTGCCTTTCTCTAGTTTCACACCTTTGATCTGTTGCATTCTGTTCCTTTAAGCAGAGCTGAGTGAATCCAGTTCTTGACTTCTATAGAGATTCTCTGGTTCTCATTTCCCCCCAAATCTCAGTACTACCAATGTCGAATTTAATTCCTTTTTTTTTCCCTGCACTGTTATGGCTTAAATATGAGATGTTGCCCAAAAGCTCATGTGTAATGCAAGAAAGCTTAGAGGTGAGGTGATTGGGTTATGAGGGCCTTAACCTAATCAGTGCATTTTCTACTGATATGGATTAACTGGATGGTTACTGTGGGTGGGTAGGGTGTGGCTTGATGAGGTGGTCATAGAAGGTGTGTTATTGGGGTTTATATTTTGTCCGCGGTGAGCACAGTTCTCTCTGCTTCCTGTTGCCATGTCCTGAGCTGCTTCTCTCCTACACACCCTTCCACCTTGATGTTCTGCTTCATCTCAGCCCTAAAGCAAGGAATCAGTGACCATGAACTGAACCTTTGAAACCATCAGCCAAAATAAACTTTTCCTCTTCTAATGTTCTTGCCAAGTCTTTTTTTTTTTTTTTCTCTTTCTTTCTTTCTTTTTTTTTTTTTTTTTTTTTTTTTTTTTGTACCAGGAATTGAACTCAGGGGCACCTGACCACTGACCCTCATCACCAGTCCTATTTTGTATTTTATTTAGAGACAGGGTCTCACTGAGTTGCTTAGCGCCTCTCCTTTGCTGAGGCTGGCTTTGAACTCACCATCCTCCTGCCTTGGCCTCCTGAAGTGCTGGGATTACAGACACGTGTCTTGCCAAGTCTTTTGGTCACAGCAACGAAGAGGCTAACACACCCATCTAACATTCTTTCCCCACGTGTCCATATCACGACTGCTGTTCTGCAGTAGCACGTTGGTTTATTCATACTGTTTTTAGAGTTGTGATAGTCAGATTACATCTGGCACAAAATAGAGCCACAGCACTACCACATTGTCCTGAAATATGTATTTTTACGATGGGCTTAATATTGAAGAGAAACTGCTCCTTTAAAAAATGCATTTCTATCATGCTACTTCCTCACATTGATCGTGTGGTCAATTAAACTCCTAAGAGCTCCCACACGGGTGCTGTCTGCCCCAGTGCCATTCCTGTAATGGCACAATTGGACCTTTTAGACCCAGCCTCGGTCACTGTGTTTGTCATTTTTATTGTTTCCTGGTCTCATAGATATAACGGGAATGAGTTGAGTCCTCTGTGAAATTTTTAATTCAATCTCCAACCACTTAAACAGTAGCTGAGACCTTCTCTAAGTGTTCTCAAGTTTTAAAATTATTACTCTCAATTTTATTTGGCCCAGTGGCAAGCTGGCCTGTATAACCAGTACCACGGGCTCAGATGATGAAGAGATGGCAAGCTTTGCAAGGGCAGGGATTTGAATCTGCATTGTTCACTGATAAATCTCTAGAAGCAGGTGCTCACTCCTATCTTGGAATGAATAAATTAATCTGCCAGACCCTTACCATACCCTAAAATTATTTTGTACTTTTAGTAGCCCTAAGATATAGTGCTATTTTTATTCCAACTTGCAGATGAAGAAATGAGGCAACTATTTCAAGTTTCAGAATGGATATTGACAGGTTCCTAGACATTAGGTGCAGCAGGTATATAGAAAACAAGAAGCCACAGCCCAAGAAACACATAATCAAATTTCCTAAAACAATTAGATACAAAATATGCTATTATGTGCAAAATAGAGCTCTTCATTAACTCAGCCAATGAATTTCAAGTACTTTGTGTGGTCAAGAATTATACAGAGTGCTCTCAGGAATAGAGAGAGGAAGGACAGTCCTTGAACTCCAACAGCTGTCAATCATGATCAAATAACAAAAAGAAGAAGAAACATGTGCTAAGACAAGCAGAAAGTGTGGAGATAAAGGATCACTTGTGTGCTCATCTAAGTGTCAAAGTGGACACGATCAAAAATCACAAACAGGCAACAATGAAAGAAAGTTAGTGCATGTCCAAATGAAGGTCATGATAATAGAATCAGTTTACAAAATGAAACATGGTGGGCACCCTGCTGAACTGCGCACAGGCTTAAAAGATGGTGCAGTTGTGAGAACTAGGTCAGGATTTGTAAGAAAGACTTGGTATTGATCAGAAGGCCATTGATCTCGTAAATAAGAGTGCAGTGGATGATATATGCACAAAATAAAGGCTATTCGTCATTCATGAGTATGGAATTAATTCACTGAAATCAAGCGAGGTTGTGAGTTGGTTATGATCTGCATCTCTTCTTCATCCTTGATCTCACAAAAAATCCCTTTGTTACATGCAGATTACTTTATCTTTCTTTTTTTGGTATTGTATTAGTCTAGGTTCTCTAAAGGGACAGAATCATTAGGAAGTATAATTATAAAAAGGGAACTTATTAGGTTGGCTTATGAGACCAGAAGCTGATAGTCCACAATGGCTGTCTGCAGGCAGGAGAGCTAGAGGAACCAGCAGATGCACAGTCCAAGAGGCTGGGGCACTAGAATAAGAGGGATCAATGGTGCTACCCTAGTCGAGACCAAAGGCTTCTGGAGAATCACTGGCAGAGTCTGCTTTGGAAGGGTGAAGAAGTAAGAGTTGGATATCCTCAGACGATCACAGCAGCAATCAAGAATCTGTTCAAGAACGGAGTTTGCGCCAGGCGTGGTGGTGCAGGCCTGTAATCCCAGCACTTGGGAGGCTGAGGCAGGAGGATCCTGAGTTCAAAGCCAGCCTCAGCAATGGCGAGGTCCTTATCAACTCAGTGAGACCCTGTCTCTAATAAAATACAAAAAAGGGCTGGGGATGTGGCCCAGTGGTGGAGTCCCCTGAGTTCAATCCCCAGTACAAAAAAAAAAAAAAAAAAAAAAAAAAGAATGGAGTTTGCATCTGCTACTGCTTCCTTGTTCTTCCAAATTTTATTCCATCCAAGCCATTATCTTATTGGATGGTGCTGCCCATGCTTAGGGAGAGTCTCCATTTCAGATGGCTATCCCACGTGCCAATCATTCCTAGACACACCCTCACTGACACACCCATAATCCTCTGCATCTCTTAATCCAATCGAGTTGATAATTCAAACTGATCATTACAGATTATTTTGTCATTAATATCAATATTATGCTCAAACAAATTATAATTTAGAAGAGGTCAGGGGCCAAGAATTCACAGAACCAAGCTCTATAGTTGAAGTAGTCTGTAGAACATGTGTCAGATACTTAATGCCCATGTGTTCCCACCACTGGCATCTAACATTACCTACTCTTAGATCATTTGCTTTAATCTCACTGTCCCCAACAGGAGTTAAGCATGGGATGTCACACAGTGTGCTCAAGAGACAATGGGAAGATGCTTTGTGAAATGACAAAAATCAAGAGTGAAAGATTCATTTAGACAATTCCATTATTTAGATGGTACCCACATCTCCACTCCTGAGATGACTTGTAATTCCAATCAGTACAGCAATGGAAAATGCCAATCCTTGATTTTTTTTTTTTTTTTTTTTTTTTTTTTTTTTGTGGTACCGGGGATTGAACTCAGGGGCACTTGACCACTGGGCCACATCCCCAGCCCTTTTTTGTATTTTATTAGAGACAGGGTCTCATTGAGTTGCTAAGTGCCTTGCCATTGCTGAGGCTGACTTTGAACTCGCGATCCTCCTGTCTCAGCCTCCCAAAGTCCTGGGATTACAGGCGTGCGCCACTGCGCCCGGCAATCCTTGATTTCTTAATTTCAACCAGAAAACTCTGTCTGACCCCCACCCCTTTGACCTCCATATTTTTAATAATAGGATACAGAATTTTGGTCCCCTTGGTTTCTGTGAGAAGACCATTATTAATTTAGTGAAGGTCACTTTTCCTTGATGAGCCACTTCTATCTTGCTGATTTGACAATCCTTAGTATTTGGCCTGCTGACTTTAACAGTTTGACCACAATATGTCCAGGCTTAGATCTCTTTGAATTTATTCTAATTGATATTTGTGTATCTAATCTATGTGTAGATTAATTTATATATCAAATTTAGGAGGTTTGTGGCCATTATTTCTTCAAATATTCTTTCTACTTCTTTTAATCTACCCTACCTTTGAAACTCCAATTATGTATAATGTAGACCATTTGATATTGCCACACAGGTCTCTGGAGCTCTGTTCATTTTCTTTCATGTTTCTTTTGTCTCAGACTGGATAAGCTCAATTAACCTTTCTTCAATTTTCTAATTCTTCTGCTAACTCAGATCTGCTATAGAACGTTTATAGTAAACGTTTCTTTTCCATTGTTTAAGTTTTCAAATCCAGCTTTTCTATCTAGCTGTTTGTAAAGTATAACTTCCTTCTTTTACTTGATGAGACATCATACTTTCCTTAAAGTCTTGTGACATGGTTTCCTTTACATCTTTGTACATGCTTAAAATATCTTATTTAAAGCTTAGACAAGGAAGTCCAAGGTCTGGGCTTCCTCGGGATGTTTTCTATTGATTGCTTTGGTTCTTGATCATGAAGCACACTTTTCCTGTTCCTTTTAGTGTTTGGTAATTTTGTAAACTATGGTTGTTTTAAATTAATGTGGCAACTCTGGAAATAATATCCATACCTCCTCAGGGTTTGTTTGGTTGCTGTAGTCAGTTGTTATTGTTGTAGCAGTTTTTGTGTAATGATTTCCCTGGACTACTTAGGTAAAGTTTGTAATTTTTAAAGATGGCACTGACATCTCAGCTCCATGAGTTTTATGGTCAGCTAATCACTGGACAAAGACTCTCACCCTTTGCCAAGGGATTCTTGGTAGTGGTGTGCACATCACGTCAAAGCCTGGCAGTTTACAGCTTCTCTGTCTTAGCCTTCCCTTCCTCCTTGTGCAGACCTTCAAGGTCAGTCAGCAGTGATGGCTTAGGGTCTTCTACATACGTCACCCAGGAATGCACACAGCTCTGCATCTATGCATGATCTTCTAGCTTCCATGAAAGATGTCACAGCATTTCAAAGTCCCTTATGACATCTCATTTTTCCATTTTGTTTCTGTTGTTATTTTCCCTGGGCCAGCTTTCTGTCTGTATAACTGGTCTCAAGAAGATGCAGAGTTAAATGATTTCTGTCCATAAACTCTCTGGGGATAAGGCTTTTCCCATTTAATAACCTCTGTGTCAGAGTCACTTGAAAAAAAAAAAAAAAAGAAAAAGAAAAAGACAAACTTTGAAAACGGAACTTCTCCAAGGAGTTGTCAGGCAGGTCAAATTATGATAATTCTCTGGGTATGTGAATTTGGGGATCTGAAAAGCCACTCTATCCCTCTAATTACTGCCAGGCCACTAGTTTCCATGTATGTGTTTATGACACAGGAGATCTGCAAGACTACCAGAGATGGGGGATAGGCCAAGCAGAAAAACTATAAAGTTTGACATTCCTACCAAGAGTCAGCTGCTTTCCTTTAGTAAATTCCTCTTATTGTTGTGAGACTTTGATTAATTTTCTGAGTTCTGAAGATGTTAATTTTTACTATTTTTTTGAGCATTCTTATGGCCCTTGTGAAATAGCAGATTTTTGGAGGGCTTTACTGTGCCATTTGAGAAGTGCTTCTTCTGATTTGCTTTTTTTCATTTTTTGGTCTTAGATTAATCCCTTTTATAGCTCTTGGCATATGGATTTCCTTAGCACCTTATTTAACTAGTACTCTCATCATCACTTGAGGTTGAAACTAATGAACTTAATCTACAAAAATTGCCATGTATATTAATATCATGACATGTGGCTCCAGTAGAATTTATAAACATAGATTTGTTTTTTGTTTTTTTAAAGTGGTGATGTTAATTTTCCAAAAAGAACTTTATAGTAGAATAATGAGAACTAGCAGGGGGAAAAAAAACAACTTTGAAACTTTTAAAACAGTCTGATCTGTCTAAAATAATAATATTTTAATGGGAACATTTAGCTACGTGGGGAAAAATTGCAATGATTCATCATTACTTTTTCTTGGAGAAATACACATCAAATGTCATTTTAGTCAAATGGAATTAACTAGGAGAGAGGGGGAGAAGGAGGAAGAGAAAATATTGCCAGTGATTCTGCTTCTCATGCAAGAGACAGGGACTTAATATGAGTTGGTTTGGGTCTTAGAGATACTGACAGTTTATTATCTCATTTTGCTGCATCCAATTCTAGTGCTTTCTAAGGACATGTGTTGGAAAACTATTTTGCGAGACCATTTTCTTCTATGTATACATTTCACATGTAAATAGTCCCATTTCCATAAAGAGCTGTATACGGGATGCCAGCAATAGTATGCAGAACAGAATTTCCTGATATCAATGTCTACCGGGAACCTCAGGGCACATCCTTATCTGGCAAAAGGGTCTTTGCAGATACAACTGGTGAAGACGGGGTCACAGTAGACAAGCGTGAGCCCCAAGTCCAATGACTGGCCTCCTTGTGAGAAGAGCAGAGGACACAGTCATACTCAGGGAAGACTGCCCCTTGACGAGGGAAGCAGAGCCTGGAGCAATGCAGCTCTAATAAGCCTAGGAACAGGACGTGTTGAAGGAGTCCTGGGAGCAAGAAAGAAAAGGTTACCAATCCCCAAAGCCTGCTTTGCTAAAACAGACTTCTAGTCTCCCTCTTTTTTTTTTTTATTTATTTGAATTTGTTGTATTTAACAGTAAAATGCATTACAATTTGTAATACACATATAGAGCACATTTTTACATATCAGTGTATACAAAGTATATTCATACTATTCATGTCTTCATACATGCACTTAGGGTAATGATATCCATCTCATTCTACCATCTATTTTTCCTTTATACCCACTTGACCCCTCCCTTCCTCTCCCTCCCCATTGACCTTTCTAGTGTTCCTCTAATCCTCCTATGCTCCCTGTCCCAACCCCACTGTGAATCAGCCTCCTTATATCAGAGAAAACATCTGGCATTTGGAGTTTTGGGATTGGTAACTTCACTTAGCTCTCTGTTGTTTTAATGCCATGCAGGCTGTGGTACTTTATTGCAGCATCTTTAGGAAACTAATACTCCAGGTATCTTATGGGAAGTAGAAGTATTTTCTAAGTCACCTTAGAATAGGCACAACTCAGTACTATTTTACTCTAGTGACCTGATCCCCACAACAGCAATAGCATGTCTCTATAGTACAAAAGATTTTATAATACTAAATTCAAAATTTCTTTTAAAACTCTTCAAAATGTGACTACTAAAATGGGATCTATGTCACTGGTGATATTATTCAAATGATCTGATCCTCAATTTCTTCATTGAAAAAAGGGATATCATGGGCTGGGAGTGTAGCTCAGTGGTAGTACGAGTGTTTAGCATGTGAGAGGCCCTAACTAAAATTGATCCCAGCACCAAAACAGAGAGAGAATTGGTAGTGGGTGGCACACCTGTAATCCAGCAGCTCAGGAGGCTGAGGCAGAAGAATCACAAGTTCAAAGTCAGCCTCAGCAACTTAGTGAGACCCTAAGCAACTCAATGAGACCTTGTCTCTAAGTAAAATATAAAAAGGGCTGGGGATTGGCTCAGTGGTTAAGCACTCCTGGGTTCAATCTCTAGTACTCCCCATTCCCACCCCCCAAAAAAACAAAGGAAACAAAGAGAAAGGGAGGAAGGGGTGGGGAGGGATGCCATACCTACTGAGCTACAGCTGTATCTCTGGACATGCACAGAAGTTTCTGGTACCTGCTCTTATCAAATTCTGTCTGCTATTTGAGTATGTAAGGTCTTTGAATCTAGGAACCTTATTTGATTCCCTTTTATTTAACACAGAATGATATCTTTCCTGTGTCTCCCAGGCCCCCTCATACGGCTTATATCATATTAGGCTCTCAAAAGTTTGTTGAAAGAATAATATCTGCTTGATCCAAGAATAATACAACTCTCAAGCTGAAGAGGCACTTAGAGATGACTGTATAACTGTCGAAATCCAAAGCTGCCATTGCTGGCAACTGAAGCTCAGTGCAGTGAGGGCTACTGCGAAATTCTACTGCAGATTTTCAGATTCTTCATCTCACATGAAAATTGTTTTCTTTTTAGCAAAGGTTCTAGAAAACTTTACACAGTTGGCATAGTGGTTCACAAAGAGGATATGAGGCCAACTTCCTGGGTTCAAATCCTGGCTTTGTAATTCATTGCCTCAGCAATTAAGACAATCTCCCTGGAACTCAGCTTCCTCATTTGTAAAACATATTTAATCATCAGACATCCACATCCTAGAGTTAGGGAGAAGATTAAACAGGCCAAGGCATATAGGTATGTAATAGGGCTCAATTCTGTTGGTGGCCACTATGATTATAACCAAATTCTGTCCCTTTGTAAACAGTGACAGTCTAATGCACTGTGTGGCCCAATTCTGCATGTATTTGCTGTATTGCTTTGTACACAACAGGTGTTCTCAACCTGGGCATGACTGACACTTGGGGATGCATAGCTTCTATTGCTGAGAGCTCTTCTGTGCATTCTAGAATGGTCAGTAGCATCCATGGTCCCTGCCCACTGTATACCACAAGCACAAACCTGTGTCCCAGTGTGACCACAAAAATATCTCCACACATTGCCAAATACCCCTGGTAGGACAATATCATTTTTTTAAAAATTAAGAATCACTTCTCTGCCTTTAAGTTCTTCAAGGGCTAGGAGTAGGTTTAATGTTACTTCATTAAGGCCAGTTATCTGACTTTGTGCCTCTACAGCAATGCTGCATTTTATAATTCAACTTCTTATATAATATTTTGGCACCTAGCTCAGAGCTCACTTAGCATATGAATAGTATTTCAGGAGTAATGGTTAAATGAATAAATGCTGGTGGGAGAAAATATACTCATTATTGAAAGGGGTGAAATTTTTTACTGTGTACAAGTCCCTGTACTAGATGCCTCACATATATCATAACAACACTTAATTACCAGATGGTGGCAGAATCTTATTTTATAAATAAGGAGACTGAGATTTAGTTCAATGTCACACAACTGGCAGGGGACAGGAGCATGATATGAATGTATCTTCCTACATCCTCATCTATGCTTTAATTAATATCCTTTATGAATATGCTTTGGTACCATGGAGTTATAAATGAATAGTCATAGAGTGAAAAGCATCATCTGTTAAAGTGTGAATCTTTTGAATTTGTTCCCTAAGATCCTACAGGCAAAGTACAAAGATTTAAATCCAAATAAGTGCAATAGAGACTAATGAAAGCATCAGAGTTTGGCTTTGAAACACGATTTTATGGTGTAAGGATGAGGAAGAGCTGGCAGGTACCTCCCCCAAAGCATTTGCTCCGTCATGAGTTGAGACCCACTTATCTTATGTGACATGCATCTCATTGCCTCTACTCATGCTGTGGCTCACACTTCAGGATGGTCTGTTGGTGATGGAAAGGAAATCTCAAAAAGATTTATTATGTCATTAATCAATACTCAGTGCCACAGAGCAAATAAACCAGAAACACGCTGAATCTGCTAGTTCAGCCGTCATCAATACTGTCAGCCCAAAGTGACCGATGCCTGTGTGTGCTCATCACAGGGCAGAGAGTGTGTGCAAACAAACGTACATAAATGGACTCTAGTCTAGCGAAATTAAAAGCCACTGAATAATGACTTGCCATCTTCTCAGACAATTTGGATTAGACCAGAAGGTCAGGCTGTGGAAGGGTCTGAGCTTATTCTCCAAATATTGCACTCGACTTACGAATGTTTTTCTATTACATACAGTAAATCATGACCTGCTTATTAATAAGTTACATTCTAGATATTCCATTTGAAGGCAGGTATTTCTACCATAGAATACCTTTTTCACTTTACAGATTAAGTCATTTCTACAATTAACTCTTAATACACTGGAAATATGGAGCATTATTTCAATTTGGGGCAGTCATCACATGTATATCATTCATTTTGAAAAACACATTTAAAGTTTCAGGAAAACAGACTCTACTTCCTTAATGTTTCATAATGGTGATTAGTGCACTAGAAGGATTAGGATCAATGATTCTATCAACAACCTAGACATAGAGAAAGATAATACTATTGGACATTAATAAACTCTGAGAGCTTTTGCATTCAGTCAAAACTCATTGAATACCTATTTTAGGATGAGCACACAAATCCTGTGCTCTGGATGCCCACAGGGAGCAGACCCAAGCATAGAAAGCTGCAACAGAGTGGATTAGGAATTATAGCAGACTACATGCAAAACAGGGCTTAAGGAGGCAGGTGGGATAAAGATGTGGAATTCAGGAAGGGCTTCATCAAGGAATGGAGTTTTGAACTGCATACATGAGGTCACATGTATTTAGCAGATTTAGGAGATTTGATCTGGAAAACTAAAGACGTGCTTCTACTCTCTCATATAGAATTCATTGAACTAACCTGTAATTTTAGCATTGCTCAGATAATCAGGGAATTAGATCATCCCATGCCATAATTAGGAGTTATATGTAATAAGAGGAATTACATTTCTTTTGTTTTACTTTATTGAGTCTGTTGTCTGGGAAATAACCTTTTGGAATTCACATCAGCAATAAGAATATTCATTATTATTATGGCCAACCTGTGCACTGGGTGCAACCTGAGCTTTGTATTAGGTGCTTCACCTGCATTATCTCATTTAATTCCTCCAATGTGCTTAAAAATCCACTCCACTGTCCCTAGCTTGGACATCAGGGAAATGAAGTACAGAGGAGCCAACAACTTTCACAAACTGATAGGGCCAGAGTTTAGTCCCAGGGAGTCTAAATGTAGA
This sequence comes from Tamias sibiricus, assembly GCA_025594165.1. Classification (NCBI taxonomy): domain Eukaryota; kingdom Metazoa; phylum Chordata; class Mammalia; order Rodentia; family Sciuridae; genus Tamias; species Tamias sibiricus. The sequence continues at coordinate 12,053,285 of CM046675.1, forward strand.
CCTAGATTTGACATAATCCCAGAGTTTCCAGACAATGAAAATAATAATCGACTGACATTTAATGTGGTCTTTTTCCCAGTTGCCATTCTCTGTGCTAACATATCACACTGCCATGAGGGAGATCCAGGGCAGACACGTCTGTTATGACTCCTGCTCTTGTATCTACTACCTAGTCCCTGTCCCAGCAACTCCTCTGTGAAGACCATACCCATTAGACCCATGTGGTCGATGACTAATAAAAGACTACACTCAATGGTCTATAGCAGGATCATTTGTAATACCCACCAATGGAAAAAATAAAATGCCTTTCCATTGTTGAATGCATATATAACCTGTGGAGCATTCATAAATAATGCGATTCTCTAAAGCAAGGAGAATGAATGGCCAACCATGCTCAATATCAATGGATCTCGAAATGTTCAGAAACATAAATTAGATGCAAAAGAGAATATGCCATATGAATGTGTGCATATAAAACAGAGCAATGGGTTGTCAGAATAGGGGTTACTTTTGGTTGGCAGGGACCTGGGAGGTAGCATGGGGGACTTTTACGGAGACTAGTGATGTTCCTTTTTCTATAAACCATGGGATCTGTTTGCATGGATGTGTTTACTTTTGGAAAATTCACTGCACACTTCAGGTATGACATATATACTCCCAATGTATGTATATAATACTTCAATAAAATTGTTGAGAAATCACATGAGCCGGGCACAGTGGCGCATGCCTGTGCTCCCAGAAGCTCTGGAGGCTGAGACAGGAAGATTGAAAATTCAAAACCAGCTTCAGTAAAAAGCGAAGCACTAAGCAACTCAGTGAGACCCTGTCTCTAAATTAAAAAAATACAAAATAGGGCTGGGGATGTGGCTTGAGTGCTCCTGAGTTCAATCCCTGGTACTAACAACAACAACAAAAAAAAATAACAGAAATCACATGATATAAGGTATTCACCATGCAACAGAATAGCAATTCAACAAATATATGCAGAATGGAAGAAATACAACTAAATATTGTCATATGGAATCACAAACATTGCTTTGGATATCCAAGTTCATATACCTAGCCTCCTGAGGAGGAGATTATTGACTTTGTCTAATCTTTAAGTAAAATCATCCAAGAACTTCCTGTCGTGGTGTGGACCTGGGCAGGGGATAGAGTCCACACCCTCTCAGAAGGGTGAGTGTTCTTGGAATGGGAGCAGGGGTTTGGGCCCCAAGGAGGCAGTTTCACAGAAATAGGAGCAAGTCTTTAAGGGAAATTCGGAGCCTGTTTGCTAATCAGGTTGTATCACCAGGGCCTCTGGGGACAAAGAAAAAGAGGGCCTATCCAGGCATGAAAATGTAAAGGAGGGAAGGAGGGTTCCAGGGTCAAATTTAAGTGTGAAGGGCAGCAACAAAAATCACCAGTGTCAGTAAATAGTGGTTCCAGGTACAAATCCACCTTAACCATTCTAAAATGCATCCTGTTCCCCCGTTGGTCTTTTCAACTGTGCAAAATACCATTGCCTTTAAAGAGGCAAATATTAAAAATTAGACAAACAACTTGATCTTACAAGGAGGCAGTTAGATGGGCAGTTACTTGGTTCTTCTTCCTCACAAAAGCCTTCCGAAAATCACATGAGAAAGTCTATTAGACCTTATGATGTTAAGTGAAATTTTAGAGGGGTCAAATGTTTGCAGCTTTTAAGCGTTAAAATGTGAATCCTTGTCCTGAAGCATATAAGACATAGTTACCAGTGAGAAAATGTGAACACATTCCTGGTTACCTAAATTGTGCAGCCTGTGGTGTCCCTGGACACGAGGGGTGTCGAATGGTTGTTTTCCAGCTGGTACCAGGATCATCCATCATCCGCTCACTCATAGAAGGTAAATAAGCAGATGTCCTCTGTGCGGGTGCTCTCTACTCTTCTTGTTAATGTGTAATTAATTTGGGGTGCAGCCAAATATGATTTGGGAAGAGAATCACTTTTATCTCCAACAGTAGAATGGCAAATTCCTCCATGAGCAGAAACAGCACATGGACCAGTTATTACACTTATTGTGCCACATTCAGTATTGATTTCAGACTGCAGTTATACATGGATGGGTGTCACACGATGATTTGATGACCTTTAGGAATTCTGATTAAACACTGTTGTACTTCATTATGACACAGCTCCCCTTGTACTACCAGATTTGATGTGTATGGCTTAATACCGCAAGCAGACACGGATGTTAATAACTTCACAATTCATTGCTTTGATATTTTTTAACGCACATGAAATTTCGTACAAGATTCGCTGGCTGGAGGCTTACATGAATCATATAAATTAGAGGGTAACAAAAGAACATATTAGCATTTGTAAGCCTAGATGCACGAATTTTGTACTAACCATTTTAATATGTACTACAACTTTTCCACCCTCAAGTTAAAAAGCCTTTCAATTTTTCAGCCAACATCATAATTGAATTGGTTCTCTTTCTGCCTAAGGATAATGATTTTACACTGATGGAATCTTTATTAGATTCTAAGGATTTCCAGTGATGCTACTGGTTTTTAAAGTCAAACAACTCCACCCAGGGAAAGGCAGGAAGTGGGATTCAGTGAAAGTAGGAGTAAAAAAAAAAAAAAATTAAAAAGTAAAATTTGCTTTTCAAGGGGAAAATATTGGTTTAATTATTATTGCAAAATAAGCAGAACAGGCATTTGGCAATTGATTCTTGGGAGAAATGGACACACACTGAGAGGGCTACAGAACCTAAAATTTCATAGAGCAACATGGGCCTCAAACCATGCTGCTATTCACAGTAGGTGGTATTTTGTTGATTTTTTTTTCCTGATGAATGCACTTTTAAGTTAGTGTTTGAAATAGAATTTCCTAAGAGTGTGCTTTTCTTTTGATAGCTGAGAATATCTGGTTTCTGTCAACTTAGCTATGTTTTGAAAGGGGATTTAAATCAACAACTTCATATCTGGTTTTAAATACATCACATTTGATTTTCAGAGTCTGAATAGTATCCTGACAGAGGCCTAAAAGAAAAGCATTAGATCCTGCAAAGTTAAAAACTTTAACATCAGACATAGGATCTTAGAGGCAAGGTAGCTTGGTCCTGGAAATTTTAAACACGGAATCTGAAATCTGGAAATAAGGACATATACAGTAAGTACAAGTAATTTTCATTGCTTCCTATGTTTCTTATTGCATCTCTCTGTTACCTTTGGTTTCTAGCTTAAGTTTGGGAATAGAATGAAAAATAAGGGTCACTGACCATAAAGGAAAAACTCAGAGTAGCCCAAGGGAGAGCAAATCCATATGGTTCATGGTTACAAGCCACAGAAAAACACTCTGCATGTATGCATGCACACACACCCTCACACACATGCGCGCGTACACACACACACACACACACACACACACTCTCATACATACAGAGGTCAACTGGAAGGAAACAGGAGAATTCACAGGATCAAGTGAAGAGTGACTTCCTTTCAGAAAGATGTGAGCCAGGGCAATGCTGGGGCTCCCCTCACATGGCCATGCATCATTCTGAGTGTGGCCATTGGAACCCAGTGGCCACAGGCACTCATTTTACACTCCATTACTAAGACTGAATACCACAGAGACAGAACCTGATTGGCATTGGGTGGACAAGGACCCACACCTTGGCCAAGATGTGGCAAAACATTTCAACAGATCTAAGCAACACAGCATGCCATGGAAAGGGGTAGTTCTCAAAAGGAAACCCAGGCTGGTGTTCAGAGAAACACAAGATAGCAGATGCTGGCGGAATGACTGACAGATACTGTATTGTGAGGACGGTGGCTTCCCTCCTGAGACCCCTTCCACCCCAAGAGCTCAGTGCTTAATGGAAGTCGTGTATTTAACAATAATGATGTCTAAGGATAACAAAATGTTGAATATTGGGACCTTGCTGTGGGATGTCACTGTTTAGAGTTAGGCCTGCCTGGTTCCAATTCTGCCTTCTCCACTTTACAGTGACTAAGCACATCAGCCTCTTGAAGCCCAAGCTTTCAGTTCTGTCAACATCTCAACAAAATTGACACAGGTGCATTAAAATAGGTTGTGAATCATAATCTAGAGTTTATGAATGTTTTATATGTATTTTTTTCATACATAACTGGAAATACATATGTGTATGTATGTAATTTTTCAAACACTGATCATTTACCATTTACTAGTTTTCTCAAGAGAACAGAACTCTAAAATCAGAATATCTACTTCAACGTTACCACATGGTACATTTTTTGTTCCATTTAGGGCTTTAGCAGGTGTTCCGCATCTGGGATCATGCAACAGAATGGGTTGAGCTTTTAACTGGCTCTTCTCTGGAAAAGAGATGGTAAGAGTACCTGTGCTACAAAAGTTAAGTGAAATAACATTTAATTGTTACAAAAATTAAATTAAATAATACAACTAAAATGCTTTGCACAATACTTGATGCAAAGCAAGTGCTTAAAAGCTGTTACCTTTCAACGGCTGTTGTTTTTGTTACTGGGTTTCGTTTCTTTTGCATGGACTGACCCCACTGCATAGGAGAACAGTTTTTATTTCATCTCTATCAACCACTCTGCAGTGCTGGCTAATACCACATCAGAAAATAATTCACCACTTCAAAATCTACATAAAAAACGTTGGGGGAAAGGGACCACCCCACGGATACAGGTAAATAGTAATGAAATGGTAAAAGTGCATCTTAGGTGAGGAAATGTTTGGGGAGTACAGTGTACAAATGGCCACCTGCACCCTGAGATCTGTTCTGCCTCCAGAGACTATACTGCTGGAGGAAACAGGGGAAGGAGAGAGGCTCAGGGTCAGGACTGCCAGGGCCAGCAGGTGGAGAATCGACTCGTAAATATTTTCACTGAGGGTCCTCACACGACACTGCCTGCTCCATCTGCCAGTTTCAGTCTGGAGTGGACATGGTCCACTCACACAGGGAGTCCAGCAGACTACTCAGGGAAGTGTTATTTTTTATTTAACAAGTATACACTGAGCAGTTGTGATGCAGCCAGAATCCAGCTGCAGACTGATAACTAAACAGAGAACAGAAAGGACATGCTTCCTATGTCTATGATCACTATCCCTGTGTAACAACTACACAGTGGTTATCACATGGTAACTGGAGGTAGTGTGTGGAATGGTCAAGAACTAAAGCTTGGGGTTAATTTCCTGGGTTTGAATCTTGATCTCTCCACATAATTATGTTCCATGTCTGCTCTTCCTTCCTGCCTTGACAGTGGGAATGATGACAGCGTAGGTATTCTGGAAATTCAATAAAATGACACAAGAAAGGATCTGTGTCCCCTTCTTAATATAATATGAAGAGAGGGTTGTTATATCAAGATCAAAAGGAATAGAATCAAATTCACAAGTGCACATGGATCTGCAGAGACAAGGAGGGGGGAGACCACATCAGAATTCTTGTTTTTGGGACACAGTTTGAAATTATCTCAGGAGTAATAGGAAAAACTGAAAAGACTGTAAGTTAAGTGGGGAAAATTATCTACTCTAATACGCTTTTTTGAAAACACGCTTTTTGTCTGCTGTGTAGAAAATTGACAAGGTGGAGATGAGAGTCATCAGTGAGATCAGAGAGGAGACAATTGCAAAAGCCAAAAGAAAACGAGATGATGATCCCATCCAGATTGTAGAGAGGAGATGATAAAAAAAATTGATGAGATACAATAAATGGGACTTGATTTATTCATAAGTGGGGAGAGAAAATTAGGTTCTTAGGTATCTCATGTGAACCAGTTAGCCAGGTACCAAGATGCAGGAGACCCCTGCTGGCTCTCCCTCACAGCATAAATGCAACTTTCTTCTGATCCAGGTACCTAGACTTTTCTCTTGGGAACTAACTCCTCCATCATCCAGCTCAAGGGTGGATCATAGGACTTGGCCTCAACTAATCAGACCATCTCCTTTTCTTAGCCCTTGCCATGATCAAAGGTTGCCCAGGTAACTCAGTAACACACATCTTCCTGCGACTTCTGAGAACACTTCCTCTTCCTGTCACCCAGATACAAAACTTAGAGGTTATATGTTACGGAGTTTTGTAATATCATGTTGCCATTAGGGGGGAAAAAGATCACTAAAAGTTAGCAAAGATTTGGGGGCAAAACAACAGAATCATTACATAATAAAATGACTGATGTAGATAAACCAAACCAGACACTTGCACATGAGCCTCATAACTGATATGATTTTAATAGAGTGAGTGCTCAGTAAATTACCCTTGACACTGCTCAGAGATTTAATGCACAAAAGGTCTTCGCTGAAAACCAAACCTTCACCCGCTAACCAAAGACCTGCACTTCCGTTAAAGCCTCAGTGATTCTCTAGAGGAAGTATCTATGAAGCCACATAACATTTTATCCTTAGTAAAATTATTACATTTAATTAAATGTAGAAATGGTGAATTAAAGCCAGAGTTTAAGTAATCCATTGAATTCTAAGACACAGGGATTTTTAGAAAAAATTGGGATTTCCACCTAAAAACACAACTATCAAAATATCCAGAAGTTTCATCTCCTCAAATTAAGCCATTGAAGAGCTGGTCTCTGTGCTAGAGATGTTGCTTCATTGCCTCCTTCTCAACAGTGTCTTTTCAAATATGCATAATTGGCCTACTTTCAAGTCAAGAAACTGAGGTATTAATTTGGTGACTTGGGATTCAACTGAGGCTATCTGAACCAAAGCAGCACCTGTTTCCTACTGCCACCCCTATCCTATCTATCAGTGGATATCTTTGGATTATATTCATATTATCACAATTTGATGGATCTTTCTTTTTTCAACCAGAGTCAGCTTCCTGTATTTGTATCTCAATGTATTACTGACCTCTCTCAGGTCAAGCCCCCTCTTGCTCAAAAACAGCTGCTAGGATTGGGAATCAGTCCCATTTTTCTAAGGGAATTTGGCAGCATGACACAAAACATTGAAAAGTTCTCTTATTTGGATCAACAAGGTTAATTCTAAAATATTTCCTAAATGCTTGAAAGTGACCAAAAGATCCTAGGCATGTCCATTTCAATGTAATTTAGAATACTAAAATATTAAAAAGCAAGTAAATATCCAAAGGAGAACAGAATAATGCAATTATTGCATAATTACACATCATAAGACTTTAAAACCATTAAGGTTATTTTTGTGGAGGAATATTTAATAACATGGGAAAGTACCCATGATATCTAAAATAGAGTAGGGCACTAAATTTATAAAGACACTCTAATTCTATTTTAGTACATATGCCAAGGAAGATGTTTGGTTATCACTGAATAAAAGGATTCTGGGAATTTCTTTGAAAAGGCTGTGGTGATTGTGTGGCGTGATATATATACTTTGGTTGCTGTTCATGGTTCATGGCTCCTCACTCCCTCCCCCAGGCATTCATAAAAACGAGAATTTCTCTTCTCCAAGGCGAGTCACAGAAACTCTAATCTTCCGTGCCTTTCTCTGACCTACCTTGTCTGAGAAATGATAAAGCCACTATTCCAGAAGGAGACCTGCCCCAAACCCTGAAGGAGGAGATGCCAATGAATCTGAGCAGACAGACCAAGCTGGACTTCCCCACCCAGCCTATCCGCAATCATGCCCGGGCCACAGTCTCCATAAAAGCCCTGATTTGATCCTTACATACTGCATGTGTGCACTGAATTATCACACTGTACCCCATACTGTTGTGCAGCTAAAGTAATAATAAAAAAAAATGATGGTGTTCTGGAGTTTCTGGGGAGCTGAACATGAGGAGGTTCCCCAAGGGTGGTGTCCCCATAAAAGGCATAAAACTGTACCTCGCCCTGTGAAGCTCCTCATTGTAAGATGCACAGGTTTCCCCAAATTCCTTGAGCTGCCCAAACAAATTAACTGAACCTGATGAGGGGGGTTGTGGTAACCCTGGTGCAGGTTTGTCAGGAACAACTTGGGCCTACGCCTGACACGTCTGGAAGGGGGACAGTCTTGGAGACCAAGCCCCCACCTGTGGTATCTGATGCTATCTCCAAGTAGACAGTGTCCCAAGGTAACTGGATTTAAAGGACTTCCAGGTGATGCCCACTGCTGCAGATTTCATTCTCCACTGGCATGTGGGCTGGGGCTGGGGGGATCCCCACAGATCTCCTGTCCCACGTTTTCAGTGCCCATCATGATGCAGGAGAAGATGGGAAAACATATATTTGTTTTTCCTGATAGAGCACAAGGAACATAAACCTGCTGGAGGGGGCTTCAGGATAGAATGGTGAATTTACATAAGAATCTGAGAGAATCGGAGAGATTCTGAGTGAGGTCTGGAGAAGTACAACAACCTCATGAGGGAAGGGAACTGGTCCATGGAGCTCTGCAGAGACAGAGGGTCCTTATGTTCCTAGCATCTTTCTCCTTCTACAGAGGGTCCTGGACTACATTCTCTGCTTCTCTGAAGACCTACTTAATTCTCCTCTCTAATTGGCTTTCTTGGCTCCTTGTGCAAAATGCCAGCATTAAACACCCAAGTTCACAGACTCTCACTTGAAGCATTCAGGGAAGACTAACTAGTATTTCTGATTTCAAAAACAATCAGGGTGTCTCATGAGCTTCCCTTGAGTTGCATATCAACTCTGGTTCCATAAATGGTTACCTCAGGAACCAGGTCACCAATTAGGAATCTAAGTCAGTACGACTGCAGAGATTGGAGGTGAGTGGTCAGAATCTGGGAAATTAGCCCGGATGATATTATTTCTCTGTTTTTGAATTTTTATGCTTTCTGCATTACTCCAGTGAGCAATTACTCCAGTGAGCAATTACTCCAGTACTAATGGAAAAACAAAAGAAGCTTATCTAGTAGGTTGAAAGAGGCACTCGACACAGCAGCCTAGTCTCTCCCCAAGAGCAGCAGAGCCTAGCTAACTTCTACCTTGCTGAGATCTCTGCAAGGTGGGACACACTCTGGGCAGGAGTCTCAGGAATACAGTGCCCTTCATCACTGCACCCTCTGCCCTTCATGCTTCATTACAAGTCCTCAAGTCATTGTAGAACATCTCACAGCACTTGGAAAGCTTAGACGTGGGGTCCCAGGGCCATGATAGGAGTCTCCAACTTTTGACACCCAAGGGAGGACAGAGGAGAAAAACTGTCCTGCAACTAGCACTATGCAGATTACTGTGTAGCCCAGCACATATAGGAAGTCACTCTCATTCACTAATTTTTAATTATGTAAAATGGATGGGCTTGAAGCAGGTAGGTAGTCTATAGCCTTAAAAAACATACAGTTCTAAATATCTGGTAAGAGTAGTTCATAAAATAATGAGCTTTGAATATTAATGTGGTTGTTTATGACAGATAAAATATACCCTTGAGTTATTTTGGCCTACCAAGGGATTTTCAATATTTGAGGTCCTGGCCATTTATTACAGAAGGGGCCTTGTCATTCAGGTGGGCAATGCCTGGCTATTTTAATGGGTTTTTAAACTCTCCTTCATGGTTCATTAACATGGATGGACATAACTGCAGAGGTCATAAAGCACAATAGCTTTCCTCCACTTTGTTGATAAATAGGTCAATCAGCCACATTCACAGAGACAACAACCTTGCAGATAAGCACAAATTGGAACCCACGCAACTAATTGTATATGGGATGACCAATATGTTAACTTGAAAATAATGTCTGCAAATTAAACTATTATCAACCTTATGAGACTGCCTTTCTGTTTGATTTCCTCTAGCTATAGGCCACAATATGCCCACCACAAAACTTCCAATATTTCTTCCATTTGGAGAGAGAGAGACTGTAGGATAACAGTTTTGCATATCCATGTTAAATTTTCACCCAATATTTTTGTTATTGTAAAAGCAATTGCCTGGTGTGTCATAGTGATTATTCTGTAATGCTCTTCCTGATGCCACTGCATAGTATTATTTTAGCTTCAGGTCAGCTTGGATCTTTTTTTAAAAAAGAAAAATATATGCTACCCACTATGACTGTCGTTGTATTCCTTCCCCAATGATAAAGAGTCTGTTGAGAGGTTTGCTGGCATTGGACTCTGATATTATGCTGTCGGACATCATTCAATATGTGTTGTTCACTGAACAAACAAGTGTTATTCTTTAGTCTCCAATATATGTCAAAATAAATGGCTATTTCAGATCTGGTTTTCACTGAGTGACATTTCTATGTGGTGTCATGCTTTTACTTATGAACCTGGAATGAGGCACCTCCAGACCAAATATTAGCTTTATGGCTCCCCAGCCCACTCAAACACATTGTCAAACCCAGAGATCCATCCTGAGCCAATCCATGACACACACTGTCACGCCTCATCCACTAACATTGCTTTGTTATCTCCAGCATCCTTGTTGCTAAGACTAGACCCCAGCACTAAGTTTCTGATTTCATAAGCCGTAGTTCACACTTGTATGACTTTCTTTTTATAGTGTCTGTGGGTTTCTGGGTTGCTCATGCACATTAACAGGATTATGTCTTAGGATAACCATATATAATTCTAATAATCTTAAATAACAGGGCTTATTTAAAGGCTATCTTGGTAATGCGACTTATTGCCGTTATTACGGAAGCTTACAAAGGAAGGAATTCAAAAAACTAAATTAGATGGATCTATGCCCAGCACTTTGAGTTCACTGCCAAAGTTTTGCAGTGACAAATACAAGATTACTTCACCAATGGAGAGACTAAATGTCTGTTTTTATTTGTCGCTTTTCCTGGTACATTTCATGATTGTTAGCATGACAGATCCTCAGTGACATCAATGGCTCCTTTATTCCTTAGATTTTAGTCTTCCTTGATAATAAAGAACCTTTTGGGTATTTTAAGTAAAGCACTCTGCCTTCATCATATGTCTTCTAAATTATTTTTTTGCAAGTGGATCTTGGTAGCAAGAGGAGAAATGGTGCTAATTTGAATCTTGGAAATCTTCACCTTGAAAAACAAGGTCAAAACAATTCACATTGTAAAGATATCAAAGTATTAAAAATGAATCAACCACATCCCAGACTGCTCCACTCCACCCTATTCCAAAACACATGCATCAGCTACTCTGGATCCTTGCAATCTTAGTATTTTTAAAGATTACTTTCAAATCCTAAACAGTGGACTTGCTTGGGTATTCCTAATAATACACAGAAATAAGTAACTCCAAGCTCATCCTTACCAATAGTTCTCCATTTGTTCACCTGACAAACACTTATGCAACCATAGTGATGTGACTAACCCTTTTACAGGAGCTGGGCATGTAGCAGTGTGCACCACTCAACAAGCCCAGCCCTCATGGACCTCCCACTCCAAGAAGACAGAAGAGACAAACGGCACAATATGGCAGGTGTTGACACAGCTAAGAATAAAATCCTGAATGCAGTCTAAGGAGCCCAAGGAGCCAGAGTTATTAATACACGATCTTTTGAGAAGGTGACATTTCAGCAGAGAGCAGAAGACCATGGAGTGAGCACCCCCAGAGTCACAACTGGTCTTCCACGGGACTGGGGAGAAAGTCACAGAAGGTGGAGTGGAGGGAACCTTAAGAGAGTGGCAGAAGGGAACAGAGTCAGGGACAGGGTAGGCAGAGGGTGCAGATCACACAGAGCTAGGTTGGCCACTGAGAAGGAGATACATCTTGTGACTGCTATTGAAGGAAGTGGGGTCCCAGCAGCAGGAGGCAGCAGGACAGGCAGAGGTAGCATCCCAGTACCATATCTGGGACCAGCCTGTGTGGCTATCACCAGCACTAGGTTCTCTGCAACAGCATGGAGACCACACCAAAGGGACCAGGCAGTGACCAGCAGAGAAACAAAGAAATAGATGCAAATACATCTAAGGGGAAAGCCTTGGTTAAAGCCAGTGACATTACAAACTGAGAACAGTAGATGCATTTGAAAGCAATTTTGGGGGAGAGGTGGCTATTTAAATGGGAGACTTAAAGGATGGACAAGATAGAAGAATAAAGGAAATTAAGAGATTAATTTCAAACATTCAAGACAGGAGGCAGGTTTGTTGAAATTTTAAAATCAGCTTTCAGCTGGGGACAATTTGTGTTTTAGATACTGGTTGGGTATTTCCTTCACTACCATGATGTGGTATGTATCATTTCAGGAACAGATTTGTTAAAGAAAAAAAAAAAAAAAAAGAAAGAAAGAAAGAAAGAAAAGAAAACTCTTCAGAATTCAGGATATACTAACATGTTGAATTAGCAAATCTTACTGTGTTTTCTTCAATTAACATTAACTGAGCTGTGTATTTCATAAAGGTGATCAGCTTAAAGCAAGTGGAGAGAAGTCAGCAGAACCAGCCTCCCTAGTGGATAGCCAACTTTAAAATTCCATATTCTGTTGACGTGTCTTATGACATTCAGAAAGTGTTTGAAGGCCTATTTTCCAGATGCCACATCAGGTACCAGCATATAGACATGGAAGTTACGTCAGACACTGGCACAGACATGGTGAGATGTGCTTTCTACTCTGCGCTTTGGCGGCAATCTATATTTGTTTATATATTCTGGAAAGGACAATCTTAGCTCTTCTGGCTGCTCACTCCAAACTTTTAAGGGAAAGGTGATTTTGAAATTATCTCTGTAACATCATTGAATATGTTTTGCTGAAAATTTACAACTATCCTTCCACAGGAAAGTGCTTAAACACTATGTGTTTCTTCCTTCTCCTTCATAAGGATCCACATGAAGGTGTGCAGAGGCACAGCTTTGTCCCTCCCCACCCATGACAGAAATCACTAATCCACCATAGACCTCCTTCCAAACAAACCCTGGTGTCACCTCAGAAATGTTTTTAATAGCATTATATAAAATAGGAGCAAGCAACAGTTTGAGTCTATGAGATGAAAAACTTGAACAGAAAGAGAATATGAAAATAGTCCACAGGGTTTGAAAGAAAAGATAATCACTGATTCTTAAGAAAATGCAAATTTAAACCACAAGGAGAGACTACTGGATTGCATCAGTAACTCAGACAACACCAAGTGTTGATGAGGAGGCTGGGAACCAGACAGGCCTTGTCTGTGGTGTAGATTGTAAACTGCTTCAGTCTCTTAGGAAAACTGACAATATCTGTAACAGCTGAATATGTGCTTCTCCTTCTTCTTTTATTTGTTTTTTTTTAGTTATACATGACAGTAGAATGTACTTTGGCAAATTATACATACATGGAGTATAACTTATTCTATTTGGGACCCTTTCTTGTGGTTGTACATGATATGGAGTTAACCCTGGTCATGTATTCAAATACAAGGCTAGGAAAGTTAATTCTATTGTCCTTCCTATTCTCTTCCTCCCTCCCTTCCCTTTGTTCCCCTTTGTCTAATCCAATGTATTTCTAGACTTCTCCTCCCTACCCTCCTCTATTTTGGGTTAGCACCCACATATAAGACAGAACATTTGGCCTTTGTTTTTTTTGGATTGGCTTATTTAATTAAGTATTATGTTCTCCAACTCCATCAATTTGCTTGCAAATGCCATAATTTCATTATTCTTTATAGGTGAGCAAGTTTTCATTGTGTATATATACCACATTTTCTTTATCCATTCATCCATTGAAAGATACTGAGGTTTTTTCCATAGCTTGGTTATTGTGAGGTGAGCTGCAATAAACACTGATGTGGCTATGTCACTGTAGTAATTTTGGTTTTAAGTCCTCTGGGTATAGACAGAGGAATGGGATAATTGGGTCAAATGGTGGTTCTATTCCAAGTCTTCTAAGGAATCTCCATACTTCTTTTGAGGCTGGTTACACCAATTTTCACTCCCACCAGCAATATATGAAAGTTCCTTTCTCCCCAAACCCTCACCAACATTTATTATTACTTGTTTTCTTTATAATTGTCATTCTAACTGGAGTGAGATGGAATCTCAGTGTAGTTTTGACTTGCATTTCTCTAATTGCTAGAGATATTGAACATTTTTTTCATATATTTTTGACCATTCATATTTCTTCTGCAAAGTGTTTGTTCAGTTCCTTTGACCATTTTTTGATTGGGTTATTCATTTTTCTGGTGTTAAGTTTTTTGAGTTCTTTGTGTAACCTGGAGGTTAATGCTCTACCTGAAGTACAGGTGGTAAAGATTTTCTCATATTCTGTAGGATCTCTTGTTCACCTTCTTGATTGTTCCTTTTGTTGTGAAGAAGTTTTTTTTTTTTTTTTGTTTGTTTGTTTTTTTTTTTGCCTCCTGAATGTTTACTTTTTAAAAATATTTATTTATTTACTTTAGTTGTACACAATGCAATGCATTTATGTTTACGTGGTGCTGAGGATCGAACCCAGGCTGCGCACGTGCAAGGTGAGCTCTCTGCCGCTGAGCCACAACCCCAGCCCCTACTTTTTAATTTATTTTTTATTCTAAGTTGTTATAAATGACAGCAGAATGCATTACATTTCATATTACACATATAGAGCACATTTTTACATATCTCTGGTTGTATGCAAAGTATGTTCACACCATTCGTGACTTCATACATGCACTTAGGGTAATGATATCCATCTCATTCTACCATCTTTTTTTTTTTTTCTTCACCCTTTTGCCCCCTCTCTTCCCCTCCCTCCCCATTGGCCATTCTAGTGTTCCTCTAATCCTCCTATGCTCCCCATCCCAACCCGACTGTGAATTGGCCTCCTTATATCAGAGAAAACATTTAGTATTTGGCTTTTTGGGATTGGCTAACTGAAGCTTTTTTGTTTGATTCCATCCTGATAGTTGATTCTTGATTTTACTTCTTGTGCTTTAGGAATCCTATTGAGGAAATCAGATCCTAAGCCAACACGATGGAGAGTTGGGGTCTCTGGTCTAATTCCCAGGTCTTTGATCCACTTAGAGTTGAGTTTTGTACACGGTAAGAAATAGGAATTTAATTTCACTTTGCTACATATGGATTTCTGGTTTTCCCAGCACCATTTTTTGAAGAGGCTATCTTTTCTCCAATATATGTTTATACCACCTTTGTCTAGGATGAGATAACTGTATCTGTGTGGGTGTGTCTCTGTGTCTTCTATTCTGTTCTATTGGTCTTCAAGTCTGTTTTGGTGTCAATACCATGCTGTTTTTGTTACTATCGCTCTGTAGTATAATTTAAGGTCTGGTATTATGATACCTCCTGCATCACTTTTCTCACTAAGGATTGCTTTGGTTATTCTGGGTCTCTTATTTTTCCAAATAAATTTCATGATTGCTTTTTTTTTTTTATTTCTATGAAGAATGTCATTAGGATTTTAATAGGAATTGCATTACACCTGTATAGCGCTTTTGGTAGTATGGTCATTTTGATGTTAATTCTGCCTCTCCAGGAATGTGGGCAAGATTTCCATTTTCTGAGGTCTTCTTCAATTACTTTTCTAAGTGTTCTGCAGTTTTCGTTTTAGAATCTTTCAGTTTTCATTTTAGAATTTTTAAGGCTATTGTAAAAGGGATACTTTTCCTGATTTCTCTCTTTCAGCTAATGCATCATTGGTATATAGAAATGCAATTGATTTACTGGTGTTGATTCTATATCCTGCTACTTTGCTGAATTTGTTTATGAATTCTAAAAGTTTTCTAGTAGAGTTTTTTTTTGGGTCTTCTAAATATAGAACCATGTTATCAGCAAATAGGGATATTTTGTGCTCTTCCTTTTCATATCCCTATAATTTCTTTCTTCTATCTAATTGTCCTGGCTAGGGTTTTAAGGACTATAAATAGAAGTGGTGAAAGAGGGCATCCCTGTTTTATTTCAGTTTTTAGAGTGAATGCTTTCAATTTTTCTCCATTTAGAATGATGTTGGCATTGGGTTTACTATATGTAGCTTTTACAATGTTGAGGTATGTGTTTATACTATTCCTAATTTTTCTAGTGTTTTGAGCATGAATGGATGCTGAATTTTGTCAAATGCTTTTACTATATCAATTGAGATCATTTATTGATTTTCATGTGTTGAACCAATCTTGCATCCCTGGAATGAACCCCATTTGATCATGGTACACTATCTTTTTGATATGCTTTTTATGCATTTTTCCAGTATTTCATTAAGAACTTTTGTGTCATTGTTCATCAGGGATATTGGTCTGAAGGTTTCTTTCCTAGATGTGCTGTTGTCTGTTTTTGGTATACTAGCATAGACTGATACTAGCATAGAGTTAGTTTAGACGGGTTCCCTCCTTTTCTAATTAATGGACTAATTGGAGGAGGATTGATGTTACTTCTTCTTTGAAGGTCTGGTAGAACTTGCCTGAGAATCTGTTTGGTCCTGGACTGCTTTTGTTGGCAGGCTTCTGATGGTGTCTTCAATTTCATTGCTTGAAATTGATCTGTTTAAATTTTCTATGTCCCCTTTATTCAATTTGGTTAGGTCATATGTCTCTAGAAATTTGTTGATGCCTTCAACATTTTCTATTTTATTTGAGTACAGGTTTTCAAAGTAGCTTCTGATTATCATATATATTTCAGTGGTGTTCGTGGTGATAGTTCTTTTTTCATTGTGAATTTTAGTAATTTGGGTTTTCCTTTTTCTTAGATAGCTTGGGTAAGAGTTTATCAATTTTGTTTATTTTTTTTTTAAACAACCAACTTTTTGTTTCATCAGTTTTTTGGCTTCAATTTCATTGATTTCAGCTCTTTTTATTATTTCCTGTCTTCTAATGCTTTTGATGCTGTTTTTCTTCTTTTTCTAGGGCTGTGAGATATAAAGTTAGGTTATTAATTTGGTGATTTTCTGTTCTTCTAATGAATGAGCTCAGTGCAATGAACTTTCCTCTTAGAACTGCCTTTATAGTGTCCCAACGATTTTGGTATGTTTTCTCACTATTCTCATTTACCTCTAAGCATATTTTTGTTTCATCCCTGATTTTTTATGCTATTCATTAGTCATTAAATAGTGTATTATTTGGTCTCCAGGTGTTAGAGTAGCTTCTACTTTTTATTTTATCATTAATTTCAATTTCATTCTATTATGATCTGATAGAATGCAGGGTATTATCTCTTTTTTTTTTTTTTTTTTTTTTTTTAATTTGCTAAGAGTTGCTTAGTGGGCTCGGGCTATAGTTCAGTAGTAGAGTGCTTGCCTCACATGTGTGAGGCATTGGATTCAATCCTCTGCACCACATAAAAATAAATACATGCAAAGATTTTGTGTCCATTTATAACTAAAAAAATTTTAAAATAAAAATAGTTGCTTTGTGGACTAAGATGTGAACATTTAGAGACGGTTCCATGTGCTACTGAAAAGAAAGTATATTCGTTTATTGATGGATGAAATACTCTCTATATATCTGTCAAGTCTAAATTATTAATTGTATTTTGGTTCTATGGCTTCTTTATTTAGTTTTTGATTTGAAGATCTACTGATTGGTGTGAGAGGCATGTTGAAGTCACCTAGTATTGTGTGTTGCGATCTATTTGATTCTTGAAATTTTGAAGGTTTTTTTTTTTTTTTTTTTTTTTTTTTTTTTGATGTATGTAGATGCTCCATTGCTTGGTCCATAAATATTTAAGATTGTTATGTCTTGTTGATGTATACTTCCCTTAAGCAGTATGAAATGGGCTTCTTTGTCCATTTTTTATTAATTTTGACTCAAATCCACTTTATCAGAAATGAGCATAGAAATCCTGGCTTGTTTGCGAGATCCATGTGAAAGGTAAGTTTTTTCCCATCCTTTTACCTTCAGTCTGTGGATGACTTTGCTTATGAGGTGAGTCTCTTGGAGACAGCATATTATGGGGTCTTGTTTTTTAATCCAGTTTGCCAGTCTATGTCTTTTCATTGATGAGTTTAGGCCATTTACATTCAATGTTAATGTATCATTGATAAATGATTCTTATTCCCTGTAACTTTGAATTATTTCTGGTCTTTAATTTGAAATAGCTGCTTTTTTGATTGACTATCCTTCTAGTGTTGTCCCTCCCTTTGCTGGATTTCATTTTCTTTTTATTTCTTCATCATGAAATATTTTATGGAGACTGTTTTGTAATACAGGCTCTTTGGCTGTGAATTCTTTTAACTTCTCACAGAAGGTGTAAATTGTAAATTGTTTCAGTCTCTTCGGAAAACGGTTTGACAATATCTGTAAGAGCTGAATATGTGCTCTCTCCTTCTACCCAGCAATCCCAGGCTTAGGGTTATCCCAATTGAAATGTATCCATCTTTGCACCAAAATACATGGAGGAGAATACTCAAAACAGCCAAAGAACTGGAAGCTACCCAATGCCTCCATGAAGAAGTAACATTTTTACATTATTTTTATACATTAACTTTATTTATTGATTTACTTACCTATTGTTGATTGATTGATTGATTGGTACTGGTATTGAACCCAGGGATACTTAACCACTGATCCACACCCCTAGCCCGTCTTTATTTTATTTTTTAAAATTGTGAGGCAGCATCTCACTAGTTGCCTAGGACCTCATTAAGTTGCCCAGGCTGGCCTTGAAACTTGTGATCCTCCTGCCTTAGCCTCCTAAGTCACTGAAATTATAGGCATGCACCACAAGACCTGGCTATACATTCACTTTATATAATGTGACATTATATGATAATGAGCACAAACTAAACTGTTTGTAACACAGATGAATCCCTCTAAACATAAGAGGCCAAAAACAAACGAGTGTAGGGTGTAAAATTTCATTCATATAAAGTTTCACAAATGAAAACATGATCTATGGTGTTAGATGTTAGGATGGTAATTAGGTTGTGAGATTGTGAATGGGTATCAGTCAGGACTGGTGGGAGCTGATTGGCTCCCAGGTGCTGGTTCCATGCATGAGCTCACTTCATGGAAAAATGAATTGAACTTTAGCCATATAATTCATGTTATACCATACCATGCAATATTCAATTTAAAAATGTAATATTCATGTGGGGAGGAAAACTAAAACCTATTGGTCATCCTTAAAAATCCCAACACTAATTTTAGACTTTTTCCCCCACATGAACAACTATTATGAGATGCTGATAACATCAATCATAAGAAGTTTAAAAATAAAGTTACAGATTAAAATTAATTTCCTTATTCCTTTAAATGTGTTTTATACTTGTATTTTGTCATCATGACAAACTTTTACTGCAAAAAAAAAATTTTTAAAAGTAAGTTTATTAAAAATGTAGAATAAAGCATTTTCAAAAATAATTATGTATGCAATTCATGATACTTTAGGTTTGAATATTTATTAACACATTTTCATAAATAGAGCAAACCAAAACAACAAGAATGGAAAATAGAATGCAGTTTTATTTTTGCAGTACTTCTAATTCTTATTACTTGTCTAATTTCTTTCCAAACACATTCCTGAGTCATGAAAACATTGCTGTTTTCTGTTGATCATTACTTCTGTGGATGATAAATACAACCATGTATTGCAGCATTTATTTGGTAAGTGCTCAGATATTTCCTTATATATATTTTTTCTTTTATTTGTTGTGTAAACCTGTCAATTCAACTCAATAGCTCTATGGACAAAATCAAAAACTGTTAAAAAAAAACAAAACTCTGAGATGTTTTTTCATTAATCCAATTTCAGATACTTCACGTTCTTCGCTAAGGACTGTTTGAGGGAAGGGTATGTGATCCCACTCCAACACCAGTGGAGGGGCTGGGGCGTGGAGAGAGATTTCCTTTGCTGAGGGAGAGACACTGGGAACAGTAGGGGTTTGCTGCCTCTACTATGACATCTGGGCAGCAGAAGCAAATGAGAGATTAAGTCAACAAAAACCAAAACCCACAGCCTTCCTCTTTCTTGACTACAATGAATAATCCTTTGACTGTTCACATTTTTGCAATTCACTTAATCTGTATTGCAGAACAGGATTTACAGAACCAGAATTTTGAGCAATGATGAAAGAAGGAATAGACAGAATAATTTTGATCCTTTATCATGTAATTGATCTATGGAAATTGCCTCATCTGGAACTAATTCATTGCTGGGAATCCACCAGTAGATGTAATAACAAAGGCACTTAATGTTTACCCACTTTGCCTTGCTGTTATAGATGGAAAGACACAACATGATGACAGTTTTGAGGACTAAGAACTATTATTCTCTACTAGACTTCTATAAGTACTCAGTACAAACTGAGTCTTCATTTCCCAAATGTGATAGGTACCTAATGGATACTTGCTTTGGACTTCTTTTAGACTTGTATCTGCTAGCGTGATGTTTCTCAAACTTTTTTTGTTTTGTTTTGTTTTCCACTACCAACCACATGCCAGGAGGAAGCTTGCTGGAAATGTAAGTTATTTTAAATTAATTAACTTAATTAACTAAAATTTCATTTCTCCCTTAGGAGAAATTGCTTGCTTGAAGCCCCTATCTCTCTCTCCCTTTAAAGAATACACATGCTGTAGGGTATATAATTCTGAATAAAGTTTTTGAGATTACATATCATTTTTTCTTTCTTTATCTTTTTGCTATTCCATAACTGGTTACAAATGACATTTTAGCACCACTATTATAGTTTGGGTGCTGGGGTTGAACACAGAACCTTGAACATGGAAAGGATATACTCTTATCACTAAGTTACACCTCCAGCTCCTTATAATTTCTTTTTTTGTTGTTGTTGTTGTTGTACTGGGGATTGAACTCAGGGGCACTCAACCACTGAGCCACATCCCCAATCCTATTTTGTATTTTTATTTAGAGACAGGGTCTCACTGAGTTGCTTAGCACCTTGCTTTTGCTGAGGCTGGCTTTGAACTTGCCATCCTCCTGTCTCAGCTTCCTGAGCTGCTGGGATTACAGGCAGGCGCCACTGCACCTGGCTTATAATTTTTATAATCAGAAAAATAAACACCTTTGAAAGAAAAGATTTCTTTAAAAATTCTTAAAAATGCTTAAATAATCTACAAAATACAATACTACATTGAATCATTATGCTTTTGAATTTTTGTCTTTGCTTTTCCCACTTCTAGCCCAGGCCCCAGGGAGACAATCCTGCAGTTTGGGCATGAGGAACAGAGTCTGGGAAGCTGAGCCAGAACTAAAACATGGACTCTTCTGATGAGGAATGGGGTTTGGTTGAGTCTGTGAATCTCAGTCGACACCTCTAAAGGATGCTCAGTACAGCTCCTCTCCATGTGCCAATTTTTTTGAATGGCTAAGCCTATAAGATCCTGGATTTTGTCTTATTGAGAGGAGAGCTATAACAAATCAAAGTGGCCTTGCTGACCCAAATGTTACAGCCAAGCAATGCAAGGAGGCAGATATTTAAAGAGGAGATGTGATTAGACAAGCTGTCCCCCTGAAGGACCCTAGGCTCAACTCAAATGCAGCTTCCAGGTAATCCTGGTAACAAAGGAAACCACAGGTTAGCCCTGCTTTCTTCCTTGCCTTGCAAGACTGACCCTCCTGCATTCCTATTCCATTCACATAGCAATGTTGGAGGCAGTGGAGTATCTTGGCTAAAAATGCTGCAGAACTTGCTAACAACAATGGCAAGAATTAAAACTCATCCTCCTAACCATGTGAAGTACCATTCCACAATATAGAGTAAGTAGAATTGGACAAACATAAATACTTACAAGTTTGTCATATGCAAATGAATATTAGAACTAGATTCCTAGTTGTTTTATTTATGTGTATATAAACTTGTGTGTTTTCAAGAACACACATTCCCAGAATTTCTTCTTTGTTTGCCTCTCTGTTTTCTGAAACTTTGTAGGAACATTCTTACAAGATGCATTATACAATATATCAGCAACTAATGAAGAAGAAATAATGATGAGTGGGCATGGTAAAATGTATTTGAACACTAATTACTATAGCAGAAATGCTTACTGATGTCTTTTAACACCTGCTTGGTAATTTCTAAACCCGGGTGTTACTTCATTTAACAATACATGCTTAATTAGGATAGTTAAGATTAAGTAATGAACCCAGGACAGCAAGCATGGTCTATGCTTTGTCACTTTCTATCTCTTCCACAAAATTTAAGGAATGATCATTTCATCCACACAGGAAGTGATAGAAGAGATTTATCAGTCCCCTCAAGGCAGATTATAATCGTTATTATGAGCTTTGTTTTACAGGACAGTGGAGCAGAGTTATGGATCAGGGTTTCTATAAGGATACTGGAAAGATGTTAGATGGAGCTGGAAGGAGAAGGCTGACTTTTCCCAGGTGTGATTTCTCCAGAGACTCTCCTGTTGTTTCAGCCCAGAATTTCTCTGGGGTTTCTATTGGGGTGTCTTGTGATGGACACACACACTTCATTCCCCCTGCTTTCTGACACAGGAATACACTGGGATCATCTATACTAACAGACATGGCAACACCCAGACAGCCACCATGGATGAGTGGTCTCTGGTATTCAGGGGTACTCCATGAGCCAATGACACTGACCTCACCCTGGAGGTCATGAGACATGCTTTAGACCTATGGAATCAGAATCTACATTTTCATGAATCCCTCAGCTGATCTTCAGGCATATTGACTTGGGATGCTCTGGTCTAGAGCAGTCTGGCTAACCCCTCACTCAATTGAACCTCTGACTCCCTGAAACACTCCTGGGTCATTATAGCAAATACCAGCTTTGTCTTCCAGCTAACCTCAGTGGGTTCCGCCTATCGGCACCTAGAAAACTCCAAACAGCCCCCTTCTATCTATGCAGCCACTTTTATTTCTTCATATATAATACATTTTAGAATTTAATTCCAAAACAATTTCCATCCTTGAAATGGCATTAAATTAAGATGGAGGAATATTCATATCGAGGGAACTGAAACTAGGAGTTATTTGTTGAGGTTTCAAAGGAGGATTCATGCATCTTCAAACATGGAATAGCAACCCACATGCAACAGCTGAATTTATTTACCAGCAAAACCCGTCACTACCTATAAAGCCTAATTTTAAGAATAATATTATGTTGATAAACTGCAAGGAAAAAAAGGGGGGGATAGACGGGACCTGTAGATTATGAGAGACTTAAAAATATGTCATATTAAAATAGACCAGACGGAACTAACATGCCTAGGGATGCATTTGGGTGATTAAAAAAAAAAAAAAAACATTAAAATGATTACTGTGAAGATAGGGTAATGGTTACTTACAGGATGAGGAAGTGGTTATGACTGAGCAAAAGCCACATGGAAGGGACTTTGGGGTGGCTAACAAAATCCTACTTAGACGGGTGATGCTTAAAATGGTTTCTGTGAAATAGTTTTTAAGGCATACCTTTGCAGGACTTTTTGGTAACTATTTCATTATAATGATATATGAACAACAATAATAATTTATTGTAGGAGAGCACAGTCTAATCCAAGAGGTGAAATATCTGCTCTATCTGATTATTTGCAGATTTGTCTAGGGCATGCACTTTACTGGGACAATATCAAATCCAATTAAAAAACAAGAATAAATATCATCTTTATAAAAAACAACACAAAGGAAAATAAAGAGGTGTGTCTTGTGTGTGTCCATCACAAGACACCCCGATAGAAACCCCTCTTTATTTTATCATTCAGGATGGATCCTGTATTTATTTTTGAGCAGCTCTGTTTTCCTATTTTAACATAACAGAAGGTGGTTCAGTGCTTAAAAAGTAGGAGGTAGGGAGCTCAGACACCCAGAGCCTAAAATGAGTGTCAGGTGTCAGTGTGCCAATGGGAAGCCATCTGAGTAATAGGACCAACAGTGGTTTCAGTGTCAGAGCCTTTATAAGGATGTGGATCTAAGAACCAAGTCACTGAGCACTGTCCCTGGCCCACCTGGAACATAGAACCTGCTGCTTCCAAGGAGAGGTGTGAAAAGAACAGGTGCCCAATGACTTGGAATGATCCCAACTCCTATCAAAGCAGAGGAACTATTTTGCTCATGATTCATAAACAGTTAAAATGTTCATTTGGCAAAACTAAACCTATAGGCTACTTTCTGTTGCCATTCTTTACGTTTGCAACATAAATCCTCATTTAAATCTTAGATTACTTAGAGTGACATCCTAGAGCTTGAAGGGCAGGGTCAGATTGTTTGCATATGGCTTTTGATATGTCCCAAATACTGGCATCATAACCAAGATTAGGTGATGAGATTTTTTAAAAAATATTTTTAGTTCTGGGGCTGGAGTAATGGCTCAGCGGTAGAGTGATTGCCTAGTATGTGTGAAGCACTGGGTTCAATCTTCAGCACCACATAAAAATAAATAAAAATAAAACAAAGGTATTATGTCTATCTACAACTAAAAAAAAATTTAAATATTTTTAGTTCTAAATGGGCACAATATCTTCATTTTATTTATTTTATATGTGGTGCTGAGAATCAAACACCGTGCCTCACATGTGCTAGGCAAATGCTCTACCACTGAGCCACGACTCCAGGTCTAGGTGATAAGATTTTTAAACAATGTTTTCCGTTTTTTTTTTTTTTTTTTTTTTTTTTAATCAAAATTGCTTTAGACTTTTGATAAATGTTGAATCTAGTTGGTGGGTATTTAGGGGCTTAATGTATTCTCTATTTTTTATGTTAGGAATTGTCATTAAAAATAGATAAAATTGCCCTTAAAAGTCCCCTCAGGCAGGAATCCTGTTGAAGGAAATGTAACATGCCATTTTCCAGAAGTTCAACCTAGCTAGTGTTTCCTACTGGGTTGGAATAGATCATTTTTTTTTTTTCTTTAAGCACCAGATGAAAGAAAGGACTTGGCAATTTGATAGGTAAAGAATTGCAGTTTTGCTCTTTTAATATGTATTTCTCTGAATACTAGTGAAGTTGGCCCTGTTCCTTTCCACATTTATTAGCACTATGAATGTCTTCTATTCATATCTCTGGCTCATTTTTCTATGGGGTCATTCATTCTTTTATTATCATACTCTAAGGATTCTTTAGACATTGGATGTATCAACTCTATTGTATAATACATGTGCCACGGTCTTCCTGTTTTTATCTAATCATTTCTCACATATAGAAGATGTTAACCTTTATTCAAATATATATTTTCCCCTGTGCTTCCCCCCCCCTTTTCATTTAGGAAAAAACTCCCTTCCAAAATGCATTATCCTTATTCTTTATGATTCAATACTATACATTACATGTAGTACAGCATATATTTTATGATTTAATATTATTATAATTTTTTGCATTAATGTAGACACATTTTAGAAAGTAGGTATTTAATTTCCACTCAAGGACTCAAGTATTATTTATTCTAAAAATAAATCAATCTGTCTTGATGTATTTGAATTTCCTCCTTCATATTCTAAAAATTACAAAACAGGGTGCTTGGTGTACAGAGGATTTCTTTGTTATGGGAAACCACTTAAAATTTGATGACAGGTGGCTTACAGTGTCGATAGCTGGAAATATTACCTGTTTTTTCAGAAATAGGTGTTATTTGAGAAAAATCAATGAAGGGACCTTTAAGGTTCCCCCTTCTTTTTATTAATATTTTTTCTTTTCATAAGCTGGGAAAGAAGAAGATATAAACGGTTCTGTAGGCAATTGTGTTGCCCTTCTCTTATACCAAGAAGAAAATGTATGACATCACCATGAACCAACAACTGTGGTGCTCCTGATCTTGAAATAACTCAGAAATTCCCATAGGAAGGGCGACACATTTCAGCTGACTTGAAAGACAAGCTTAAAAATATAAACAGCCTTAGAAGAGTTGACAACTTAAATTTCATGAACATTAGGAATAACACTGACAGGAGTCAAACCCAAGAAGAGATACTGATGTGCTGGAGATGAGGAGAAGCCAGAGAGGACTAAATCATGGCGTGTGCATGTGTGACAACAGAACAAGTCATTCTAGTTTTATATACAACTGTAATGCACAAATTAAAAATAAATCAATAAGTAAATAAATAAATGGAAGGCCAATGGAGTAGAGTGAGGGGGTCTGAGGTCAGGAGTAGTGAAGGGAAGGAAGTAGTTAGTACTGGAGATTGAAATGGGGAAACCTGTGTTATATGCATTTATGAATATGTCAAAATGAACCCAACTGTAATGTATAACTATAATTTGCTAATAAATAAATAAGGTAAAACATTCACATTTTTGCCAAAAAAAAAAAAGCTTTCTAGCCCTGGTTATGGGACACCTTCTCTTTGTAGAAAGATGATGTTACTGGAATGCAATATAGCAATCTTTCCCTGGAAGGTAGGCACAAATGAGTTCCACTAGAGGAAGCAAGGGAATTCTCCATGTTGTGCCTTCCACTGACCCTTCTGATAAAAGCCATACATCACAAATTGGTAAGAAAATGAGATGAGCAAGAGTTCTGAACTCAACGTGTGGAGTCCTTCAATGCAAGGTGCTGCCAACACATGTAAGTTGCAGCTGTGTTTAATGTGAGGTTAACCCCAATTCCAAAGAAGAAAAATAAAATGACATGCACTATTCCTAGAACCAGTGTCAAAGCTTGTAATTTCAGAAAGGGAATTGGTAACACTGAGATGATTTGAGTGATAAATTCTCCCGACCTCAAGGGCTACAATAGTTTAGAGGTAAGAGAACATCCTAACCTTGGTACCCATCTAGGGTGCAGGATAAAGCTTTGCAGAGACAAAAAGACCTGGACTAATAAAAGCTGAATCTATCAATAGTTCACTGTATAGCTAGAGTGTCAAAACATATTCAATAACAAACAACCTTTGATTGAAAACAAAAATGTATAGTGGTGTGTTTTTTCTCAAGCAATAGGATGGTCAAGGTAAGTTACTTTCTTTTGCAAAGAAAAAAAAGAATGCATTTCTTTTCAATTCTATTTTTTTTTTTATGTCATAAATCAGTGAACCCAAAGACTTCACTGATGCACAGTGTTCTATTACAGGAAAGTGAAACACGGTTGACCCGAAATATATCCCTTTGCACGTATAATCTTTCCACCAGATTGTGATTACATCCACGTAAGACAGTTTTTCCTAACGTGTATTGTCCTTGCTCTAGAATTTGATTCCTCTTTAGGATGTACTATCAAGTCAAATTTTACAAGCCAAAAAACTAAAGACACAAGCTTATTTATATTCTTAATCTAAGTGCATTGCTCTGTAGACTAAATATTCCAGTGGGACCCTTGTGAAATGGCATCTTTAGGACAGTTTTCATTATTATTAAATGCTGTCTTCCTTCACTTTACATGTAGAGGTTAGACTGAGCTACATTTTTAGTTCCCCCTTCAGTGATTTTTATCTGCTTTTGTTTTTGTGATGTTGTTTTATTGTGTGTTTTCCAACTTAATGATACTCATTAATTGGATGAACATCTGAATCAAGGTACCAGGGCTCTCTTAATTTTAACATTTATCAAAAACTGCTTGCTAGATTTTTTTTTTTTTTCAGTACGTCACACGTCTACCTAAAATTTGGCAGGCTTAGGCCAGTTTCACAATCTATTTTTTCATTCCTTCATGTGCTGGTTTCCCTTCTTGCACTGATGGGCAGCCAAACCAGACCGAACATTAGTTGAATCGGCACCCTCTGGCTTATGACAAGACTTGGAACTCTTTGTTCTAATTCTTTCAATCTGTTCTGGCAATATCACATAGACTGAGTGGCTTATAAATACCAGGAATTCACTTCTCATAGCTCCAGAGGCTGGGAGGTTCAAGGTCAAAGAAGGTTCAGCCTAGGGTAAGGGCCACTTTCTGGCACCTGAATGACACCTTCTTGCTGGTGGAAGGAATAAAGGGTTTATCTCCAGCCTCTTTTAAGATGGCACTAACACAAGTAATGAGGACTCCATCCTTATGACCTAATCACCTCCCAAAGCCCCACTTCCTAGTACAATTATCTTTGAGATTAAAGGTTTAACAAGTGGATTTGGGGGTAGGTATACAAATGAGCAGACTGTGAGAACTAGAACCTTCACTGGTCCATTTTCAGAGTACAGTATTTAGCTTTACATGTAAAATTGGGTTGTAAGAAAGGCAGCTAGAGAGGAAATACAGCAGAGGGGAATGTGACAAGCAGTTAACCTATATAGCAGCACCACAGCCTACAGATGCCGCAGGTCCAAGGTCTATGCACCTCAGCAGCCCTTGACAAACAGGAGGTGGAGCAGGGTTCCATCTGACCAAGAGAGAGAGAATCTCTCTGTTGAAAAATAGTAACTTAGGTAAAGAAGAAAGAGCTGCATGTGTCAGACTGCATCCACCCAAGAAGTCTTTCTTACCACAAGGGAACAAAGGGAGGTAGGTGGGAACAACTAAAGCCATATTTTAAAAAATAACCCAAGAGGATACAGTAAAACCTAGGCAGAGTCCAGGAAGACTGTGCATTCCCATGGTACCCAGCCAGTGAGAAACCAGGGTGAGGAAATTTGCACACTCGGGGATAAAATGCTGAATATAATCGCCCTGGGAGTGATTGACCACCAGGCACCCAATCTTGCAAGACCCTCATTAAAAGCCTCACTTTTGCCAGGCACGGTGGTGCACGCCTGTAATTCCAGCACTTGGGAGGCTGAGGCAGGAGGTTTGCAAGTTCAAAGCCAGCCACAGCAATGGCGAGGCACTTAGCAACTCAGTGAGACCCTGTCTCTAGTAAAATACAATAAAAAAGGGGCTGGGGATGTGGCCCAGTGGTCCAGTGCCCCTGAGTTCATTCCCCAGTACCACACACACACACACACACACACACACACACACACACACACAAAAGCCTCTCTTTCCCTGTACCGAGGTCCCTCAGTCTATTCTGTAGGTTTGGACAGGTGAGTGGGTTCCTCACAAGACCCCAGCAGCCTTCTCTTCTTCTTTCCCCACCCCCACATCTAACCACCACTGCATTGGTTTTCTTTTTGTAACATCAATCTCCTTACACAAAAGGAAGCAAGGACAATGAACAACAGAAATTATGTCTTTGCCTCCTCCTCATGGCCCTCCACATGCCCCACCTTTACCAGGGGCCTGAGGAATGGCAGTGCTCACTCTCTTAATCCCTAACTTGTAGCACTGCTAATGACCCATTTCTGTATAGTTTGGTATTTTAGCTGATTTTCTCTTACATCCTTCTGGAATTTCAGGAATTTTTTTAAAAATGAAGATCATCTTTATTCAAATCAACAATTATTTTTAGAGCACATGACATGCAGGAAGCACTGTAACAGAGGGGTGCCCACCTCTAACCATAGAGCAGAACAGGGCCCAGCTCTGAGAAGAGGAGACCACAGCCTGTGTGCTGGACAGACACAGCCACACAGCAGGCTCAAGGTCAGCGCATTTTCACCAAGAGTCACTGGTGGAGTCTGGAATGAGAACTAAGAGCCGAAACCACCAAGATCAACAAAGAGGTGACGTTTTGGGTGACTCTGATAAAAAGGCCGTGCTCCCTTACTGAAATGACAGGATTTCCTAGTGGGCAAATAAAGGAAGGTAGAAATTAATTAAGAGGAAAACTCATTAAGAGATGGCTTATTAATTAGAGTGCGGCTTTGAGCACACATAGCTGAATATCAAAGGGCTGAGGGAAGCATAAGGAACTGGGCATTCTGAGGACTCAGGCTCCTGCTGAGAGACCCATGTGTGAGGTTTCAGGCCTGACCACAGGCCACTGCAGGGACCTGATGTGATGGGACTCCAGGACAAAGCTGTCCTCACACCTCAGAGTTGCTGGCAGCCACTATGTGGCCATCTCTGAGGGAAGCTGCAGTGGAGGCCTTGGCCCTCGCTGGCTGTGCTTCTTCCACATGCACATGGCTACCCTGAGGCCTCTTCTCCTCCTCGGTCTCCCTATCTGAGGCCTTAGCAGAGGTTGTCATCCAGGACCCACCAAGGTCTCTTAGCTAGAAAGGTGGGAAACTGGCAAGACCCTTTTGCCCACACAGACTCAGGACCAGATGCTTTTGTACCCCCAGCCCTCCCTTCTCTGCCTCTTGACTTCAAAGTCCATCGAAATGCTGGAGGCACTTGCTCAGGGCATCCTCAAAGTATAAGAAATCCCGTCTACACTGATCCATCCGGTGCTCAGTGCTGTGCTATTCCAAGGAACAAATATGTCACATGGAACAAATATAGCAATTTCTCTTATCCGAGATCCTTGTTTGTATCATTGCACTAAGTGAACACAGGCTTAAGTCTGTCACTTTGGGCTCCCAGTTTAATTGTACCCCATACCCTGGCAGCTTCACTTCCCCTACCAGCTCAGCTGAGCTCTTTCAAGAGCAACAGCTGGGCAAAGCCCACCAGATGCCTCCCATTATCTGTTCTGTCCCTCTTTATTATAAGAACACCCACTTTTCGTTGGATGCACTCCCACTCAACTAAGGATGGTCTCTCCCAGTGTCCCAGAGTGATTGAGTTCTAATAGAAGCAAATGTGTTATTGATATGTGAGTCTCCTGAAAAGTGAGAGCATTACCCTCTATCCTCCCCTCCTTCTTCTGAACTGGAATGCATATATGATGGATGGGGCTGGGGATGCCATTCTAGACCATGAGGGGACCAGCTGAGTTGAAGATGTACCCTCCAGCAGTACAGCAGCTTCCTCTAACCCTTCTAGAACTACCAGGCCACATAAGGCCCTCCTACCCCTGAACTCCATAGGAGGAGAAAAGCAGCTTCTAGTTACTTTTATGTTTCTCTTTGTTATGAGCAGCAAAATCTGAATTATAACATAAATAAGCACCTCTGGTTTTATTTTATTTTATTTTATTTTATTTTTTTTTTTTTGTGGTACTGGGGATTGAACTCAGGGGCATTCGACCACTGGGTCACATCCCCAGACCTTTTTTTTTTTTTTTTTGTATTTTATTAGAGACAGGGTCTCACTGAGTTGCTAAGTGCCTTGCCATTGCTGATGGCTGGCTTTGAACTCGCGATCCTCCTGCCTCAGCCTCCCAAAGTGCTGGGATTACAGGCGTGCGCCACTGCGCCCGGCTACCTCTGGTTTTATTTAAACAGATGAAATAATCTTGAATCTATGTGTGAGCCACATTTCCCTCCAGTGGTGGATTGAGCAGCTACCACTATTGTAACATGAGTTTTGTAATCTTAATTACTGCAAAAGTTCCATCAATCATTCTTAGAATCTTTTTTGGAGCTTGTAGGAGAGGAGTGTCTCTCTTCAATCCTTGCTCTTTCATCAGTACTGGAAAGTTAAGGGGTGGTTACCTCAGTGAGGTGCACCGTGCTTAGGCTTAACAAAGTGACAAGTAGCCTGACCACCAGAAATACAAAATGCCAATATCAGAGCCATAAATCTCAGCCTTTGTATGTTCTTTTCAATGACCTTGGGTCAAATATTGAACTCTGCATAACTTCAGTTATCTCCTCTAAAAGTGAGGGTGATAATTAGAACAAAGGATTTAAAACATCCAGTAGAGGGACTAGCACATGGGGGGATTCAGTAAACACATCCTGCCCACACTGGGAATCGTGATGCCCTGATTTATCCTCCTGGCCACCTCCCTTGTGAAGTCATATAAGGGTGCCATTCCTGGGGCAGGTGAGCACAGGGAGGCCCCTTCTCTGGCTCCTATTCTCCAGGCCACCTCAGCCCATCTCCAGGGCATGAGCCTGGGAATGTGACCAGCTACATTTCCCCCTTGCCCCTGTGGTCTGCACGAGCACAGACATGGGGGGCCAGGCCCCAGGATGACAGTATTAGGAGAACACAGGGAGGAAGAAGGTGAGACTTCCCATAGATGGTGAGGCCTGGTGGGTGTCTGTCACCAACTCCAAAGGCTGAAGGGAGCAATGGTTGCCAACAGAACCAGACTGGGCACTTCAAGTAATAAAGCAAGGACAGGAGGACACGTGAGCAGGAAACACAGCATGCTCTGTAGGACAGCTGCACGCAGACAAAGGAATGGAGACAGAAGTGGACCTAAAAATGACACCATAGAGAAGGACCCCTGTGTAGTTAAAGGGAAACCTCAGAGAGAAACAAAGGCTCTTTAAATAAATATCCAGGGGTTCTCATACCCATCCTATAACTGGAACTGTGATTAATTCCTGGAAATGGGAATACCCATCCAGTACTTTGTCGATGTTCGTTTTTTCTACAAACCCCATTAAAGGCTTGGATCTTCAGCATTGAACTTTCTATCCATTGCTAAACTACAATTTCTATCTACGAACCAATGATCAGATGAAATATAATTAGTATATCCCTTTCAAGAAGAGAAATGCATTCACAGTGAAAGCATTTTGAATCAAAATTTGAGCTAAGGTTAAAGGCATGCACCAAATACAAGATTTTTTTGCAGCATGTGGTGATGTTTTAAATTGGGACATCTTAAAAAGATACGTTAGAAATTTCATAAATTCAGAAGTAACCAGGAAAACTGTATCTTTTTTTTTTTTTTTTTCGTTGAAAACGATTTGGAATCTAATCTTTGCTTTCAATGTGTAAAATTTCAAGTTTTTTTTTTTAAGATAGTATAATGACCATGAATTTCTTTTATAGACACGTCCTTCCCTGACACAATAATAACCTGACTTTTGTGGCACCTTTAAATATAGCAGTACTTATTTTGCCTACTTAAAAAGTATTCAATATGAATGTAATCACAGATTCTGTTAATTAGTGAGCTTTTAAAACCTGTTTTCACCATCTTAAATTGAATCCTTTCTGATGAGTACAGTAGACCACTGACATTTACAGGCTTATATTTCATGATTTTGACAATTAGCAGTGACTACCAAAGTGTATGACAGATACTCGTTTGTAATTTCTTAAGACCTGCATTTGAATTGCCTGTTGGGAGTCGAAGCTCAAGAGTAAGTCACCTGGCTAGTGACCACAGCTTTGGAGCCCCCAAACACCTACACTCATTAACAGAGGTACTCAGCCATGTTGCCCAGAAATTGTCACAGTGACTGTATTCTGACATACCTCAGGTACATTGATGACATAATACAGTGACTCTCAAACCTGAGGATGCATCAGAAACATGGAAGGGCTTCTTGAATCACAGATTGCTGACCCCACCCAGTACTTCTGAGAAGGCAACTTGCATTTCTCATTAGTTCAAGTTGGTGTGGATGTGGTTGGTCTGGGGACCACACTTTGAGAACCACTCCTCTGAAGGATGATCCGTCTCATCCTTAGCAAAGGATAACATTCAATTGTAAATTCCAACTAAACTTCAAAATCATGAATGCAAAGTAAAATTTCAAGGCAAACAACAGAATTTTGCCAATGAAACTTGTACAGGATCAAATATGATTTCTTAAAACAGCCTGAATCAGAACTGGTATTTTGCTGATAATATTATCTATGCTGGTTGTCAACATTTGAAAATGTTCTGCACATTATTAAACAGTGGTTGCACCACATGAGTTCATTCCCTTTGTACCATGACATACCAATCAGTTCACCAAGAAATTTAGCAACTGGATATTAATGAATGCCTAGTACAATGGGGACTCTCTAGAATCTTTTTTGATTGGTGTTTTCCCTTGGTTGTAGACAGCAAACCATAGTAGGAACCAGAACCTCTCCTCTGCCCAAGACATGTTGGTCCTCCCCATCCCCACCCCACAATATCAGGAGGCAGGTGGGCATAGGGCCAGACAACATAAGGATTCCTTCTGCTTAAAGAAAGGAGTGGGCAAGCTTGTTTATGCACCTTTCAGTAATGGCATCTTTCTACTATGCAGTAATATCTAGATGCTGTGAATTCTTGACTTTCCCAAATCACCCAGCCCATTTC
Organism: Tamias sibiricus; assembly: GCA_025594165.1. Lineage (NCBI taxonomy): Eukaryota > Metazoa > Chordata > Mammalia > Rodentia > Sciuridae > Tamias > Tamias sibiricus. The sequence continues at coordinate 12,086,824 of CM046675.1, forward strand.
ACTTGGGTCAAAGAATCCGCACCAGAAACTCACCCTTTGCAGGAGTGCCCCTAGGTTACTCTCTCAGACCAAGCCATCAGGAATGGTGATGAGGTGAGTATCCATGGATTTTCAAAGCAGCCTTGAAGTGTTGAAGACTCAGCTAGATGAAGATGTCAGTGATGGTTAGTAAGTTGTCTCACATGTAAACAGACGACATCAAAATGAACGCACAAGTATTTATCATCACCATATGTTTTTCTATAGTCATTAGCTCTCAAGATGTTTGAAGACAATACTAATACAGATAGCCAGGGGAATATCTTAGATCTTTGACAGATTTTCTTCATGTCCCTGTTGGCTAAGTTCTTCATGTGTGAATTACTGTATCTGAGATTTAATCACTTTCCCTCCTTTGGACCTTAGAGAAACAATTGGTGTACCTCATAAGAAACTCCCTACATTCAAAGCCAGTGATCTAAAAGTCCCATCCCCTCACCTTTCCTCTGCCTCACATGTATGCAACTCATTAAGCACATATACTAGGCATGGGGCTAGGTTCCTGGGTCACAAAGGAACGCAATGTCATTCTGGTTATCACCACACAGATGTTCTGAGGGGAAATCCAGGTTTTCAGGAAAGGGCATAAGAGTACATTAGTACTGGGGAATAACACAGGGAGGAGAAAAGTCTGAGAGAATGCCCTAAATTGGGAAACCAGTCTGTGCACTGCAGCAGGAGGAGGCTGTGTGGCTGGAGCCCAGTGGGCAAGGAGGAGGCCAGGACCAAGAGCAGCACTGGTGACCTTGTTGAAGATTCAGACTTTATCTTAAGGACAGCCAAAGAGATCCGGAGAGTTACAAGCTCGGTGTTGTAGGGACAGTTTCGATTTTTAAAAAGATCTCTTTGGTTGTAGAGTGAAGAATGGATTGGAGAAGACAGGCATAGGAGAGGATGAACCACTTCAGTCTTTCAGGAGAAACATATGGCGGCTCTCATTAAAACAATGAGAGTCAATGTGGAAATATGGGGGGAGAGCTGACAGGCATCCAGAAGGCAATGATTTCAAGATAACTTTGTGGTGACATGAATACAGGATACTGAGGTGGAGGGAAATATCAGGGGTATGGAAGGGAGCGTCCTGTACTCCAAGAGCAGGGAAGGGAAGATCAAGACGTTGTTTTCAGTTGGAAATGCCCATGGACCAGCCAAGAGCAGGTCCCAGAAGTATGCAGGTCTCTCTCTCTCTCTACGTCTGAAGTTCAGAAAAGTTGACTGAACTTCAAAACATGGCAGTCACTGATGTCTGCAGAGGAAAGAACAGAGTGCTTAGGCTTTCAAGTCAGAGGCCTGGGGACAGGACCAAAGAAAGAGACAGGAATCCCCAAGGAAAGACTTTTCTGTCCAGCCTAGAGCTTCCTTTTAAAAAATGATTTTCTGGTTCTAATCTATGAGCACCAACACAATAAACTTAGGTTGTCTTGGGCTATACCTTGAAATCAAGAGAAATAAACAGAATGGATTTCCATTTAGCTCTGACCAGATGACTGACAGCAGGCTAGATAAGGAAGCAAAACTCAAAGGGATCAATAATCAAAACAAACACTAGCTCAATTTTGCTTTGGAGACTATATATGTGTGTGTGTGTGTGTGTGTATACATATATACGTGTATATATATATATATATACACAATATATGAATTTTTTTCCTCAAATTACTTAGCATCCCAGTGAATATTTTTTAAGCATATCCCTATAAAAATGGCTCTGACTGTAGCAACAATCAGCATTATAGCAGTGTCATAACCTAATCAGTTTGCTCCAAGGATCTCATTGGCAGAGTGGTGAGTTCTATCTATGGAAATAGCATCCCTATGGTAGTTTAAAGCTATAATCAAAATTCTCAGGCTATCAACCCAACACCAGAAATAATCTATTTCATGCCAAGAAAATCACTGCACATCTGTTATCTGTACACAGACTTTGTTTTCCATTGTATGTACTAGCCTGAGAGGGATCTTCTCCTTCACCTCACAGTGAGGACAGTCTCATAGCAAAATCATATTAGGAACAGAGTATGTTGATGTAAATTGCTGAACTGACCACAGCTGAAGAACCTATTTCTCCACTATGGAAAGTAATTTTCCTTATACTTTAAACTCTGATTGGAAGAACTCATTTTTCTTTGACACAAAATCTATACTAGAGAGAACTTACTAAATATTCACCACCCATGATAATAAATTATTTGCGGTACAATATAATGTAGTTCTTAACCATTTTCAGAGTCAGTCATGGTGTGTGTGTATATATGTATATATATGTGTGTGTGTGTATGTGTGTGTGTGTGTGTAGATATATATAAATATACTCTTATAAATACAATATACATTATATAACATGTATGCATGTTATGTAAATATAACAAATATACATTTGGTAGTCAAGTTGTATTATATATATAATACATACTTGTATATTTTAATTGTCAAATGGAAGGTTAATTTTTGCTAGTGTGAGATAACCAAGGTCATCCAGCTGCTGAGAAACATTTCAGATACCTGAACCATATGAGGTATGAATCCCAACCAGAGTCCCTGATCATAAAACTGTGGATACTTTCAAAATCATTGTTATCTTTACAAAGATTTCACAATCTTATAAGATTTCACGAAATTCATGGCAATTGTTTAGCTCTGAAGGAACTGAAGATTTGAATTAAGAACCAAAATCAAAATCTGAAAGGCCACATCCAAAAATGCTTTAGTGCCTGGCCTTTGATATGTGGGACTTAGGTAGCTTGGTCTCCCAACATAAAATCATTTTCTCAGACTGACGGCAACAACCAAGAAATACATCAACGTGTTCAGCAGCTGCCGCAGCAGCTACTTGCAGTGAAATACTTGTCTTTAAAAATGATCAGTTCTTCCAGATCTTCACTTCATTTTCCAACTGTAAATTATTCAGGAAAAGCATCACCCATGCAATTCTAATAAATCCCACGGACTATTTCTCACTGTATTTATATGAGAATGTAAAAATCACCACCTTCTCTCTCTTTTGAGCCCAAATAAAATATAGCAATGCTGTGAAAACTCGTATTAAAGCACTGGAGTTATGTTTCCAAGAATAATCAAGAAATATTCAAATACAGTCTCTTCATACATCCGTGAAACTGATTAACAGCCTAGCTTCCATTTGCAAGCCAACAGGAACGTCTAGTCTATCCACTGACATGACAGACCTCAGAGGGGGAGTCTAACCTTTCCTGGGTAGAAATCCTGCCACTCACTGTGTGCATATTATTTTAATGTGCAGCTCTTCCTTGATAAATTCTGGGTAATAAAAGGAGAATTATCCTGGAAGTTTCATATGGAGTTATGTCATGCTATGAAGGGGGCTTGGATAAGGTTTCCCATCTACCCAGGGGTGAAGGGTGTAACTCAGTGAAAACCTGGATATTAACAGCTCCTATATCAGGACCAAACAGCTTCAGCTATGAATGAAAATTTCACCAAGAGACTAGTTTAAAATATTCTTCTCAGAAGACACTGGGAAAAAAACACATGCAGACATGCTAACATGGTTGGAAGCTTTTTTTTCTTTTTTAACATTTTACTAGTTTAAGCTGGGTGCGGTGGTGCACACCTGTAATCCCAGCACTTGGGAGACTGAGGCAGGAGGATCGTGAGTTCAAAGCCAGCCTCAGCAATGCGCAGAGGCACTTAGCAACTCAGTGAGACCCTGTATCTAATAAAATACAAAAAAGGGCTGGGGATGTGGCCCAGTGGTCAGAGTGCCCCTGAGTTCAATCCCCAGTACCAAAAAAAAAAAAAAAAAAAAAAAAATATATATATATATATATATATATATATATATATATATAACTAGTTGTTGATGGACCTTTTTTTTTTAATTTGTTTATATGTGGTGCTGAGAATCAAACCCAGTGCCTCACACATGCTAAGCAAGTACTCTACTACTGAGTCACAGCCCCAGCCCCAAGTTGGAATCTTTTGTTTTTATATTTTGATTAGTGAATTATACTTGAAACTGTGGGGTTCATTTTGGTGTATTGATACATGCACAGAATATCATATATGGTTTGGAGGTGAGGTGTCCCCCAAGAGCTCACATGTGAGACAATGCAAGAAGGTTCAGAGGAAAACTGATTGTGTTATGAGAGTCTTAGCCCAATCAGTGATTTGATCCCCTGATGGGATTAACTGAGTGGTAACTGAAGTGGTAGGTGTGGCTGGAGGAGGTGGGCACTGGGGCATGGCTTTGGGTATGTTTTGTATCTGGAGAGTGGAGACTCTCTTTCTCTCTGCTTCCTGATCACCATGTAAGATGCTTCCCTCTGCCACCCTCTCCTGCCATGATGTTCTTCCTCACCTCGAGCCCCAAGGAATGGAGCAGCCTTCTATGGGCTAAGACCTCTGAAACCTTGAGCCCCCAAATAAACATTTCCTCCTTTAAAATTGTGCTGGTCTGATCTTTTGGTCACAGCAGGGAAAAAGCTGATTAAAATGTATCATTTGCTCCACTCCCCTCCTCAGCACATCCTGTTGCCCTCCCTTTCTCCCTCCCCCAGTCCCCTTTCTTACTCAACCGGTCCTCCTATTCATTAATTGCTTTTTAAATTTTTCATCACTTTAATAGGTATAAAGGTGGAATTTACTGTGGCATGGTCACATGTATACATATAGAATTGGGTCACTTTAATTCCATCGAACCTCCCTTTTCCATTCCTTCTTCCTTCCCCCTCCAACTCCTTCCTCTGCTCCACTGATTGCCCTTTTATTTTCATAGGATCCCCTCTTTTTTTCTTCTCTTATTTCTCTCTAGCTTCTGCATTGGAGGGAATTGATTCATCCTTTGATTTTCTGGCTTATTTCACTTAGTATGATGTTGTCCAATTCCATTCGTTTATCAGAAAATGTCATAATTTTAGTCTTCTTTATGGCTTAGAAATACTCCACTAGGTATATATACCACATTTTCTTTATCTATTCATCTGTTGAAGGGCATCTACATTGATTCCATAGATTAGCTATTGTGAATTATGCTGCTATGAACATTGATGTGGTTGCGTCTCTGTAGCATGCTGATTTTAAATCTTTTGGATATATACCAAGGACTGGGATAGCTGAATCACGGTGATTCCATTCCTCATCATTTGAGGAATCTCCATGCTGCTTTCCAAAGTGGTGTACTGCTACTTACCAATGACCACATATGAGTGTACCTTTTCACATCATCGCCAGCATTTATTTTTGTGTTCTTGATGATTATCTTTCTAACTGGAGTGAGATGAAATCTCAATGTAGTTTTGATTTGCATTTTCCTGATTGGTAAGAATATGGAATATTTTTTCATATACTTGCTGGCCATTTGTATTTTTTTTGTTTGTTTTCGAGAAATTTCTGTTTAGTTCTTTTGTCCATTTATTAATTGGTTATTACTTTTTGGGTATTAAATTTTTTGAATTCTTTATATATTTTGGACGTTAATCTGCCAGAGAATCAGGTGGAAAAGATTTTTTCCCAGTCTGTAAGTTCTCTCTTCACTCTTATTCACTGTTTCCTTTGCTGTACAGAAGGCTCTTAATTTGATGCCATGTCACTTATTGATTCCTGGTTTTTATTTTTTGAACTTTAGGGGTCTTGTTAAGGAAGTTGTTTCCTAAATCAATATGTCAGGAGTGTTGACCCTATATTTTCTTCTAGGAGTTATGAAATTTCTGGTCTAATTCCTAGGTCTTTGATCTATTTGAGATAACTTTTGTGCAGGTTGAGATATATAGAGATCTAGTTTCATATATATATACATATATATATATATTTCATATATATATATATATGTTTTTCTAAGCACCATTTGTTGAACAGGCTATCTTTTATCCAATGTATGTTTTTGCAACTTTTTAAGGTACCAGATGGCTGTAAGTACGTGGCACTGAAACTGTGCCTTCTATTCTACTCTATTCTATTCTATTGCTCTTCATGTCTATTTTGATGTCAGTACCATGCTGGTTTTGTTATGGTAGCTCTGTAGCATAATTTGAGATCAGATGTTGTGGTGCCTTTTGTGTTGTTTTTCTTGCTCAGGATTTCTTTGGTGAGGCTGGTTTTTTATTCTATCATATGAATTTTAGAACATTTTTTCTAGTTCTGAGAAGAAAGCACTAATATTCTGATGGTAATTGCATCAACTCTATAGATCACTTTTGGTAATATGGCCATTTTGACCATAATAATTTTGCCTGTCTATTAACATGGATAGAAAACACCAGAAATATAACTAAAGGAGACCATTCATTTTAGCCAACACACAGTAATTTCAATCTCTTCCTCAAGTGTACCCCACTCTCTCTTAATCATGATCCTTACATACCAAAATGATCATGTCAAATGCCTTTAAAATGCTTTTTTTATACCACCCAAGAAAATGTTGTTCAGTTAAATTTTGAAGAGCCTTAAAAGTTCATTTTAGGGACTTAGGTTAGCAAAGTTTTTATTATTTACATAGTCTTTAGGTTTTTAGGGAGTTTGACAAGTGAAGAGTGTGACATCAACTACATTTTAAGTAAATCATCCAGTAAATCTCAAATACCAATTCCTGTAAGTGAGCCGCCCAGCTATTCCATTTTGTAGGTCTAAAAAGAAATCCACTTATTACATCAAAATGGGAACATTTCAAAATTCTAGGATTCTCTGAGAGTGAAATATTTCCTTACTTGTGGGAATAAACTCTATGTATTAGTTTGTCATATTCACCTTCAGAAAATGCAATATTTTAGAAATCAAAGATTAAGGTCCTTTTGACTTGGCTGGAGATTGATGAACTGATTGGCATCATTTCCCTCATGACTCAATTCAACATGACCTGGCTCTCCCTCTTCCCTTCAGAAGTAGTTCAGGCCTAAAGTCCCCAAATACAAGTGGACATGGTAGGGGTCCAGGTTGGGTCCAAAGGCACGGGAAGCACTGTGGTGACCAGAGAAGGAAGAATACTCATCAGTGAGTTCGGGTCAGTGTGGAAGGTGGCCTATCCAGCAATGTCAGAGAGTTCAGCACACTGTGGGAGACTCACGTTGGAGCCCACGAGGGTGTACAGGCCACTCATGTGGTGAAGGAGCCTATAATCAAGGAGATAGCTAAAGATTGCGGTTAGCTGAGAGCCATAAAAGATGTTCTAGTTTCCACCTGATAGTAATACATTATCCAAAGAATCTCTGTATGCCCGTGAACACTGCGTGACGCACCTGTAAGCTCGAGCTGTAAGCACGTGTCCTTGTTAAAGCAATATGTATATAACTGGGTGAGTTTAGTTAGTGTGTGTGGAAGAAGAAGAAGGTGGTGGTTGGAGTTAGAGCGTTTGGAGTGATTGCTGGAGCCGGAGAGAGAAGAAGAATAAAAGACCTTTTTTCATTTTCATCCTGCCTCCGAATTTTCCTGCGGCGTTCGTTGCTCCAAGGCGGTTTCCGCTTCAGGCAGCAACAATGTGGTGGACGGTTTGTCCCAGGGTACCTGAGCCTATGCAGTGTACGTGAAGGACTGCATGATTGCTTCACTCTACTGTCTTCTGACAAATGAGTCCTTCGAGTTCTCTCAGACCTGCTAGATACTCAGGCATCATACATTTCAAAGCACAAGTATAAGGCCTAATGCACCCACCTAGAGATTGGTTCTTCATCACCCTATGCAAGGTGAATGCACAAGATAAATCAGACTGACTTACAATGGTGGGGGAAGTTGATCCTCCATAAAACACTCAGGAGTAAATTACTCCATTTAATGTGGCTACATCAGAAAAAGGAGGAACGGGTGCTACAGCCAACAGGAACCCAAATATATGGTGAGCGTGATAAATTTATTTCACATGTTTTGGTCAACAATGACACAGCAACTCAATACATAGACATCATAAGACCAAATTCAAACAAACAATACAAAGCTTGGAGTTTAAATATATTACTTATTGCAACCTTGGACAAGTATATTGCAAGATTCCAGATCTTTGTCTAATTTCAAGTCCCAACCTAAATGAAATAAAAAGTAGTCCACTGAGGATAGTATCTCTCTGATATTGTACCACTCTCAAACTCATAAGTATATTATCATAAATGCCATCTTGGTAAAAAAATCAGAAGTATACACTAAAAAACATAGCAATGAAACATTTATGGCTGAAGGTCATCAAGTGTTTTCTTAGGCAGTGGGCTACCACTTGCCTCCTACTGATGACAATTTTATACACTTTATATGTCAGATGACTTTAATTGCTCTATCTATTATTTTTGCTGGCTTTAGTTTGTGAAGCCTTAATTCCTCAGGTGGCTACTGAGATTTGACTACCTGCTGCCCATTTCACTGGTAAAGTTACCTTTGGAACTCCTCTGAGGCTTCAGATGAGGAAGGATTTTCCGTGGGAGATTTGCTACCTGGTCCTCGCAACAATCTTCAACATACGACTGCTTAAATCTACATTTCTCACTCTGGAAGTTTTTAGACTGATCATGTAGTAGGAATTCATGCTGGAAACCCGTGTACCCGTCAGCTTGTGGCAACATTTTAAAGGGAGGTATTTTCCTCCGTTGGGCAGTACCAAATTCGGAGGAATTTCCATGTTTTCTCTGGGCCATACTTATTTCGAATTCACCCTTACATTGATAGTATAATATGTTGGAGTCCCAATGATAAGAACTTAAGAACTAGGATCTTTGATTTGACTTTCCCAATTTGGCTCAGCTTTAGAGCTTTTTTTTTTTTTTTTTTTTTTTTTTTTTTTTTTTTTTTTTTTTCCCTCCTGTCCCAGTACTTACCTCTGTACTGTGAAATGTCAAAAAATTATATTCGAGACAACTGTGATTTGCATATGCCCTCCAGGCAAAAGCTGGCTTCTGTGTTCAGTTTATTCTCTGGTTCTTATTGGCATCAGTTTGGTGTTTTCGTGCTAGACCACATATGCATATCTTTACTTCTGTTTATTTTTTATTCTTTTCAACAGAAGGGTTGGTTCTAGCTCATCTGGCATATTGCTCGGGACTGAACCCAGAAGGGTACGTTTTACACTATTTGTTGAGCTAAACTCTGAAGTTTGATAACAGCCATTGCTAAAATTAATTTGAGGGAAAACGATTACAGATGACATGGATCATCCTCAAATTTACACTTGAAGAAGAAATTTAGCCTAACAGTCTCCTCCCCTTCTTCATGTATTTTTCCTTTTTATTAAATGAAGATCAATGCTTTTGTTTTCATATTTTTAGGAGCTAATGATTTATTGACAGGCCCAGAAGGAGACATATATTCCTGTTAGCTTTGAGACTAAAAGAATCAGAAACTGAGAGTTTCTGAGACAGTCGCAGTCTCTCTGGATTACAGTTGCAACACATTCGTGACATCAAGAAAGTTCTGTGTTTCTTATCACTTCTTAATTATGGACAGAAGCAGGCCATGGATGTGAAGATGAAGTCACAGAGAAGGCAGTTCTGGGGCTGAATTCTCATTTGTAACCATCTCTTGAGTGTGCTGATTTTAAATCAGTGCCTTGCTCCACAACAGATCCTCTCCTACTTGTAATTCTGGTGTCACTCGGTCTCAGGGAGACCTGAACCAAAGTTGGTGATGCTTATTATGTTAAAAATTACAGATGCCACTTGGAAAAATTAAACTGTTAATTTAAATATGCCCTATTTAATATGGTACTCCAGATTATCACAGATACTTGACAGGTGTACAAGGGACTGAGTCAATTGTTTAAGAAATTCAGTGAGTGGAAAACAGCTTCCATTATAGTCTCATATAATTACCTTGCAACTCACTGAAAAAAATACATATGTAATGTGAGTAACTCCATGGTGTGTTTTGACTTTTCCTTGTTTCATATGAAATATACTTTTTAAATAACTCCATAATCAAATCTTCTTCTTTCAGCCCTGATAAAAGTAAGAAACAAATTTCCTCTTATTTGGTTAAGTCCTGATAAGATCAGAAAGGAACTGATGCATAGCAAATGCACAAACATTTGATGGTGAATTTCACATAAATACTGAACTTCATTCTAGAGGATCTATTGACTGGTTTTAAGATGAAATTCACATGTCAAATAATCACATAAAATTATTTTGAGAATAATGGCAATGTCCAACATGGTACTGGGCATATAACAACATGAGAATTCAATCAACTATGTGGAGAATAAATCAATCCCTGGATACATACATTATATTAAGGGTTGATAACTTTCAAATTTCTTAATAAATATCTAATATCATATTATCCTTAATTCTATTGAGTCATCAAGCATGCTGATCCAGTGAAAGCCTTTAGACTGGAGCAATCCCTGTATCCCTGGACACTGCAAAATTAGAAGACTTAAATGTATTTTTCTCTCCTGGGTAAAGAATTTTGCTTACATGAGATCCTTAAAGTGTCTGAGATGAACACAGGTTAAATATCACTCATCTTCAGCAAGAGTGGATTTATTATTTTGGATCAAGGTATTTCTCTGAATGTGATGGTCTTACTAACCAGAAAAATAAGAGAAAAGATACTCTGACAGAATCAAGTGTGAGTATCTTAAAGCAACAGAAGTACTATTATGCTCAAATGCTGTACTTTATAACATAACAAAACCTCACAAAACTCTCCAAGTACCGGACAGACTTTCGTCTGCCTCCCTCATCAGCTGGATTTCCCAGTTCCCAGACCACCCCCAGAGTTGCACCTCCTGTGTAGAAGGTGGTCAAATTTTGTTGTGTGAATGAGCTAAACTTCAAAGGAACGTTGCTTTTTTATTTTTTTAATTCCAGAAAAGAATACAAAAGTAAAAAGTAAACTTCAAGAGGTAGACTTCTTGGTTACAGTTCATCAACTTGGTCATCTATCATGATAAACACTTAATAACCTCAGAGAAGAAGATATACATTCAATATCTTCCAAAAATGTCAAGTTATATACATTTTCTACTGGAGTTATTGTGTATGCTCAGAATTTGGATATGTTCTTAAAGACTACATCCAGCAATCTCTGAAGCCATTTTTTTTAAACTGAACTGTTAACAATTTTTTAAACTCTTCCTGGGGTATGGTGAAAAATATGAAGAACCAACCCGCTCTGTATTTATAACATCAGTGATGTTCCATTTAGGTTAGAAATAAGAACTTGAATAATATTCTTGTTTGCTGTTTTGCATGTTTTCATCCAAAGTAAAGCTGAGAGTCACACACTGTATTGCCTTCATCCATCAAAAACAAAGTGTCTTCTCTGATCAGTGTGTGGAAGAACAGATGACAACGGAGTTTTCCTTCACACAGAGGACCACAGAGAGCTCAGGCCTATGTGGTAGGTTCCCTTCTCAAAGGTTGAAATAAAAATTATTGGACAATTGTAAAAACCAAAATCGAGAATTAACAATGAGCAATCTGTTATGTGTTATGTCCATATCCACAGGTTGATGCAAATTTGACCTCAGAAGACACTTAGCAAGATCTAACCCAACACTGGTTTAACAGATGAATGGGAAACTTAAGACCAAAGCAGAAGACTAGTCCCAGGTAAGACCACAGGAGCAAAGCAAGAAGGGAGGATGGACAGCAGTGAGCCTAGAAAAAAACACTTCCTCATGGAAGAATCTACCTGTTCCCCAATACAATTGCTGAATATTAGTTACATTTATTCATTGGCTATAGTTCTCATACAGAGAAAAAATACATTATAATGTGATAAAGCCTCTGAGTATAATTAAGAGGTAGACACAGTCTGTACTAATGTTGTGTGAATTTTTTTTTTTTTTTTTTTTTTTTTTTTGGTACTAGGGTTTGAATCCAGGGGTACTTAACCACTAAGCCACATCCTTAGTCCTTTATTATTGTTATTATCATTATTATTGAGACAGAGTTTTGCTGAATTGCTTAGGCCCTCACTAAGTTGCTGAGGCTATATTCAAACTTGCAATCCTTCTGCCTCAGCCTCCTGAGCTACTGGGATTACAGGCATGTATTACCACACCCTGTTGTTGTTGAGAGAATGTTAATAACCAAGGATGATAATGCTTCTCATTAAGGACATCTTGTAATAAAAATTACATCATGGGAAATGGCTATCCTAGTAAAATGTGGCATTCCAAAATGGTTATAACAATATATTCCTGGCCAGATTTTGCTAAATTGCTTTCTGTGAGGGACAAGAAAATAAATATTTTCAACTTTAAAGGCCTCTGTTGTAACTACTGAGTTCTGCCACTAAAGCAGGGAAGTAGCCATAGACAACATGTAAACAAATGTCCATGCATGTGTACCAATAAAACTTTTTCTACAAAAATTAAATGGTGGGCCACATTGCATGAGGGCCACAGTATTCTGAGTTTTGCTTTAGATTACATTTTATAGTCCAAAATTAGAGCCATAGCTTTCTAAGCCAGACAGTATTTAAATGAATTTTACAACCTTGTACAAACTCATGCAAATGGGAGATTTTATGCACGACCTTTAATTTTTAAAGGCACACAATTGTCAAATGGTGAGTTAACCACTGTCATAGGGCAAATGAAAGGCATCTTGGATATAACTGATCCCCATAGGCTGAGGTCTATTAGAGAGAGTGTTACTTTATAAAAATAAAAATGCCACATTAGTTACTCTTCATTAGGTAAAAAAAACAAAAGCTACTCAGGAAATATTAAAAGCACACAGGGATTGAGTGAAAAGAGAAATAGATGAGCTATGGCAACAAAAAGAACCATTTCAGTGCATCTTATTGATCATTAACCTTTTGCGTTAGGAGGCATTTGAAAACAACACAGAAGTATATTATTGGGTTTGGCGTGAAATCTCTAATGATGCTTGAGAATATATGCTCAAAATGCCAAAGGTTGCTAGCAGAATTGCATATTGGCAGATACAATGTTTTTGACGTTGTGTTACATAGAAGTGAAAGGGCAGTAAGCTATTGCTTCTACTTGTAATGCTGGCTTGTGGAATTTTTCTGGTATTTAGTCAAGTTAAAACTGAATGTGGTTCAATAGCATGCTGCCCTTCTCCTTTCCAGACACTACCAGATAAAACTTTTGATAAAATGTCAATGTTGCAGACAGAAATCTTACCAAGTAAGCTTTCTAAAATGTTAAGATTAGCTTAAATCACTACATTAATGACGGACGGTTCAGTACTTTACCAAAATAAACTGGTATAGATGGTTGGTCAAAAATTGTTGACCTACACACCGGGAATTTCAGAAACAAGCACCCCACCTCCACTCCCTGGGTTTTACTCATTCTGTGACTGCAAATGTCTAACCTAGCTCTATGAGTGTGATCTTGATAATTAGAAAGACTAGGATAAGCTGGGTGCAGTGGTGCATACCTGTAATCTCAGCAGCTTGGGAGGCTGAGGCAGGAGGATCTCAAGTTCAAAGCCAGCCTCAGCAATTTAGCAAGGCACTAGGCAACTCAGTGAGACCCTGTTGCTAAATGAAATACAAAATAGGGCTGGGGATGTGACTCAGTAGTCGAGTGCCCCTGAGTTCAATCCCCAATAACACCCCCGACCCCCTCCAAAAAAAGACTAGGATAAATTTAATTGAGTATGTTTTTTCCAAAACAAACAAACAAAAAATCTGCAAATAAATTAGAAGAATTTGAAAAATCTACAAAATTCAATAGAATCATGCACCTTTTATATATAACCACAAAGCACTGGTAGGCTGAAAAATACTACCAGTCTTAGAAACACTATACAGTTAAAAACTCATCTGGGTTTCCTAAGGTGCTGTACTTTGGAAGATAATTTGATACTATGTTTTTAAGATAAACTCAATTTAAAAAATTAAGCTTTGTAGGCATTTTATCTTATAATGAGGGATAAAATGATTATCAGACCAAAAATAATTAATTTGCTTGTAGAGCAGGATGCATTTCTAGATTTTTGTTGACACTGGTATACAATTTATCTGAAGAGCGTTTGCTTATCACTTGTGGTACAAATCAAAAACACCAAGTACACAAGGAAAGAAAAAATTGGGTTATCCTACAGGGAATGTTTTTGAATGATCTAAAAATGAGTTTTCCTTTGGATGATTAAGCAAAAACAAAAGGAAATCAATTTAACAGTCACTCTTTATTTCTGTCTTCCCATTTCTTCCATCAAATTCTTCAATATAATACCAAACTGAACCCCCAATCTGGAAAGTGCTTTCATTCCTGTCCATCATAGCTCCTTCACTTGAGCCCTGCCCAGAACGGGTTCCTACTGGAAGAAACCCCTGACAGGTCTCCCCAACTCAATCCATGTGCCACCAGGCATCCAGGAGGATGTTTTTAAAAAGCCGATTAAGTCAGGCACAGTGGCACATGCCTATAATCCCAGCGGCTCCAGAGGCTGTAGCAGGAGGATTGCAAGTTCAAAGCCAGCCTCAGCAATTTAGCGAGGCCCTAAGCAATACAAAGAGACCCTGTCTCTCTACATAAAAATATTTTTAAAAACGGCTGGGGTTGTAGTTCAATGGTTAAGCACCCCTGGCTTCAATCCCTGGTACCAAAAAAAAAAAAAAAAAAAAAATTGTTTTGCATAAAATGTTATATTGCTTCCTGTTTTAGTTGGGCCATAAAACCCAACTTCCTTCTCATGGTCTGTAAGTCCCCAGACACTCTCTGGATTTTCATCTATTTTATCTGGTCTATTTTCCCCATCTAGTCTTATTATTCTTGCCTCAAAGTCTTTGTATTTATAAATCTGCTTCTATGTTTATGTTTAGAGACTCTCATCTTTTTTTTTTTTTTTTTTGGAACCAGGTCTTGAACCCAGGGGTGCTTAACCACTGAGCTACATCCCCACCTCTCTTTTAGATTTTATTTAGAGACAGGATCTTGCTAAGTTGCTGAGGCTGGCTTTGAACTTGTGATCCTCCTGCCTCAGCCGCCCAAGTTGCTAGGCTTAAGTCCTTCTTTCTTCCCATTGCTGTTATTAACACACTTCCATTTGTCTCCTTCCCTGTCTGGTGTTTTCAATTCATCTTCTGTTCACTGGCCTCCCCCCTCCTACTCCTCACAGAACAAAAGCTCCGTGAAGACACAGGCATCTTTTCCCTTGCTAAGGGGTACATTCCAGCCTCCAGCATGAAGAGCCACCCATGACAGACCACCATATGGTGATGGACACTTGAGGCACACCCAAGAGGAAAAAGAGAATGACATGAAGCACACACACACAAACTCTAGATTTTGCACAACATCCCATGTCCTCATTAAACATTTCTTATAAATATAATATTTCTAGTGGGAGAGTAAATATAGATGCACAAGGTAAGGAAAATATTGCAATCATCCAAGAGGAAACGAAAAAATAACCTATTGTTTTTGATGAGAAAGTCTAGGCGAGTTGAAAAATGGAATGATTTTGTTTACACAACTGATTTACTGTTCCCAAATTCAACAGGAGCCTGGTCTGAAGCACCCTCCATCACCATGTCAAGTCTCTGTTAATCAGGACGACTGTTTATTGAACTACTGTGTATGCACACTGCACTATGCCCGTTACCTTCGTCCTGCCATTAATCCTCATAACAACTTTATTGAGTGGCCGTGATGGTTATAGTCTCATTTTTGCATATTAGGGAATCTAGCATCTTTTATCCCAATAGGCAACAGACACAAGAATACTTGAGCAAATCATCTGGGCTGATGAAGAAAGGCACCACACGTTTCACCCCCACTGTGCTTGATCACTTGTGACTCTGAGTTCAGCATCTGTCTTTCACGGGAGGAAAAGAGAAACTCTGCAGTGTTTGGTTAATTAAGAGAAAAGACATTTCATGTCGTTTCCCATGATTCATGCATGAATAGCTAGAAGGGAATAGGAATGAGGAGATTACCTCTGATTGAAAGATGGAAGAAAATGATCCGGAACTCCCATTCGCGGATTCATTTTAATAATGCTTTTATTTATTGATTGCCTACCAATTACGAAGCTGCATGCAATATGCCAAAAACACAAAGCCCAAAGCAAACAAATGAATTCCCTGCCCTAGAGACACTGGCTGTTATGTGCGTAGACAAGTAAACCAATAATAAACAAGTTCTCATGACTCCTGTAAGTGATGGTATTTATGGAACTCTTTTCAAGAATCAGACACATACCCAATTTCTAAGTAAATAAAGTAGTTTGAAATAAGCCAGCCTCAGATGCTTTTATAAGCCGGTAGCAAAATGTTAAAGGCACACTTCATTGAAAAAATAAACACTACCCATCTTAGGATACAGATATGTAACAGAACTTTTTACTTGGAAATAGGAAAATCCATAACACTGCGAAGGAAGAAAATTTATCTTATTAAGGGTTTGTTATTTGTAAACCTCTCATGCTTCCCCAATTCATATCATATTCTTGTTTATTTTAGACATGAAGCTGTCATATTAATGCTTTTTTGTCATGCAAAACTTCACCCGTGATTGTCTAGAGTCAATTCCTACGTGCCACTGCCTGACAGATTGTTTGGAAATTTGCATTCCCACAATAAAAAAGGCACGTTTACCCTTTTCCAGAAAACTATCTAAAGTTGATCTTCAATAATTTTTAAGAACAAAATTAGATTCTAGACTAGACAGCTATCAACTGCCCAGTGTATCTATAGAATATATTTGAATGTCATTTGTCTTGCAAGCTAAGTGGTATTTTTATACTGACAAAAATCTTTTTTTAATTACAACTTTACAATTACATATAGTAGTTGGGTTCATCCCAAAACAAAATCATGCATGCCTGGAACTTGATTTCAGTTCATGATTCCCCTTCCCCTTCCTGTTTTCTTTTCTTTACTGGGGTGGACTTCCTTTTGCTCCTCTTGTTTATATTTGATTGGCTGGATTTACTTATAAATGTGAAGTTCCCTGTGGTATATTTACATATGCACAAAAAACAATTGTTTAAGAATTCATTCCCCTCTGCCTCCTACTATACTACTTATCTTCCCGGTATCTTAATGACATCCTATCTTTCCCCCTCCTTTCCTTCTTTTTACTCTAGTTTCCGTGTATGAGAGAAAACATTTGACCTTTGAGTTTCTGAGTTTGGTTATTTCACCTAGCATGATATTCTACATTTCCATCCATTTACAAGCAAATGCCACAATTTCATTCTTCTTTATGGTAGATTAGGACTGTATTGTGTATCTCTACCACATTTTCTTAATCCATTCATCTACTGAAGGACAAGGGGGGGGGGCTGATTCCACAATTTAGCTAATGTGAGGTGGCTGTATCACTCTAGTATACTGATTTTTTAAGTTTTTTGTTTGTTTTTTTTGGAAAATACCCACGAGTGGGTAGCTGTCATGTGGTGGTTCCATCCCTAATTTTTTGAGGAATTTCCCTACTGTGCTTTCCTAGTGGTTATACTAGTCTACAGTCTCACCAACAATGTACAAGCGGACATTTCTCCCCATATCCTCCCCAGAATTTATTATTGTTTGTATTCTTGATCACTGCTATTCAGATTGGAGCGAGATGAAATCTTGGTGTAGTTTTGATTTGAATCCCCTGATGGCTAGAGATGTTGACATTTTTTTTCATAAATTTTATTGGCCATTTGTGTTTGATCTTTGAGAAGTTTTCTGTTTAGTTCTTTTGCCCATGTATTGATTGGGTTACTTATTTGTTTTTTGGTGTTAAGGTTTGTGAGTTCTATGTGTATTCTGGATATTAATCCCCGATCAGAGGAGTACCTGGCCAAGATTTTCTCCTGTTCTACAGGCTCTTTTCAAACTCTCAATCATTCTGTGCAGAAGGTTTGCAGTTTGATGGCATCCCACTTACTGATTCTTGGCTTTATTTCTTGTGCTCTGGGGGTCTTTTTCAGGAAGTGGTGCATGCGCTATATGTTGGAGTGTTAACCCTTTATTTTCTTCTAATAGTTGCAGGACTTTTGGTCTAATTCCTAACCTTTGTTCCATTTTAATTTGAGTTTTGTGCAGGGTGAGAAAGAGGGATCTAGTTTCATTTTTTTCTACATATAGCTATTCAGTTTTCTCTCAACACCATCTGATGAACAGGAGGTCTTTTCTCCAACATACATTTTTGGCACCTTTATCAAGTATCAGATGGGCGTAGGTTTGTGGGTTTTGTGTTCTATTTTGTTACATTGGTCTGCATGTCTGTTTTTGTGCCAATACCATGCTGCTTTTTTTTTTTTTTTTTTTTTAATTTTTTTTTACTACAGGTCTGTAGTATAATTTCAGACCAGGTACTGCTTCTCTGTACTTGGTTAGGATTGCTTTGGCTATTCTGGGTCACTTCTGCATGGATTTAAGGTTTTTTTTTTTTTTCCCTACTTCTGTGAAGAATGTCACTTATTTTGAGGGGACTGCATGGAATCTGCATATTGCATTTGCTGGTAGGGCCCTTTTTTGAAATGTAAATTCTGCCTCCCAAGCACCAGGGCATCTTCCCACCTGCTAGGGGCTTGGATTTCTTTCGGCAGCAAGAGGGCGTGGTGGAGGAGGGCTCCCGCGGCTGCCCCAGGGACCTGGTCTGCTCTCCTGCAGCCCCTTCCCCACCAGCCTCTGCCCCCGACCTCAGCTGTGCTCCAGGGAGGCCTCCCGCGCCCCGGACGGCCTCGGGCTCACCCTCCCTCCCGCTGCCCGCCCGGGCTCCTCGGCTGGCTCTGGGCTCCTCACCGGCTCCTGGGCCTGTTTTATTCTTTTCTTTTCCTTTTCTTATTTTTTATTTTATTTCATTTTATTTTATTTTTTAGTTGTAAAAGGACAGGGCACCTTTGTTTTTATCTTTATTTAGTTTTATGCGGTGCTGAGGAGGGAACCCGTGCCTCACGTGCCAGGCCAGCGCTCCCCCGCCGAGCCGCACCCCGGCCCCCCTGTGGGACTTTTGTTTTGTTTTGTTGTTTTTACCGTTTATTACGTTTCTGTCAGGTTCTTCACTACTCACTTGGCTGAGGTGCAGTCTCTGGCTCAGCCAGCGGCGGGCGCTGAGGAGCCCGGGGCTGCTTCCTCCCGCGGCTCCGCCATCTTCCTCCCTTGGTGGTGGTGGGCGTGGCCTGCGCGCGCATGCGTGCACTTGTCCGCTGGGCTGGAACCTGGGTCCTTGTGCAAACTGCCTGCAAGCTACCACGGAGCTACCTCCCAGCCCAGCCCTCGAAGTATTTTTAATGATTACACAACAGACGCAGGAGCACCTCAGCTCCATTTTATATTCCAGGAAAAGAAATGTAAAGTGGTTAAAGTTTATGTGGAAGCATGAAAAAACCCCCCAAATAGCCAAAGCTGTTTTGAGCACAAAGAATGAAACAGGAGAAGTCAGAATACCTGACTTTAAAACAGACTCTAAAGCTGTAGTGATCAAAACAGCAGGGTACAGGCACAAACAGCACAAAGAGGGAAGGAATGGACTAGCCCAGAAGTAAACCACGCATCTGCAGAGGGCTGATTTGTGTAGTGTGTGTGTGTGTGTGGGGGGGGGGGGGGTTGCTGGGGATTGAAGGCCTTGTGCCAAGCAAGCATTCTACCAACTGAGCTAGATCCCTTGTCCCAGTGAGGCAAGCATTCTACCAACTGAGCTAGATCCCCAGTCCCAGAGGGCGGATTTTTGACAAAGCTGCTGGGTATAGGCATTGGAGAAAGGCCTTCACCATAAAGAAGTGGCTGCATGCTTGAGGAACTGAATATGTTTAACCTGATTCAGACATTACCTAATGTATTCACCTGTAGAAACATCACATAATACCTCATTAATGCGTTCAATTCTTACGCTTTTACTGTATCCTTTAAAAATATATTTTAAAACTCAAGAGGGGAAGGGAAGGGGCAAAAGGGTGAAGAAGAAGAAAAAAAAAAAGATGGTAGAATGAGATGGATATCCTTATCCTAAGTGCATGTATGAAGTCACGAATGGTGTGAATATACTTTGTATACAACCAGAGATATGTAAAAATGTGCCTTACAAGTATAATATGAAATGTAATACATTCTGCTGTCGTTTCTAACAACTTAGAATAAAAAATAAATTAATAAAAAAAGAAAAAAACAAAAACAAAAAACTCAACAACAGGGTTTTAAAATTACCCTCACCTTTGTTGCTAGAGAGTGCCAGTCTCTTGGTAGGTTTTAAAAACAAATTATCTTACCTGTGCATTCAAATCCAAAGTGCTCTAAAATATTTAGGTTACGGAAAAGAAATAAGGAGGAAAGAAATTCAGAGTGGTTGAGTTACTTACTCTAAGTTCTCCAGGCAGTTGAGTGACAGTGCCAGAACTGGCTGGCTGGCTGGCTGGCTCATTCCAAAGCCCATAATCATTTCTCAGACTCTCTATCATAACTTCAAGAGGGCACTTTATATATAACATACCAAGAGGAGACTGCAGACCTCAAAGCTCTGCATAACTTCCTTCCTACCACTCTGTTGCTCAGATCTGAAAAATCTTTGCCTGGCAAGTCCCGATCTGCAGTGTGTCACTGGCAGCTTCTTGGGAGCGTGCTAAGTTCCAGCATCTATGCTTACTCACAAGACTCTGCCACCTTGAGAAACACCTGTAGCCTGTCAGCTGCTTTTAAAGAGCACGGGGGTTGCAAACAGGATTCCTTCTGCGTACCTAATGAATTTCACGTGTGGTCAGAGGGGCCATATATAAAAAACAAAACAAACAACAACAAAAACAACAACAAAAAAAAAAACACAAAAAACTCTGAGTGACCTCTGCAAAAAGTAAATGTCAGTTGAAAATGAGTGATGCATTTTCAATCACTAGCACATTGGAAAACAGACTTACCACTCATTCTCCCCTTTGCCTTCACTTAAGAAGTTCCAAATCTTAACTCATATCCATTATTCTCTTCCTTGTTGAGATTTGTTTTATACAGTGAAACAAACCTTTCCAAGTATGGAATGGGGCAATTACATTTGTGCACCCCAACCCCATTCTTTCTGCATTTTGTAGCATTTTCCCTTTCAGAAGAGGAGAATTAGAAGGAGAAGCTGGCTTTCTTTTGCACAAAAAGGGCCTAGTCAGAGGTTGCACAGAGGCAGCTGTTGAATTTCTGAAGAAGGCCAAAGACATCGGTCTTTGCAGCTTCTGTCCATTGAGGGTGGTGGTCCGACAGTTTGAGGGAGCCTGCCCCAGGTAAGAGCACAAAAACAGCAAGTTGTTCTCAGAAGGGGCCTCTGGGAGATGCTCTCCAATGGCTTCAGGCAACTAAGTCCTTTTCCTCAGCTTCATTCCTCTGTGCCAAGACTGTGAATGCTCCCAGCCCCTCAGGCTATCAGGACTAATGTGCAGGACTTCTCTGTGGACTAGACCAGCCCTTCCAGGTCGAGGGTGCTTGTTTAGCCCAATTACTATAATTTATGGGGAACATATCGAGTTATATGTTGGATCTATTTACTTAAAAGCAGAGGCACTCTTAAAGCACAAGTAAAGCGTTTAGTCTCTGATTTATCATTTTTTCTGGGTTGCATTGCTGGTCTTGTCGGTGGCCACATCTTGAGCTGGCCATCTGGGTGCTGCCTGAGGGACTGAGGGACGTAGCTGGAGAGGCTGAGTTCTTGGCATGCGCCCAGCCTTGTGTTAGACGTCATGGAGTCGCCATCTCAGTCCTCCCAACCACCAGTACCTTCTTCACTTTTATTACTGAAAGGTAGCTCCCCAAGAGGAGCCCCATCTCTAGTTCCTAGTACTCTGGTCCTGATTATTTAGTTCCAGGCCAGCAATTCACCTGCAACTCAGGATGACGGAATGGAACATGCTTTAAGGGAGACACTGTAATGGTTGATGTTTAAAAGACTGATCCAGAATGTAAACCTTGATAATATTGACAATATGTTATTTACTAGACTGTGTTCTTGATTACCCATGAGACAATGATAAATTAGCTCAGGTGACTGTCCTACAAGACAGGTCCGTCTATTGGAACCATTTCAGGGATGAAGATTCTTTCCTTACAGGGATTCACCTGCTTGCTTATGGTCACACCGTATGGAAGGACATGATTAGGATTCCAACTAGACATCTGGAAACAAATGTTATTAACCATTGGGACCGATTGTCTTCTCCACAAATCTGTTAAGTTTCTCAGTACAGATGGTCTACTAGCCACTGTTTCTAATACAGTATATAATACTTCTTATTCTCCAACTGATCATCATTTATAATCTCCAGAGCCAGCACAGGAGACAAGAAATAAGTGAAGAAAACAGGAGAGGGTAAGAGGAAACGGTGAGCAATTTAATGGTTTCATTCAACAAGTAGGTACTGAACCCATAAAGATGAACTTTGTACAAGGAGAGTACTGTGCCTCAGAAGACGACCCTATTGAGCACTTCTCGGCGTCATCTTCTAATGTCGCCTTGGGTGGGAAGCCACTCTTGTCTGGATACTTTGGAAATGCCAGTGCAGCCATGACATCCCAGTGGGGTTTCGATGAGATGTACACCTTATTAGCTGGGCATCTGTCATGATTCTACTGTTTGATGCCAAAGTACGTCTGCTAATTTTCCAACCTTATCATTTCCTTTTTTTTTTTTTTTTTTCTGAAATTTCCAAGGTAATACCCAATTATACAATATCTGATTCTTTTTCTTTCCCACTTACTAATGATCAAGGCTCTAAGATAATTTCAACAGGCAGAGAGCAGGAGTAAAGAATGAACACTGACAAATAAAAGGAGCATTCTTCTCTTACAAGTTTAATTCTCTTATATCAGTGTATTAATTCTGTGCAAGTTCACAAGGTAATTACTTCCTCCATGTAAGCAAGACATGTTAAATTAGGGCACTGGGTTTACATTTGAACAGCAGAAAAACCTAACAATTTAAATGAGCGCTGTTCCAATCTGTTTACATATTTTCTTTCAAAAGAATGGTATAATTTACTAATTGCTAATTTTGTAATTGCTGTTGTGAGTTGATTTACCTCCAATATTTACTGAAATGTATCCAAATTATGATGAATAATAATAGGGCAATTTCAGTTCTTAAAAGGGTAAAATACTTTAGAAAAAAAAACGGACCCAATTAGGATTCATTTTAATAATAATGCTGGCATTGTAAGAGTAGAAAATGGCACAAGGAATTTAAAATGAAAAAAAAAAAAAGAATTGATACAATCTTCATCATTTTAACATTTTCTTTATGTTGTCAATTATACTGTTTGGTTTTCATTGGAAATGGTAAATTTTTTGAAAATCAGCTGAAGCCATCTTCCAAAAATTTTTTAATGTATAATGAAAACTAATCAAGGATACCCAAGTTCCCCAACTTGAACTGGGCTCAATAATAGAAGACAAAGTACACCACAATTCATCCTGGAGAGTCTTACTCAGAGTCCAAATCTGATGGAGCTGATCTCAAGAGGAACTAACACCATTCCCATGTTAAGAGCTTATGGTCTCACTGAATCTTCCCTGAACCTCGTTTTACTATGAGGTTCACTTCATCTTCCTCAGCCTGTTTTCCTGCTCTGTACTATGGGCTACTAGAACCTCCCCAGGGAGATCAGAGGGCCATAACTTAGCACAGGTACAGGCTCAGCTCTGAGTCTGGCACACGCGGTAAATATATGCAACTTAACATTATCAACTTTGCATCTTAACCAAAAGAAAAAAAAAATCTGATCCCAGAATCACTTTACCCCATCCTCTAGAACCTCTTGGAATCACAGCTTTCTTCTTGGTAAAAGAGTCAAGCAAAACCAGCTCGTGAGGAGGTCTTCTGTTGTCCTTGTTGCCCCTTTCCCATTAGTGGGAAGAACGAGGCTGAGCTCCCGTACGCAGACTCGCTCATGTCCTTCCACTAATTCCCAGCCTGGTAAGGGGCAGCGCCCATGATTTCAGTTCATTGGCTGAAGATCTCACGACCACATGAGGGTAACACTGTCATGGTCCTCATTCTGCATGTAAGGAAAGTGAAGCTCAGGGAAGCAAGGGAAGTTGAAGGTGTTACCACCATCCAGGAAGCATGACTCAGGCTGAACTTGTGATTCTGCCGTGTCCATCAGCCCTGGACAGGACTGCTGGAGAGATCCTCTGTCTGCATATTTTCTAGTTCTTTCCCCTTCATCAGGCAGACAAATGCACCCATTGCAACCCCCCTTAAATTTAAACACACACACATACACACACACACATACCCCTATGGCTTCCCTGTTGGATTCTACATAAATTCAATCCTCATGAAAGAAAATGATTGAATTAGTATTTTAGTTGTCACTTTCCTTACATTAACAATAACATTTAGAATGCTTACTAATTAACAACTAAAATATTTTTATAGTACATTTAAAAATATTTTGAGGGGCTGGGGTTGTGGCTCAGTGATAGAGCACTCGCCTAGCATGTGCATGGCCCTGGGGTCAATCCTCGAAACCACGTACAAATAAACACATTGTGTACAACTAAAGCAAATAAATAAATATTAAAAAAATATTTTGAATAACCAAAAGCAAGTCTCTAACATTGATACCAATGAGATAGTCTGTGAACAGTGTCATAAACTGATAACAATTTGAGGAAAAATCTGTTTCATTTAAGTGGATTCACTTATAACAAAAGAAAATCATAAGAAATTAGACATAATGACTATATAAAGTAAATTTTCTTCTGTCTTCCTCTACTCCCTACAGCTGAAATACTTTAATGTAGAGATCGCTGCTCCAAATTGCTGATTTTACTGAATCAGTAAGGGTATAAAATAATTTAAAGATATCCTGTTGAAAGATTGAAAAGCTAAATGCTGGTTGAAAAATATAAGAAATGAGAGCATCGGTGTAACTATTACAGTTTGTTATGGTTTAGATACGAGATGTCCTCCAAAAACTCATGTGTGAGACAATGCAAGAATGTTCAGAGATGAAATGATGAGATTAGCAGAGCTGTAACCTAGTCAGTGCATTAATCCACTCGAATGGATTAACTGGGTGGTAACAGTAGGTAGGTAGGATGTAGCTGGAGGAGATGGGTCACCGGGGCATGCCTTTGGGGGTCTATAATTTATCCCTTTTGAATAGAGCTTCCTGGTTGTCCTGAGATGCTTGCCGCCTCCATTCTCTTCTGCCTCACCTCATGCTGGGGTTTCTAGCTCCCCTGAACCCGGGTTTGGCCTTCTCTGGCCGGCAGAGAAGTCTGGGGGAACACGCCCCAGCGGTGAGGTGGAATCCGGAAGAGGCAGAAGTCAACTGGTGGCCACACTCAGCCCTCACAATGGAAGATAATCAGGCAAACGCCAGGGAGTCCGGTCAAGACATGAGCTCGGTTTATTGAGGAAGTTGAACGGCCTTTATAGAAGACATGGGCCAATCAGCAGAAAGATCATAGGGGCACATAGGGAGCATGAGCAAATCACAGTGGCAGAGCCATTAGCCTATCCTAGTGGCAGTCTGACCTCTCGACATACGAAATGCCCCTTGGCTAGGCCAAGTTCCCATATCAGGACCCCAGAGAGTTTTTATCTACTGGCGTGTTCTTAACTTCCCCAACAACCTCAGACCCACAGCTATGGAGTCGGCCAACCTCGGACTAAATCTCTAAAACCTTGAGCCAAAATAAACTTTTCCTTCTCTAAGTTGTTCTTGCCAGGTCTTTAGGTCACAGCAACAAATTAATAATGCAGGAGCATTTGAAGGTTATAAATTTTATTAGAATAATAGAAAATAATACATACAGATAACCATAGGATACACACACAGGAATTTAAAGATCAATTTCATACTTTTCAATATGAAACAATGTCCAAATCTCATGGAGATATATTGCTAGAAATAACACAGAACAAAGTCATCATCTTGAAAATGAAAAGTTATAGGAGCATATTATAGGAATTACTAGATAATAAAAAGGTACAACTCCATTACATGTAGAATAAAATACAAGTATTGGAGAACATTTCTCCACTTTTTGACTGGAAATAACAATGATCATATGAAATCTACTCGTATTCAGATTTTTTTTCTAGATATATACAGTATATACAGACCCTACAGAGAAAGTTATATTTTTCTCCTTTGTATATAATGAGTTTATCTTAAATGTAATCTAAATGTAAAGTGGTATCAGAATTTTGCTAATTCTTAATCTTTCTTGATAGATGAACTGTTGGTTTCAAATTCTGATATCTCTGGAAATACGAACAAGTTCCAGCAAAATGTGAAATTGGTAGGAAAGAGGTAAAAAAACTGTTTTGAATGACTAACACTCATCTGCTGATTTTCATATATTCTTTACATATTGCTATGAAGCCATGTCTCCAACGATCCTTTGAAAACCACATATTGAAAGACTGAGTCATACACATCAAAGCCAGCATAACATCGCTGTGGTTCTATTACCAATTTAACTTGGGAACTAAAACGCCTGCCTGACTCACTGCAATAGGCAGTGGGATTTCATTAAAAAAAAAAAAAAAAAAATCTCCACCATCCAAAAGAGAGAGGGTCCTTTAATGGAATCAGAAATTGGAAATGAATCTTGTGGATTTTGTTTAACATTTGGGTTGACATTCAGGGTGCCACTTATTTTCTCCACCGTGTTTTAATAAAGCCTGAAAGTTTATTCTCAGGTGTGAAGAAAACAATTCCTGTTCTAGTTTTGTTTTAAATTTTGAGAAAGGATAAAATGTGCTTATTTCAGTTTTCTATCATTGAAGGAAACAACATACTGGATGCAAGTTTAGAAAATGACTTTCAAATGCTCAAGGAAATTCTTGCTAGCATTTTGCACAGGGACATGGTTTTCGGGGTGACAAAGCCCTTTCACAGGTCCTTTTTTAACCTTTAATCATTAATTCATGGGGCAGAGGCAGATCAGATGGTTATTATTATCTCCACATTTTATAGATGAATAATTGAGGGGTACAGAGAGCAGAGTGATTTCTAAAGTCTTGCAGCCATTTAGTAGTGAGTACACTGAACCACATCACCCTCCTCTATACCAGGGCGGCATTTTCCAAAAACACTCCTGAGTCACAAAGCCACCCCCTTCCAGCAGGGTAAGTGTTTAGATGTATTTTTCAACCTTGGGGGTTTAAATCCTTTAAATCTTTAAAAGGATACTTATTAACTCTTCAAACAATGCTTTCCTAATTGGAAAAGAGGTTTTGGAATAAATGAAGAGTTTTCCAATGCAAAGGAAGAAACTCTGTATGTTTGTGTGTATGTGGGGGCGGAGGTTTATATCCATAGGCAGTGCTTAAACTCATAGCTTAAGAATATCTGTATCAAAAGTTTGCAGTATGTAACATGTAAATTCCTTTGGTTTATCAAGTAAATATTAAGGCATTTCAGATTCCTCTAAAAGGATTTACTGTTGTTTTATTATACTCTTATTTTACCTATAATGAAGTAGAAAGTTAAAAACACAAAGTTGGAAAAAAAACATGCATAATCACTGTGTTTCATGAAAGCACTTATTATGGTAACCAATGAACTTTCCAGCAAATAATAAAAAAGAATAAATATCACCACAGGGCATTTACAAGGAAAAACAGTACCATAGGTATATAACTTGACACGGGGTGGACATTTGAGATGGCCGACGTGGAGCCTCTGGCATCCATATCTGTCAAAGATGACAAATAGCTCATTAAGAAGGACTGTAGTACCTCTGATAAGTGGGTGCTGATCCATAATGGGGAGGGGGGGCGGGGACAGGGAAAAATGGAAGAAGCAGGATTGGGCAAAGGGAAGGGAGGGTGGGGAGGGGGCATGGGGGCAGGAAAGATGGTGGAATGAGATGGACATCATTACCCTAGGTACATGTGTGACTGCACATAGGGTGCGACGCTACATCGTGTACACCCAGAGAAGTGAAAAGCCGTACTGCAATTGTGTACAATGAATCAAAATGCATTCTGCTGTCATAGATACCTCATTCGAATAAATAAATAAATAAATAAATTCTAAGAAATTAAGAAAAAAAAAAAAAAAAAAAAAAAAAAAGGACTGTACCAGCAGGTAGTCAGGGTGCTAGAGACTGAATGCATGTGTCCCCCTAAAAATCACATGTCGACATCTTAGCTCCAGTGACATGACATTAGGAGATGAAGCCCTTGACAACTGACACAGAACCAGCTGCACCTTGACACAGGAGTTCCCCAGTCTCCAGCACCATGAGAAGTCAAATTTCTGTAGTTTTAAGACACCCAGTCCAGGGTGTATTCTTACACCATTCTGAAAGGACTAAGATGCAGACAACAGTGATGCGTTTCCTGTCAAATTCAGATCATGGCATGAACCTAACCTGGGACGGCGAGTCCTTATTTCATACATCAGTGCAACACATAGGTGATACAAGGGTATCCATAAACACACTGATGTGTTTAGGTTTTCTTAAATGAATCTAAACTTTGTTTATCTAGTATTATTTAACTTTAATTGAAACTGAAAAAAAAAAATAAGTTAGTCACTTTGTAACTAATGATATCTGATCAAACAATTTCAGATAACTTGATGGCCTAATGAAAGAAAACGTCATTGGATAAAGGTTTGGCAAATCTACTTGTGTCCATATGATGCACATGAATTATTGTACTTAATGCAAGACATCATCTTTTAAAATGCAATCGATGAAGCTCGATTTTCAGAGACGGCCTTGTGCGGTCACTGGTCTGTGCAAGCTCAGCAAGTCCACAGACGTCAGATGAAAAGGCTGCTCTTGACTCAGCAGCCTGAAATTGCCACAGTAGTGTCTGTCCCTGCAACAGCACAGAACCTACTTTTTCTAACTGTGCCTCTCTGTCCACGCTGTCATGCCAACTCTAACACCCTGCACAATGCAGGAAGCAAGGAGCATTCTCTCCTGCAAAGCCTCAGCAAATAACAATCAGCAACCTGATTCCCATTTGGGTCTCCTGAAGCACACACAGATATAGAAATGTCTGCAGTCTGAAATGGTTTTTTTACACACTTATTTGCAGAACTCGGCTCTGAGATAGGTAGCCCCCATTTTCTTATGACTTTTAGTTCAAGTGTGGCAGGTTATGATTTCAGAGAAAGAGAAAATTCTAGCAAGGGTTGATCTCTCCCTTTCTCTTCAGTCATTTTCTTTTTCAAGATTAAAGATAGTTGTTTCAATCTTGATCAACTGCTACTATATAGACTAGACCAAAGTCAATAAATGAAAACAGGGAACAAAGTTATTTATGTCACTGAGGATTGCAGAATAGAATATGAAGACAGGGTGGGCTCTGTGTTACTTAAATTGAGGCCTAAAAACTCCAGACACAGGATTTAAAAGTGAAGATACAAGTTCTTCTTCCATGGTCACTAATAAAATATGTACGCTGGAGTTTGTTCCTCTTCACTCTAAAAGTATACTTTATTTTTATAACTTTTTTTAGTTGTCAATGGACCTTTATTCTATTATTTATTTATTCATATGGGGTGTTGAGAATCAAACCCCATGCCTCACACATGCCAGGCCAGCGTTCTACCACTGAACCACAACCCCAGCCTCCTAGAAGTGTACTTTCTATTGTGAAATAGCTTTCATTAGGATTTTGAGAGGAAAGAGCATGAAATTCCTCTGCAACTTGAAACAGATTTCTTTTAAAATGTCATCTTTTTGTGTGGCACATGTAAAAGGTTTATGGCTTTGCCAATGCTAATTTTTCTACTGAAAGCATTGACAAGATCCATCTATAATTTTTAGGAGGCATACACTGGAATATCAGAGGTCTTAAAAACAGTGCATGGGTTCAAGATTGCCCATGAGACCTGCTTTGGGAATTCTGTTCTGGGCAATTGGCAGGTGAATTTAGGCATGGCTCCAAATAAGGGGAACAACTCAAATGAGTGAAGTTTTGTGAACTACTTCTCCCTGTCTTTCCTTCCTGTCCTCCTGTCTCTCCCTGTTCTGTGCCATTCTAGAGGTTTTCTTCCTGGCCTTCCTGCTCATGTTTCAAAACCACTTTGGGTTCACATGAAAGGCATGCTGGGAGAAAAGGGTGAGTGGAGGGAGGGGCAGTGGCTGGCCAGTTCCAGGTGGCTGACAACACTGAGGCAGGTCAGGGGCAAGCTGAGTCCAACCAACTTACTGGTTATTCTTGGAATCCTGATCTGCTCACTGCTGGTGCCGTCCCCTCCGTCTGTGGTGGCCTTGACTTCAATAATGTAGTCCTCTTGAAAGGGCAGCACAAGTTCAGCTGAAGTTTTGTTTGTGTTCAGCACTTGCACGCTATTTTGACTGCTAGTCCTATAGAATACCTACAACGCACAAACAAATACAGTTAATTCTTGTGTTACCTTCTTTCGTTTTTTTTTTTTTTTTTTTCACATAATCTTGTTATACAACAGAATACAAAAAGTGCATTCCCAGCTCCATGCATAGGTCTTGGATTACAGATTAGCAGATGCTAGGATCATTACGCTCTCAAAATCAAGGAGGTGGGGAAGGGCAGATTTCTCCCCTGGAGGAGCTTAGCTAGAAATACAGAAAGCTGATTAACACAATGTACAGACATCGCGTCCACAATTCCCATATGAGCAGCATTTTTTCATGTAAATCTGTACTTAACAAGTCAGATAGTTCAGTAATATGCCCTTTTATGAAAAGCTTGATATCTGTGTCAAAATTAGGTTACCGAAATCATATCATCAAAATTTTTAAAGATTCAATTCCACCTAGCTTCCCTTGCAAAGTATACTGGAAAGAGGGAAAATAAAGTGTTGCAAATGATTCAACTTACTTTATATCCTGTTACTTCTGATTCATTCTCCATGGCTTTTACTTGCTCCCAATTAAGTAACACTTTCGTGTCTGTAGCATTCCAAACCACGTTTCCCGGAGGCTGGCTGGGAGCTTGCAATGCAAAAAGGAGAAATTAAAACTGATTTGAGCATGCAGCTCTGTTTTGCATGGAGCAGACTCATGCTGAGCATAGGAGGTGAATGTAAGGACTCTCTGGTAAGGCAGGGTGTATAGACAGAATCAGGAAAAAATTAACAGAGTAGAAAAACTTTAAAAAGGGCATTTCAATTAAACTGTGAGAAATTGCTTGTTATCATATTCAACATATACTTTATTTATTTATTTTATTTTAATTTTTAATTTTTTTGGTACCAGGGGTTGAATCCAGGAGCCATATCCCCATCTCTTGATTTTTTTTTATCTTGAGACAGGGTCTCATTTAGTTGCTTAGGGCCTCTCTAAATTGCTGAGGCTGGCTTTGAACTTGTAATCGTTCTGCCACCGCCTCCCAAGCTGCTGGGATTATAGGTTTGCACCACCAGCCCCTGGCTCAACACATACTTTAAGGATTTAATGCACTTCAAGTCTCCCAGAAAGCCAGCCAACAATACAGAGATGCAACTTCCTTTATCCACCACTAGAGGGACACTTGCAGATGAACCAGAAAAGGCAGGCATTTGGACTTGTTTTGACACACAGAGAGGCTGAGAGAAATTGCCAAAGGAGCAGATTAAAGTCACAAGAAATGAAGTGTGGATGATTTTCAAGCCGGTCTTGTAAGATGAGATGGGCGAAATGAGAGGCAATCAAAAATAAGGATTACTTAGATTTATTCTTGTGAAGTAATAGCTACACAAGTGAAAAATTGCCACAGAGAATCCATATTTTAAAGTCTTTTTTTCTGAGTTCAAATCAATTTTTGAGAAAAATAAGGCAAACACTAAAAAGTTAATGAGAATTCCATTAGAGAATTAATGAAACTCTCAGAGGTTTATAAACTTGGACCCACAGCTTAGCAACCCTGGAGAAGAAACTGGTTCTGGGGGACTGGGGTGGATGTGGCCAGGAGCACCCACTGGGACACTGGGGATTCAGTTCCTTGTCAATCACAAAACAGCAAACATATGACTCATTTGTCAACAGCATCACAATTGCCTGAAACAGTGCTGAAATATCTTGTTCTTGTGGATTTAACTACAGAATGTGATTTGGTTAACTGAATTTGTAATGGGAAAGTGATATAAACAATTACCTCTCCAGAGGAATTTCTAAACATCATTGACTCACGCCAGGATGGAAATACAGCTGGACTTACAGATGGGAAAAGCTCTCATGTGCAGTTATGTGACTAATAACACCATACAAGACTGTGCTCCTAGTGGGTTCTTTGGTTTATCGTCTCTTCTTCAACACTGTTCTCTGTTGCCTTTAAATTTTTGTGATCTGATACTAACAGATCAGCTTAGATTGTCCACAGTGTAATTCTGTGATAACAACATCAGCAAGAATCTATATAGGCAATAGCTTTAGGACTGAAATACTGGTGAGAATGTTCTGGTTGCCCAGTCCAGATGCTATGAACCCACACTTGGTAGGATACTTTCCCAACGTCTGTGATTGCCTGTAGCTGACAGCACCATAAAAGGATTGCTTGATTTGATGCAGCTCAGATAACATCCTTCATTCAGCATGGTTTGGCCTACCAAAATATGGGTGCTTACAGGTTATAGAGAGTTTGAGTGAATACACTGACCCCCAACAGAAGGCTTGCAGAAGAGATGGCTGAAAATTGGGATTTGTCTTGTGTGAGTCCCAAAATAGATGACTTGAATGAGTTCAGCCTGAAATGCATACTCTTTGAAATGACAAAAAAGAAAAAACTCTGAAAAAAATGAAAGAGGGAAAATAGAGGGTTTCAAAGCTCTTTTCAAATCATATCAGTGTTTCCCGAGCACCAGAGAGGCATGCTCCATTTTGGCCATTTTTGCTATTTTTGAAAAATTGACTTGTTTAAAAGCATAAACATTTATTTTAGCCTCATTCTAAACATTAGTACTCACATAATAATGAGCTGGATGTGCTCCTTACATTGTTTGATATTACTTAAAGTAAATTAAACTAATACTTCATTTAGAATTTTACAATCACATGAATAATCATCTACCTTACTATGACTGGGGAAATGACACCATGTGGGAAATTCTGGGCCAGGTGAACTTTCTTCCATGTCCAAGATTCCATTGTTGTTAGTAAGAAATGCATAGTCTGGTAATCCCAGCCTTTGGGAGGTGAGGCAGGAGGATCATTTCTCAGCAATGGCGAGGCACCTAGCAACTCAGTGAGATGTCTCTAATTAAAAAACACAAAAAAGGGCTGGGGATGTGTGGTCAAGTGCCCCTGAGTTCAATCCCCGGAAATGCATAGTAAATGTACATAATGAGTTAGGAATTCCAGAATGTTCTTTTACATAATTCCCTGAATCCTCAGCACACTAATTGTAATGATGCCTATTTCTAAAACTCAAGAGCTTAAATAAAAATTTTAAAAAAGCTGCATACTCGTCACTCATGTTCATTTATAACAATGAAAAGATCAACACAAACCAATTTTAATTCTCCACCAACAGATGAATGGACAAACCAAAAGGAGTCTATATGCATAATGGGGGTATTATTCAGCCTTTAAAAGGAATAAAGATCCAGGCATGGTGGCCCATGCTTGTAATCCCAGTGGCTTGGGAGGCTCAGACAGGAGGATTGAAGGTTCGAAGCCAATCTCCGCAACTTGGCAAGGCTGTAAGAAACCTAGTGAGAATCTATCTCAAAAATATAAAAATAAAAAAGGGCTAGGGATGTTGCTCAGTGGTTAAATGCCCTAGGATGCAATCCCTGGTACCAAAAACCAAAAACAAAACAAAAGAATGACATCATGACATGTGCTATAACCTGGAGGACATAATATATGCTAGGTGAGATAAGCCAATCATCAAAGAAATACTGTGTGATTCCATTTATATGTGATATGTGGAATAGTAAAATTCAGAGACATAAAGTAGGATGGCAGTTGCCCGGGGTTGGGGAGGGGAACAGGACCTGGACTGACGGATGTAGAGCTTCAGTTCTGCAAGATGGAGAGGGTCCTGACCATCTCACACAGCCCTGTCAGTGCGCTTCACCCTATTTTAACCCTATTGCAACTGTGCACTAAAAAATGGTTAAGATGGTAAAGTGTATACTCCACTACAATTAAAAATTTTAACAAAATCCTAAGATACCTAACTAGGAGGGGGTATTATGTGGATTCAAAACAGCTCTGTTTGATTCTGGACCCTGATGACCTCATGCTTTTCTGCTTGACTCACTGGCATTAGGTGGGGCTGTGGGGCTCCTGCTCCCCTCTTTGGGAATAAGACACACCACCGTGCTCCTTGGCATCTCGGGGACTTCAGGCTTCATTACCAAATATGCCTTCACCAGTGAAATACGAGCAAACAAGAAACAGGCTGTTTCAATGAGGGAGTTTTCAGAAAACATGGAAGGGCGCGGCTGGCCTTTCTTCTTTCTGCCATGATACCAGCCTGTCCCTGAGAGTGGCTGCTCCTACAGTGTGGGTCCTGGAATGGATCAGCTCTGAATCCCACTCATGATCAACACTTGGTGACGAGTAGGAAAGAAACACTGGTAGTTGTAAGCCACTGAGCTTTGGGGACCTGGAGAACTTCACTAACTGGCCCCACGTGACTGAATTGGCCAGTAGGTTACAGAGCTTTGAAGGCGCACAGTGAATTTCAAAGGCACAGAGCCAGGTATGAAGTGGGAACGGGCAGGAGAGCTTGACAGCACATCTCCTAGGACTTCTCATTTTACTGTTCTATTTTGTGTAGAAACACAACCCGGAATAGGCTGACTCAATTCCAAATGTTTTTGGACCTAACTTGATGCATGGTCTGCATTTTGAATTTTTTTTTGAAATTATTTGTCGATATTCATACCCTATATATATTTTTTCTCTGTTAGTTCAATTTCTATTGTTGGCAGTATGCTAAGACAGAAAATGTGGCAAAAATGAACTTATTTTGTATAAAGGCAGTATCTCCTAAGATTTATAGAACAACACTGAGTGGCAAGCTATAAGATTATTTGGATACTTTTAAATGGTACATAATAAAAATAGTTTTATCTTGGAGGGTTTTTCTTATATTCCTATGAGTTGACTGTTACACTCTCCAATATCAGCCCTATCAGTTTTACTTATTCTGCAAACTCCTGACTGCAAAAAGTGGCCACTATGATATTTCTAAGACTGAATAAAGCCAGGAATATAAAACATCTCTATGATAGGAAAGTGACTAAATAATTTCTGCAGTGTTACGACAAAAGAATAAGATATATACTGTGACACACAGGTAACTAACTACACAGCATAACCTTCAAGGGATGTTTTGTATAAGAGAAATAACCCATAGAACATGAGTCTGGGAGGAGAAGACAAATTATTTTAATGATCTTATTTCTGCACAATAGGATTGTGGATGATTTTATTTTCTTTCTATGATTTTCTTTTTTCCCCAAATTTTCTATAGTAAATATGTTTTCTTCCATATAATAAAAAATAGAGATTGTTCCTCTGAAGAACATTGTTGTGTGGAGTTTTCAAGGGTGGTATCTCCGTACTGGTGACTGTACCTGGCATTTCCTTTGAAAATATGGGATTTCAAGAACATATGCTTGCAGAGATTAATTATACAAAACTCAGTATGTTTCTCAGCTCCATCCCTTGGACACCTGATGGTAATAAGATGACTTTCATGAAAGGGAATGCTGTCAGCAGTAGCTGGAAAAAACACTCGGCACGGACTTCCCTTGAGATGATCATCAACATTAGTAAGCAAGCTGCCCAAAAACGTGGCACTGGGCAGAAATCAAGTAACCAAAAGCCACTTTCTCTCCAACAGGGAGAAAGATTCGTCTCAGAATCACTGAAAGTATCATAAATGGACTTAAATCTTTGGATCACAGGAAATGGATGCCAGATTTCAAAACAGAAACATCTACTTTATGACTCATTCAAAACTCAGAAAAAGATGCCCACTCTCCCCAGAGTGCTTGGATGATAGAAAACAGTCCTTAAAGCCTGGTAGCAGTATTGCTACCCTGAAGAGGAAACTAAACTAAACTGATTCCACCAGGAAGAGAAACAGACCTGGAGAGAGTCACTGTTGAACAGATACTCATTAGGCAGCAGCTCCGATTACTTAGGAGAGCTCAGGAGATAAGCAATGATCAAACCCAGCAATGTCTATGCCTGGAGGAGCTGAGACTCCAGCAAGGAAGGGGGGTGGGCAGCAATCACATGACCACATGCGAGATGTGGTATGCACGTGGCTCTAAGCCGTGCTCCAGAACATAGCAGGATGAGCCGATGTCAGGAGACTCAGGGCTGCAGACTAAATATAGAATCAGGTGGCACCGAAGGCAAACTCCAGGGAGGGCCTGAGCGAGGTGGAGTGTCTCCTGGCCATCTGGAGGATGGGTTGTCTAGGCAGGGGGACAGCAAAGGTCGAGGTCCTGCAGGAAAAGTGGAGTGGCAAGTGGGCTTAGGAGGAAAGGAGCAGGAGCAGGAACTGGGGGGACAGATGGTGGAAGACCTTTGTGGATATCTTAAGGATTTATATAAAGAGTAAAGGGTAAGGGGATGGAAGGGTCTGAGCAGCAGTGTGACATCTTTATGATTACTCTGGCCCAGGGCAGAACCATCTTGACAGTGAGGGCCAATGCCCAATCCCTGGGAGAGATGGGGGCAGCGGGTTCTAGGGTGAATGCAGTAAGAGGGAGATCCTCGATAAAGTCAGCTACTGCACCCGCTGTAGGGTATGGGAGACAGATGATGACTGGGATCCGCTGGCCCAAGGAACTGAAATAATGGGGGTTGATTTTGCTGAAATGGGGGAATATTGTAGAAGACACAGGTTTGTAATGGGCCGGAGTGCAATCAAGAGCTCAATTAATTTAAGAAATGTTCAGTTTGAGATCTTACTAGGTAATTCTTGAGGAAGTTGAGGGCCTGGATCCATCCATACTGACAGCCACAGTTACCTCTTGAAATTTCAGTCATGCAAAGCAAAATATTGGTCCTACAGCTTCTTTCTTGCGAACTCTGGATGTAAAACTTGGACAAAGTCTCCTTTTAGAAAGTAATAACATTTCACCATTTTGAAGCCATCTGCTACTTTTCCTCATCAGCCTCACTGATGATGATGTCAAGAGCTCACTCTCTGGGTTGCATGTGACAGAAGCCCAACTTAGATTATTTCAAGAGGCTAATTACTGTTAACTTAAAAATGCTTTTAAAAAGCCCAAGTATTTGGATATCAAAAAATTAAGTGTTTAATGGAAGCTACAGTACTTTCCTTGAGAATCCTTGTGTTATTTTATGTTAATCAGAAATATCACCTACGCGTTGTGCTGATATAAGCCTTGCATACAGAATTCCAGGATTCTGAGTATATGACAGTTGCACCTTGGAAGCAGGGTGGTGAAAGGCTGCAGTATGTGTTCTGAATTTGCAATGTGCAGACAAGAGGAAGCTCTTCAGATTAATGATAGTACTTCCGGGTTGACCTGGGTCTTGAGATTTCATTCATCTACATAGCCAGCCCTAATGAGTGCTGGGTTTGGATTGGTGACTGAGTTTGGAAGGACTCTTCCCTCCAAGGGTGACACACCAGAGGGGGAGAAAGAGAACAAGTAACCAAAAATGCCATCTTAGTTCTTTATGCCCCAGGGATACAGATAATTCTCTTCTTAGTAATAATCACAAGTGCTTTACCACAATTCTTAAATAGGATTCCGAGCTGAACCATGTCAAAGGTTAGGATGACTGGTAGAAACCAACAATGATATGAATAGCTTTAAAAGAATCTGTTTTACTTCTACTTTGGCACATGTTTGAACAATTGTTAACATAAAATTTAAAAATCAAATGTACCATTTAATATGCCCATGGATTTTGATGGTCTTTTATGGATTTCCCATGCATTGTAGCAAACTTTTCCTTAATAATACCTGCAGGTGACCATGCAGACTGTAGGCAAATTGAAGCACCAGGAGGGCATAATTTTGAAGAGATTTTATTCAGTTGTTGAAATTCCTATCAGAGGACTGATCCATCAGCACAGGAACCCTGTCTATCTGTGATTACCTCACCCAGTTCCTAAGCACAGAGCAAACTCACAATAGATACTAGCATCACATGAGTCATGAATATTCTAATCATATGGTTGAAGGAGTGGTTGAGAGCATTTTTGGATCTGTGTGGCTGTCCTGCCACTTTCTCTGCTGTCTCTGTAAAGTCATCTAGCTCATGTGCCTCAGCCCTTTCATTACTAGAGTGAGGGTCCACACCGCTTCCAAGCCAGGGTGTTGCTGTGAGAACTGAGAATCAATACAGGAAAAGTACTTAGAACTGTGACTGGAAATTGCTCACTAAGTGTTAGCCATTCATACTATAATTATCATCATCACTGTTACGGGCAAATTTCTACTTTAAATTGGGTATTTATATGCTATGCCTAAATTATAAAAGGTTTTTCCTTCTTTTTGCAGTTTTATTTCATTCATTGAATGTTGTTGTTACATCCTCACTAACTTATCATTGGCCTCTTCCTTTGTGGATTGTCTTCCCAATTCACTGGTTTTCACCAATTCCATCATGACTTTAAACCATCTTGTGTGACCATATTTCCCAATGAGTAATCACATCAATTATTAAGTCTGAAGAAAGAGCTCAGGAAACCTGTCTGCATACATCTTCACAATCATGATTTTGACTATATAAATAATGGTGTATTTATAAGTTTTACGAATTCAGAACTGTTACTGGGAAGGACAAACATATTTAGTGAAAAGTTGTAAACATATTTTCAACATATTCAGTGTATGTATTTCTAAACCACTGCACTCCTTTTTCTCTAAGAGCAGCCATGTGATATGCATGAGATTGGTCAGCCTTCCCTCATCATTAGGCAAGGATCATGTTCAATTGCCATATGAGCTGTTGCTTATGAAGGCGCTAAAATGTTCTGTAGCTAAACTTTCACTCTGTGATATTCATTATGCTGGTAAGCTATCGGCCATGCTCTTTTCCCTCTTATACACAATGCAAAGATAAATGTGCAAACTTCCCTGATAAAATTGATGCTTGTTAATTAACATCTAAAGCAGTAGGATTATGTTTATATGTATTTTAAACTATCAATAACGATGCTGGCCCATTATATTCAACTTTATGTTATTAAAGTTCTTAGACATTTTAGCCAATAAGTGTATGCTTTCAAATAAATTTGGAAATGATATATGAACACAGGAATGGACTAATGAAATTGGTGACTACACATAATCACTGCCTCACTCCTTCATAAAATCAGTTAAGCAGATATATTTACTAGAGCAAATTTTGAAAATTAATGAAAGAAATGCTTTCCTGCAAGTAAAAATATTAATGTGCTAAAATACCCTAATCCCTTCATGCCCTATTCTCATCTCCTATAGAATGAAAATAAGAAAGGACTCAGCACCAATGGCTTGGCACATGGAATGCCCTCAGTCACTTTTAGGTATGAAAAGGATAAACAGCAGCAACTCAGATAGGTGTGCCATGATAGAGCAGCGTGAGACACCATGATCATCTGTGCATCATGAGAATATTTCAACTGAAACTTCTGTGGGACACTCCAAAATGTAAATCAATGCTTTGTCATAGGCTATTTCAATCATAACAAATCACTACTGCTGGTGAATTTGCCTGTAAATACACAGCTAACAAAGACTCGGCTTTGAAGGCGACACAGCTATCTCTGGTTAAGGTTTCAAAGCATCATTATCTACGTGTGCACACAAATCTCCTGAGCATTACCTGTTAATGCATACTGCCAGCTTTTGAATGATGTGAGAAAGAAAATTAAAGAAGGCAAAAAAATACCACTTCTGAGTCTTTGGAATTAAACTTATTTCTGCTTATCAATAACACCCAAAATTTGGGGGAAATAAAATTCCATGGCAATAAACCTAATGAAATGCATCCCACTTAAAAAGAACAGTGCACAGTAAGATTTTTCAAAAGGTGCCTATTAATTTTCATATGTAGCCTCCACTGAAATATTTAGCGATATCATGAAGACTAGACTAAGTGGGGCTTAGAAGGGTTTGGAGCCAGGTTTATATCACTCAGTGGGATTAATGACCTGACTAGTCCAGTGAAAATGTTGAAGGATGCCATCATTTTTAAAAACATGTTTTAGTTGTAGATGGAAACATACCTTTATTTATTTATCGTTATGTGGTGCTGAAGATTGAACCCAGAGCCTCACCCATGCTAGGTGAGTGCTCTACTACTAAGCCACAACCCCAGCCCCCCCATCATTTTTAATACAGACTATTTTCCTAGATATTCAAAAGGTGGGAAAATACATACGGGTTTTCTTGGTGGTTGTGTTAACTGTGGCACTGAAGGGGCCAGGGCCCGCACTGTTGTAAGCCCGGACAGCCGCGTAATAGGCAAGGTTGCTCTTCAGGCCCCGCAGCCTGGCTGAGGTCTCATTTCCGGCTACTCTCACCTTGCTTGACGACTCCTGTTCCTCTCCATCAGTCCAGAACTGCACCTGGTAGGAAGACGCACCAGATGAGAAGGCCGGACCCAACACTGCCTTCCTCATTCTGTGGTTTTCATTAAAATGAAGACTGGGATTAACTTTCTTCTTTAATTGACAGATACTTCCAGAGGACCTACTGTGTGCCAGGTGCTGCATTGGGCTCTGTGGCACAGCAGTGAACACACATGGAAGGAACCCTAGGAGGAGACAGAGGAGGAACACATACACAGACAGAGCAGATCAGTTCTGAGTGCTGGGCATGACCAGGCCCTGGGACCACAGAGGGAGAAGGAAGGGCAAATCTGCTCGCCTTTCTCAACCCTTAACCAACGGAGCCCAAGGTCAAGTCCAGAACGCTGGCAGCCAGGCATGAACTCCATGGATGGTGGAGGTTCCTTCCAGGAAGAAAGTGAACTGTAGGAGGAAAACATCATTAGATAGCCAGCTGGTCACTCAACTGTGCTGCAGTGACAGCCACTGTCAGGTGTCTACTTGTGCACGCAGAGCTGCACCAGAGGGAGTAAAAGCAGTTTAAAAGGTTTATTTTCAATATGAATGGATATTAAAATATTTTTCATGTATTTCATTATTCTGGGCCATGCAAAGTGATCTTAGACACACTAGGATATATAAAGAACTCAAAAAACTTAAAGCCAAAAAAAAAAAACAAAAAAACCCCAAACAGACAACAATAAATGTTGGTGAGGATGTTGGTGGGCAGGGGGTCAGGAAAGATGGAGGAAGGAGATGGACATCATTACCCTAGGTACACGTGTGACTGCACATATGGTGTGATGCTACATCGTGTACAACCAGAGAAATGTAAAGTTGTGCTGCAATTGTGTAACAATGAATCAAAATGCATTCTGCTGTCATGTATACCTAACTAAAATAAATAAATTTTTAAAAAGATATACAAATATATGGTGCAAAAATATGAATATAAGAGACAGTATTTGGTGAAGAGAAAAAGAAGGTAGAGAATAAGATAAAAAATATGTTCTTAAGTACTTCCAGTTCACCCTATAAAGCACTTTCTTAAGTACTTCTAACTTATGCTCTAAAGTTTTTATGTGTTTTTTTTTTTTTTTTTTTTTTAACATATGGATTGTCTATAAGGAAAAAAAGTAAAAACAAAAATCATGCCAATAAATAGTTTAGGAAAGTGTACATACTCTTTGTGTAGAATAAGACCTGGTATGACAATCTGATGATCTAAAGCAGGGGCCACATAGTTAACATGACAGGAGATCTACTGGGTTCTCACAAAAGCATAAGCATATTTCTTATTTTTATAAAGAAAGACGATCTATGCTGTCCTTTTTCTTTCTTTCTCTCTTTCTTTTTGGTACTAGGGATTGAACTCAAGGACACTCAACCACTGAGCCACATCCCCAGCCTTATTTTG
Source organism: Tamias sibiricus (assembly GCA_025594165.1). Lineage (NCBI taxonomy): Eukaryota > Metazoa > Chordata > Mammalia > Rodentia > Sciuridae > Tamias > Tamias sibiricus. Next base: position 12,128,544 of record CM046675.1, read on the forward strand.
TATTTTATTTAGAGACAGTGTTTCACTGAGTTGCTAAGTGCCTCATGGTTGCTAAGGCTAACTTTAAACCCACAATCCTCCTGTCTCAGCTTCCCATGCTGCTGGGATTACAGGTGTGCACCACTGCACCCGGCTCTGCTGTCTTTATTGCAGTATACAGCTACCTTGTTCTGGCCTTTGCTTTTTACTGTTGAAGGCAAAATACAAAAATATGAAATAATTATTATAACTTATACAACTAAACAGCAGTTTGAGTTCAATGAAACTGGCAATAATTGATTCTGAGTGCTCAGAATCTTGGAAATGACAAAGGCTTTTGACCACAAGAAATAATAACAAAAACTTAAAGACTAAGAACATAGCTCAGTGGCCAAAAAGGAAAAAAGATGAAGAAGAAAGAAAAAGGCAAGGAAAGAAGACCTGGGGGTCAGGGAACCTGGACACAAAACAGAGAAGCTTTTTCTTAATAATGGAGCTCTCAGCTCTGCCTGATTGAAGGAGGGTAGACTTTGTATTTAAGTTTTTTTTTTCTTAAAGAAACCAGAGTTCTAATTTTCATGTAAAATGCCCTAAATTTATGGTTGTCTCAGAAACGACACTGTGTTGATCAAACAAGATGTGCTTATGGGCCACAGATGATTACTAGTATCAGTCCTCTGTGCAAAAGACACTAGAACTTACTGAGCATCTGCAAAATTTTCTCTTAAAACACCACAGTGTATTAAGTTCCTAAATGATAAGAATAAGCAAATCATATATCATACTAGATCAAAATTCCCCATATGTATATGCATGTGGAAGGATAAGTTCCCTTAAATTCACACAAAATGCTGATCTCATGGATGCATTTATGTGAATTTCTCTCAGAGAAGAGTTATTAGTTTTAATAAGAATCTCAAAGGGAGAATGTGAGCCCAAACAGGTAGGACTGAAGTGGGTACATGGTTTCTTTTCTAAAGCCACAGCCAAACAGCCTGTTAATGGATACTAAAAGCTTTTATATATGGTAGACTCATCAAGAGTAAACACTGTGTATCATTCAGTCTCGATGAGCCCTAAATGGTAAGTTTTCCCTGCCCCTGAGAGCTTTGTCTAGTTATTAACTAAGAATGACACACAATCAATAGTTATAATAAAATGTACCAGATAGAAAACCCGAAGCTTTGGGTATGGTATAGATGGAGGTAGCATATAAATATGCTGGCTTATAATATCAAATTATATTATAATATAAAATTATAAGCCAGCAGCAGGGAGGAGTCAGGTGATAAAATCATAAAATCAGGATCATCCTAAGCTTTCCTCCCCTGTCAGGTTCCAGTGCCTGGGTCGTTCCTTTTCTGATATATCAAGCTGTTTGAACACAAGTTGCCCCCCAAAAAAAAAAAAAAAAAAATTCTTAGGAGACTGATTTAAAGAAGAAATAAAAATAATTTATAATTGGTAATGTGGAATCTCGTTTTATAAATCCATTTATAGAAAGTACTTGAAAGTTCTTGATAGCGGCATATTTTAAAGTACTTTCACCAATCTCCGAGCATCAGAAGGAGGGCTTTATTTTTAGATCTTAGTTGCTGAGAGGTATTAGAAACATTTAGACACAAAGAAAAATTGTGACAAAGTTGAACATGATACTAGTTAGTGAAGACTGATTATATAATCTTCTTTAACAGCTCTCCTTAAAGAGCTGAATAAATATTCATGTAACTAAAACATAAGGAAACAAGAGATGTACCACTAATATTGCCAATTTTCTGAACGTATTCCATTATGTTCCAAGAAATTTTGTTCAAAACTGCTTCTATAAGGCTAGATCATTTTTTAATAAGGTGGAATAGTTAAGAAAGAAATAAGAAAGACAAATATCCCATTACCCTCTCAGTTGTATTCTGGATTTAAATAATAAAAGTACTCCAACTGAGAGAAGAGAATATTTCTATGCTAATTTGGATTTTATGGGCACAACCACAATACAGGGATGGAGAAGGAAAGATGTCTATGTTGGAGGAACAAACTTTGGAAATGTAATTGTGCAGAAAAGAGTGAATATAAAGTTGACAGAATATGAAGGTGTCATCTACAAAGGATGAGCAGAGAGACGCATATTCCTAAGCACGTCAGAAACCCTGCTAACAAGAAAGCCAGTAGACCCGACCAGTGGCAGACCAGCTAAACACACCGATGAGTAATGAATCGTCAAATAATTATACCTAAAATGTCCAAGTCTATTTGAAAAGAGATCCAATCTATTATGCAAGAATGGGAGATAAAGAAAAAAGATCAGCCCGATTTGAAAATAATAAGCAGAACTTGTAGACCTGAAAAATAAAATGATTTAAAAAAAATAATAAAACCAGTGATAAGAATTAAGCTGTAGACTAATGGTGAATTAATGAGCCCAGGACACAGCCTGGACAAAGAAATAAAAATTACCAAAGCAAATCTGAGGTACTGAGGACAGAATGCAAAGCTCCAAACAGAGTTCCCAAAGGACAGATGAAGGAATCTCAACCCACAGAGGGAAAAATGGCTGAGATCTTTCCAGAACCGAAGATATGGACATTTTCATGGTGCAAACTCTGAACTTAGTGTGGGAACAATAAAAGGCAAAGGAGAGGTTGGTTAAGACTGCACTAGGTGCCCAACCATTTTTCATCCCCATGAGTCTGAGAGATCCAGTCTGCTCCCCTGAGCAGTCCTGAGCCGCTGAGCTGGGGTTTGCAGGTGAGGCTGGGGCCTGGGAGGGAAGGACCTCCTTCCCATACATAGTGGACAGCAGTAACGCAGGACGTCAGGGGCAGGGACCTCTCTGTGCTGGTCATCACCAGGCTCTACTGCTGACAGCGGAGCCTGCATACACAGCGGTCCCCATGATCCACAGGTTTTCCCTCTGTGGTCTCAGCTACCCTCATTCCACATGGACAAGAAGGGTGACAACAGACACAAGGATACTTTGAGAGACTACATTCATAAAACTTTTATTATAGCATATTGTTACAGTTGTTCTATTTTATTATTAATTATTGTCATTAGTCTCTTTTTTAATATTTATTTTTTAGTTGTAGTTGGTATTTTATTTATTTATTTATTTTTATGTGGTGCTGAGGATCAAACCCAGGGCCGGGCACCTCGTGCTAGGTGAGTGCTCTACTGCTGAGCCACAACCCCAGCCCCTGCCATTAATCTCTTTATTGTGCCAAATTTACAAGTTGAACTTTACTGTTTGTGGTTTCAGGCAACACTGGGGGTCCTGGGCCATATCTCCTATGGATGACTGGTGGCTAGGGACAGAACCCTAAGTATTGTGGAATTGCTAAATGACTTACATGGTTTCCGTTTTAACTAACAGTTTAAAAATGTTTTTCTCCTCTGACCACAGAGATCCACCAAGCTCAGCATTCAAGTTCTCATATTCTCTGCATCTATAAAACACTGGTAATTTAATTTTCTGATGAGATAATACAGTTTTTTTTTCCTTCAGAATAATAAAACCATTTCACAAGTCATTATATTTTTATCTGGATAAGTAAACAGAAACAAACTTGAAAAATGTCAGGACTAAAAATGTAATTTCTGTTTCTGTGAGTAATTTGGTTATTCCCAAAACTAATATTCCTGCTGTGAGTACTCCTTAATATCACTGAATCAGATCTTTCATTTTAATTTAAACATAAAATGAAATGTAGCTTATAAAAATAATGTATTTAAAAATGGAATCTTTTTTTTTAAGGCATGAAGGAAACAGGTGTTAAGTTGGAAATACTCTTTTAATAGACTAAAATAATTTTATGTATATTTAAAGATTTTCAGAGAGATGAACACTTTAACTTAGCTATTAGATTGGGCACATTTAAATCAACAGAAGCCGGGGGGTGGGGGTGTGGGGGTGGGGAATGCATTTGAAGGTCTGTTAGGGAGATAAGTCCAGGTCTGTCTTCCCTCTCTCTCAACCTGGGGACAGGTACCATGTGCGTCCTTGCCCTCTGGCTTCTCTTTGGATTTAGCCAATAGGAATCAGGCGAGGCTGGGATGTTTACTTCCCAGCATCCTTAGTGCTGTACCAGGGTTTAGCAGGGACCTTCTAATAAAGAACACAGCAGCACATGGGCAGTGAGGATCATCCCCAGAATCCCCCACCCAGAGTGAAACCTTCTACACATTGGACCCTCTCCTCTCTGCTTGCCTTCTTGGTAAAGCAAACCACGCCCCCCTGCATCAACAACCCTCTGTCCCTCCCAAAGTCTGCCTTTTATTCTCCTAAACACATTTTGCTTCCTTATATTGATGTAAGGATGTCTCAACTGTCTCTACCCAGTTTTCCTATGTTCATTCAACTCATGCCACAGTGAACTGAATTCACCGCTAGACAGCAGGAAATGAGACTCCAGGCACATGGCTTTTTTCTTCAAGTGGAATTTTCATATCCTCAAAAGAAAAAAAAAAAGGTACTCAAATATATTTAACATCTTTTTCTATTCTGATTAAAATATCAGGCGCTCTGCACATTCCGTACAGCTGTTGGGAACAGGAGGATGGAGGAAGGCATCTAGAAAGTTTTGGTTTGGTATTCTGCTATATTACATTTCTTAAGTTCCTCTGCCAAATTTAAAAAATAATACTATGAGATTCCCCCCAAATATGCAACTCTATTATTTTGTAAATGTTGACTTGTTTCAGTCGCTTATCAAATGTGTTCTTCCCAAGGTTCACTCTTTCTTAATGTTTAACTTTTATTAACATGTAGCAATTGTACATATTTAGGAGGTGCAGCGTGATACTTCAGTGCTTGCATGTACTTCACATAGATCAAATCAGAGTAATTATCTTTTCCATCTTGTTATCATTTTTTTTTTGTTTGGAGCTTTGGAGTCTTGGAGTTCTTCATAGAAACAGCGAATAGATTATTGCGAACTTGAGTTTATTATTTTTTTCAAAGCACAAAAGGACTTTAAAGCCGTGGTATATTCCAGGCAGGAACTCCGGTGCTCTCTCCTTTTGGGGCCCACTCTCCATGAACTTAATGGCTCTGGATCCTCTTTTGCGGGTCTGCCTTTCTTATTCCTATCCAAAAGGGCACCAGGAAAGATCTGAGCCTGAGTTTAAAGGCACAGCAGATGAAATAAATTGGAGTCTAGGGAAATGAGCTCGACTACTGGTTGGTCAAATCAGAAAGGAAATTAGTCTAGATGCTAGTGATGATGTGTGCTCAGCATGTCGTGAGGCACACGATCAACTCACGCCAAGATGAGAGGAAGGCAGGAGATATTAACGATTTTAAAGCCAAACTGGGGAAGCTGCAACCCACAAAGTTAGCCACAGGACTGATAATTAAATACTCTGCGAAGTCATTTATTTTTCTAGGTTAATTTTTAAATCATTACTGAAACGAACAAAAGACATATTTTTAACTTGGTGGAATTACATAAATTATTTGAGATTTTTCCTAATTAGTACATCTTTCTCTTTGCTTGTTTTCTTTCTCTTCATACATTATACCAAACATTCGGGGAAGAAATTTTTAATCCTTGTTTTTCCTTTCAATACAGAATTCATGCTACATTTGGATATTTTGTCTGCTACTCTTTACACAAATAGACATGACGCCATGCATTTTAACCCATAATTGATACCAAGAAAAGTTCCATTTCCTCCTCATCTTTTGCCGCCCAACCTAATGGTAACAGGTATGAGAGCTATTGGGGGAATGTACACCCCTTCTAGAAAGTAGAAAGTATTCCTCTACTCCTTTGCTGGTTTTCAGTTTTCTTTTTCTTTCAATGAAATCTCACCCCAAAGCCCAATATCTAAACAGAAAAAAGCAGAAGCTGTGAGTCTCTCAGGGTGGTTTTAACAATGGCTGCTTTATCTCTTGCAATTCTCAAAGGATGCTATAAGTTATGGATGACTGTAACTCTTTTCTAACTGAGCCTTGGAGAGCTTTAATAACTTGCTTAAGGACATGCAGCCATGAGATAGCAAAGCCCAAACTGCATTTCTTCCATCAGCACATAGTTTGTGCCTGTCATCCACGTGAAGTCTGTGAACTTGGGAGATATCACGAAACAAACATACAGAGTCCCTGTCTCTTGTGGAGCTTATATAGTAACCTACTGGTTTTGAATGCAGGACTGTCTAATTCCAAAATGGTAGAGCCTTAACTAGAAAATCTGGGTCTCCACTAGGATTCTTTGATTTTCTACCTCTTTCAGTCAAATACTCTTTCCTGACATGGCCAAGAGATACCATTCCATTTTCATATAGAATATCTTTACCTGAATGAATCCTTAACAGTTTAAATTTTTATGGTAAAGAATTGGCACCTTCCTGCTCTCATGCTCTCCATGAACCACCAGCAACTGTCAAGACCCCTACAATGCTAATAAACCCACAGTTCTCTTCTACATATTCTCTCCTCTATTTCTCTCCAGTACTTCACAAGGTACAACCAGATTGGGAATGTAATCCCGCCTTTATGGTTCATAAAGGGTAGTTATTCATAGTGGGCATGTATCTCAGTCCAACTCCTTGACTGAGGAGCATCACGTGTGTTCACTTCTTTAAATTCCCTTTTTTCTTAGAAAACACTGGACTCTTGACTTTCTAGGCCTGGCTTATTTTACTTAGCACGATGTTCTACAGTTCCATCCATCTCCCAGAAAATGCTATAATTTCATTCCTCTTTAAGGCTGAGGACTCCCTTGCATACATATTCCACATTTTCCTTATCCATTCATTTGCTGATGGGCACCTACCTGGGCTGCTGCCATGTCTTGTCTATTATGAATCAAATTGCTATAAACATTGATGTGGCTGTATCACTACAGTATGCTGATTTTAGTTCTATTGGATAAATACCAAGGAGTGGGATATCTGGGTCATATGATGGATCTATTCCTAGTTTATTGAGAAATCTCCATACTGCTTTCCAAATTGCTTAGTAGTAATTTGCAGTACCACTGATGATATGTGAGTATACCTTTCCTCCACATCCTTGCCAGCATTTATTATTTGTATTCTTGATGATTGCCACTCTAAACAGAGTGACATGAAATCTTCATTTCTCTGCTTGTTAAGATGTTGAGCATTCTTCATATTTTTCATATTTCATTTTCGTATAGTTGGCCATTTGCATCTCTTCTGAGAAATATCTGTTTAGTCAATTTTCCCATTTATTGATTGGGTCATTACTATTTTTTGGTGTTCAGTTTTTTACGTTGTTTATATATTTTTGTTATTAGTGCCCCATCTGAGAAGTAGCTGGCAAAGACTTTCTCCCACCTGTCCACATTTTTAGTTGCTTCCTTTGCCATACAGAAGCCTATGTCTCATCCTGCGTAAAATTCAACTCAAAGTGAAATAAAGACCTAGGAATAAGACCAGGAACACTGCAACTTCTAGAAGAAAACATAGGGTCACCACTCTACCATATATGTGCAGGCACTCATTTCATTAATAAGACTCCCAAAGCTCAAGAAATAACACCAAGAATCAACAACTGGGAGCTCAATTTCAATGACCAAGTCAGGTATTGCAGGGGCAGGGATCCGTGGTCTGTATGCGGAGCCCTCACTGCTCCGGTGCTGTCTCCGCTTCATTTGATGATATTTATTCGGGCTAATGCCATGTGGTTATAGGGAACAGAAACTCTCTCAAAGCTCTTCAAATAGAAAGGGGATTTACTGTCAAGAAGGACAGGGCAATATGGAAAAGGATGCACGGAGTCCACTTGAGAATTGGGCAATTGTCAAAGAGCTCTTTTGCTCTTTTAAGGTTGCAGAGACCTTGTTTTAGTCCTTACGAGGGTGAAGTGGGGACATATCTGCTCTGACTCATCTCTGCAGACCTACTTTTTCCTACATGCCAATGGCCTAAGAAGTGTGAACCTGGCTACAAATCTGACATATGAGCACATGACCCTCATTAACTATAACTTCTGCATTGCTCATTTAAATATCTCAAACAAGAATCTGACTGGCTCAGCTCACTGTGCACAGACCAGTTGACTTTGATCACATGGCCATGGGGGTACAACTGCTGGAGATTGTATTGGGGAGTGGAGGGGATGTGGCTGTGTCATGCTAATGTGGCCATGTTAGTCTGCCACTGCATCAGCAGTTACACATGAAGGCACTTTCCTAAGAAGCCAGCAGCAGGGCAGGGGATGATGTCACAACCATGACCTGTACAACAGCACTGCTGGATAAATCTTAAAATGTGTTTATCTCACCACTTCTTAGTTCCACGGCTCCCTACTAAATATGGGGTCCAGTCCAAGTGGTTCTTCTTACATTCAAAACCATCTGTGACCTGCCCTCCCGTGCCTCGGTAGTCACCCTCTTCAGTGTAACCTTGGTTTGCATGTGGCCTCTACTTCAGTACTCCTCCAAAATGCTGTGCTCAATCTGGAATGTCCTCAGTGCCTCTACATTCATTTCCTTTCCCTCTAAAGTCCTGGTTAAACTTTCCTACCATCTGGAAGTCCATAAAGACTGGTCATCCTTCTTTCTCAAACACTTCTTGCTTGAGTGACCTACTCCTACCTTCATTATATTTGGTCTTATGCTGCCCTCTCTTACAGCTATTTCATCTTATTTCACCAGACATCAAGGTCTCTGGAAACACAAATTACATTACAGATAGCTGAATTTTCCAGAATTTGGAAGAGAATCTCACAATTTAACACCACACCAAGGACATAAGACCATAGCTGGAGGAAGGTGACTTCCTACTGGCATAGCCATCCCATGAACAAGGCCACAGCCTTTCAGTCTCACCCTTGGTTTTCAGTCAACCCATCCACAAGATCTGGTCCACACTGCCCATGACTGCCTTTCATATTTACTGTTTTTTCCTTTTCCACCCCAACTAAGTTGTATTCATTCCCCTGGCAGAGTGAAATTCGGTATGCACTAATCGTCAGCTGGCACAAGGTGCTGGTGAGAAAAGAGCAACCCAGAACAGAATTCACTTAAGTTGTCATTGTTCAGAAGAAGTTTTAGTGAAAGAAGACAAAGTAGCATGGTAACATCCAAACACGAGTTGGTTTACCTCATAGCCAAGTAAATGTCCATTGCTCAACTTCCAAGGAATGGTGTTCCATGAAACTTCAATTTCTGAAGAAGACAGGCTATGGGCAGAGACTTGAGATGGGGCCATTGTAGGCTCTGTTTAGGAATAGACATTGAAAAGCAATGATCTTTTCTGCAGTAGGTTAGAACAATCTTTTGAAGTCCTTATTTTTGAGAAAGCATTTTAACATAAGTGGAACTTTTATAATCATTCTGTAAAAACATTTGAAAACATGCACCATGTCTTGAAAACACAGACACTGATCTATTGCTGAGGACGAGGTGGCCATAGAGCCACAGGGTTTTCCTTGCTCAGCACCCACAGCAACCTGTGTGTTCCTGCCTTGCACCTCTTTCTTGGTATCTCCTTCTTCCCTCTGTTATCTTCACCCTGTCTTATTTCCCTCCCCTTCACCCCACACCAACTGCTTGGGAACTCCTATACCTACAAATGCTACCTATTTATTTATTTAGTTATTTGGGTCAAACAAAGTCAAAGTCAAATTCAAGTAAAGTTCATGTACTCAGTAAGCACTGAGTGCCTAATTCCACACAAGGGGCGGCGTGAAGTTGGATACTGACTCTTTTGAAGGAGTAGGTAGACATGCCCATATGATCCCCAATAGTACACCCCCTTTATAGTGAACATTCTTGGGGATTTATGGGAATCTCATAAGGTTCAATGACAAACTCTTCCTTTGATTCACTGAAATGTCTGAATATGTTCCCAACAAGCCCCTCACTTTTATCTTAGGCAAGCTGAATAACTTTCTTATATGCGAACAGACAGCCCTTTGACCACCTCCTCAGTGGGATAAAGATGGTTCAAGAGAAGGGAAGTGAGGGGCACCAAAAGGGTCAAAGTCTGTGTCTGCTCACTGCTTCCAACGACCAGTTCTCAGGCCCTGGTTGCTGAGGGTAGGCAGTGTCTGAAGTCCTGCTGGCTAATTTCCATCACTTCCCAGACTCACGAGCTGCCCTGGTAATTCCTGGTAGCTTTTGGAAAAGGGGTCTAGCTATGAATGCAAGACTCTTTCTTTTGCAAAGATGCCTATAATATCTGTTTTTATCCTTTTCAGAACTCAATGGGAAATGAAAAGACAAGAATAAGGGTGGCCGTCCTCAGAAATATGGAGTCTATTTTTAACAATGACAATGGTGGACCACTTTTTTTTTTTTTAATTTACTGCCAGTTGGATTTTAGGAGAGACACTGGGATATACTGAATGAGCTCAAAATGCTCAAGGCCAAGGGCCTTGTGTTAAAATCCTGGCTCTTACTACACAAGAGTTTTGGCAGATTTATTCATCTCTTTTCATCAAGCTTCCATTTTCTAATTTGTCAATGGGAGACTCTTCATCTGAAAATTCAAATCAGATAACACCTGGCAGACAGCAACCATGCAATACAGGTTGGCCCTTGACATCTCTGTTAGGTGGAACCACATGAGATGGCCAGTATTCAGTAGAAATATATAAAATGTCATCTATAAAATGGTGATTTTGTGTGAGTCTCCTCATTTTGCTATCATTTTCGATAGTGGTCTTGAGATGTCTCAGAATGTGGAGCAGATTTAAAAGGACAGCAGAATGACTCAGTGGGTTTGGAGAGAAGTGCGTGTGTCCACAGCAGAATGATGCAATGAGGCCAGAGTGCTGAACACTCATATCCCTCAAAGAAGCACATTCTCCATCTCTTGACCGTCATCTTGGCCCTCGCTTTCCATCTCGCTAATGACCTCTTCTCAGTTGCAGAAACCACTACAGAACTTTGGACCAGGGTAGCTCCCAGTGACTATCTTATTCTTCCATCAAGAAGAACAAGGTTGTAACCAATTGTTACACCCTCTATCTGTTGAGTCTTACACTTCAAGTCAGTTACGGTTCATCTTTATAATCTGTACGGGGAACATAACCTCAACTTTGATTACTATTGTCTTAAGAAAAACATACACCTGAAGCCACAGAGAATTTTCTAGTCAGGTTTGAGCACGACTCGCTTATTGATATACAAACTTGTTTCCCGCACCTTCTTCTGCAGAGAACACTGTTGTCACCGGGCTAAACGGGCCTTCACCTCTGTTATTATAGACACCCACTTTGACCTCATAGGGTGAAAATGGCATGATGCTTTCATTCCTGAAGACATATCTTGGGGTGTCAGGGGATGTCACCACTGTCTGGATCCAGTTGGTAACCCCAAGAGGGCGGAAAGCAACCACATACCCAAAACCTTCACCATTCTGCAGCTCTTCGGGGACTGGCTGTAAAGAAAAGGCACATTCTGTCACCCTTACAGACAAGGGCAAAGCAGAGAGGTGGGTCCTCATCCTTAGTGTTTCCTATGAATTATCAAATAAGAACCTTCACCGCATCAAGCTGGAGATTTTAGAAAGAAGAGGAACATCAGGAGCACATCTGAGTCAGCTGCTTTTTAAGAGACATATACCACTTTTTCATAGGCATCCAGGTACTGAGCCAAACTTTTCAGTGATTATTTAACATATGAGTGCCTTTCAGTCCTCGTCTGAGTTTCTAATAACACAGACTTTGAGTCTAATATACCAGATACTTTAAGTCAAATAAAAATGATCAAATCCCTAGTGTTGGTTTTATGGAAAGAAATCACACCTTGATACAGTGACTAATTACAAAGGAGATAATGAAAGAAAGTAAATACAGCTTACTCAACTCAAGGCTGTATGGAGTCATGCCTAATATTCTACTGGCATTTCATCACACGCTCATGATGGTTTGTTTGTTTGTCAACATCTTCAATTAATATAAATAATTTTAGTGCTAGTCCCTTCTCATTTCATACATGTTAATTACATTTCCCCCCTAACTGTGACATAAGCAAAGGATGAGAGAATGGTCAGGAAAGACATACAGACTCAAGCACCTGTGGGAACATGTGACATCATCAGTGGGACATTCAGGGATGCAGGGAGAGCTCTTCGGGCACCTTAGGAGTCAGCAGCCAGGACTTGACTGTCACCCTCTGTTTAGCAGCCAGGTGCCCATGAACAAATTACTATCTTTGTGCCTCAGTGTCGTAATATAGAAATATTCCAAGAATGAAATAAGAAGACTTTTGCAAAATGACAGGAACAATGATTAGCACCGAAATATTTGCTGCCGGTGCTACCAGCAGCAGCACCAGCAAAGCCAGCATCAGAACTAACATCAAAAGCACCACTGCTAGCACCACCAGTATCACCCACACTCGCACCACAATTCCCAGCACCGGTGTCACCAGCACTGGAGCCAGCAGAACCAGCAGCACCCGTTCCGTCAACAGTCTCAGCACCAGCACCATGACCTACACCACCAGTGCCAGCACTTCCAGCGGCAGCACCTGGGCCACCAGTTGTACCACCAACACTAGCAGCACCAGCACCATGAAAACGAGCACACACACCATCAGCAGCACCAGCACCATCAACACCAACACCAGAACAACTGCCATCTGCCCCACCAGTGCCACCTGGAATACCTGTGTCCCCAGCATCACTACGAGCACCTGTGCCACTGAAACCACCACCACCACAAGAACCAGTACAGATTCCACCACCACTACAACTACTATCACCACCAGCCCCATGTCACCAGCACCACTACCAGCACCGCCAGCGCCACCCCTGTGACTCTCAGCAGCATTTGCAGCACCCCCTCTACAAGCACCACCAACAGCACCAACCCCACCACTGACAGCGCCAGCAGCAGCAGCACTGTAGTACCAGCAGTGGCAACATCTGCCTCCTTAGTAGCAGGACCACCACCATCAATCAGCATCACCAATAGCACCAGCACCACCAGCACCAACACCTGAGCCATCTCCAACACCAGTACCACTGGTACAGCCAGTGCCAGCACTAGAACCAGGAACAGCACCATCAGCATCCCAGCAACGGGACAGGACCATTTCTACCAGCCCCAGTCCACTCCTCCAGCAACACCTCCATCAGCATCACCAGCACCACCACTGTGACCACCACCAGCACTAGTGCCACCAGCATTATTACAAGTGCACTGTGAGCACCAGCACCACCAGGACCAGTCCTACCTGCACTACTAGTGCCACCAGCTCCAGAACCAGCACCACCACCAACATCAGCACCACCAGAATCACTAGCATTAGCATCAGCCACCAGTACTAGTACCAGGGCAGCACCACCAGCATCAGTACTACTGCTGGCATCGGGAACATCACCATAAGCACCACCAGAATCACCAGCACCAGCACCAACACCAACACTACTACTAGGACTAGCACCAGTACCACCACCACCAGTGCTACCAGCACTAGCATCAACTATAGCATCCCTAGTGGGAACACCATCAGCACCAGCCCTGCAAGCACCACCACCAGCGTTGACACCACCCAGGAGGCCGTGGGGATCGTGAAAACAGCAGTGCCCTGATGAGGGAGGGGCTGCCGGACACTTACATCCCAGGTGATCACCAGTTCAGACCGGCTTCCGCCTCCTCCACTGACTTCAGAAGGAGGCACTTCTGGAACTGTGTGGGTCAGAGAGAAAGAGATGAAACCCTCTTTGCATGTAGCAATATTTATCTTAAATAAGACTCATTGTTGCTTTTAAAATATGTGAAAGAGCTTCATCATTGACACATTATATATATACACACAAGCTTGTGTGTAGATATCCCATGTGTATATATTCACTCATGTGCTTCTACATATGCCTTAGGTAACTACATAATTTATATTTGCATTATAAATTATAAAATATTTTGGGTGAGGTCATCAAATGATTTTATTTTACATGAGATTATAAGATATTCCTAACCTCTCAAGCAGTAATAAAAATGAAACCTATTTGAAAGGTGCATTGCAACTAGTGTGAAGGCTAATAAAATATGGAAAATGGAGTCACCAGGGACACTGGGAAACCAGTCCAGCATGAACCCTGAACTTGTGAGTATTCCAAGCAGAGCCACGAGTCTCAGAACAACAGTGGCTTCACAGAGGAAGGATGCAGACTGGGACCCTCCCATCCTGGTAGGAGGTATTTATAAACCTCAGGCAGGCATCGACTTTCACACTTTCGCTGAGAACTTTCCCTTTAGTAAACCAAATGACACAGCCAGCATATAAATCCTTTGAAGGTGGGTCTTTGTCATGCCCATAGCTGTATTTGCAAAGTCTGCAAAGTGCTGAGCACACAGTAGACACTCCTGAATACGTGCAGTGTGAACAAATGAGCAGGCTGCAGGCAGGCCCGGGCCCCCATGTCTCCCAGCACCTGCCACACGAATCACGTGCACTGTCCCGATCAATCGGAATCGCTAAAATGTTGAGAATATTCTTTGACCCTTATCTTGACTTAGTTAGTTCCTAAAGTGACATGCTTTCTGTTTCAAATATCGTATTGGTTAATATTAATTAATATATAGGTTATGAAAAGGAAAGTTTAGGTGCCCTCCACTGTCTCAATAATGTGATGCTGGGTATGCATTCCAATTCTAAGTCTTAAAATTAGGATGATTTTAGGATCATAAAGCCATTTAGATTAATAGTTACCTTACATGGAAATTAATAACAATAATTCTTACTTAATTGAACAGCTGAGAGGCCAAAATGTAATATCCGTCAATTGTTTAAGCTCATTTGTGTTCACTGAGCTTGGTGACAGAATGAGATTTCCTAGCAGCAAAAATTCCAAATGCCATTGTTTTGCCAATTTGTCAATGCTGGTTATAAATGAAAACAGCTCTTCCCTGCTAACAGGGTAACGATGTCAGATAGTAATTATAACCTTAAGTGACAAAAACATATTCACCCAACATGCACTAATGATGGTCTAAGAGGGACCAAACTCCTGGAAATGTCACACAACATCAGAGTCACTTACATGGGTTGAATAAAGCCATATGGCAGATTTCATTAGAGAGGTCACATAACTGTGACACTGGATTACAGATACAGATTCCCCCATTGGCCTGGAGACCAGGGCCAAGGGAAATGGAAATGCACACCCAGGGAAATCTATTCACCCATTACTCAGAAAACAGAAACACTAACCTGCCTCTTCAGTTCTTACTTTTTCTGAGGGTAAACTGGGTTCTCCACCTCCGATTTTGTTACTGGCTACAACCCGGAATTCATATTCCACCCAGGGGTTTAGCTCCACTACAGTAGCTGTGCGAGTTTTCCCATCGATGACATCAGGCACTACAAAGAAACAGTTAAGAGAGGTCAGAGTCTGTGGCCCCCAGCAAGGCCCTGAAATCCACTCCTAAGCAGGGAGGGCAGCTGCCCCTCCCCTTACCTGTTGTGACAGTTTGCCAGCCCACAGAGAAAGGTGTCCTCGCCTGGATAGCATAGGAGATAACTGGGCTGTGGTTGTCTGTGCCTTCTTTCCAAGAGAGCTGGGCTGTGGTGTCTGTGATTTCTTCTACTTTCACACTTGCTGGTGGGCCAGGTGAACCTAAGGAAGGTGAGCACACATACCATTGTCACCCCTTCCACCAAAGTGAAGAGTATGTCCTGTGACCACTTCAGTACCTCCATGCTGCAGCTTAGAAAGTGCTTAGTGATAAAGGCCATGTGCCTAGTAATAATACCTCCCCCTTGACATTTCCACTGTTAGATCTTAAAAATCTGGATGGGAGGCTGTGATCATGGCCATACTCCATCATGACTGCATGTAAGATTCCTGTTCCTTCTAAATTCAGTGCCCCTGGCTTTGGGTGGATTAACTTTCCCTTAAACCCACTGGTCCACCTCTGTAGTTCTCAGCTTGTTATCTAGCGGTGTTTTAATTCAAGATACACTCTGGTCATTTTCCAGCCCCAAAGAAAATCAGTACTCTGGACACTAGCTCAGGTTGGCAGATTTTCTCAGGCATCCTAAATAAATAATCCTGATTCTTTTAGAAGGACACACACACACACACACACACACACACACGCACACACATCATACTCTCTTATTTAATACATATGCTGATTGACAGCATGCACAAGAACATATCAGCTTGGCTGCCATCCCCGTCACAGTGAGAGCTATTTGAAGGGCAGAGTCGAGAATCTTGTTTCTCTGAATTGACCCTCATCTGAATTGTCACATTTGCTGGCCGGAGGAGGACTCAAATCGATACTATAATTTGCATGCTCACATTTCCTCTCATCACGGCTCTTCCTCCCGTGAGGAGTGAACAGCTAAGATGTGAAGGTAGGAAATGCAGGAGACATTCCCGTTACCTCTCACGATGAGCTCAGCAGCGGAGGAGACGCTGTCCACTCCCGTGTGCACCATGCAGACGTACTTCCCGCTGTGCGTCAGCTGGATGTTTCTGATCATTAGATCACCTGACGAACTCTGTTGGGAAAACGGGTGATGGACACACCGTTACTTTTAAAACACAAAGAACCTTGGAGACTATGGCCCAGAAACACATGGCAACCAAATCTGTATTTAGAGTATAAAACTAAAGTGGGACTAGACAGAAGCTGCTCTAAGGGAGTGTACGGAAATAACACCAAGTTAAAAACCATACATGACTGCAGACAAATATTTCTGCAGACAAATAAATGACTAGCTTTCCCCGGGGGCATTTATGGTTTCAAAAATAAATGAGGGCAGAGATTATAGTCTCAGAGTCTATTTACTTCCACCAGGGTGACACTTCTTTTTATATCCACCTCTCAGCACCAGCTCAACTCTTTTCTCTGGTTCCAACCCCACTGCAATTATCTGCCTGAGAAGAAGCAGAAAGCATTTAGGTATCTAGTGGGAGATAAATGCAGCGCGACACAGGGATTACCACAGTTGAACACTGTTCTGAACACATCGGAGCTTAAAGAGACTAATGCCATTTAATTCCTCCGCTGCAGAACTTTAGGAACAGTCAGTATGAACCCCCTCAGATAAGAAGAAATGAAAACATTTTAAACCTTAAAAATATCAGCTATCCATAAAGACATTTGTTGGTGTCCCCCAGCGCCAATTAATGGAGCAAATATATTTCTAAATGCTTAATTTTAAACGATCTTCATTTAAAAGAGAATATAAAATCATGTTCATAAAATGACTAACTACAGGTTAGTTTCATGCATTAGTAAAAATATGGATTGAAACAAAATAATTTGGAAAGCAAAGCCTTTTGAAAAAGATGAGCAGTTGATGCCTGACCTGCTACAGGATGCAGCAGTGTTGATCTTGTTCATTAAAAGCATAGCTTTCCTCTTGGGTTATCCTAGACTTTGTTGAAAGGGGGATCTGTTATCCTATTTTTAGGTAATTTCCTAAAACCACCTACAGGGTACTTCCTTCCATATTGCCCCCTGCCCTGAGGATTCTTAATGGGCCACAGATTCTCTGTTGGTTGGATCATATGGCTTTGGACAGAACTTTTTCAGCACTGGGAGAGACCAGATGTGAGCTGATTGATGGCCACAATTAAAAGATAATCCAGAAACTGTGAAGTTTGCAGATTTTGCTTTCCACAGGCTGAACTTTCTTCTTTCCCTCCCTCCCTCTCTTTCTCCTCAGGGTTATTTAGAAATTTATTCCCAGGATGAAACTTTCAATGCTTGCTGACCTTTACAGGTTTTCTGAGTTCCATATACTTACAGGAGGATGATTATCATTTCTATAGAAATCTTTAATTTTCAGTAAAAAACTGTTGACATTAAATGCTGTCAAGACATTGAAGTGAGGCTGTTAGTCTCCCTACCTTTATTTGTTTATTTTGAAAACAGTTGAGTAAAACAGAATTTTAACAGGACTCTCCTGAGTCTTTAGATATCTGCATGTACCATTTGAGTACACTGCTGGTCTTGTCTCTTAAAGGAGTAATGGAGAGTTTGGTATCAGGATTGTGGTTTCTATTGACTTCAGGTACTGACAGGTGAAGAGACAGAAATGACTCAGCTAGGGTCACAGAAATCAAACTATCTTCCTAAAGAAATGTAGGCTTACATTCAGAGGACACACCATTTCTAACCATATGAATGTACCTCAGTGAACATCCACAAGAAATTAATTTTAAAAAATAAGATAAAATAACTATGGGTAAATGATAGAAAGATCAATAGAGAGAAGGGAGCAGGGGGTGGGGAGAAGGAAGGGGGAGAAGGAAGAGGAAGGAGTGAGAATGCTGCATGAATTAGAACAAGATATATTCCATGCTTGTATAATTATGTCAAAATGGATTCTACTGTAATGTATAACAAAAAGGAGCCAATAATAAAATTAAATTAAATCTAAAAAAATGTTGGAAAAAGAAGCAATTAACTAAGATATGTAGACAATGGGAGCCAATTGATTTTTTTTAAAGCACCAAAATGGAGTTGAGTCGATGAATATGGTGCTCTGTATGTGTATTATGAATTGTAATGCATGCTACCATTATATATACAACAACTTCAAATTAAAAAAAAAGAAAAATAATGAATATGTAAATAGAAAGTAAAATTTAATTTTTGCCAGTTCAATAACATGTATTTATATTGTATTTTTCTTACCCTTTCTGCCTCCAACTCATCTATTGTCTTAATGCATTGCTATGTAGAAGCAAGGTTCGCCTTAACTGAAGTTCACCTGGTCCTTCTTTAGCTAGATTCATTCAAGGGCCAAGACCTGTCTGACACAGGACCTTTGATCTCCAGGAGGTAAACCCAACCCAGGGTACCAAGGAATGCATATGTGAGGCAGGTTCCCTCTGCAAACCTGGGAAGGTCAACTCAGATCAAAGGACATCACATGGCACACCATATGTGGAGAATTGCAAAGTGACAGAGACGCATGTTTTCAAGTTCTGCTGAAGGTGCAGCACCAGAGCTCCTACTCCTGCTGCTGGGAGCGTGAGTGGGTGCAACCCTTCTGGAGAACTGTTTGGAAGTTTCCACTGAGGCAGCTAATAAACATCATCTACCACCACGTATGTGTGTGCGTCGACCACAAGATATACACAGCTGAAAACCAGACAACTCAATGTTCATCTCAGTAAAACTCATAAATAAATTAGTGGTATAATCATTTAAGGAAATACTATTGGCACATAAACGTGACAAAACTATGTACATAGATCTATGTGGCTGCGTCTAAACAACATAAAGGATACAAACCAGAGAGAAAAGAGGGTATGAGTCTAATCGCACCACCTGAGAGATAGGAACTGTGGTTACCTGGGAATGAATGAGGACTCTGGAATGAAGCATCATGGGGGATTCTGAAGTGGAGGGAGGTCATGCTCCACGTGCTCTTCATGTGAAAATCCACTGGGCTACTTGGCAGACACGCACATGCCTTTCCACAGGGAACACAGTAAGGAATGGGACTAATGGGTCATGGGTCGTGCACAGCCCCGTGTCAGTTAATTACACACTTGCAATGTGTGCATCTGGGGTAGAATATGATGGCTTCCCAAGGCCAGACATGAGTAAGTAGGACTAAGCTGCTCAGTGCTCAGTTTACAGTGGGACCACAGGCCAAATCAGTGAAACAACAGTACTGTCACTCTTAATTCCTACCTCCTTCTTGGAGTCAATCATTTAAGAATAATAACTAAAAGTGCTATTTGCTTATCCCATCATTTCTCATCAGGATGCAACTATTTCCAGTCATTCAAAAAAAAAAAAAAATCCAAAAGGAAGATTCACTTATATCAAACCGACTCTTTCCCCCACCAGGTTGTCACTCTTGGAGAATAAAGTTGTTTATTAGGTAGCTGTGATAAAGCAGGTGGGAGAAGATTGCCTGGGAAAAATCTAAATAAAATTTGTCAAAATGTAGTGAACCAGAAGGTCTCCTCAAAATATGTTTTTCAGCATATTTATTAATGAGATTGCATAATAAATGTATATAAAGCCACTTTTATTCTTTAGCGTATAAAGCAATTCAAATAAAGCAGATTATAATACTAAAACCTTCCAATAAATTCTTAGGCATACTAATAATTGTTTGAATGTAAAACAGCTTTGAATTTCCTCTCTGTTAAATTAGTCTGTAGTATTTTCCTAAGTATTCTTCCCCACCCTCCTTTCCTAAAATAGAAAGGACTGGATTGGCAAGGGGGCTGGGGTCAGGTTTTCACTTTCTTTTTCTTTCATTCCTATTTCCTTTAAAACCTCCCTCTAAAAGCCTCCCTACAACGCCGTGTAATTCCCAGGTTTCCAGAAAGCAATCCATTTTCCTATGCTGCTGGCTACAGGTTTACTCAAAAGAGAAGATTTGGGTAGTGGACAAGGTCTATGTAAATGACTCGCATAGAAACTTATGGAGCAGGAGAAAAATCCCTCCATGATAGAAATTCAAGTTCCATCCTAAAAGCACTACCTTTTTAAAAATAAGATCATTCATTCAAAAACTATTTGTTAAGCAACTACTGCACTTCAGTTGCTGAAGATACAATGACGAGGGGAGAAAGGAATAGACCTTATGCTCATGGAGGTGACAGCTAAGAGTCAGTAATCAAATGATGACACAAAACAGTGTCAAATGGCAGTGTAACTTTAGATCACAGAACACAGATGAGTCTGTGGTTTTCAGGGGTTTCCGTGAACTGACAGACGGGCCTGGACATGCTATGTAAGCAGAAGTCTAGGAAAAGAGGGTGAAGTGGTCTACACCCGGCAAAGACCTAAGACACGTGAGGACACAATCAATTTGTGTGACTCAAGAAGGGCAGGGTGGCTGGGTGAAGTGGCACAAACCTGTAATCTCAGTGGCTCAGGAGGCAGAGGCAGGAGGATCACAGGTTGGAGGCCAGCCTCAGTGACTTAACAAGGCCCTAAGGAACTTAGTGAAATCCTGTCTCAAAATTTAACAAGTGTTTGTCTGTGGGGGTGGGGCACTGCAGATGTAGCTCTCTGGTTAAGCACCCCTGGGTTTAATCCCCACTACCAGGGGAAAAAAGGGTTACTAAATGGGTTTCAGGAATAGGGATGTCAGGGGTGTAATTAATCTACAACTCTTTATCGGTCCTCAGGAAATTAAAAGTTCACTATAGCCAATATAAAATTAATATTTGCATCAAAACAACAGTAATATTTTTTGCTTTTTTTGGTAATTTTATAATCTCCAAGTTTGGTTAGAATCATTTCCCCCTTTTTATTTGGTGCTTGGGATTGAACCCAGGGCCTTACACACGCTAAGCACATGCTCCACCACTGAGCCACATGCCCAGGCACTAGAATCACTTTCTTATTGAATTATTTGTTCATCTAGTCATATACCTTTCTTTGAGAAAAACATACATATTTTCAAAACATGCTACAGGTACAAACAGCAAACAGATTTATAACCCAAATCATCTCTGACATAAATGTTAAGGGAAAATGTAGCGTGTATTGAATTAAATAGAAGAGGATCTTATTAACTTTTCCCCTGTATTTTCTGAGGTGATGACACTAATGAAATTTGGGATGCAATTTAAAAGCCACTGTGCTCTGAAAGGCAAGCAGTATGTGATGGGATAACTCGTGCCAGGAGAAAGCAAATGAGCAGCAGATCATCACTAATTACAGGCGGGCTCGAAGCACACTGTGGTGTCTGCCGTGTGCTAAGAACTAGTACAGGAAAAACTTCGAAATCAGGGAAACCTCTTCCATGTTGCCAACAGAGCCTCAACTTTGAGTGGAACACATTGTCAGCAAACACTGATTCCCTAGTAAGCACTCTCCATATAAATGCTGCCTCTGGACTCCCAAGAAGCATAATTTCCCAGTATAAGGAAAGAAAAAAAAATACATTTTGATGGCTATTTGGAAGGCAAGGTTGAACAGGTGGGCCTCCTCCTTTTTATCACTTTATGCAGCCTGTGACTGCAGAGCCACCCAAATTAATCATTGGTCCCTTCACCAGACTGCCTTCCAAACCCTGACACCGCATGTAAATCACACCCAGGTGCCTTGAAAGCAATCCACCCGCAGGTTCCTCCTGGAACCTGGTTGGTGCTTTCCTCTGTGAAGGTCCCCAAAGGAATTGGTGGTGACATGACTCACCTCTGCATTTATGACCAAGCAAATTAAACATTGCCCGACCAGCCCTGGATGGCCACCTCAGGGTCACCTTCTTTACACACACACTCTGCTCGGCCAAGGAACAGAAAACATAGGCAGCCACTGAAGCATGGACACAGGACCAAGCAAGGGACACTGTGCTAATTTTTCTCACTAACAATGGCTACTGTCACTTGGTTGTCTGAACAGGTGATATTTAAGGCAAGTAAATGCCATCTGTTTATATCAGAATTAGCTTGACTTTCTTTTTTTTTGGGGGGGTACTGGGGATTGAACTCAGGGGCACTCGACCACTGAGCCACATCCCCAGCCTTATTTTGTATTTTATTTAGAGACAGGGTCTCACTAAGTTGCTTAGCACCTTGCTTTTGCTGAGGCTGGCTTTGAACTCGTGATCCTTGGGTCTCAGCCTTCTGAGCTCCTGGGATTACAGGTGTGCGCCATTGTGCCAGGCTAAGAATTTCCTTGACTTTCTTTGGGCAGGGGGAGTCCTGGTGTGCGTCACTAGAAGTTGGTGATCTCAAGGTGCCTTTTCCAGAGACTCGTTGTTTTCTATATTTTGGTTACCACAGTCACATTTACAGCTTTACATGACACATCCTATGAATGGATGCTCTGTTATTCACTTGATGTTTTCTTGAACTGGTTAACTTTCTTTGATTAATATGGAAACTGATAGGGAAAATGTATATTTTTGACCTAAGTGTGAGTCTGCTCACCAAAATAATAGTTAGCAGCAGAAATGAACACAGTGAATAGGAAAAAAACAGTATAAATGGACACTGTCCAAGATAATGTGTCTGGACAGCAGTTGAATGCTGTCAAAGTCCCTGAGCCAGAGACCTCTGCACTGCTAATTAAAAAGGGAGATTAGCAAGTGTTAGACACTGTGATCAACAAACTCAACACCATAGTTAGCCATTCTTCTTAGCTTAAACTCAATGATTGAAAAAAAAATTAAAAATGAAAGCTTTCTATGTTCTATTATTTAGAGCTGCATATCTAGGACTTTGTTCATGTTTTGAAAAACACTGTGCTATCCAGTTTGTTAAATTTTATCATTCTCAATGCTGGCTGTGCTATAAATTCACCGGGGGAATCTTTAAAAAGTACCAGAAAGGCCTAGGCCACATCCCAAGACAATTAAGTCAGAATGAACTGGAAAAAGGAGACCCTCTAGGTGACTCTAATAAGCAGTTGGGGTGAAAATCTCCTTAAACCTCCTGGAATTTGACGTTCCTAAGCTTCATTCCTCTTGGAAATAGAAGGCTTGTGAAAACCACTCTGATCTCCCCCAACTCTGAAATTCCACAATTAGTGAATGAATGAAATAATTGTCAGGCTGGGCTGAATGTTGCTAGACTCAGGTGGACAGCAGCACTCCTCTACAGTTTCCTCCCAGGAGGGAGGCATGAAAACTAGGGTTTGTGAAGCAGGCAGCGTGTGCCTGGTTAAGGCTGATTCCCTTGACATTGCATTGTTTGGTGTGCTCATCGTAATTTAGAGATAGTCACTGAAGTCATTCAACAGTGATAAATTTGTATAAATGCATATAGAAACTTACTGTTAATCAACCTGTATCACACTAGGATTTCTGTTGATGGATGTGGTGATTCTTGCATATTTCAAGTCCAAGAGCTCATCCTCGAGAACAAATTAACTCAGGGATCAAATCTCACCATTTTGTTTTTCCCTATTGTGGATGAACAAAGTATAGTGAAAGTAGATCTGCCCCTTGTAGAATGGTATAGCTATGCATGGAAGAAAAGGGGTCCATTGATATGAAGGAATAAAAAGCTATTTTCTCATGGACACACAAACAATTGTGCTAAGTTCCTTAGGTTTACTTCTAGTACCAATTTGTTTTGCTACGTAATAGTTTACCCCAAAACTTAGTGGCTTAAATACAAAAACACTTATTGTGTTTGGGAAACAGCATGGAGGAGTAAAGACAGCTCTCACTGCTGCATGCTCACTGGGGAGGCATACTGGGGACTGGCAAGCTCATCTACAAGACTGGTTACTTGGTGTTGGCTGTTGGCTGGGAGTTCAGTGGGACTGATGGGCTGGGGACCCTGGTTCCTCTTGAGGTGAATCTTTGTACACTCTACTCTGGCTCCCTCATAGAATAGTGGCTCAGTTTCAGAGCCATTGTGCTTGTGGAACCAGGTAGAAGAGCATGCGTTTTTGGGGAGTTAGCCTCAGGAATCCAATGGCATTGCTCCTGGGGCTCTTTATTGGTCAGGAAAGTCACGAAGGTCTACTGGGTTTCAACAGGGGAGGAATGGCTTTATTGCTGGGTGGAGAGGTGTTTGTCAAAGTCATGCTGTAAGGAGAACACATTGGATAAAGCCAGCTATGGCCGCCATCTTTGGAAAACACGATCCGCTTCTCTACACGCTCCTTCTGCACCTGCCATACATCCAGTGCTTGGGACAGCTGACCTACAGGGACCATAGAAACAGGTTTCCATACCTTCTACTGTGGCTTTGGGGTCTCTCACATGGGGATCTGAGTGAGAGAAAGTAGTAACTTGTGGGTATGTACTTGCCAAGAGTCACCTTATGGGCTGGCCTGAACTGAATGTGCCAAGAACCTAAAATAGGTAAAAAAAAAAAAAAAAAAAAAAAGCAAAACCCTAGACTAGACATAGACACCCTTTCTTTTATGTCAGAAGCCTGTATATGGACCAGATAAAGGACTCCCAAGGGCTCAAAGAGAATAAAATTATACCCTCTCCCAGGAGAGTTGCTCCCAAAGAGATCACACTGTTTTCCTTACAATTGTAGTCGATTGTATTCCAGCGGTTTTCCAGATATTTCGGAAATATAGATTTTTTTCATCTCCAAGTCATATTGAAAAAGATGAAATAGGAAAGACTAGGTTTGATATTAAATGTGACTATCAATAGACTATTTTTTTATGATAAAGAACATGATCTAAAATTTTAAAGTTGGTATAAGAAAAAGGGTTTGTAAAATCAGAGTGTTTCTATAATAATTTTTTTTTTTTATTAAAAACCAACTACTTATATCAGAGGAAACATTTGGTATTTGGATATTTTTGGAGGCCGGTTCACAGTATTGTTGGGTCGGGGTACATAGGAGGATTAGAGGAACACTATAATGGTCAAAGGGAAGGGAGGGGAAGGGAAGGAGCAAGAGGAGAAAGGGGGGGAAGAAAAAGTGGTTGAATAAGATGGATATCATTATTCTAAATGCATGATTGAAGACTTGAATGCTACGAATATACTTTGTATACAAACTGTTTTGTGTAAAAAGATGCTCTATATGTGTAGTATGAACTGAAATACATACTACTACTATAAATAAAAATTTTAAAAAAAACCAACCACTTAAAATTTCTGGTGTTGGAGTCTAAATTTTTAAATCACCCCAAATGATCTATTTATTCTTCACTTGCATGTCTATGTTCTAATCAATTAAATGGGTATATTTAAATATCACACGTTACACAGTACAATGATTTTCTTTCTGAAATTAGAACATAAACTATAAGCCAGCCTGATTAAAAAATGGGCCAGTCACTCTGACTTCCCGTGTCCAGTTGTACGTAAGGAGTTTAGAAGTTGCCACTCTAACAACAGGTAAAAACGATTGAAGATCTGAATGGTACTTATATACTTTGTATACAAACTGTTGTATGTAAAAAGATGCTATATATGTGCATTATGAATTGTAATACATACTACTATTATAAATAAAAAAGAAAAAAATTAAAAAATTTAAAAAAGAAGTAAAAAAAATTATAAAAAAATTTAAACGCACTATAAAAAATTAGTTCTTCTTAGCTACAGCAAGGAAGTATGGTCACAGGGCAAACTGTGGCCCTCAACACAGGAGACATAACTGGGAAGATGCAGAAATCGACATGCAGAAGGCTCCCTGGAAACCTCTGCTGGGGAAGGGAACCTGAGCTGTCACTGGCAACCTGCTGGACGGTGTGAAGGGATAACTCTGGGGACTCAGTCATAGAGAGGGCTCAACAACCTCAGTGTTACCTCCAAGTCTACTAAGTCCTTGTGGTAAATACTGGAAAAAATTCCATGTGGTTCTGGCAGGAGCATTGAAAAGGAACACCCCAGACTGTTCCACTGTCCCTCACAAAGTCTGCCTTCAGTAGCAAGTGGCCAGTCTGAAAGTGGCCAGCTTGGTCTGATCAGAGCCTAACCTACTAGGGGGAGGAAAATATCAAACCCCACCTCCTCCAGTCCCATGTTAAGAAGGGAGAAAAGATGGAGAAGAACCAGGGAAGTTCACAGTCCAGGGGTGCTAGCTCACCCAAAAGATGAGCCCTAGCCACAGGAGTGGACACTTCCCCTCACACACATCTCGTCAGTCAGTCTCTTATTAAAGGCCTATTTACCTCAGTGCCACTTCCTAGTACATCACTTCTGCCTTTCACCAAAGTTACAGGCACAGAAAAAGGCAAAAATCCAACCAAAACAACAAAACTAAGGTTTGAGCAGATAAAACAATCAGGGTAGAAGTGTTGGAAGGATCAGACTAGGAATTGAAGAACATGAATAAAATGCTAAGTGATTCAGTGGGAAAAAAAAAATAACCACATGTGAACAAAGGGATGCTGCAAGCAAAAACATGGAGCTGTCAGGAAAAAATCAGAAAGCAGTAAATTCCAGACAAGATCATCAAGAATACAAACAATGATAAATACTGGAGAGGAGGAAGGGGAAAGGTACGCTCAGATTGTTGGTGGGTCTGCAAGTTAGTGCCATCGCTTTGCAAAGTAGCATGGAGATTCCTCAAAAGACTAGAAATGGACCCAACTGCTGATGAATGGAATCACCATGTGACCCAGCTGTCCCACTCCTTGGTGTTTTAACCAAAAGATCTAAAATCAGACACTATAGTGATACAGCCATATCAAAGTTTAGAGTCGCACAATTCACAATAGCCAAGTTATTGAATCAGCCAGCCAGTGTGCCTGTCAACAGATTAATGGGTAAGGAAAATGTGGTGTGTATATACATGATAAAGTTTTATTCAGCCTTGAAGAATGAAATTATGGCATTTTCTGGTAAATGGATGGAAATATGGAACATCATGCTAAGTGAAATAAGCTAGGATCAGAAAGTTGAGGTTTGAATATTTTTTTCATATATGTGGAAGCAACAGCAAAATAAAGGGAAAGAAAGGTGGGGGTGGATCCTATAAAAGCAGGGGGAAGATGAGCAGAGTAGAGGAAGGAGATTGAGAGGGAAGAAGGAGGAAGGATGGGAAAGGGAGCAAATGTGGAACGAAATTGACCAAATTATGATATGTGCATCTATGAATGTACCACAGTGAATTCTATGTCTATGTATATCTATAAAGCACCAATTAAAGAACAATAAATAAGTAACTAGAAGGAGCACCAGTAAAGTGGAGGAAGGGGCACAGAGAGGCAGGAGGGGAGGGGCAGAGGAAGGCCTGGACACTGAAATGGAGCAAACTATATTCCACACATGTATGTTTATGTCGAAATGGTCCCCAATATTATGTGCAACTATAATGCACTAATATAAATATTAAATCAAAAGGAAACTCCAGAGACCAAAGCACTATAACAGAAGTGGAGAAAGCCTTTAATGGGCTCATTAAAGAAGAGACAAAGCTGAGCAGGGGGAACCTCTGAGCCTGAGGACATGATGATAGCACTTGAAAAACACAAATGGACTGAAAGGAAACAGAACCATTTCCAAAGACTGTGTGGCACCACTACCGCAGGTGGAGAGTACGTGGGATGAAAATAGCAGAAAAATGTGGGAAGGAACTGGGGGTGGGGGAGATCAAAGTAATAAGGACTGAGAATTTCCTCAAATAAATTTCAGACACTGAACCACAGTGCTTTGTGAAAGACAGCCCCAAGCAGGGCAAATGCAAGAAGCAAAACACACCAAAGTATGCCTAGGCATATCCCATCCCAACTTCAGAAACCACAAATGGAGAAGAGCAAGTTATCTAAAGCACTGAGAGAAGCACTCTTCTACCTGGACTCCTGCAGCCAGTGAAATTATTCTTCAGAAATGAAGGAGCAAGGACTCTCAGGATTAAAAAAAAAAAAAAAAAAATTGGAGAGCTGGGTGTGGGGTGTGGTGACTCACACCAGCAATCCCAGTGGTTCAGGAGGCAGAGGCAGGAGGATCATGAGTTCAAAGCCAGCCTCAGAAACTTAGTGAGGCCCTAAGCAACTCAGTGAGACCCTGTCTCTAAATAAAATACAAAATAGGGCTGGGAATGTGGCTCAGCGGTCAAGTGCCTCTGAGTTTAATCCCTGGTACCATACCCCCCCCAAATTTGGAGAACGGGGTTCCAGGAGACTTGCCTTGCAAGAAAGGTTACAAGTTCCTGAGAGGGAAGGAAAAATGTATATCAGTCAGAATTCTCAATGTACAAAAAAGACAGGAAGAGTGCCAGAGAAGTATCAGTGGAGATAATACAAAATCTTGGTTTTCTCATTATTAATTTATTTACAAATAACACTTTGCTCAAATTGACAGTGACCATGTATTAGGTTAGGTACAATTATGTGTGTGTATGTGTGTGTGCATTTGTGCATATTGGTGCTTATGTGTGCTCACAGGCAAGTAAAATGAATGGCAATGACACAGAAAATGAAAGGGAAAATACGAGTTTTTTAAAAAAATTTAAGGACTTCTTTTATTAGATTTTTACTATTAGGTACTTTTTATTACAAGCACTAGCTATGAAATGAACTTGAAAATGGTCTCAAAGCACTTTGGAAATGGACTTGGATTAGTTAGTTATGTGTGTACATTGCAAACTTTAGAAGTACCAGTTAGAAAAATAAAAAAAAAATGCAGCATAATTAGTATGTTGGTATGGGTCCTAGTTTGTCTGGGTTTATTTCTCAAAGTATAGAGGCTAAGAAATCCAAGGTCAGGGTGTCTGGAGAGGGCTTTCTTTCAGGTTCATTGATGGTGCCTCTCTATATCCTCCAGTGGTAGAAGAAACAAGAGGCTCTCTTGGGTAATAAACTCATCCCATTATGGGAACAGTGCTTTGTTCCCATAATCTCACCACCTCTTCACCTCCTAGACCACTGCCATAGGAGTTAGGTCTTTCAACACACAAATTTCAGAGGAGAAAATAAATATTCAGCCCTTTGTCAACATGTTAAGAAATAATGAAAATAGAATCCTAAAGAATGTTCAATTAAGACCATGAAATTCAGATAATGTCTAGAAAACTAGAAAAAAATAAGAGACATAACCAATAGAAAATAGTGAGAAACATGGTAGGTATTAATTCAACTATGTGAGTAATGACTTTGAACAGCATAGTCTAAATGTATCCATTAGAAGACAGAAATTTTGGGCCTTGGGTTGTGGCTCAGCAGTACAGCGCTCACCTAGCACGTGCACAGCCCAGGTTCAATCCTCAGCACCACATAAAAATAAAGGCATTGTGTACAACTAAAAACAAATAAACAAATATTAAAAAAAGAAGACAGAGATTTTCAGAGTAGCTAAAAGTTAGAGCCAACTATATATTCTCTACAAGAAACATACCTTCTATATAAAGATATGTAGAAATTAAAAGTAAAGGAATCATGAAAGATACGCTGTGTTAACAGTAATAAAAGAACTCAAGAGTGGCCATGGTAAATTCAGTCAGAGCAGAAGAGGAAAGTCATCAGGAAAACCAGGGAATGTCATCAGTGCAGATGAGGACCACTACCTAATGATAAAGGGCCCAGAGTGCAAGCAGATATAATAACCCTAATGTGTGTGTACCTAACAAAAAATATGTAAAGCAAAAACTGAGATAACTGCTAGGCAAAAGAGAAAAATTGACTATGATATTTGGAGACTCAAATACTGCTCTGTCAGAAATGGACAGCTCCAGCAGGCAGAAGTTCAGAAAGGAGCTGGTTGAACTGCAAAGCTGTATCAATCGAATGGGTATAATGGCATCTGGGGGCTACCTCACCACCAACAGCAGATAATATCTTCTTCTCCAGTTCAAATGTAATATTCACCAGGACAGATCATATCTGGGACCTTAAAACATACCTCACCAGGGTTAAGAGCATAGAAAACAGACAACATAATGTAATTACTAGAAAGCAATAAAGGAAAGATGGCTGAAAAATCCCCCCAATTTTTGGAGATTAAACAACACACTTCTACGTAACTTATGGGTCAATGAAAAAAAAAATCTCAAGAGAAATTATTAAAAATATTCTGAACTAAATGCAAAAGAAAATAGAACTTATCAAAATTTGTGGGATGTAGTGAGAACAGTGCTTAGAGGAAAATTGATAACACTGACTGCATATGTCAGAAAAGAAGAAAGATCTACGATCAATAATGTAAGCTTCTACCTTAGAAAACTAGAAAATGAAGAGCAAATTAAATCCAAAGCAAGCAGAATAAAAGAAACAAACATAAGAGCAAAAACCAGTGAAATTGAAAACAGGAAGTCAGTGGAGAAAATCAACAAAACCAAAAGTTGGTTCCTGGAGAAGATCAATAAAATCAATAAGCCTCTAGCCAGCCTAACTATGAAAAAAAAAAAAAAAAAAAAAAAAAGAGGAAATACACAAATTATTACTATTGTGTATGAAAGTGAGGCCATCACTAAAAACATCACGGACATGAAAAGGAAAATGAAGGAATATTACAAACAACTCTCACCTATCAATTTGATAATCTAGATGAAATGGACCAATTCTTTAAAAAATGCAACCTGCCAAAACTCACCCAGAAAGAAGCAGACGGTCTGAATAGGTCTATATCTATTTATGAAATCGAATCAATAATTAACAATCTTACCAAATGGGTTCAGGTGCAGATGGGTTTATTGACGAATTTTAACAAACATTTAGTTAAGAAACTATAGCAGCAATTCCCTACAATCTCTTCCAGAAGATCCAGGCAGAAGAAATACTTCCCAACACATTCTAGGAGGTCAGCATTACCCTAATAACAACCAGACAAATGTATCAAAAGAAAACTATATAACACCAATATTCTTTAAGAACATAGATGGAAAATTCCTTAATATTAGCAAATTGAATTGAACAATGAATTTAAAAATTGTACACTATAATCAAGTGGACTTTGTGTCAAGACTGGTTTAACATTTAGAAATCTATTAATGGGCAATCCATCCACTAATGAAATGAAGAGGAAAACAACAGATGTAAGCAGAAAAAGCATTTGACAAAAATCTGGCACCTCTTCATGATAAAAGCTGTCAATAAACTAGGGATACAGGAGAACTTCTGCACCTTCATAAAGAATATCACAAACAACCCACAACTTAAATTGTGCTTTATGATAAGAAACTCCAAGTTCTAAGGCCAGGAACAAAGCAAGACTGGCTTTTTTTTTTTTTTTTTTTTTCAACATCATGTTAAGAACCCTAGCTAATAAAATAAGACAAGAAATGGAAATTTAAAAATATATAGACAGAGAAGCAGAAAATGCAAATCTGTTTATTTATGTGATTACCTCTGTATAAGATCCAAAATAATCAAAACGAAACTAGAACTAATAAGTAATATAGGAGGTAAGGTCGATATAAAAAGTCCAGTTGTTTTCCTAAATACCAGCAATGTACAAATGGGATTTTAAATGAAAACATGCTACCATTTATGCCAGCACCAGAAATACTGAAATACTTATGTTAAAATCTAACAAAATATGTACAAAATCTGAATGGAAAACTACAAGTCTAATGAAAGAAACCAAAGAACTTAATAAGCAGAGAGAGATTCTATGTTCATTGATACGGAGACTTGAAAAATATCCACATTTGGGGATAGTTGACATCCTGGATCTTAAATTCATATGTCAAGGCAAAAACCCAGAACAGCCCACTCAATACTGAGGAGAAACGAAGCTGGAACATGGAGACACCCAACTTCAATATTGATATTAAGGCTACAGAAATCAAGCCAGTATGGTAATGGTGAAAAGGACAGACAAGCGAATCAATGCAACAGCTGAGACAGCCCAGAAATAACCCACCAAATTCAGTCAACTGATATTTGACAAAGGAGCGAATGACGTACAACAGAGCAAAAACAGATAGCCTCTTCACAACATGGTCCTAGAAAAACTGGGTGTTGACATGAAAACAAATCCAGACACAGGCTGTATACTCTGATGAAAAATGAACTCAGTAGGAGTCGCACGCTTAAATGTAAAATGAAAATCTAGAAAAGTCCTAGACTATCATAAAGGGGAGAAACCTAGATGACCCTGATTTTGGTAAAGTTTTTATAGACGCCCAATCCATGAAAGAAACAACAAAGAAGCTAGGCTATATTACAATGAAAAAAAAAATACTCATGCTCTGTGCATGATGTCAAAAAATGAGAAGGCAAGCAGACTGGGATAAAGTTCTTGCAGAAGACACTTCTGATGAAGGACCTTTATGCAAAATATACAAAGAACCCTGAAAACTCAACAATTAAGAAAATGAATAATGCAATTAAAAAGTGGACAAAAGACCTAAACAGACTTCCCACTAAATATATGCAAATGGCAAGCAAACATATGAGCATATGTGCAACAGCCATTCCTCATTAGGGAACCGTGAATTGAAACATCAGTGAAGTACCACTACAATTCAGAAAACTAACACCAAGTACAGGCAAAGACATGCAGTAGCAGGAATCCTCACTCACTGATAATGGGAATGCAAAATGGAATAGCAATCTGGAAGGCATTTTATCTATTTCTTATAAACCTATTCTTACCATAGGATCCAGCATTTGCACTTCTTGGTATTTACCCAAATAAATTGAAAACCTATGTCCTTGTATCATACCACTGTTTGGCATCACTACCATACATTAAAGAACAAAAATAAATCCTAAAAAAACAACAAAAAAACAAAACAAAACAAAACAAAACCCCACATGTTGATGTTTATAGCTGCTTTATTCAGATTTGCCAAAACTCAGAAGCAATGAAGATATTCTTCAACAGATGAGTGGATAAATAACTGGGGTATACCTGGAGAACGGAAAATTATTTTGTGCTAAGAAGGAATGAGCTGGCAAGCCATGAAGGACGAGACATGGAGGAATCTCAAATGCCTGTAATTAAGTGAAGGGTGCCAATCTGAAAAGACTAGATGCTACATGATTCCAACTGCATGATGTGGTTGCCAGGGGTTAGAGGAATGAACAGGCAATTTTGTGAGGCAGGAAATGATCAGTACATATTGGAATTGGTGCATAAATGGAAGATTTCCTGCTGTGCTCCAAAAAGAATGCTGTCCAGTGATATCGGAAACAGATGAGATGGAAGTCTGATCTACACAACTGCAAATTTCATTACTTGGTCTTCAGCAAAAACAAAAACATACCAAAAAAAATTTTTTTTAAACCCCAAAATAAAAATAAATAAATAAATACATTCCTGTGTAGCTAATGGTTTTTTTAATGCAATAGGTGTTTTGTTTCTGCAACTTTTGAATGTAATTCTCTATTTCTAGATTTTAAAAAAATCAGCCACCTTCTATATAATCAGGCACTTCTGCGTGTGTGTGTGTGTGTTGTGTGTATACATGCATGTATGTGAATGTATGTATGTGAATTTCTCTTCATAGGGAAAAAAATAAAGCTTCTTTTTTGTCCCTTCTGTCTGAAAGAGTAATCTTGCATTTCATTAGAGGTAGTACTAACTGTAGTATTTGGAGGACTCTTAGTATCCAAATCACTAATAAGCAACTGGAGAGATTCTTGAGAAATTGGCAATAAGAAGATATTGTTTTTCAACCATCTGTCTGCTAAAACTTTAAAAAGAAAAATCAAGGAAAAAACCCTGCACAGAAAAGAACACAGGGAGCCACCACTCACGGGAGCAGGAATTGTTAAAGCTTTTCTGGAGAACAATTCAAAAGCAGTCCTACTGTCCTAACAATAGGAGCTAACCTGCACTGTCCTTAGAACCTTCTACATACCTCTGAATAAAACAGTATTATCTCCTCAGTTTCACAGATGAGAAATCTGAGGCCAAGAGAATTGATGACCAACAGCATATAGGAGAATGAAATAGCTTCCAAAAGCTGGATCTCCACTTCGGTTTTTAACAAGGAGTCTGTTTGCGTGTTAACTCCAACCTGGTCCAGCAGTTGTCTACCTGAGCAGACATGCCCAGGACCCCAGAACTATCTACAAGGGTCAATAAACTTCTTTCAAATACTATTGACTATTTTATCCTCGCTTCCTTTTCTAAACCATTCTCAGAATAATTTAAAGTGAGGTAAGATTGGTTCATTTACTTAAACTGAGATCAGATTTAAAACCACAGAAAAACCTGAGAAAAATTGAAATCTGACAATATATACCTGTTTTGTTTAATCTAAGAATCTTGAAATGTTAATGCTTCTTTCCCTGTTTCTTATTAATCATTTACTTGTATTAAGAAAGTATTGTAGTTTATTTAGGCCTCATCAACTTCTTGTGCAAATGATTAACATGCATATTATTTCTCTTTTGAAGGAAGTTTTTATCCTTCCTATTACACTTTCTGATGGGTTGTTGTTGATACATAAATAAACTATTACAGTTTGTATAGTTACTTTGTACTGAACATGGTAGCTGACTGAATTTTGATTAGTTTTTTTAAATGTTATAATTGGTACTATTGAGTACTGAGTAGCCCTAATATCATTATGTCCTTAAGTAATTATAATTTTGTTTCCTTATTTCAAAGGCTACCTTTTATTCATGTTTATACTTTATTAAATTGGCTTAGACATCTCCAAATGGTTTTATTCATGACATTTGTAAAAAAAAATCCTTGTTTTATTGCTGAGTTAGGTAAAAGTATTTCTATTACTTTCCTTTAAAGATAATTTTGAAGTAGAGAGAAATAATCTTCTTATACCTATTTTAATGTGAACTGAAAGCTCAGCCATTGGTTATTAATTTTATTGAATATCTAATAAGAAAATCATGAACTATTTTATGAGTTATATCAATACAGATGTATCTATATTTTCTGGGATATCTAGTAGCTTATGAAGGGCGATTCCTTTAACATATAACGTTGAGTCTGAACTGGTAAAATTTCACTTAGGTCTTCATAGTATATTCATGGAATTTTTTTGCATTTACTAATTTATATGTTCCCAGGATTTGTCCTCAAGAATATGCTAGCCTTAAAAAATAAACAGAAAAAAAATTAACTTTAACTTTTTATGTTGTCATAAAGTACATAATATAAACACTTGTCTGTTTCTTTAAAAGTTAAAAAAAGAATCAGTAAAATTATCTAGCTCTAGTGAACATATAATTTTAATTTTTTTAATAAACATTTATATTTTGATAATTTATATTTTTCCAGAAATTCTCCAACTAATTGAATTGTCACACATAAAACAAACAGAAATTCTCTGATTTAATGTTTCTTTCTTATCTGTTATATTCTCTTTCTCACTCCTAACTTTACTATTTTTCTTTGATATTTCCAAGATGTTATCTTGCACTTTTCGAGATCATATCAATTCCATCTCCTTTCCATGCATTTGTTTTGTAATTTGTTACTTAAATTTTACTAAGGTGTAAAAAAATGAAAATGAATGTGCATTGTCCTTTGGAAGGAAAAATTGTTCATGTGTGTCTGTTTCTTCAATTAATGGTAGCATCAAATTGTCCTTTTATAACATTGGTCCAATTGATCTTCTGGTGTTTGAAAAAAAAGCTCTCAACGTGTACACAGAATATTGTTTCTCATTACTTCTTTCCTTTGATCTGATATAGTTTAACGGTATATTATTTGCAGCATTGTGGTTTCTGATTATTATAACTTCATGGGATGGAGAAAATTTTCCAAAATATATTTATTCTCTTTCTGCCCTTTGGGTTTGTCATGCATTATTCTTTGTTTGAAATTAGCATTTGTTTCTCTCTTTTGTTGCATTTGCCTGATAAATATTTGCACATCTCTTCATTTACATCCTTCCCTTGATAGTCTTATTTTTATTGTAACTCTGCTGTTTTTATGGGTCTTAGTACAATACGTTACACAGTGCTTGGTTTGTTTCTTGGTTATCTTGTTGTAAATTCAAATTTATTTTGCAGGGTTTCCACTGGGGGTGGATATGGAACATTCATCTTAATAAATACTATACATGAGAAACATAGTCCTGGGAATTCAACTGTACTCTAAGCAAGGACTGAGCCTCTGCATGTGTGGTTGAGAAAACGCTGAGTTAGGGAAATAAGCAGCAAGTGTGTTTGCATTTGCTTTTTCTGACTGGAATTGGGAACCCTGATTTTTACCCTATAACAGCAGTATGGGAGGTGCTATGCTTTGTGGAAGTGTATGTAAGGTAAATAATAACAGCATCTCTGGTAAATCCAATTTTGTGGGCCATTACCGGGAACATTCTCTTAATGATCTTTCTAGGTCAGCTAATACCTTTAATTTGGACAAGATATAAAATTTACAATACTACTAAGGGACATGTTTAGAAACTCAAAGTGTCACAAAAGTGCCACAGGTCCATATTTAAAATCTACAAATGATCTTTTACCTGGTTTTGTAAAGAATGACTGGTTTTAAAAAATTTAAGTTCTCACACCCAAATAGTTCAAGCCAAAGTGACCACATTGTATCATCACATGCCATTTATCATTTTCAAAGATATTCCTCTCTACTACTGAGAGCTGGAAAATACTTCAAGCATCAAGCTCACGAGTAGCTGCTGTAACTGGAGTGAGACTGTGTTGCCTGTGGAAATCAATCAAATTGAAGTGAGCCGGTTAAGTGAATGGTGGATTGCTTGTCACTGCTAAAATTCTTACTACTTCCAGTGACTTCTTTCCACACACATTCTAATTCATCACAGATCCAATCCCACAAGTGTTGGGAAAACCGCACAGCATGGCTTTTGACATTCTTCATTGCTAAAGCACCTACCTACACAATCCAATGATTCTCAGAGCATACACAGTGAACTCCTAGTGTGTTTGGGTTTGAATGCTTTTATCCACAGTGAGCTCCTATCACAAAAGGAGTCTTATACCCAGTATTTAGCTGATTAAACATGTCAAAAATATCTTTGAATATCCCTAAGCTCAGACTTCAATCTCCAGGTCCCAGGTGTTTAGATACCAGCCAATGTTTCTTTGAACATTGGACAACTACTTCCCTTTTCCTACTTGTGGAAAATAAGCTGCATTTAAAGTAGGAAAAGAAAGGTGTTACACAGGTGTAAAGAATGGAATCTCTTTTTCTCCCCCAGCCCTCTGCAGGCAGAGTGCATACAATGGCTGGTTAAACATGGGATATTACCATATCCATATTGCTTGACCTGTGTCTTTCTTCTACTTTGCATATGGCAGACCAACTGCACATGTGCTAATATATATTAAATTAATATATATTAAAATGTCCTCTGATTCCATATTCATTGCAGCGTGCACATTAATACGTAGACAGTCTGCTTGCCTTTATTTTTCCAGTATGTTCATAGATATATTCCTTGTTTTCCAAAATAGCAAAATGTGATCAAAGAAGCGGTTGAGTGGTGAAGTTCCCCAGACAGGTGGATAGTAAGAGCCAAGTTATATATATATATGCTAATATATTCTCTGAATACACAATGCTATAAGGGCTTATGCAGACATAGGAAAACAGGAGAGAAAGCTGTATTCTAGAGACCAGTGTGTACCAGATCTCAGGAACCAGGGGACAAGGCAAATACAAACATTGATGTGAAAAGAGATCAGATAATAAGGAGCATAGACTCAGGAGATCCGCTCACCCACAGGTATCTTTGAGTAGGTAATAGTGCTCTAGAACTCTGGTGCCTCTGAACACACATCCCACTTCTTAAATCACCCACACCAAACCTTTGAAGACATACTTGGCACACAGTCAGCTTAAGTGGAAGACTTTGGCTGCTGATTTAATTAAATGACTTCAGTGTGTCCCATGGGCACAGGCTGAAGCACTTCTTTGGACCTAGCCTTCTCCTTTGTGCCAATTTTCTGTAGACACTTGGTTTAATAAGCTTTTCTGAATATATAATTCTGACCTTGCAGAAACCTGTGACTAGTATTGTCAAACTCCTTTGGCACAAAGCACAAGTCTAACTAATACATCTGGTCTAAATTATTGGAGTTTTCTGAATTTATGAATTTTTTCCTAAAAGATATGTACTTTCAAAAATGAATAAGCAATGACTACCTAGTATAGTCCCAAAGACAACTGACTGAATTGGTTCAAAGTGGGGAATTTTCTATGACCTAAACCACCTCTCCATTTCAAAAACTTGGCTCTTACTATTCACCTGTCTGGGCAACTTCACCACTCAACAGCTTCTTTGATCACATTTAGCTATTTTGGAAAACAAGGAATATATCTACAAACATACTGGAAAAAATAAAGGCAAGCAGACTGTCTAGATATTAATGTGCACGCTGCAATGAATACAGAATCAGAGGACAAGAGCTGTTATATAATTCCCTTCTCATGAAACAGAAAACAGATTTACTTAATTGCTTGTGCTTAAGGGCAATGTCATCTTGCATGGCTTACTGTTTTATACTGATGGGAGAATATTAAGTTACTAATGGCATAAGTCTATAGAAAAATTCATAGGCCATGAACTAGCATGTTAGGGAAGGACCAGAATTGGCGAGCAATGGCATTAATTTATGAAACTCCACGTTTCGGACGCTTGACTCTTCACAGAGATGACTTTATGCCTTCTGCAAAGCCCATCAGTGCCATGTAAATCAGGAGAGTTAAATTACATTATCAACCCTGAGGTTCTTAACTACAAGTTCCTCTTCTAGAGAGCAGCTATCAAGTTCAGCCTTTGAACCTTTCTTTGTGGCTGTGGGCTGCATGTTACAGACAAACTGCTTTGGATCTTCAGTCTTGCAATACACATTTACTCAGCATTAAATAAGACAGACAGTACCGTATTGGATGGAATATTACCAACAGCTTACAGTCCAGCTGATAAATCTGAAGCATAATCACCTACATTATTTGGCAAAAATGATTAATATTTCCAACTGAATTTTTTAAAAAAATTAGATATAGATGGACACAATACCTTTATTTTATTTGTTTATTTTTATGCAGTGCTGAGGATCGAACCTAGGGCGTCACACATGCCAGGCAAGGGCTCCGCCACTGAGCCACACCCCTAGTCCCTCAAACTGAATTTATTTATTTGCTTTAGTTGTACACAATGCGTTTTATTTTTACGTGGTGCTGAGGATTGAACCAGGGCAGTGCACATGCTAGGCGAACGCTCTACCGCTGAGCCACAACCCCAGCCTGAATTCTTGATTTAAGAATTAAGTTGGGAAAAGAGCTGGTCTAGAGAAGAAGGCTTTCCCACCCTGGGTAAAGGACCTTCAGGGGAGTGACATGTGAGGTTTTTATCCCTCCCACACCTTTCATCCAAGAAGGAGAAATTGCAAAAGACTCTGACTATGGAGCAGGGGGTCAGCTGAGAATATTGGCACAAGCCTTTTCCAGTCATGATGAAAGAAACCAGTCACAATTTTAAAAAGTGGGAGGCATTTAAACTAATAGTAAAAGAGAAGCTAAGGGACTATACCAAGTAATAATGTTCTCCAAAGCTTTGATCCAGTGAGAACAATTAGAAAACTAGTACTTCTAAACCCAAATAAAGCAAGCAAACAAATAAACAAACAAACAAACAAACAAAAACAAAACCAGAAAACAGAAACGGTACTGAAATTGAACTTAATTCTAGCTAGGTGCCTAACATCTCAGTTTTCAATTTTCTTTTAAATTTTTTCTCTTTTTCATACTAATATCCTGGGATTGCCTTAGCAAAACCTCAAAGTGGATGGCTTAAAGCAACAGATGTATGTCGTCTCATGGTCCTGGCAGCCTGAGGTCTGAAATCTGGGTGCTGGTATGGCCCTACCCCCTCCAGAACCTCTAGGTCTGGATCGCTCCTTGCCTGTTCTGGCTTCTGGTGCCCCAGGCACTGCTGGGTCTGTGCAGCATAACTGCAACTCTGTCTCCATGTTCCCTTGACCTTCTCTCCCCTGTGTGTCTGCACCTCTCTGTGCCTCTGTGGACACAGCCTTCTGTTTATAAGGACACCAATTACACTGGATGGGGGCCCAGCCTACTCAGGATGACCTCAGATTGATTTTACTAAATTATTTTTGCAATAACCCCTTATTTCCAAATAACGGTCATCTTCAGAGGCCCTGGGCATTAGGACCTTAAAACATATGAGAGAGGACACCATCCAATTCCTAGCACCATCCTTTAAAGCTGTGTAAGATCCTGATACGGTAATATACCCGGATAGGCATATACATTATTTAATAAGGTGTTGCCAAATGAATGCATCTGAATTGACCCTGATATGGTTTTCTGCTTTAATGGATGCCTACGTGATAAATGCATAAGACAAACCCAGGCTTGGCATCTCCCATACAGTAGGAAGTTACCCTGAGTCAAGGCACTGGGATGGCAAGTTGGCTGGTCCTGCTCTCCTAGAGTCACACACACACACAACCAGTCGGTGGTCAGCCTTGGAGGTTCACCAACACTAAGCCATTATCCAAGTGTCAATTTTTCCTTGAAATCTCTCATTTTTTAATTTTTTATTTACATGGAACCATCACCAATGAGGAGGTACATTGGAAGGGAACCCCGGAGAAGACACAGATCTGGGCTTGAAGCTCCACCAGTGACTAGATGAGGGATGCTCAGAAAGTTTTTGCATTTCTCAAGTCCTCAATTTGCAAAATGAAGAGCCTTATGCTGTTGTCTGGAGCAGCTACAAGGAGCACTGGGATGAGGCACTCGGACGAAATACTTATCAAATGTAACTTACCCTCCTGTTCATCATAAAGATGTCCTGCTCAAAGTAAACACCTGAGAGTGCGTTCACCTCTCATGAAGAATAGCATTTAACATAAGCACAACATGCATCAGTTTTAATTAAAATTACAGGTTGAAGTAAATGTGCTCAATTTCTGGTAATTACACAACAACATTAGATCAAAACAGAATTGAGACACGAGATTCACTAATTTCATACACATTTCTAGGGCCTCACCTATGGGCCTGATATATTTTTTTTAAAGACCACATGTCACAGATTTGAGCAACAAAGGATGACAAAGGATGACAAAAGTGTCACAGCTTACCCCACCGACTTTCTCGAAGTGAGATCCATCTTTCTTAAAATCCGTGAGGGCCCCATTGAAATACCAGGTGAACATAATGTCTAACAGGGGATCGTGTTGCGCCTGGCAGGGCAAAATGACGCTCTCACCCACAGACACGTCCATGTTAGATGGCGCCAGTGTTATCCTAGTTGGTTCTATTGGGGAGATAATTCATAAGTAAAACTTTAGCATTTCTGTTGTGATGAAAGCCATTTGTACAGGCAAATTCTTCATCCACCCTAGAGTGTGTGCACTTGTACATGCTTAGGTATACACACACATCTATGCAATGAAAAGTTTCCACGGCTAAAATAGATGTTTTGATGCAGTCCTAGAATACATTTCACCGGATCCTCCAATTCTTGTGAAAAGAATTAGCATATCTGAGTTCACAGGTTATAAAAGTTTAAAATGAAAGTCACCAGGAAGCACGAGTTGTAATACGACTGACAAAATCTATTTCAACTTAGTTTTATGGTTTTGTGAAATACAGGGGGAGAAACAGAAACTACTGTGTTTTCACCAACTTTCAGGGGCTAACAAACACATTAACATCAAAATTCGAATAGGCTCAAACCTTTGATGTGTGCCTGGATTTGAGAAGCTATGCAAATGATGCTTAGAATAAGCAACCTGAGAGGGCACTCTGCTAAAATGTTAACTAATGTCTTTTTTTCCCCCAGTGGAAACATCCATGGCACATTCTGCCTGCCCTTACCATGCACCTTCCGTCTTTTCTGAATTAAATTTCCTCGATCCAATTTTCCCAGTGCCATTCCCCTTGATGTTACACCATGTAGTGGCAAATGTCTTCAAAAGTCACTTGCATATGTGGTCTGTACTTGTTTGATTAAATGGCCTCTTTAACCCAGTACAGTTGGGCATAGGTCTCCCTGACCCACCTGTCCTCATCAAGGTCCTCTGCTATGATAGCCAATGATAAAGTCTTGGTCTCATTATTTGAACCTCTCAGCTCTGTCACACTTGATTGCTGGTTCTCCCTGGTACTCTTTCCACAGCTGGTTTCTGGAACATCACATTCCTTCAGTTTTATTTACTGTCCTGGTCACTCCTTTTTCTGTGTCTCTCTTTATGGTCTCTCTTCTGTTACTACATTTTTTTTTTTTCCAGATGTTGCAGCCAGATTGCCCTCACATCCTGTTACTATATTTCTTAATGTACAATGAATGTGTCAAGCTCCGTTTTTTTTCCCCCTAATTTGATCTCAGATGGTGTTTTGACTTCAAGTCCTCATCTATATGCCAACAGTTGTCCAAAGTATCTCCCTCCTTGATTTACCCAAGTCCAAGTTCATCTATCCAACCATCTACTCGCTGTCTCCACTTAGGTGTCAGTCACCCTTAGTTCCCATAAGGTACATTGTAGGATTAGATTCTTGACTCTTGAATTTAGGTAGAGCGAAATGCGATGCTTTGACTGATGAAATGTATGTAGGAGTTGCATAAGGCACCAACAGGCAGAATTCTGCAGGAACTAAAGGCAATGTATGTATCTCCTTCCTGTTCTGTGGTGACGTGCACTGTCCCAGATGGTGGAGACACTGGGGGTCTTTGTTCCTGAATGAGCAGGCAACGCTGACTCACTGAGGACTTGCAGTATGCCTGAGAAGTAAATCCAGGCTATTTTAATCCACTGAGATTTTGGCAAATCCGTGAGTTGCTTTACAGAGAAAGATCTTAACGATATTCTAAACATCTAAACTAGGCTCATGCTCTTCTTTCACCCCAAAGCTTTGACACCCACAGCCTGAGCAATCTTCGCTGCTCTGCCATTTTTCCATTTGTTCACCACACACCCTGCAGTCCCTTGTGACTCCTTCCTGAGACCTTAAATCCAATTTGTAAACACCTTCTCTTTCAGACCGTGCACACAGAATATATGCAGAATCTAATCCCATCCCAGTGACTCCTCAGCTGCCAGTCTCATTTGGATCATTGTCATCTCCTGCCTGGTTAATTAAGCCATGGGCTCCTGAGACTTTAAAAAGCAGCTAGAGTCATCCTTTCACATCACTTCATTTCTCTGCTAAAAACCTTGCACTAGGTTCCACTTTTCAATCTAAATGAAAACTGAAGTCTACAAGGTCTACAACTTGTCCACATAACTGCACCCTAGAAATCTCCTGGTGAACACCTTCATCTCCCTGGAGTCTCTGTACCAAACTCTCCATCTCAGTGAGGTCTAATGCACTTATCTTGATTCATGCTCTAACTCATCTTTCTTCATATATTCTCTTTACTTTCTCAATTGTTTGCAATTTATTTCTTTCTAATGTTCTCCTTGTTTCTTCATCCTAATTTTCTTTTCCCTATCTTGGGTAGAATGTAAGAAGGATGAGCATAGATTCTTTTTCAAAGTTTCTACTGATCCAGCTCAAACATTGGGTACATAGTTGGTGCTCAATTTTTTCCTGAATGGATAAATGAACAAAATTAACCCACAACTAAAATCAAATCTTACTGATACCAACAGGTATTTTATAAATTTGAACATCTCCAGAAAAGACCAATTTTAATGAAAAAGAGAGTATACCCAAAGATCTGACATAACAGGAGAACATAAAATAAAAGGAGATTATCAATATATGCCATTTTCCCCATCATTCCAGCACAGGAACCAAGGTGGCCCCTGCCATGTCCACTGTACTGTGCTATAGAAGTGTTCAGTGTCATGCTCTTGACCATCACTTGTAAAAAACACAAGTACAAACACAGTTTCTACCTTCACAATGTACTGCATTTTGTGAAAAATACATGGCCAATTTCTTTAACCATAATAATATATATATGTCATGAAACACATCCCTGATAAACCCATCTTGACAAAACACACCCACCTGTGACGACCAAGTGTGTTGTCCCGTTGGCTTTTCCAAACTGGTTTTCTGCTGTGCAGGTATAGGTTCCTGAATCAGCCTTTGTCACATTGTCTATTTTGAGTCCTCCATCTTTTAAAAAGGAAATTCTAAAGGAAATGTACGTTTGATCAATAAATGTGTAATATTAAACCTTTTTTTCAAAAGATAAATAGCAATTTTTTTGCAGAATGTATTATCTTATGCTAATACTTTTAAGGTATGATAAACTAAGCCTTGACCTTTTGGGAATAAAGAAAATGAAAAGAAAATACACACATATAGACAGAGTTGAATAAGAAAAGATGCTCTACCAAGTTGAATTTTGCATGATGCTTTTTAAAATATTTTTTTTTAGTTGTAAGTGGACACAATACCCCCATTTTATTTATGTGGTCCTGAGGATCAAACCCAGGGCCTCACACATGTGAGATGAGAGCTCTACCGCTGAGCCATAGCCCCAGCCCCTGCTTGATGTTTTTATGCAGTATTACTTAACAGCATTACTTAACATTGCACCTAATTTTGTAAACGCCTTTATCAAATAAGTGTGAAATGTTTTTCAAAAATATATATTGTGGTAGATTACTCATGGGGTAGCCTTGTAAGTTTTC
Source organism: Tamias sibiricus (assembly GCA_025594165.1). Lineage (NCBI taxonomy): Eukaryota > Metazoa > Chordata > Mammalia > Rodentia > Sciuridae > Tamias > Tamias sibiricus. The sequence goes on from CM046675.1 coordinate 12,173,281, forward strand.
AGAAAATAAATAGCAGACATGACATCATTTCCCTTAAATTTGAAACAATATGTGAAAACCAAGAAACCTGTTTGTCTTTCATTATGAACTAGGAAAGTCATAGTTGACTTAATAAGATTTTAAATTTTAAAAAATAAAAATTGTGTAATCACCTATGAGCTATTGTAAAGATTCTGAAAACTTCAATTAATATTACTTTTAAGTTTTTGAGCATTCATTTGAAACACTTAAAAGTTTTAGCATCTCACTATTTGATCAAGGAAATATTAAAAGTGTCTTATATGCAACAGGCACTAGGAAAGTCCCTGGGATTTTTATCTGTGGATAAAAAGTCTCCATCTTTGTGGAAATAACAGTCTATTGAGAGTCACAGACACTAATCCACTAAGTAAATTACTTTTCAAGTAAATGTGTAAAGTTCAGAGATTTGAGAAGTATTCTGAAGGAGAAAGAGAGGGTGAAGGAGAATTACTTTATGTGAACTTCCAAGGTAGGGGGTTTCAGAAGTCCTCTTACAAGGGGAGTCAATTGCACCAAGCAAGAACAAGATAGGATTAACATCTCATCAGTCTGATCCTTGTACCATTGTTGTCCAACTTGTCTACTCATAATTATATTCTTTCTCATTGAATTCCTAAAATCATTATATCTGTACTATCTACTGACAACTGAGAATGGCTTTTATCTTTCATGATTCATATTCTTAATGCATGAGTGTTGCATCTATGCAAATGGATGGCAAACTTCTTAAAATGCTTTGGAGCCCCAGTGTCAGCATGGTTAATACACATTTCCACTTTTTGGGCCATCCAGTAGAACAGACAGGTAAGATATGACAAGGACATTAGAATAGAATGGAGGATATCAACTCAGGCTTTAAATATTATCTTATTTGTTGCAAGATTTTTAGGTGTGTAATATCATTGTGACTACAGTGTCACAAAAAAGTCACTCTGAGTAGAGTTTATGTATCAAATAATGTATGCAGCATTGATTTTGTATTGTCCTTGAATAGCCTGTGATCTACTTTCATTGGCATCCTCCTACCTTTTCTCGAGTAACCAGGTCCTGGGAGAATTAGCACCAGTGCGCAGGGGGCTGTTCATGATCCTGGATCCTAAGGAGAGCTGTCCATGAATGTTTGCTAGTCATATGCTATTTTTCTTAACTATATCAAGGTAGGTTAAAAACAAGAGTTTGGGATATTTGGCCTAGTAAGAAAAATCAAGGAACAAGAATATTGTATTTCAAATTGGAGAAATTACAAAAACAAAAACAAAAACAAAAACAAACAAACAAACAAAAAAACCCTTAAAAAACTCCAAGAACTTTCCTAGAAATCAATAGAAAAGCACATTGTATTCCATTTCCCATATGAACTGTGACCATTTTGTTTGGTATAAAACAAAAGCCCATTTTGTTTCAGAAAGGTAATCAAAGAACTTTATAAAAATACCTTTATATCTTAGTCTCCCAGAAAGCAAAGACTTTTTAAAATGATTATGCAATAATAACTGAATTCCCTGCAGAGTAGAAAGATGAATGAAAACTTAGGATGTGGAGATGTAGATCAGGAGTTTTGAGAAACATGGGTTGTGAACGTAAGTATAAATTATGCCTCTCTCCCTCCACCTGCCCAATCCTTGCTGAGACTCTCCTCTCTGGTACCACACTGACTGCAGGAAGAAGACCATGTCCTCACTCTGAAAACCTAGAAATGATTTACCTAAAGTCAAGTCAAAATTACTATTTCTATTAAAGAAAAAGCAAATGGAGAGGGAGAGACTAAAGATAAAGCAAGAAACAGATTGAGGAATGGAAGAAAAGAAAGAAATGGGATATTTGATCTAGAAACCTCTCGGAGGAAAAAGAAACTGTAATCAAGGACACAGCTCCCAGCACATTCTGGTTGCTAATCCCATCAATAAAATTTGAGGGCCGTGCCACCCAAAGAGAATATCTCATGATCCAAAACACAGCTTTACAAATGTCACCCATGAAAAGAAAAATGCAGATTTGCTGGAGGCTTTACATATGTAAAGACAGGAAGCTGGTCAATGATATCAGAAGGTTAGGAAGACATTTAAACAGCAAAGGCAAACTCATCTGCTAGGAATTACAGGATGGGGACAGAACTGGAAACTCCGGAAACCTGGAATATGCCCCTGATGGATTAGTAAGCTTTCAAAGAAAAAAAATGCCTCCTGTTGACTGATCAAATGTTGAGCTTTCATTTAGAGCTTCTGACTTTGATATCACAAAAGTAAGATAGGAAATTCCAGTTATCTCTTCATGCTATGAATTAATAAATTTCCACCAAAAATACGGAGTTATTTGGAATATTGGGAGAAGTAGAAGTCCTTCATTATATTAGGTTGAGTAATTAAAGTTACTCAAGTTAAAAATTGGGCAAACCTGTCTTCATGGCCACGTTGACATGAGGCACAATTTCATAGGCCAGGAGTAACATTGTAGGAATCACACAAGGACTCCAAAACAAACATAATGACTCTTAAAGAATGTAAACTCTGTATGTATCATAAAAATTGAGCTAATTGGTTATTTTCTTCCTAAATTGGTTCTTCCAGTAAGTTCTAAGAGGCCCAGAGGGCATTTTGCACAACATAAAAATAAACAATATTCAGTAAATGGGTGAAGTAATTGTTTCTCAACAGAAAACCTTCAATAAGCCAAGCCTCCCTACAGAGATTCGAAGTGAAAATTTTATACCACTTCACTATAAATGAAATTGCTTTCAAAGCTTTCTGGGAACAGGTTTTTCTGCAAACAGAGCTGAAAATATAGATAACAATGACAGACTCTAGTCTTGGCACAGAAGGTTAAATAAAGATTTCTGAGATTAACATTCAGAAACATGGTACTCTGGTTTGCTTTGAGTAATGGGCAAGTTAAATCATTGTGGCATTTTAACTTCTTGATCAGTTTCATACTATACCTTTATGTGTAATTTTTATTGGCCTTTCCTGTTGTAGCAAGAGGTTAATTATTTCCCTTAACTTTATGCAGTCTGCAGTTGGTTTGGGAAAAGTCAACGTAATTGCTCTAAGCTGCTCTAATGATCCATGCTGTAATTCAGTGATGGCATTGAATTTATGACTTTTAAAAAACACTGTTTGCTCAGAAAGTATAGTGTTGTCTAGGCAACACTGACCTGTGCTTTAGGATGGCATTTAAGCATCTATAATAACAGTGTGTTCCAGAACACCAAAAGTATGGTTTGCTCCCTATGCAAAGCAGGATGTTTGAAGACACTGGATTCCCTTTGCCTGTGTTCTGAATGAGATGGCAACTTATTCAACTTGGATTTAACAAACACACTGCCACTCCACCTTTATTCAAACAATGCCTCTCAGCAGAGATGAGACCACATGAAGTCAAACTGACTAAACTGCTGTACAGAAAATGACAATGCTATTTTGGGCTGTACCTTCTGAGATTGTATTCTAAGGGGTGGATGCATACAATTAGCTCCAAGAGCAAAGTACTCACCATGCATGTGCTACAGGATAATGACAGTCAAGGAAAGGAACTATGTATGGATAAAATGCAGACAAAATAAACACCAGAGAAAAAGACAGTGTATCCTCTCACGTACAACTACTCTCACGCCTACAAGTTTGGCAGAAGCACTGTCCCCTGAGCAGTTCAAAGATCACCTGCAGACAGTGCTTAGAAAAATAATACCATACTTTTCATTATTTTTGGTCTTTCATTTTATAAATCCAACAGTGTTGGCTAAGTGATTCATTAGTCAGACAATCTACTAGGAAAAGAGAAGCAGAAGGGGGGTTGAGTCAGCTGTTAATTATTGTATCTTTGAGTAAAGCAGCAGGGTAATGAGAAGTGGCTCTGTGGATTTGCTGGACACACGTGTTCCATGGAGCAGGTACGTGAGGTCCTAGAAGAGATGGAGGTTGGCTTCACTCTGCAGCTGGGGAAATGCTGAATTCAGACCAACAGACAGGCCTTCGTATTCATAAGGATGGGACTGACAATAAAAGGTCATTTGCTTCACTTCTATTCAGTCTAGAATTTCTGAATGCATATTATCAGGTCAAATATATCTGGAGCTAAATGTATTTATATGAAAGTGATGATAATTTTCTCTCTAGAGGACTCAAATCTATAGGGGAAAGAATGGGGGGGGGGGCTTTAAAGGGGATTTCCTGTCTAAATGATTACATACAGCAGTGCACCTGATTCATTCATGAGGCCCAGGCAATTAGTCACTTGAAATATTTGCATCTGCAAACAAAAGAATATCCACAAAAATCACAAATACTCAAATATTAGGTGATCATACAAACAAATAAAAATCCAAGACAAATAAGATAAATAATGGGATGATGGCTTATGTACTGAAAGAAAACTTCAAAGAGTGTGAGAATTAAGACTCAGAGGGTCCCCACCCTGGGCTCTATTCTTCTCTGTCCACTGATTCAAATCAATGAAACCCAAAACTATCTGTTTTATTGCTTATATTCCAGACCAAGTGACGCAAACTGCTCCTGATACCTCATCCTAGAAGGGGGCAGACTCGACCTCACTGGCACTTGTGAACAGCCACAGGGCCTCCCCGTAAGGGTAGTCCTACTGTGTGATAAACAGAACAGCAGGACGTGCACTCCCACCCACCTGGCAGATTCCAAATAGAAAACAGGGAGGGGACTGATTATGTCAGGATCTTCCATAGAAATTCAGGAGCCTGTCACTTCCTTGGGAAGGAGCTGGAGAAAGATCCAGATGATACTCTAAAGAGTGTCCTCCTACTTAGAGAGAAGAAACCCTGGAAAGGAAGTCACTTCCGACGATAACACTGAAGTGCAAAAGACTTATGATATATGCATAGGAGGCATTTCATCAACTCAAGGGTTACAGAGGGTACTGAATTATTTTTGTGGACCCAAATGGACTTTTTTTGGTGGGGAGAAATACTGATCTTCTTTTGGGAAGTCTTAGTAGGGCTATGAATTATGGTAGCCTGTGCTATCCTAGCTGAGGAGCAGCCTGGTGAGTTACTGGGCACCAGTTATCTGGAAGATTTGTTAAAATACCAGTTGTTGGGTTTACTGCCAGATTAGGCTGGGGACAGTCAAAGGATTTGCTTTTCTAATAATTTCCCAGTGTAGCTGGTGGAGTTGAAGTAGGGACTATACTCTGGGAAGCAGAATTCTATACTGTGCCCATTGAACTAGCCACCTTCAAACTAAGTGACAAAAAGATAAATATGATGAATCATTCATTCTAGAACTGGTCCTGAGAAGACTGCATAATGGCAGCTGCCAAGATTTCTGGAGCCATCCAGTTTCATAACTATTCCCAAGTCAGGCTCTGTAACTTGTCTAATAATTCTGTGTAATATCCTTTGGTTACTTCTTAGAAACTGAGTTTATAGATTTCTAAAGAAAGCATGCTACCGAGAATTGGTAATTTGCACACAGTATTTTTTCAATAAACATTAATTTTCTCAACAAAAATAAATGGCACAGAAACAGTCTTCTAGGTAGAAAGGACAAGATTTAAACATAAATGAAGGGCACCCAACAAATACCTATCTCGATGTTAAGTTCTTGCAAGATAGAACAGTTGTGCCCCAATGCTCCAAATCCAAGGTCATCCTCTTTTATAGATATTCATCAATATTCAAGTCATCATTTGAAAATTTATTCAGCGTTATTAACCATTCTAGGGCACAGAGTTGTTTTAGCAATTGAAAATTCTTGAGGTCACTCTCTGCAGAAGAAATGTGTGTGCATACAACAAGAGTTCTCATAGAAGTGAGGATGGAGCAGATCTTCTACAAGTCTCTGGGCATCAAGTTGGGACCCTCCTGCTAGCAATTCAACTCACCCAATGATTTAGAAGTATGTTTGGAATTTTTGTCTTAGATCCTCCAGAGTTAGCCTTTATAAAAATGCCTTACAGAGAGATTTTATTCTATGATGACTGTGTACATTTGAGAGTTTGTTCCTTATAAATCATCTTGCACAAAAATAGAGTGCTAATGTTGCGTAGCTCAAGTACCCGGGTCTAGACTCATACATCTGCACACCCCATGGAGTTGGTTCCAATCTGTTTTCCAAGAAAATTCTCAACGATGACAGCCTGAACTTTCTGGACCCTCTTCCATGCAGAGAAACACTAACAGCCTAGTCAGTCGCAGGTCCTGGTGAGCTACCACATTTTTAGTAAGATGATAATATCTTCACAGCAGAACTTCCTCTGTTCTACAAATTATTGATGCTGAACATATACACTTGAGCTTATTAAAAACACACACATTAAAAAATCATAGAAAGTTAGCTAAGAGAAACATGACTCATCTATTCTTCCAGAGACTTGAGTCCTCCCCGCCCCAGCTGCCTTTTCCCTTGCAGTATTATTGATTGAACCCAGTGGCTTGCACAAGCTAGGCAAGTGCTCTGCCACTAAGATATGTCCCCAGACCCTGGAATCTTTTTTAAAACTCACAGTTCTCTCTGGACTGGGAGAAGAAAATTAATTGATTCAATTTTGTTTTAAGGATGTTCTGCCTTTCTTTGTTCTCATGAGTATCCACTAGATTTGGACACACACATATGCACTTCTTGGTCTATCGAGAGCTGCATATCTCCTCACCAAATGGTTTTATTGCATTCTATGGATACTGTGGATTATTAATGAGCAGTATTTTTTCTCTGTTCATTTGTTGGCACAAAGTTCTGGGTCCAAATTGTGGACCTCCACTAAAGCGTACAACTGCTGGCATATGTTCTATAAATTAACCTTAGACATTCATTCTGCAGCTCTTTCTGAACTTGTAGTATGAAACATGCTCTGTTATGAGCATTAAAAATTCCCCAATAAGGATTTTCACTACCATAATGTAACTTACATTCAAGGCACTTGGAAATCTGGTATACCTTTTCTCTCCAAATTTTTCCTCTCAATGTTTGGTGTACTTTTACAAACTGTCTCAAATGCCTTGGAAACAGACATGATACAAGTAAACAGCATCAGCAAGAAGATATAGAGAGATTAAAACAGGTGCAAGTAATAAAGTAATAATAAATATAGTGAGGTATAAAGTTTCTCAATTATCTAAATTAGAAAAAACATAAGACTTAAATCAAACTTGAAACTATGATTTTTCTAATTAAGTCAATTAATACATACCATGGAAAATTCAGTGTCTAAAAATATTTTTAAACTAAAATTTAAGGTATTTATTTGTGTAACACCTAAATGTTAAAGGTCAGAAAATCAGCTCTTCCTTTTTTAGACATAGAATTTTTTATATATTCTACCTTAATTATAGATTTTCTGCCAGGATTTTAGATTTGGAAAGGGTCATATACTCTCATCTTTCCACAGAAACTGCCCTAGCCATGAAATCTGCATTAGGACAGAATTAGAAAATCCACAAATAAGATCACAAACTAGAAAACAGGTCACAGTGAAAAATGATTTTTTTTTTTTTTTAGTTTTCTAGGCAGTGAGAAATTGACCTCAGAGTACTAACTTGATAGAACAGACCAAAAACTATGAATAACTCCTCTTCAAGCACAAGAATATGGAAGGCAGCAATCATCATTACCACTCTACCTGTTAAATTCCTAGTATAGAAATGCAATGGCAATTGTCTCTTATCCAACCATCTGAGCATCCATCCATCCATCCATTCATCCACCTACCTACCCACCCACCCATCCATTCATATACCATCCACCCGTTCATTCATCTACCATCCACCCATCCATTCATCTACCATCCATCCACCCACCCAAACATCCATCATCCATCCACCCACCCATCTATCCACTCATCTACTCATTCACCATCCATTCATCCACTCATCCATCCATCCATCATCCATCTATCTATCCACTCAGTTCTACTTCTATGAAGGGCTTCCAGAAGGGGAGAAAATACTAAAACAGCACTGTCCATATTTTAAATAGTTGACATGTGGGGGTAGGGTTCTATATATTTAAGGTGACTGAATGCTAATGTAATAACTCATGTAGAAAGCACAGTCTGCATGATTTCAAAATTTAAAAAAAAGTAATGGAAATGGTTTTTATATTGATTGTATTGGTTACATACATGTCAAAAATGATCAAATTGCATACTTCAAATATGTGCATGTTATTGTACTTCAATTTTACCTCAATAAAGCTATGAAAGAAAGAACAACAAAAAAAATAAATAGGATGCCTCAAGGTTAGAAATCTATTTTAAAATCAACTTCATATATTTCACAGGAATTGTTGCAGTAAGTTAAATAAAAACTTACAGGTAGGTTTAAGACATGGCAAGCTGTCCAAGAAAGAATGAAAACCATTTCAACAGTGTATGTTGAGTATTTATAAAGCACTACAAATTTCTGAAAACTCTGAGTAAGAAACAGATCCTATCCTTTAGAGACTTATATTCTAATGGCCAAGGGGGATCCATATAATTCATGCACAATTAACCATAAATGTGATTATTACATATAAAACTTACATCTAAGTACATATTCATCGAGTTCTACCTCCCAAATATATAGTGTCCTCTTCTCCGTTTCTACTGTCTAACTCCAAATCATCCTCCAGTTACTCTGAGTTGTCTCCTAATCAGATTCATTGCTTTCCCCCTCTTTCTAGTCAATCCACTCTTCACACTGCAGCCAAGTTATTTTTTAATCAGATTATGTTACTCTTGCTTTCACAGCTCAAATGACTTCACATGCCATTTAAAGTAAAATCCAACATTTTTGCCAAGTCTTCAATGACATTCATCTCTGGGATTGAATTCCTGTGGTACTCCAGTGACACTTCCCTTCCTCCTAGTTAGTTTTCTATTAAAAAATTACTTCATCAATAAGGCCTTCTTCAAATACACTATATAATTATTCTTTTCATTTCCTTTATGTCTAAATAAATGATCTCTTTGAACTTCTTTATATTCTCTCTCTTCCTTATGCAAACCCCAGGAAGAAGAGGACATGCCTTTCTGATTCATCCTGTATCCTCAGAGCCCAGCATAATGCAAAAAGCACATGGTAGGTATTTCAAACTTCACTTCCCAAATGTGGCTACAACGATCTCCAATGCTTGAAATTTTCCTGGTGTGTTAGTCAGCTTTTTGTCACTATGACAAATACCTGAGAAGAACAACTTAAAATGGGGAAAGGTTTATTTTGGCTCATGATTTTCCCAAGGTTTTTGCCTATGGTAGGCAGGCCTTATAGTTTTGGGCCTAAGATAAGACAGATCATCATGGTGGATGGTCATGTTGGAGGAAAGTTGTACAGCTCATTGAAGCCAGGAAGCACAGAGAAAGAGGTGAGAGAAAAAGGGGCCAGGGACAAGATATAGTCCCCATGGGCATATTCCAAGTGACCTACCTCCTCCAACCATGCCCCCCCACCTGACTACTGTTTCCACCATTTTCCAATAGTGCATTCAGCTATCAATGGACTAAACCACTGATGAGATCAGAATTCTTGTGGTCTAATCACCCAACTCTGAACATCACTACACTGGGGACAAAGCCTTCACCATGATTCCCTGGGGGGTACCTCATATCCAAGCCATCTTGCTTTTGCTCCACTAAGAAGTCCACTAGCAGCTGGGTGCAGCAGCCCACACCTGTAATCCCAGATACCCAGGAGGCTGAAGCAGGAGAATCACAATTTCTAGATCAGCCTGGGAAAATGAATGGGACCCAGTCTCAAAACAGAATTTTCTAAAACTGGGTTTCTGGTGATGCAACTCAGTGACATATGCATGAGACCCTGGGTTTAATCTCTAGCACTTAAAAAAGTCCTTCTGCAGATGAACACATTAGCCTTACAAAAGAAGAAAATCCTTTCATTCGCAAGAACATGGATGAAACTGAAGGACCTTATGCTAAGAGAAATAGTCCTGACATAGAAAGACAAATATTGCATTTCCAGGGGCTGGAGAGTGGGTAAAATGGGGAGATGTTGGTTAAAGAATGTAAAGGTTCAGTTATGTAGTATGAATAAGTTCTGAAAGTCTAATGTGCAGCCTGGTGATTATAGCTAATACCTTTCTGCTGTACACTCGAAATTTGCTGAGAGTTGATCATATGCTGTTCTCATATGCATTAAAAATGGTACTTATGTGGGGAGATGGATATGTTAATTAGCTTGATAGCAGCAGTCATTTCCCAGTGTGTGTCAAAACATTACCTTGTATTCTACACAACCTTTACTTGTCAAGTATAACTCAATAAAGCTCAGGAGGGGAAGGGGAAAAAAAAAAAGAGAGTCCAGCTCCTCTCCCTTTGATCTTTGGAACCAAGGGAATGCAGGGAAATGGCACTGGGTCTTGGGAGCTACCATAGTTTGGAATGTCCATCAAAAGGCCATGTGGAATCAGCTTGGTCCCCAGCTATTGAGAGTTGGTAGAACCTGTAGGATATGGAGTCTTGGGAGAGGTCTTTTGGTAGACAAAGACACCAAAGGGGATTGCAGGACTCTGCTTTCCTCCCCTCTTTGCCTTCCCGACTCTAAGGAGAGTGGTTTTGCTTCAGACATGCTGCCATCGTGCTGCCTCACTGAAGGCCCTAAACAATGGGTGATGATTGACAGTAACTTCCAAGACTGAGGGACACAATGAACCTTTTCTCTTTATAAGCTGATCATCTCAGGTATTTGTTACAGTAACAGGAAATCAACTCAGGGGCCCAGGTGATTCAGTTTCCACCTTGCTAGTCTGAATCCTCACTTTTCAAGATTGTGGCTGCTCTAAGGAATCATTCTGACTCCCCAGGAGGACACCCCTTTGGGAGGAAACCCCCAACAGCTATGTATAGAGAGCACAAGGAGAGGTCTTGGGAGAGCAGGAGGAGAGAGGAAGACACAGTGTCCTCTGGCTTCTCTTTCTCCAGCCCTGTTTGAGATAGCCTGAGCATGCACCATCCAGCCAACTGCAGTGTTCCTGGACTTCTGACCCATGGAAACCATGACCGATGATAATAAAATGGCTGTTGCTTTACACCATTAAGTCTCGGGATTATTTGTTATGCAGCAATCATTAATGGGAAGAGTGGATGCTGAAGGAATATTTGATGAGTGAATGAAGGTTGACATGAACAAACATGTATGGAGCAGGAGCTGGGGGCACCAGGATGGGTAAGGTAAGGGTTCTGCCAGAATGCAGGTGCGACTGCATCCTGTAGGAACTGCCAGTTCCCTGGTGGGGGTAACGGATATGACAGACATGAGGGACTCACCATAGCAAAACAGAAGGAGCAGTTAGGGCTACCCACTGTGCTTCAGGAAGGGTGTCCTTGGCAGGTAAGACCTAGCCAGACCTTGAGACACGAGTTGGGGTTTTCTGGGTTGAAAAGAAAACAGATTCCAGCCAGAGGAAACTGTAATGTGAAGAATGCAGAGGGAAATCTCCTTCTTCCTCCTTTAAGTATTATTCAAAAGGCAATGGTATATGCTCTACCATCCTCTATACTGATGGTACCAGAGAGTCAGTATGCTGAGTTTAAGGGACAGCTCCTGTTTCTTCCTATTGCAAACTTGTTAGCAGGAAAAATGCAAAAGTGGTATGTAATGATATTTTCATTTTATACAATGCATAAATATATACACATATAATTACATATGTAATTTTGAGTGAGAGCAGAAATAAGGAGAATGGATTGGACTGTAGGCAAGTGCACACAGGCTTTGAGGCCTTGGGTGAGAAATGCAATGTGACTAAAGGCAAGTGCATGGAAGATCCTCCAATAAATAAAACACTTAAGTTGGGCATGGATATCAATTAATTCACCCAGTTCTTACAACAAACTGGATTGAAGTGTGTTATGATAGGCTCATTCAGATTCATTAATCAGCTTTCCCTTACTGAAACTGTAACACTGACAAAGTTCCCAACTTTTATAATCCATCAAAAACAAATCCAAAAGTTCAATTTAAGAAACACTTGGTCATCTGCAAAGTTTAGCTGATACACTTTCAGAGACCATTTGTCAGTGATGTCTTTAACATAATATTTACATGGAATTCATTTACTGAAGAAGGTTTGAATCATATAAAAGAGTTTATTGCCCCATAAAGAAAGGCATGTGCTTTCCTTTCCATTCAGCTACTCTGAAGGTGTCTGACACTACAAAAAGAAATCAAGTAAAGTTAAAAATAGTATCAAAGGCATCAGGTACTTATTTCTGAGGACCTATGTAGAAGCTAGGGACTTTACAAACACTATTATTATCTTTCCACTGAGAGGAAGAAATGGGGCAGAGGTAGTATTACCTAATTTGTCCAAAGGAACCCATGTGTTCCTCTGCTTGTCAGATACAACCAATTTCATTAGGCCACCTCTTGCCAAGAGCATGTACTAAGCAAGTGACATCAATGTTTACTAACCCTGCAGGTCAAGAATTTGTAAATAAGGAAACCAAGACCCAGGGGCTATGTAACTTATCTAAACCACACAAGTCGGTAAACAGCAGACCCAACATGTGACCCATATCTTTAAGACTTTGATGTGTTGCTCCTTCTACCTGCTGAAGTTAAATAAAGGAAGCAAATGAAACTTAATATTTAGCTTCATCTTACACAGGTGAATAATGGGAAGAGCAATTAGTATACTGTATGCCAATTAGGTATGAATGATTCATGTAAATAATGATTCAGATGCACTGAAACTTTAGCTATCCCACAGTTAACGGAAAAGCTGTGTTAGGTACATGCTGGGGCGGTGGATGGGTATGGTGGAGAGAACGTGATTTCACAGAATGCCTTCTCTGAGTCCCAGCCCGCACCCAGACCCTTGGACAGCGATGACCTCACTTGTGTGCACTCTGAATCTTCTCACGGGGAATGGGAGTTATCTTGAGGCTAAGGTGCAGCCCCACAAAAAGTACAGGTGACATGGAGGTGCAGGTTGGGGAAACCAAACTGGGAAGGAGGTCCTTCTCCTCACTCTGAGACTCTTGCACACATTTACCCTGGAATCTCCATGGTCCCTTTAAAACACACAAACTTCCTCCAGCCTTCACCTCCTTGGAAGGAGAGGGATGGGAGTCTTTGGGGAAAGATCTCAAGCCAGGCTCTCCAGACTTTGTGATCAGGAGAGATGATCTCTGCCATCGACACCACTGGCATACGGGCATTGATGAGTGGTCTCACTTCTTGACTCAGCGATGCTTTCTGTGTAGAGGGAACTTCCCCTTCTCTTTTGCTGTGTTCCCTCTCATGTCACTTCCTGGGAGGTGTCCCCCTCAGAGGGGTGCTCTCCTCGACCAGGGCTGAGGCAGAATCTCTTCTCTGTGAATCTTCCTGGTGGGTAAGCAGCTGCTTCATGGACAAGTTAGCAGTGTCCAGTGTCCTTGGCCTGTCCTAGTTCAGCCATGCTCTCTTGAAGGCAGTTACTAATGGTACCCATCTTCCCTTTGAAAACGTCCCAGTTTGTAGAACAAATTATTTGGTCACCTTAATCATAAAATCTATCCATCCTGGTCAATGGCTTAGTTTTCCACATTCCATACCCATTCTGGGCTCCTTTTGGGCTCCTGGTATTTCTCATTCATCTATGCATTACCAGTGTGGTCACAGTCCCCAGCACTGAATAATGATGTCACAAATTAGTGGACAGCATGGAGGATTCTCCCTCCAAGTAGAGCACAAAAATGTCAATGACTAACCTACTAATATACAGTATCTTAAAGCAGCAGCATGGTACATATTAAACAAAATCCTCCCCTGTGCTTCAAAGTTCAACAGTTAGAAACTAACTTGGAGGTAAGCATTTGGGAGCACAGGCTTAGCTGGGACTTTGGGTGTGTAGCTGAGAGGAGAACCTGAAGCTCATTGAGCACCCACTCCTGCCTGAGGGCCAAGGAACAGGAAAGAAGAGAAAGGGGTGGAGATAGAAACTATCTGGCCAAGATGGTGGTCGAGGGTAAGTACCAGCTGATTATCTCCTGGAGAGTAAGAAACATCCCAGGCAACATCACCAAAGCTTTAAGGTCATAACAGAGATGCCAAGTGGTCCCAGCTCTGTCACAGTTATCCTGGAGATAGAAACTATCTGGCCAAGATGGTGGAGGGGAGATATCAGCTGACTATCTGCTGGAGAGTAACAAGACCTCCCAGGCACATCATCACCAAAGCTTTAAGGTCACAACAGAGATGCCAAATGTTCCCAGCTCTGTCACAATTATCCTGGTTCCTGAAAAATGTTTAGGCTCTCCTTGTAAGTACCACTGGTGAATTATTCAAGGTATCTGGATGCATAAGTGGCCAGCTGGGAGAGCATCTCTTGAGCTTTTAAACTGCTAGATGGAGCTACTCATGGAAGCAAGATGAAATGAATGTAAAATTGTGTGTACGTCAAAGCATAATTTATATACAGTGTTCAAGTCACTCTTTAGGTACAATTCTGTGAGTTCTAACAAATACAAGCAATCATGAGTATAAGTGCCATCACGATCAAGAGTTAGAACAGCTTTCTCTCCCTGGAAGCTTCCCCTGCCCCTGACTCTACCTCTTCACCCACACCCAGCCTCCAGCAAGCAAGCAGCAATTGCTATTCCCCGTCATGAAATCTAAACCTTCTCCAGGACCTTCATGTACATGGAACCAAAAACATAAAATATTAACTGCATTTGAAAGCCAGTTCCCAACTAGACATAAAAAATGCATTAAGAATTGATTAATGTATTTTGAAAATGCTACCTGGATTATGACTATTCACATTTTGGGGAAAAGTCTTCACTATTTCTTTAAAAAGCACATAAATTTCTATTGTATTAAATGCTGCCCAGAACATCTGAAACAATTTTCATGTGTTTTTAATTAGATGTAATGGGCCATTCTTTGACTTTCATTTGAACTGAGGCTATTGCAATAAAATATTTACTATTATAAGCAATAACACTGAAATGAAAGCCCTCATTTTTAAAAATAATTGGCTAATGTGTTTTAAGTACCACTAAGTGGCAGAGAAAGGCTAAATATTCTCTAAAATATGCCAACTGGCTATTTCTTCTCCCAAACCAGGCCTATTCATATTCCCAAGAGTCATTTTCAATTTCACTTTCCTTAAAAAGGAGACAAAAGATCCAATTTTAATTTGACTACTTTTAGAAAACACACGAATTCAAGTGACTATGTGAATGGAGTTGCATTAAAACAGTAACACCTGGTGAAATATTATCAGATGTTCAGGAGAGCAGACGTTTTTTATTTATGCAGAAAGATGCTTCCTGCAGGGAAGAAAAAATGCAGTGATTTAACTCAATAATGGATGATGGAAATACAAAACAAAAAAATCCAAAAATGATCTTTGCTCAATCCTGAATGCTAGAAATTTCAGATTATTAAACTGACCTTTATTTAATCGGTTACTAACTGAGCTTGTAAAAACAGGCCTCTCTAGTTAGAACCTCAGTATGCAGTACTTCAGGGGTACAGAGTAGACCTTACGCCACTTGATGATATATACCTTCCAACACAACCGTGTCCACGCCACGTGCTGACTGGCATCTCCATGTTCGTGATGCCTGCAGCTCTAACTCCCAAATTCCACATTAGCAAAGGTCCTCCGACCAACCCTCTGCACAAAGAGGATGATATGGTATGTGTGTGTATGGATGGATGAAGACACATAGACACACACACACACACACACACTTTTCAACATGCAATGTAAAAATCAACCAATTCCAAATGGAGCTCAGCACATTTGTCCTTACTTCTTCCACTCTGGGTAGGTTCCCTGTCACAGTGAATGGGTCCACCACAACGCCTGATGGCCAAGTCGGAAACCCAGGATTCACTCCCATGCTTAGCTTCCCTTCAAGTCTAATCAATGAGTAGGTCCTACAGCATTCAGCTCTTTTCAGATTCCTAGAGACTTCTTTCTAATTCTGCTACCATTTTTAGCTCTGTCTGTTCTGCTCTCTCGTATGCAGACTGGTGGAGGGCTGCTTAGTGGGGTTCTCCTCTTCAGGCTTCCACCTACTCCAATATGCCCAGCCATAGCTGCCCTGGTCCTCTTTCTCCAACATAAATTTGATCTGATAGGCCTGCTGCTACTTTGATTTTATTCTGTTGACTTTATTCGGTGCCTGGCCTTTTTGTTTTGCACATGCTATTTCTTTGGCCTGGAGCATTCTTCTTTGGTTAATGTGTTTTAAGTACCACTAAGTGCAGAGAAAGGCTAAATATTCTCTAAAATATGCCAACTGGCTATTTCTTCTCCCAAACCAGGCCTATTCATATTCCCAAGAGTCATTTTCAATTTCACTTTCCTTAAAAAGGAGACAAAAGATCCAATTTTAATTTGACTACTTTTAGAAAACACACGAATTCAAGTGACTATGTGAATGGAGTTGCATTAAAACAGTAACACCTGGTGAAATATTATCAGATGTTCAGGAGAGCAGACGTTTTTTGTTTATGCAGAAAGATGCTTCCTGCAGGGAAGAAAAAATGCAGTGATTTAACTCAATAATGGATGATGGAAATACAAAACAAAAAAATCCAAAAATGATCTTTGCTCAATCCTGAATGCTAGAAATTTCAGATTATTAAACTGACCTTTATTTAATCGGTTACTAACTGAGCTTGTAAAAACAGGCCTCTCTAGTTAGAACCTCAGTATGCAGTACTTCAGGGGTACAGAGTAGACCTTACGCCACTTGATGATATATACCTTCCAACACAACCGTGTCCACGCCACGTGCTGACTGGCATCTCCATGTTCGTGATGCCTGCAGCTCTAACTCCCAAATTCCACATTAGCAAAGGTCCTCCGACCAACCCTCTGCACAAAGAGGATGATATGGTATGTGTGTGTATGGATGGATGAAGACACATAGACACACACACACACACACACTTTTCAACATGCAATGTAAAAATCAACCAATTCCAAATGGAGCTCAGCACATTTGTCCTTACTTCTTCCACTCTGGGTAGGTTCCCTGTCACAGTGAATGGGTCCACCACAACGCCTGATGGCCAAGTCGGAAACCCAGGATTCACTCCCATGCTTAGCTTCCCTTCAAGTCTAATCAATGAGTAGGTCCTACAGCATTCAGCTCTTTTCAGATTCCTAGAGACTTCTTTCTAATTCTGCTACCATTTTTAGCTCTGTCTGTTCTGCTCTCTCGTATGCAGACTGGTGGAGGGCTGCTTAGTGGGGTTCTCCTCTTCAGGCTTCCACCTACTCCAATATGCCCAGCCATAGCTGCCCTGGTCCTCTTTCTCCAACATAAATTTGATCTGATAGGCCTGCTGCTACTTTGATTTTATTCTGTTGACTTTATTCGGTGCCTGGCCTTTTTGTTTTGCACATGCTATTTCTTTGGCCTGGAGCATTCTTCTCCCATGCACCCTAGGATCATTATAGTCTTTCTGGAGATGCTCTGTTCTCCAGAATGCTTGTGCAGATCCCTGCCTTGTAGCAGGAGTCTTCCTGGGCAATCCCTGCACATCCAGAACCTTGCAAACTGAATTTTACTGTAACCATCCTGTGTTACTTGGCTGTATATTAAAAAGCTGCAAATGATGGTGTGGCCTTCTGTGACAGAAAGCAAATACCCAGTTGGTTAATGTGTTTTAAGTACCACTAAGTGACAGAGAAAGGCTAAACATTCTCTAAAATATGCCAACTGGCTATTTCTTCTCCCAAACCTGGCCCATAAAGTAGGTACTCAAGGAATTTCCAAATGACGACACAGGAACATAATTCAAAGAGCTCAGGACTCACTATTTGCACTATATGCCCTGGTGTCTATTTAGAGCATTTTTTCCAGGACCTGATAGGCAGGAATCCTTGTGCAACGGAGCTCATGAGCTATCCACATTTGAAAGCAACAACCCTGTTTCTCCAAAGCAATCCAGGAATTTAAGTGACTCACTGACTTAGAGCCAATTACCATGGCTGATTTATCATTTCAAAGCTGCTGTTGTGGTGATATAAAAACTTAAAAAACAGGTAGATTATAGTCACTCAAGTGTATTATGTGACTTACATAACATATAATTATTATATATAATACATATATAATTACATAATTCATAAAAATATATAAATATATACTATATGTTAATATATATTAACTGATATATATATATGTGTATATATATATATATATATATATATACACATATATACATATACATATATCAGTTTCTATAGACACTTTTCCTATCTTCCAGAGCCTGTCATCTGGCAGGGAAGACATGGTAAATAAGTAATTAAAATGAAGGTTTGATGTATTACTGACAAGTAGTATGGAGATTAAAGCCAGGTCAATGATTATAACATTCAAGGAAATTGAAAGTAGTCTTCTCAGTTTATGTTGATTAAATATTATAAAGAATTCTATATTATAGAGAATTCTAAGAGAATAGTGTTTAGTGTTTTAATCTCCATGTAGGATTTTGATCTCATCTCTGCTGATCACTACTTTCTAGGCAAGAAATTTGAACTTTTTGTATTGTGCTTCTCCCACATACAAAAAGAATCATGTTGTCTCTTCATTATTTTAGCAAATAAAGATTAATTTACATCATATGTTTTTTTCATTTTTAGATAATGGTGCTACATAGATGGTATTTTTTATTCCTTTCCTCAAATCTATTTTTATACTAAAATTGAAACTATTTTTCTTATTCAAATTTTTAAATGCACATGGCTATTTATTTAGCTTTTAAGGTGATATATGGACATTTCTCATAGAAAAAGTAATTTGTGTCACTTTATACAGCATTGAAAAAGTCCTTTCTTGCCAATCTTGTGACATGGAACAATTATTAGGTGGGTTGTATGCACATACAGATGCTTACGCAGAGTTTATTGATTATAAATAAAATAACTTAAAAATAAAAAGGCATAATTTTAAAGGTTCTTTATTGGTTTATTACAGTTGTACGTGACGTCACATTGGGGTTCATTCTGACACAGTCATAAAGCATGGGATGTAACTGGCCCTCCCTCTGTCCCCCTTCTTTTATTCTCCTGGTCTTTTTATTATTTACTTGCAGTTTTTTTTTTTTTTTAATTAGTACCGTATGGGTAGAAATAAAGGCGACATTCACTGTGGTATGTTCATATATGTGTATAGTAGTGTTTGATCAGATTCATTTCACAGTTCTCTTTCCTCAATCACTACCTCTCCTCTATTTTCACGGGACTTCCCCCCACCACAAAAAGACATATTTAAACTTTCTTTTTCTTTTTTTATCTGACTTAGGCTTTGAATGACACTGTATATCATAGAATATTTACTTAATCAAAATGGATTTTTCTATCAATAGCCACTCAGCTATATGGCTTCCCATTTATTGTGTATTCATAGACAAATCCAAGTTTGCCTATCCAAACAATTAACTGATGAGAAAAAAAAAAATCAAATGAATTTCAAATCTTATTATAATTAATCAAAAAATTTTACCAAAATTTTTATCTTCCTTTCTATTCTCAAATGCATCAATGAATTCATTTGTCCCCCCAAAGAGACTAGAAACAGCAATTATAAGTTGGAGCAGTCCAACACTGAACCACCGCAGCAAATCTAGCATTTGATGAGCTCCCCTGATTTGGTTGGAGCCTGCAGTTCAAGTCAAGAGGGAAAGACACGGGGCTTCCAAGCCAAGTGACGGCTGCAGCCCACTCTGGTTGCCCACGAACTTGGAGAAGAGTCAGATCTGCAAGTTGTTCTGTAATTGCTTCTAGCAGCCTTCTCCCTGGGCATCAAGGCCCTGGCTCATCAATGGTTTTGCTGTCCAAAGAGAGAAACGAATTCAAAGCACAGTTCCAGGAAGGACTACAGCACTCCGGACCCTCTCCTTACACGTTTTATTTTTCACTTCACCCTCCTGTCTGCAAATTTCCTTATTGTGTGCAGCAGAGATTCTGGGCATACAGAATGCTAAGTAGAGGGACAGTCAGCCAGAAGGGGCAGAGAACTATCTGTCCTTAGCAGGGGACACTGCTGGAGTGGAAAGCACGTCCCCCTTTCTCCTGGAAAATGCACTCCCTGTTCTTTATTGGGCCATTTCCTTCCAGGAAAAAAAAAAAAAAAAAAAAAAAAAAAAAAAAAAAAAAAAGCCCATACTTCCCAGCTTCTCTTGCTATTCAGTATAGTGAGGGAACTAATTTACTAATTGATGATCACTACGGTACAAGGGAAAATGTTATATGGGATTTCAAACAAGTTCCTTAAAATGGAGAAAGTATATCCCTATTTCTATCATCCTCCTTGTATCTGTCTGGGATGTCACTGCAAGGTTGAAGTTCAGGCAGCCTTCTTGGTTCATGAGGTGAGGATGGTGGCAGAGCACGAGGGCAGGTGCCTGTGTGCCTGAGTTGAGGCAGACTTGATGCCTTCAGAGAGACCAACCAACCACTGAACACCCAACCAACACTCAAGAAACTCCCTTTTCAGCTATAGTTACTTTCAACACTTTATTTGTAGCATAACCTCATCCTTAATGATCAATGTATCTACAAATATTATTATGCTAAATGTTTACATTATACAACTATATGAGGTTCAGAATTATTATCTATATTTAACAGATGAAATAAGATTATAAATGTCCAAGTCAGAAATTCCAGTTTAGAGTTCGGAACTAACACTGTGTCTACAACATATCTGTACATTGTGGGGGTGAATCTTTCCTTTATGCCTTTAGCTAAATCTCTTAATCTTTTTATCCCCCTTTAAAATTAGGATTAAAAGCCTCTGCCTACTCTGTAAACTACTGTGAGGACAAGTGGCTTTATTGTTGTGTAACCCATGGAGTTCTTGGGAAATAATCGCTGTCTAATTTATGTATGCAATCAAATACCAAAATGTCTCCACAACATAGTTAGCGATTATTCAGAAGACTTAACTTCTAGCACAGTCCAAAGGAACCTGTTTATACTGCAAACCTATACTTGTTTAAACCAGTTTACAAAATCAAACTCCAAGTCACTAAGTAACTTCCTGTTCCAGAAATCTCTTCTGTGTGGCCCAGCCCTGGGCTGGACTGGGTCCACCCACTTGGTCCCAGTTTTGCCTGGGCCTCCTGTGCTTGCCTTTATGGAAGCTGTCTACTCTCAAGGAGTGGCGGCACTGCACATGCTGTGGGATACTCACTCTCAGAAAAACACCTCTGGTCCCACAATCTACAAGCAGTTCAACCCGGTTGCCTGCAAGAGGACTTTGTGATTTTAGAAAAGCAGATCTGAGTAAGTCATCCTGAGGTTTTACTGCATGTTTTTTTTTTTTTTTTTTCCTTTTAATTTCCAAAAGTAATGACTGGGAGTCTGTCTTCAGTGCCTGAGATCACCTATGAGATTCTGGAATCCTATACAAACAGTGAGGCTGAAAAGGTCAGTGGTTTCACCCTGGAGTCAAACAGACCCAGACTGTCGAACAGACAAGCCTGTGACTTGAGGCAAATCACACAGTCCCTCCAAGCTTTGGTTTTCTCATTAGCTGCAGAGATGTTTCGAGGAGATAGTTTATGTGCTAAGCTTCCTGTTGCTGGTGTAATGATTTACCCAAAATTTTGGGGCCTACATTCAGGTAAATGTATTAACATTCTGGAGGTCAGAAGTCCAGTCCAGTTCTTAGTGGGCCAATATCAAGGTGTAAGCAGAGCCTAGCTCCTTCCTAAGGCTCTAGAACATTCTGTGTTCCATGGGACAGTTGGTAGAATCCAGTCCCAGGAGGTCATGGGGTCAAGATCCTGTTCCTATGCCAGCGGGGCCTTCTACAACCTACTAATCCAGCCACATGCACGACGGTCCTTCTTGTACCTTCATCTGTCTGGCTGCTCCTTTGAGCATCACATCTCCCTGGCCACCCTCTGCCCTCCTCTTTGTCTTTTAAGGACTCAGGTGAATTAGGAAACACCCAACTAATTCAAGTTAATCTTTTTATCTTAAAGTGGACTAATTAGCAAAACTTCATTCCACCTTCAACTTCAATTACCTTTTACCACTTACTGTAACATAGCTACATGGTTTCAACTTACAGACACGGGCCCTTCAGGACTGTTATTCTGCTATCACAAGCAGGGAGCACAGTATCTGGCAGATAGTAAGTATTTAAATAAATAGTAATAACAGCTAGGACATATGCTTACTCTCTGCCAGGGATTGATCTCAGTGCTTTATGAATATTTATGCATTTTGTCCATATAATCTTCTCAACATGAGGCATAAACTGTCATCATTCCCACTAACAAGTGAGGCCTAGAAAGATGGGGTCGCTTCACTGAGCTAGTAAAAGGCAGAATAAAGATGCAAGGCTAGGCCCTGGGGCTCTAGAATGTGTGCTTTTAACTAAGCTCCTTCTACCTCTTCATTTCAATGCTATTATAAAAACCAGTAAGCCTTGGCTGAAACTAAATAACCATGTTGTGTCTGATTCAGCACAAGGGACAGCAGCATGTGTGTGTGTGTGTGTGTGTGTGTGTGTATATATATATATATATATATATATATATATATATATATACATCTTTGCACGGGCTGTTGTTCTTTTCATCTGCTCTTTGTTCTGCATGATGCTGCCTGGCTTCTGGGGCTTGCACTCCTTTACCATTCTGGTTGGTTCTCCCTGGAAGACTGGGGAAGAAACCCCTTACTACAAGACAGCCTTCTATGTTGAGTAGAAATTAGGTGAGGGTGTTGTCTATTGTCAGACTTCACCAACACATGCCTGTCACTGTGAGAGTACCAGAGAACAAAACTACCACTGTGCTGCTTCTTGGATACCTCCTGGTCCACTGAGATGCTACAGCACTGTGGCTCATGTTGAAGATCTGTTGTGACCTTACTGGATGTGAAAAGGAAGTCAGTGGCCACTTCTGTGGACAAGAGAATACCTTTCTTGCTCTTGCACCACTCTGTCCCCCTTCTTCCAGAAAGACAGCGCCCTGGGAGAGGCCCTAGGCTTACAGTCCAGGCTCACCAGACTGCCCACCTGGGCCTGAACCAACTTCTTCATGGGGTTCTTTGAAAAATCCGGAGCAGAGGCTGAAAAGGAAGAAAGAAGAGAGAAAATGAGATCAGATCATTGATTTAATGAGCACTGGATCATGTTGTTAACTTCCTGTAAATCTGAAAGGTTGACAGTACAGCCGTGTTTAGATTTAACGTGACAGGCAAGATGTTGGCACTGGATTTATTTGATTTACTGTGCGCCACCGATGGGGTTTCATTATTAAAAAAGAAATGTGTGCTATGGTGTTTGGGGCAGGCCCTAAATCTTGAAACAATTACTTTATGTAGGAAATTTTTAATGTTGACTGTAAAGACTTAAAATAGCTCATTGAACTAAAGGAGATTACTTAGTACAGAAAGCTTTTAAAAGTTCATCCCACAAACATGGGGTTAGGGCTCGTCTCTGCACCTGGATAACCGTTTCTGCAGAGAGGCAGTCTTGTGCACTGCAGGGGCACTGGCAGCCTCTGGAGCCTTATCCACCAAATGCTAATATCACACAAGGGCTCCATCCCTCCCCCTAGTTACAACCACTAATACCATCTCTAGGCATTTCCAAATACACTCTAGAGCAAGACTGTGTTCTGTTGAGAGCCACTGAGCTAACCCAACCAGGGCCTTGTTACCCTCTGGCCACAAGGACGGGTCAGTGATAAGCAGACAGATGCATAATGACTCAAATGAGGCTACCTGAGGCCAATGACCACAGGGCTGTGGCTTGAGCTTAAGCTATTAAGAAAGCCATAATTTTTTCCCCCCTGGACTGACTATGATAATAAACGCAACTTCTTGGGAAACATCACATGGCTCCTAATACCAGTGATGATATTTGCACCCTGGATCAAGTTAGGCTGAAATCTGCAGTCTCCATTTAAATTGCATGGATTGATGAATTCTTCCCTTCCTCCCCTTTTCATTCCCTCCCCCTACCTCTCTTCCTTCTTTCCTTGTCTATTCTATGCTATGCAAAAATAGGATAAAATGTTGAATTTTCCATCATTTGCAATATAAGCGTCCTTCTGGAAAATTGCCCTCAACATGATAAAACATATAATTTCTCCTCTTGTATCTAAAGTGCAACAGGAAGAAAATAATTCATAATTCAGTTAGTGAAGCCTTGGCTAATTAAGGCTTCAGTATGCCCAGCGTTGGATGCTAATAAACACAAAAGCAAACCCTTTGCAATCAAATGGTATTGATTCAAATTCTAGTATTTGCTTTGACGGCCCATCAGCCGGAAAGGCCCAGATCACTTTTGCTCTTAAGAAGCATTCCTTCATTACAGTCCTGGAGCTGGACAGAGACAGGTCAGGCCAACACTTTCTTCCTTCTGTGGATTTACTTCAACTTTTGGTCCCGAATTTTGTCCATCATTGGTGCTTTTCCTTAGAAATCATTCAAATGCATGCAAAGGAAAAGAGTGCAAACCACCAATCACTTTTGGTAGTGGGAACAAGAGAAAGCATTCAGGTAACGTAGAGCAGGCGAGGGCAGAATGACAGGCAAGCTGTTGTACCTCAATAATCATGTTGTTACACTCTAAGTGTTACTAGATGCAGGAATCTAATATGTAAAGCACATATTTCAGTTTCTGGCAAGAAGGGAGGATTTAAGAACAATTAAGAGCAGAGAAAATCGGTCTTACCGACAACCTTGAGTTCAGCACTGGAATAGACGAGGCCATGTTTGTTTTCTGCGATACACTGGAACATGCCAGAATCAGTCACATTTAAGTTTGATATTGTAAGGGCACCGTTTTCTATCTGTATTCTCTCCTAGACAATAACAAAAATGTCTTGCGCATAAGCAAAATTTTAGAAGAAAAAATGAGCACTACTCACTACCATTTCAATCAGAAACAACATGTCTACCTTTTCCTCAGTGTATTAAGTGGGCTCACCTGAAATTGAATCTTTTCCTTCTTTGAAAGGTGAAAGACACATTGGAAATAAGAATAAGCATCATACAGCCCCAAAGTACATTAGTAAAATAAATAATAAAGCCAGAGGTAAAATATGGCAGTACTTTTATTTTTTTGCCCATGTAAAAGTTTCAGACTTTAAGATATACCATTCTGTCAACTGAAGAGATTTTCACTACAGATTTTTAAAAATCATGTGAGTTGAAAACTTATAAATTTATTGCATTATAAAAAGGGTTCTTGAAAACACACGTTTACCAGGGTTTTTAAAAAGAAGTATGAATAATTGTATCTAGAAATGGAAAGGAACATAATTGGCTTAGTACAAGAAAAAACAAAATCAAAAACAAAAGCCAAGATTACATAGCTAGAGAGGGAAGGTGGATCAGAAAATAAGTGCTCAGGTAACAGGGTAACCAAGGAATAGATACAGTTATTCTCCAGAGGCCATACAAGGTGAAAGACAGGAAAAACATTCTATATTTGATTAAAGGAAGACCTTCTCTAGTTTCAATACCAAAACCATTGTGTATTATTTTATAGACTAACTTCACAAAACCACAAACCACCCTTAGCCAAAAAAACCATGCCAAGTTGCATATATCTCCTCCTTGGCAGATTGGGTACTTGACTGGGTTTTATTATTCCCCATTCGCTCCACTCCTGAGATGCAAAGGAAAAAAGTGCACGCACACCACCAAGCACTTTTGGTAGTGGGAACTAGAGAAAGCATTCAAGGTAACACAGAGCAGGCGGAGGGCAGAATGACAGGCAAGCTGTCCTACCTCAAGCGCCAGGGCGTCTCCATTCTTCAACCACCGGTAGGAGGGCTTGGGTTTACCACTTGCCCGACATTCCCAGTAAAGATTGTCCTCCACAGCCATTTCCACATCTTTTATGAGCTGAACCAAATGAGGCTTTGCTGTACAGCAAAATAGAAAAGGTCTGTGTGATCCAGCAAATAAAAAAGAAATGCCTTATCCAGGTAAGTATAAATGAATATTAGGCTCCAGGTAACAGATTAAAGTAAGCCAAGAAGGCAGAATCATATTTAATTCACTCAGTATCTACTAAGTGGATGTATGAAAATTAAAGATGGATGCTGCATCTCTCATTCCCTAAGCCAAATTCATTAAGCTTCCTCTGTTTTCCAAACTCTGAGACTATCTGTGTGATAGTCTTCAAGGTGTCTATTAAATAGAGAGTGAGGTATACAAAGTTGGGTTTTTCAAGTGTATTTCTGGATCATGAGATCACAAGTGATGACAACTCAATAAGTGATTGACGGCAAAATGCTGGTCTTCATTAGGAACTAAATATTAATCTCCATAGGAGAAAAATTTCTATAACTGAGTAAAACTATTTCCTTCAAGTTAGAAATAACTCATGATTAAACACAAACCAGTGAACATCTCAGGAAACTCTGAGTGAATTAAAATGAAACAGAGAAAGATGGATAAGATGGTTTAACTTGAATTATATGATATTTTTACCAGAAAGAGAAGAAACTGACGCAACTTCAAATTATGTATGCAAATAAGTTGGATCAAGTAGATTAATCATTTTCATTTATGTTTTACAAGGTATTTGGAAATTCTTTTTACAGATGAAAGCAATGTGCCACTTGCCATGGAAGCCACTCGATATATACAGTGTATTCCGCCAAGTCTCAGCTTGCATTTTAGACCCAAAACTGGGAGGTGAGATGTCTTACTGGTTTCATGTTGCATTATGCATGCGATGTGTACTGCAGAGTCACATTTGCATTCCCCATATGGAGAAACAGTTTATCTATTTCTATTTAATTGCGAGCATGGGAAGATTTGTCTTTCCATTTCTATCTCATAAAATTGCTTTTTTGTAAATGAAATTGAAATGAAACTGAGCTATTTAGCTTTTATGGAAAATGTACCACCCAAAGTTTTTCCTTGTTTATTTTTTGTTGTTTTGTTTTTGTTTTTTATTTATTTTTTATATAAAACTCCTTGCCCAATATGAAGTATAGTTCAGTCCAAAATCACTTCTTTCCACTTTATATTACAACATGTTTTCCTTTCTCAGGAATTAACATCCCGAGATGGAATGAGATCGCAAATAAACTCATGGGTGAGTTTTTGATAGCGATTTGAGTTTCCAGCAAAAATTTCCAAGCAATGTCCATATTAGTATTCTTCTTCTCCAAATGGGAGGATCGTTTGCTGGACTAAGGCAAACCTGAGATCACAACTGTCACATTAATCATAGTTTCCTCCTTTATCCATCACATGACATCCAAATATTTTATCAGATCATGTTTTACATGAAATATTAGAACAGAGAGAGAACTACATGGCATTTATCAAATATACAATCTTAATCTTCCAAAATTGTGTGGAAACTTCCATGAAACTCTTTATGTCTTTATTTTTTAATTTATTTCTTAGGTATGTATCATATTATCTGCAGAACAGACTAAAGCAAGAGTCTACCTTCCTTATGAAGTACAGCTGATGCTATTGGTTTTCTATTGTGCATTAATTTCTTATTATTATTTCTAAAATAACCTCATGTTTTCATTCTCTCTTTGCTTCACCTTTCCCATAAACTCCAAGGAAACTCCCCCTTACACTGTGTTCCAGAATGAGGACCTGACATGTACTAATTAAGTTTCCCTTGTAGTGATTGTTTTATGGGTAAAAACGCAGCCAAAGGGATCTGAGGGGTCTGGGCAGCTAGACACTATGGACAGAGGAAGGATGAGGAGCCATTGGTCTGCTGGTGGCCATTTTGGATTATCACAGAAGCAAACTTGTGAAGAAAGGAAAATGACAAACAAGGGGAGAGAAGTAAACATAAGAGACTGAGCCACGGTCTGATGACAAATTCCTGTTTCCTGGGCTGGGATTGTGGCTCAGCGGTAGAGCGCTCGCCTACCACGTGCGCGGCCCGGGTTCGATCCTCAGCACCACATACAAATAAATGCATCGTGTACAACTAAAGCAAATAAATAAATATTAAAAAAAAAAAGAATAAAAAAAAAAATTCCTGTTTCCCAACAGTGAGTGCTTTATATTGAGGCAGGGATTCCACTACAGAGAGATAAAGACACTGCTGAAACACAATGACAGCTGGACTAGGCTGTGCACTCTCCCCATGGTCACTTCTGTCCCTGGGAGTGAGCAGATGCTCAGAAAAAAAGGCACTAGGCTATGTAGGGCAAAAGGTGACTTGCTTCGTGGGGGCTGTTGAGCCATACAGCCATGTAAGTGAAGGGCTCACCTTCTCCTTACCACCTCCACCATTTCCACATGGTCGCACCAACCCAGACCTGGACACCTGGGATGCTTCCCTCCATACCCAAGTCCTCGTGTCATGGAATGGACAGTCACGAGACAGATGGACTCACACTACTAGTCAGGTCTGCATTTTGTCTCTGACAGATCATCAAAGTTCACAGCAACATAACAAGTATGGATCTCAGAGCTGATGCTCTCGCAGACTTCAGATTTTTGATGGGGACATGAGAAGCCCTACCATTCAACACCTGTCCGTGTAAACCCGCTCGTCCCTGCAACATCTCTGCACGCTACCCAGGTAGGCACTGCAAAATGCTTCAGTTCTCAGTTTCCAAAACAAATAGACCATAATGCAATTGGTGAATGCGTACTAGTTTTTACAATGTCTCTAATGATTAAATTGCAAATTCGTATTCACTGAGCTTACATCTATACGTATTTTACAGGTGCAATTTGTAAAATCATGTATTTATACTTCCTAAATCATATTTTCATCAAAACCAAGGGGCTTTTTTTTAAACAAAAGGAATTTGGAAACAAATTTTGAAAAGAAAAAGACAATCTAATTTTCCTCCAAAGAGACTCCAAATAAGGGTAACATTATTATTCTTTCCTTACCCAAATTGAGCAGTACATCAAATAAATGTGATTACAAATTAAAGGCAGCAAACAGAGTACAAATACATTATTGGACAGGACAAAATCATACTGATAAACTCAACAAGATTCTGAGTTTATTTGGTTTCTCTAATACAGTAATTGCAATTCTTCCCAGCAGGCAATTTTTTTTTCTGCTTAGAAAAAGACAATAAAGAAAGATACAAAATCTTTCATAGAGAAGAGAGCAGACAAAAAAGAGATCTCTCTCTTATGTGCTTAAGGGTATGAAAGGTCATTCTTTAAAAAGTATGAAATACTTCATTACCATATGAATTATCTTAAAATGCAGAGGGAATATGTACCCAACTTATTGCATATTTTTATTTCTTTTTAATTCCTTCCTGCTATGATAGATGTCTATCCTCATTGAACAGAATGAGAACAAAATGCAGAACAAGTTAAACATTGAGATTCTGCTGCAATCTCCCCCCAATTTGCAAATCCAATTTGCCCAAGGGGATGCTCACCATAGTAGGTGAGGCGCCCTCTGGCCACGTTCTTTCCTCGTGAATTCTCAGCAATGCATTCATAGGAGCCCGCATCTTCCTGCTGGAAGGCGGGAATTTCCAGCACACCGTTGAACTTCCTCAGTTTGATTTTGCTGGGGAAAGGCATTCCATCACTTCTTCTCCAGTTAATCTGAGGTACAGGGCTAAGAAGAAAGTCATCAGTTGGTTTGCTATTGTCTGGAAGCCTTTTGGACTTGAAAAAAGAAAGCTTTGGTTAAGATAGATCCAAAGTGGTGGGTTTCAAAAGTATAACCATCCAGTTGTCAGTTACATACATGAGGTGTAAAGATATAACCCTTTAAGTTGATATTTTAACAAAAGTAAACTGCATTTTTTTCTTGACTAACATCATGATTTATAGAAAAAAACCAAAAAGCAAAGCCTAAAATATACAACAACTGGATATGAGAAAGAACACCATTTTAGTTTATGAAATTAGGCAGGCATAGTCATTTTCTCCAAATTATCTTGAAAATTTCAAATTACATTATATATCTGCATAATTTTTCCTACATTTAATTATTCTCTTCCTTCTAAATGTAAGTACATTTTAGAAAGTAAAGGGGAGTCTGTCACAATCCACCCCAATCTCCTGCAACAACCCAATGGTACAGGACACAGAATGAACATGACAAAACTTACTTTCCAAGGGCAAAACATTCCAATTTCACAGTTGAACCTTTAGCTGCTGGAAGAGTTTCTGGAAACTGAACTTCAATTTTGGGTTCGTACTCACCCATCACACCTGTGAATCCAGAATATTAAGTTGAGAGTGGTGCCTTTGAAATTGCCTTGTTTTCTTAAATAAAACTTTCCTTTGCTCCATTTGGAACCAGCTTTTTGTGGTGATTTAAGTTACTCACTGGTGTTAACCTGGCTCACACATGCAACATTAATAAGCATGTAAGAACCTGGGAGTCTCAGATTCATAAGTATTTACAAGTTGTCCCGTTATAGGGAACACTGTGTATTTTATACTGTAAAAAATGGGAGGCTTCTGTGACTCTGTATTCAATGTGGACATTTCTAGTCAAACTGAAATAAACAATGAATGCATCGAGACTTCCTGAAACTTCCTAAGGAACAAAAATTATAGCGGAAAATTTACTCCATGGTACCTTGGTAGCATAGACACCAACCCTAAACTTATTAAATGGCTCCCTGGAGTCAAGAAATAGTGACTTAATAAACAGGAAAGGTCAAACTCAATTTTAAGGGACTGGAAGGTGTTTCCATGCTTTGTGTTCTGGCATTGTGCCATATCCGATGTGATTTAGTTAAAATAGGTCCCTAGCTAAGGGGCAGCAAATCTGCACCCACTACTAGACTCTTAAAACAGCAGCCATGGAAGTGTTGATGATGCAGATTTTTAATTTTGTTTTCCAGTGATGACTTTTAGTCTCTAACAAAATGCTCAGAGCTTTAAGAACCCCCAGTGGCCAAGTCAGAGCAGGTGACTTCCAGGGTTGAAAGGAACAAAACCTGGGTCCCAGATCTGGGTCCTCGGGCCTGCTTCAATGCTTCCCGGCTGCCATCTTGAAATTTTTCATGATCTTTAAATGAGGAACTCCTGTTTCCATTTGGCAGTGGTCTATGAAAGCTATGAAGTTGATCCTGGGTAAGGATATGTACAAGGACCTAAGGTTTATGGAATTATTTCTGTCACCTACTCATAAATAATCTCCCCCGCCCCAAATGATAATTTTTCCAATTATATTTCTCACTTTTTCTAGCTTGCTTTTGCCTGCAGTGGGGACCCTATTTCCAGTTAGATGACACTGAAACATTTCCTACCATCAGAGCGCAGCATCAGGGGAGTCGGGGAGCCCAGCACTCTGGCGTGCGTCACCATATTCGTCACCACACAGGTGTAATTCCCTACATCAGATGGTTCCACCTTGGCGATGTACAGGTGCCCTGTCTCTTGAGAGACAAATCTCCGACTATCTTCTTCAACAAATGATGGATATTCATTGAAGATCCAGGCATAGGATAGTTCTAACAAAAGTTTGGAAGAGAGAAATAAATTCCATGATTAAAGCAAGTTTCCCATAGAACTGAAATATACAAAATTACCCTTACTTTAAAGGCATGTTGAGTGGTTTTGCTGCAGTTCCTGAAGAGAAAGAGTTAGATGAAATGATTCTGCGTTCCTTCTCTGCTATGATGGAAATGGTATCATGGGAGCCATGATACCGCTGTCAGCACCACCTCTACTCCACAGGCCTCCTAACCAGCCTCTCTAGTCTGGATCTTCCTCCCTTTTAGTCTGTACTTCCGTACTGTGCATTCTATGCTATTTCAAAATTACCAACAGAATCAAGGCAATTCTGACATCGGTCTTTGCACAACTTTCTATCTTCTTGGGAATAATGCATAATTGCTTAACCTCAGTAGGAGTCCCTTCAGGGCCAAGTCCCTGCTCAAAGCCTCTCAAAGCCTCAGAGAAGCCCTTGTTCTCCCTTGCACCTGGGTCTCTCTCTGCACATGCCGCTCTAGGGCCTGTGAAGCCCTCTGCCTGGGCCCTCTCTTTTGTTTCCTTCCCTTTCAACATTGTTATTGTTTGGATGTGAGGTGCCCTCCAAAAGCTGCTAAGTTAATGCAGGAATATTCAGAGCTGAAATGATTAGATGGTGAGAGCTACAACCTAATCCATCTATCTTAGTTTGAATGGACTGACTGGGATGTAACAAGGCAGGTGAGGCAGGGCTAGAAGGGTGCATCTTCTCTGCAGTAGCTTCCCCTGCTTTCTTAGCTTCCTGTCAACCATGAAAGGAGCAGCATTCCTCCACCAAGCTCTGCCTCATCTTAGGCTCACAGCAATCTCTGGAACTGTGAGTCAAAATTAACTTTCCCTCCTCTAAGTTGTTCTTGTCAGATATTTTGATCACAGTGACAGACAGCTGACTAACAAACACCAAACCACATTCTGCTAACTTCCATGTGGTTTGCAAAATTTCTTTCCAACCTCAAGAATCACTTCCTCAAGGAAGTTTTCCTTAACTGTCCTTATCTTGGTTGGGCTCCTACATAGAGCAACCCTAGACGTATTTCAGGGAAAGCATTCATCACCCAGGAGGTCACGATCTATTTACTTATCTGTCTTCCTACCACATGATAAACAAGTAATGCTAATTTTTACTCCAACTGTTCCTCTTTCTCCTCCAATTAGCAAAATGAATCATCCGAAGGCATTTAATAAGTCCTTGATCAACACTTGTTAATTAAGGTTGAATTCATGCTACTGACTATGCAAGTAAAGTCTGCTCTGAGTGTGTTCATAAACTTTAGGGCCAATAGAAAGCAACTTTATGTAGAGGAGCTCTTGTTTTGTGCAGTAATGGGAGCTAAATAATACCATGCTGATTGGTTCTAGTTGCTGAGATTGTTCAGAGGCCGGTGGGTGTTGAAGCCCAGTGGCTGTGGGTAGCTCCTGGACTCCTTCTTCTATGCTCCATCTTTTCTTTTCTTTTCTTTTTTTTTTTTTTTTTTTTTTTTTTTTTTTTTTTTTTACAGTTGTGTTAACCTTACTGTATTGATTAAATAATATAATGGTTTGCCAAAAGAACTTTTGGAAAACAGGTACAAACAAAAATAACTTTAATAAGTAACAAGTTCAAAGGCATCTAAGGCATCATTTCAATGGTTAAAGATCTTTGCATGTGGCAGACAGAGGCAGGGACAGGAAACCATCATCATCATCTGTAGATCAGACTAAGCAATGTGTGAGACTTGGGTGAGAACTGGAATGGGCTGAAGTGGAGTGACAGGTGACATTCTTTCATGACTGAAGAACAAACCTGGGAGGACAAGAGAACTCTAAGCACAAAAGAAATGAAAGCACTGCAGGCAGAGCCCAGGACATGTGAAAGGCCAAATGTGGCCTTCCAAGAACTTGGAAATAAAGCCCGATGACTGACTTCCAGTCCCAAGGCACACACCAACACTCCATGTCTCCCAAGATCAGCCAATGACCCACGAAAGGAACACTCAGAAATCTAGTTTTAAGGTTGAACTGATTTTTCAGTCATGTTCATAGAGAATGTTTCAGGAAGGTCTAATGACTCAGGTGCTAGGTTGTGAAATATGAAGTTGTCTACTGAATTGCATGAAAATAAAATGTGTTGCGAGCATCCACCCAGCAGTTACTCTCATGCCTAAACTGATTCCTATTTAACCACCACTACAACAGTACTGAATGAACTATAAAGACAAATAATGCTGATAGAGTAGGCTGAATTTATTCTGCAGCTGTTAGGACTATCAGCTGTTGTAGCTAGAGCCCTCGGAGTGTTTCTGCTGCTCTCAGTATCCAGACCTATCTAACATTCCCAATACCCACAGCCTCACCTTGCTTGAAGGGAGGCAAGAAAATTTGCTCTTCTTTCCAAAGTGTTTTGTATGTGAAATCAATATGGCTGCCCTCTCTCTTTCCTGAGGCAGCCAGAAACTTCTATTACTCCCCAACATGCTACACCCTTACTGGGCGATTGGATTAAGAAGTCAACTTACTAAACCAATTTATGTTAAAATGAGAATGGATGATGGAGAGAACTCACAATCTGCACCAGAAAACCTACAGTCTGGTAATGGATACAAGAGAACACCAGAGAGCAACAAGAATGTAGGGACAATAGCTTTGTGCAACAAATAACCCAAATGTAATTTTAACTGAAAATGTTCAACATCAAACAATATACGTTGCATATCTATAGAATTTCTTTCAATTCTAAAATTAATATTGTTAATAATTAAATTTTATTATAGTGTTTTATTATCATAGAGATCATGATGGCTTTTGTCTATATGATATAGGAATGGTTGTTAGGAAAAAATAAAACAAATAAATCAAATTAAAATCATTTTGAGGTTGCTCTGTAAATGCACATGAATGCATGGATATGGATAAATCCAAGGGACACCTCTGGCAGACACAAATGTTCCACTTAGGTGTCATTTGAAGAGAACCCATCACATAGAACACAGTTGACTGACAGCCTCAGCCTGCGGTCCTGTGGGCAGTGTGGCCACGCCCCCTGGGGTAGCTCAGAGCTAAGTGAATTCAACAGGAATGTTAGTGAGAGTTTTTGCTGGCCCATTTCTGACTGGCATAGGATTTCTCCACTGGCAGCTGTGGCTTGGAGACCCCCATCACAATGGCCATGGTGTTCTCGGAGCTGTGCAGCAGTCTTTCTTCCTGTATGGTTTTCTTCCTCTTTCTTTGTACACAGATATGGGAATCTAGTATCTGTAAAGCCAGTCATGGGGACACTAGCCTGTTTCTGTTCTGTCCCCCCTCAGCCTTCACAGGTACTTCTCCCATATTTTTTTTTCTTCAAGTCTGATCCTTTAACTGCATGATGACCTCTGCTTTTTGGGAACCAGAGGAGAGGAGACAGAGGTTGCTGAAATTGAGTCACAGACTCTTCTGTATTTGGAATGTCCCACCCCTTGGATCTGCAGAAAATGTCCATCTTCACTGACGTCCTTTCCTGGGGATCACTTCCTCTCTTCACTTTCACCAAGCTGATCCCCTGTGCTCACCCCAGGCTCTCCAAACATGCGCAGTGTGACCTGACTGACAGCTGGACCCTGCCCTCCAGACAAGGGAGGGCCATAGGCATCCCAGTCCACAGAAGCATCCACAGACCCTGTCCAGATGCCCCACCATGGAAGAAGAAGACAGTTCTCCATTTATGGGGCCCTCACCTCTGTGGGCTAGGTTATCAGCAGAGGCCCAAACCCTCCCACATAACTTGAAAGATAAGGAGACAGCAGCTGCTGAAGAATAAAATGGTCTTCCTCTCTAACAGCCTCAGAAAACCAAGACAGTAAAGATCCTCGACTGGGATAAAGAAAACCTAATGCAATTTTCAGGAAAGATCAGTAGAAGAAACAGCAGAAGCAGGGAGAGGAGAGGAGCCACTCTGGGGCTGGAAGTGGTCCTGCTGAAAATCGATTCTGAGACTGAGGCAGGAAAGCAGAAGAAAATGCCCTTGGAGTACTTGGAACATTTAGATAAATGTTTGAGCAAGAGAGTTTGGGCCTAATACTGGTGTGGCAAGCACAGTATCTGCCCCAGAAATCCACATCCTATTCCTGAAACCTAGACATGTGTACCTGGCATAGCAAGAGGATGTTGAGATGGGAAGACTGTCCTGGACTTTATGGGCAGGTCAAGTGTGAGACTGAGGGTCCTTAAAGAAAGAGGCAGGGTCTTTATGGCCAAAGAAAAAGGAATGTGCAGAAAGAAGTAGGGGAGGTAGTTAGAGAGGGGTATTTCAAATGTTGTGACCTGAGGTTGAAGACAATAAGAAATGCCATGAGTTAAAAACTAAAATTGGCCTAGCGAGGCCAGAAAAGGCCAGTGTCTGAGTCTCCAAAAAGAGAGTGGCCCTACCACTCCGGACACCCGGATATTAGTGCCATGCACCGCAGTTGGACCTCTGATCTCCAGAACTGTGAGACAATAAATGTGAGTTTTTATAACTAAGTTCGCAGTAATTGTTTACAGCAAATATAGGAAATTAACATAAATGATACCAGATAATAACAATTGAGAATTTACAATGTGTGACATACCACACTAAGTGCTCTAGATAAAATTTACACACACACACACACACACACACACACACACAAAAAAAAAAAGCAGAAACAGGCAAGATCAATGTAATGCAGGGGAGGGGATATATATGGAGTATTCAAAAAAGAGACAGATAGATGTCAAACTAGAGCAGCTCAAACAAAATGAATTAGTGACTTTTTTTTTTTTTTTTAACAGAACTTCAGACCCTTAAAGAATTATGGAAGGGAATCAAATCTGCATTTAATACGGTGTTGTGTCACAAGAGGTCTGCAGAAATTTGTGGCACCTACCTTTGTTTATAGACTTTCTCTTTGAGATGGAATGAAACATAACTTTTATGTCTTAGATCTGCACTAACTTTTCATTTATTGCCTGCATGACAATGTTAAAATATACAGGGCCTCACTCTGAAAGCAATTGAGAACTGTGTGATTTATTGCCTTCTGGATAAAGTAAAAAGTATCTGTTATAATACTATCAGAGTTTACTTATCATAAAAATCTGCATTTGCAATAAATGTTAATTGTATACCGCAAAGTAAAATATATATCAATTCAGCATTCTATGGAGGATTTTCAGGATCATTTTATGTACTATGATAAATAAAAAGCTGTAATAAAAATGGTAATTTTATATACTCAAATGAGCTAGACTTTACAAAACCTTTCACAACCTCTTGAGTAAATCATAAGCACATTATGCCAAAACAACATGGCCAGTGGGCTTTCTATTAACAATGCTATGTGAATATTAGGAATATGAAATATTTTTTATTAGCTAAGAGGATTTACTGATCAAAGCCATAAATTAGGAAAATGAAGTACTGACAATCTACTTTGTAAAAGTACTATGTGATGAATGATTTCAATTCTCTGGCCATATTCCTTCCCAGGTCACTCAAATATAAAGCCAGTCAATTTAACATGAAATATGTCACTCTAGTGTTTACCTGCAGACATATTAATATACATGCTGCTGGCACTTAAGGGTTTATTTCCAGTTCCATTATATAAAATTCCATTATGAAGGAGATTTAATCCTTTGCCCAGGCATTTTCCAGAAGAAATTCTGTCAAACAAAATTGCAGTTTGGCAAAATTGTAAAAGTCACTTGGGCCATCTTCTATGGTGCCAACTGGGAAGTCTGACCTACTTTACAACAAGACATGTTTAAAACTGTGTGCAGGCTTGCCTGATGCCAGTCAAGATTCTTGTCACTCACACAGCTGGGAAGAAAATTCTGCTCTGGTGCTTACAGATGACACTTCCTGGGCAGAAGGTCTGTTGCAGTACATATTCAACAAGCTAGAATAAGGTGGAAAATGGGAGATGACTGAAGGTTCTAAGGACAGACTGTCAGTGGTCAGGAAGAAGTCCTAAGTGCATGTATGAAGACATGAATGGTGTGGATATACTTTG
Source organism: Tamias sibiricus (assembly GCA_025594165.1). Classification (NCBI taxonomy): domain Eukaryota; kingdom Metazoa; phylum Chordata; class Mammalia; order Rodentia; family Sciuridae; genus Tamias; species Tamias sibiricus. The sequence goes on from CM046675.1 coordinate 12,210,638, forward strand.
TATACAAACAGAGATATGTAAAAATGTGCTCTACAAGCGTAATATGAATTGTAATGCATTCTGTTTCCATATATAACAACTTAGAATAAAAGAAAAAAATAGAAGTCTGTACTGCAAAGTGAAATGTATGCTGGCACTGCTAACTTGCCAAGGCGTTGCCTTTCAAAACCTTTTCTGTACGTGGTTACTTTGGAGGCTAGATTACCATAGGGAATGGTTTTCTGGTTCAGACTATAAACATCTACCACATCTATTCTGATTTAGAATGCTTCTAAGTCTGACTTGTATGGGTGCTAAGATAAAAAGAACAATGAAAGGAACCCTTTTTTCCTTTCTTCCTTTCTTCTCACTGCTGGTGCACCCTGGTCTGGCCAGGGATCAAGAATAGACTCTTGTCTCCTTTGTACACTAAGCATTTTGAAGCAAACTCACACACATTCAATCACTCTGGTCTGCCCATGGCTCCTTGCATGCTGTGACTGCAGAATTGAGCAGCTGTGGTGGATGACATGGTGGATAAAGCTTTCAATATTTACCTGACCTTTCAAGAACGTTTTCTGACCCCAGTCTAGGTCACTATTATCTACAGGCCAAGTTTAAGAGCCTGGAGATACCCTTGCTGTCCTCTGTTATGTCACCAGCTCTTCTTTGTTGGTGATCATGTTGTCCTGACTCCCTCAGGAAGCTCCTGTGGGTCCCCTAACATGGGAGCATTCCACAACTCCAGTCTGTCTCTCTTGTTTTAGTGACTGCCTTAATGAGCACACCACACGTGAGCCATTCCCACAAGGTCACAGGCCCATCCAGTAGAAGATTCAGGACTCTGACACACTCTGTCACCACCAGTTTTAGGTCCACACTTGTCTTTTAGAAATTGTAGTGTTTTCTGTGGGTGCCAGTCTCTTCTACCCTCCTCTGATTCTCCAAGGTACTGTCATCCCTTGTCTTCCTTTTGAATGCTTCTTGCAGGCAGCTTTGCTCTTAACAGGTCACTCCATCACTTTCCTGGTCCCACAAGGATCTGGCAGCAGCATCCTTGAGATGCCCAAGTGAAGCTCTTTCCTCCATATTTGTTGGTGTGGAAATGTAGAAAGCACCTCCAAAGCCCATTTTAGGTATTTGTGTGCACACATGAATTCTTTTTCTCATAAAGGATTTATTTATTTTAAATTAACTTTCCTTTTCTAATCACCAGGTCAAGTTAGATGTGTTGGACTGACCCTGCCCTTCCCTCTTTCTCCAAGGAGATCTCAAGATGGGGAGTTGGAAGTTTGGGCCCTCCTCAGTGACTCTCAAAGCAAGATGTTCAACAATGGCTTGGAATAAATGAGGAGGACAAGCAAAATCACCGCAAGGCATTTAGTTCCTTCCACAAAGCTGCCAAAGAAATACGGCACTGCTAAAGAAGGGACTTTAAATTTTCACAGGGGAAAATGAGAGCTGACCAGAACCACACAGAGCTACTGTGAGGTTTACGAAGGCCTGGTCATTTCCTCAGGCCACAGACCCAACATGCCATTACCATAACCTCCAGCCTGAGCTAGATGGACTTGACGTACAGTGAGGAGACTCCAGAAGAGAACCCCAAGTGGTACCAGTGGCATTTAAGATAGAACAAACTTTACATTTTTTTTCTAAGCTTCCTCACTTTGATTATAAAAATGCAGCTTTTCCAAAGAATTCAGAGACTGTGAAAAATGGGTTAAAGTGGTCTGAGAGGAGCCCCAAACCAACACTATGCAGGAGACTAGAAGTTTCGCTGCCCATAACTGTTTTTTTTTTTTTTTTTTTTTTTTTTTTTTTTTTTGTACCAGGGTTTGAACTCAGGGGCACTTGACCACTGGGCCACATCCCCAGCCCATTTTTGTATTTTATTTAGAGACAGGGTCTCACTGAGGCTGGCTTTGAACTCTGCGATCCTCCTGCCTCAGCCTCCCAAGTGCTGGGATTACAGGCGTGCGCAACCATGCCTGGTGCCATAACTGCTTGGACAGCTCAAATGAATCACCTGCAGTGGCATGCGCTGCACCTGGCATGCTCCATCTGACACGCATGTTGGCATGCACATCTCACAAATCCACCAGAACGCTGTGTGGCTGCACCTGCACTTTCTGCTCCACTTTTAGTGAACAGTGGAGGACTTTTTATGACTTCAGTGACAGTAAATAACATTTTCTTTTTAAGTACAGTCCAGGAGAAAGTAAAGAATCTTACAGCTCATGGGAGTGCTAATTGGAGCCAATTATAATTTGATTGACCTGCCTTGCTATTAAAATGATATGCAAAATTTACACTGCCCTTGCAAAATGGAAATTTTCTTCAGAACAGGCTAACGAGAGGAAGCCCACCCTTTAATGAATCCAGAGGTGGTGCTTTTGGGTTATAATTCCCACATCAACCCTCACAAGCTAATTCCAGAGAGGGGCTGTAGAGGGCTGCAAATGATACAAAAGAACCCTGTAGATGGGGGAAATGTGCAATAAAATAACTGAAGTAATTAAGGGCTAGGGAATAAAGGAACAGCATCACAATAACTGTCCATTCCTCATTAGGTCTCATTTTCTTTTATGAAAATTTAAACTCTCTTTAAGGAATGTCATGGGGCTCAACTGTTCTCTTGCTGTGTGGCTGATTTTTTTAAAGGCAGAATAAAATGTCCATTTTCAGTGGTAAATAGAAATGAGGTCATTAGCAGAAGATGAAGTCACCCTGCCAAATTGTCTTCTTACCAGGGATAACAAATGACTCCTTAGAAAGGTGGAGAAATTTATGCTTCATTCCTGTCTCTCTTACACCCATGTGTACACCCACATGGAACAGAGCACTGGTCCTTACTGTCAAACCTTTCATCAAAGCAGATTTAGACACCATTAAAAAGGCTTATTTTAAAAGGAAACTTCACCTTCTCTGATCTAAATTTTCCGAATGACTAGATAAATAAAAAATGATGGTTTCATTGTCAATTATACTATGGGAACAGTGCAAAAGCACTTGACTTTTAAGAAATAGTGGCTATTTAAATATTTGATTAGAAAAGGGTAAGCAATTAAGCCTGAATATCTGAAATAAACACGGGAATGAATAAAAGCAATGCCTAAAGAAATCAATAATCAAAAGTAATTCCTGTGTCTCCTCCTAATCAGGAAGGCTCTGTTGATGCCAATTTCTTTGGACTCAAAGCATAGGCTGGAGATTACACAATAGCATTGAGTTCAAGTCAGATACAGAGGGCAGTTAACAGGCTCCGAGGAAAGTAGTAGAAAACAGAGTTGGAAAATCAGCATTTGTGCTACCTCAAGGTCTCTGCTTCTTATGCTAAGTAATAAATACGTACTCTTACACATGCATTGGTTCTCCACCCCGGGAAACAATCACAACAGTGCTTTCTGCAGTTTTAATAATTCAGCCCTAAGGAAGAGCTGCTGGTATTAGGAAATACATGCAAGTGTGTGACCACTCAAATTCAAATTTCACAGAAATGTCTTATTTGTATCGTGTTTGAATCTTCTAGGAACTTTTCAGATCTTTAATTTTCATTGACAATAATAGTATGTTTTTAAATGGGATATGACATGATTTTCCATAGAGGTATATAATGTGAAATGGTTGAATCAAGCTGATTACCATATCTATTAGATCAATATCATACTTATCACAATATGTAAGTATCATAGTTATCATTAGTGTAAGTACCATACACTAATGATTTCATGGTGAGAACATTTAAAATCTACTCTTTGGGCAATTTTGAAATGTAAGATACCTTATTATCAACAATGCAATCGATCAAAAACATGATCCTCTGTCTAATGGGATGGAATTTCTCCCCCTTTCACCATAACTTCCCATTCCCCTGTTTCACATCAGGTAACCCACCTTTCTACTCTCTGCTCCTATCAGTTCTATTTTTTAGATTCTACACATTACTAAGATCATGCAGTCTTTTGTCTGTCTGTGCATGGCTTGTTTCACTTAGCATAATATCCTCCATTTCTGAACATTCAGTTGCAAATGACAGAATTCACTTCTTCTTAAAGACTGAATGCTATTCCATTGTGTATGTATACCACATTTTTTGGTCCCTCCACCAGTTGAAGGGTGGATTCCTTGTGAAAGATGCCGCCATGGACATGGGAAGGCACCTCTGTCTCCAAAAATGGTCTCTTTCTCATTTTTGATTGCAACCATTCACTATGCTGACCAACCAGCATATTGATCAAATCCTCATAGTGCTATCACTTTACATTAGAACTCTTTTTATTAATCTCTCCCTCTTTATCATACACCATATTCAATGCAAAAAAAAAATACTTTCTGGACAAGGAAAGATTCATGCTTAAAGGAATGAATCTTTGTAGCATTCCCACAACTTATATTTTCTTTTTGGAAAAATTAAAAATGAAAGAAATTAATTCAATTAGTAAATACAAAATTTGCTATAGTTCAGGGACAACTATAAATAGAACCATCATATTTATATATTTTGGGTTGGTTTAAAAAGCTATTCTCCTTTCTAACCACTGAGAGTTACTTTCTAACAATTGAGACTAATTCAGTGTCTCTTCCACTATTTGCATTAATCAGGAACAAGGAACAATTAGATATGAAACTTAGTTTGAAAATAATAGGTTGCTTTTATTCTATCCACACCTTTTCCTTATAAGCCCCTTGAAAATGATAAGTTTATATCATATGGGATTCTTTAAGTATTTTCTGATCTAAAATAAATTTCTACTAGTAGTTGTTCTACTGTTGAAGTTAAAAGGGTTTTCCTTATCTCTATCTTATTTTTCAAAATTCCACCTTATAGTTTACTAATATACCATTTTTGGTAATAGACCAATATGCTGTGTTAGCCTATAAAGGCAGATAAGTAAGAAAGGTAGCATTTGGATGCCACTGTGTGAGCAGGCAACATTGTAACTACATGGTTATATGCAAGGCAACATTGTAACCATGGGATTCTCCAATGCTGGGTCCCAGCACAGCACAAATTTCAGATGACTGCTTATGACTAATGGATTAGTGACCTTTTTATTCATTCTCAAGGAGACAACTATTCTGATTCATGCTCTAATGCAAAATAAATAAATAAATAAATAAATAAATGCATACTGGCTTCAGTGTGATTTGCAAAACTATAGAACAAGTGACCGAGCTCATTTTGTCCCAGGAAAAAAGGTTTCAAAATTCATACCATAACTCAATTGTTATAAAGGGAATGACCTTTTAAACTAACCCAAATATTTAATATAATCTAAGTATCATGGCTCCATTTGCAGTTGTCCCTAAACTGGAGTAGTTTATATTTAGTAATTCAATTAATTTCTGTCATTTGCATTTTTTTCCAAGAAGAAACAACCTAAAATAGAATGTAAGAATGCTTGTGCTTTTCTCTTCTTTAATTTTTTTTGTTAACTCCAAATATATTTACCTGAAACAATACCAAGAAAGAAAGAAAGAAAAAAAAAAAAAAAAAAAGAAAATCAATGTAACCACCTGCTCCTTCTTTCAGACATTTCTCTATAAAGCAATTCTAATAAAGGAAACAGGCTGCTCATTTGTGAAAAGAAAAAATAACAATCATGCAAATAATTTTCAACCAACAAGATGCAAAGTTTTTCCATCAAGAAGCAAATAAATAGACTTGCAGTTGAAGAGCATAGGTCTCCACGTGGATTGGGAAAGGCGGGAGGGCAGGAAAGGGACAAGGGAAATGAAGAACAAGGGGATTTGGTCATCAACCCGAGGTGGCCAGATGACCATGAATGGAGGCAGGGAGAATGAACAGGGATATGTCCCTCCAAGTCTTCTTTGGGCTCCTTTAAGAATATAAAGGCAAGCACTCTACAACCTAACCAGGAAAACCATCAAAGATAATGCCAGATAAGAGAAATCCAGAGGGTACAAATACTGTGAGGAACACAACAGTATTTTACTGAGCTATGATATATCTGCCGGTAAAAACAATCTGAAAAAAGGAAAGGTGGTTGAATAAGATGGATGGCATCATCCTAAATGCATGATTGAAGATTTGAATGGTACGAATATACATTGTATACAAACAGTGTTTTGTAAAAAGATGCTCTATATGTTTATTACGAATTATAATGCATACTACTATTGTAAATACAACAACTTTGAATAAAAAAAAAAAAAAAGAAGTAAAAAAAAAAAAAACAATCTGAAATCATTTTTTGGAAGCTCTTTGGTAGGAGGAAAGATCTCTGATTGGAGTCATGAGGTTTGAGGGTGAGGCTTGTCTCCTTATCTAGCCATGTGTCTTTGGTAAATTTGCTTACACTTTTTGATCTCAGGACAGACAAAAGAAAACAAAGAAACAAAAAACAAAGAGACACAGAGAAAGAGAGGATTGGAAGAGCTAGTCCTGGGGGCCAACATGCAAGGTGTACATTCTTTTTTTTTTTATATTTATTTATTTACTTTAGTTGTACACAATGCAATGCATTTATGTTTACATGGTGCTGAGGATTGAACCCGGGCCGCACATGTGCGAGGCGAGCGCTCTGCCGCTGAGCCACAACCCCAGCCCCAAGGTGTGCATTCTTTAGGGACTGTGGAATTGCCAAAGGACTGGAATATCCATACACATGTTGTAGCTGATGGAGAGACGGAACAAGTCATATGTCCTGTAATATACACTTATTTAAAACTTGCTATTTAAAACATGTGAAGTATACTGCAAATAGCAAAACCATGCCTTCAGTTAAAAGGTACTAAATCCAGCATATCTTTTGTAAACCATATACGTTCTCTCTCAAAAAATACAAAAACAAAACAAAACAAAAAAAAAAAAAACCACAGTTAGGGGTGCAGCTTAGTAGGAGAACATATGCTTAATATGTATGAGACTCTGAGCTTGATCCCCAGTAAATCAATAACAAATTTTTTGTTTTTGTTGTGGTACCAGGGATTGAACTCAGGGGTACTCGACCATTGGATCACATTCCCAGCCCTTTTTTATATTTTATTTAGAGACAGGGTCTCACTAAGTTGCTAAGTGCCTCACCATTGCTGAGGCTGGCTTTGAACTCTGCGATCCTCCTGCTTCAGCCTCCCAAGGTGCTGGGATTACAGGCATGCGCCACCACACCTGGCTACAAAAAAAAATTTTTTTTTAAAGAAAAATAACTAACATTGAGTACAAACTGTGAACCAGATGATAAAATCATCAATTTATACACATTAACTTATTATTACTCACCAAAGTGCATGTACTCTCACTTCACTTCACAAATGAGGCAATTAATATAATGGCGGAGGGCCATTCAACATGGAGGATTTGAACCTAGGAAGCCTGGGTCAGCACATGAACCCCTAACAGAGCTGACTTCTCCATGTAGTCACACGTTCATGTGAACAATAATAAAATTTTGAGACTTCAAATGAATCCATCAATTCAGAAGGGTTGATGACAACTGGTGTTTACTATCTCCTATATCCACTCCTTCAAAGAGTCAATCTCCTTTATTATTGTTTATTTATTGGTTTTTTTTTTTTTTTTTTTTTTTTTTTTTTTTTTAGTTAGACATGACAGCAGAATCCATTTTGACATAATTCTACAAGCTTGGAATCTATCTTCTATCTTCTAGTTAGAGTCCATCCATACGGGTGTACATGGTGGTGGAATTCACTGTGTTGTTTTCATATACATAGGAAAACTACATCTGAGTCATTCCACTCTTTCCTTTGCCTATTCCCTTCCTCCCTCCCTCCCCTCCACTCCCCATTGTCTAATCTACTGCCCTTCTATTCTTCCCCTCACCATTCCCCCTTATGTTGGGTTAACATCCATATATTAGTCCTTTAAATGTTTCGCTTCTTATAAAATACAGTCTAGAGTCATGGTAAAAGCACAACTACTGGTCAAATATAAACTAAAGAAACACAAATTGAAAACAATCATAAAAATCATGACTAGAATCCAGTTTTGGTTCTGGGACCTGCTAGGTAGGCAGGACAGGGTAAGTGTCTCTTGTGCTTTTTGCCCCAGTTTTCTTGTTTGTAAAATCAAGATAATAGTAATACCTGCCAGACTGCCTTGTGGTACAGATTAAATAAGACATTGTGATTGTCCCTCAGGATCTTTAGGGGACAGTTTCCAGGAACCCTGCAGATACCAAAATGGGCAGATGCTCAAGTCCCTTATATGAAAGGGTGTGGCATTTGCATATAACTTTGCATACTCTATTAAAAATCATCTATACTTATGATATCTAGTGTAATGTAAATGTCATGTAAATAATTGTGATAATGTATGGGTACTCCTGACCTAAGATGGGATTATGTCAATATAAAAAAAAATCAACAACTAAAAATATCATAGGTCAAAATTCTTTTAACCTACTGGGCATCCTAATTAGCAACAGAGTGCAGGGTCAAGTCTTGGTAGTTTCCTATCATGATTGAGTTGCTGACTGAGAGCTGCAGCTGGCTGCTCCTGCCCAGCATTGAGAGAGGATTGTACCACATAGGTGCACTCACTCGTCCAAGGTAAGAGCAACCAAAACTCAAAGTACAGTTTTGGGAGTATGGCTCAAAAAACTGTATGTGAAACTATCCATCAGTGAGTCAGAGACTGTCTGTATTGTTTAGGGAATAATAACAAAAACATCTGCGATGTTCAGTATGGACACGCTTTCTTTAGGAATGTATCTGATCCATGGTTGGTTGACTCTGCAGAAGCAGAAATCTGGGGTATAGAGGGTGCCTTTCCCTGCAGCGTCCATTCAGACACACTTAACAAAAGTGGGTGTTCAACAGAAGTGCTGGGGTTATTGCTTTGGTTGTGTGTCTGTCTTGTTTAACTTCCTCAACTGGGATCCTAAGAGGAAGTCAAGTATTCCACCTGCAGAGGTTGTGGAAGAAGCTAACACACAAGGGCAGTAGACCAACTCTCCTGATCCAACCAGAGCAGACCCTGCAGGCCAGAGGGCAAGCAACCACCAGGACCTCAAGATGCTGGCGTCAAGGTACTTTCTGTGCTCTGCTGGCAGTGAGATCCTCCCAGACTCTGAAGACCAAGCAGGGGGAGGAGTGAGATGTTGTTCTCTAATAGTATTTTGGTTTCACTCAGATAAACACTATTGGATGCATAAAGATGACTATATGTAAAATAGTAGAAGGTGGCAATAGCCAGAATAGACTTTCGTCCAAGCAACTAACTGAACAGATGTGCACAGATAGATCAAAATAAAAGAATTGTGCAGGGGGGAAAAAAGAAACAGGAATAAAATTTTTATTCTCAAGAGAATAGAAGCCAATGTAAATGTTCTGGGGGAAAAAAAAAGTCTTCTCTTCCCTGAATAGAAAGTGAAAAGGGCTGAACTTTGATACTGAGAAATATTAAAAATGCAGGGATGACAAAACACAGCATCCTTTCTGCTAAATTAAAGTGACAGTGTGGCGCGCGTAGCACAGGCAGGGTTCACAGTACAGGTGGCGGAGCGGGAGCCAGGGAGCCGGCCTGCCTCTCCGCACGGTGGCCAACCCGGCAGCCATCGGGATTCTATTTTGAACTTGCTTTTGGAAAGATTTCCAAATGGGAGCAATCATTTCTAAATGTCAGCTGGCTGTCTCTAATCTTAAATCATGGAAGCACCTCGTCACACCCCTGAGAGGACAGGGGCACTGGCTTTGCCTCTGAAATCAGAACAGCTGCTCATTAAACGCTCATCCCAGAGCCCTTTGTTTTTGGTGGGATTCAGATATTCAGTGAGAATGAGAAAAAGGTCCCTGTTCCACTTAACTTCTGAACCTCGACGATGACACACGGCGCGAGGCAGGATGAGAGACTTAATTTGTATTTAACATTCTGACATCATACGTACAAAATGGGACCCTGGTAATTAGAAATGTCCTTTGCTTTACTTTTGTTTGATGAACCCTCAGCCTGAGGTTATCAGGAGATGTGGAAAGATGGGTGCTGGGTCCCTGGAAGTCCCTGGCTGATGGCAGAGGCTAGATAGTCTAACAGGGCCTCTCTGTAGGTCCCCAGAGCCCACTTCAGTGCCAGGAGGACTTCTGACAAAGCCACCGAAATAAAATCACCTGACTGCTTCTCAAAGGGTGGGCGCCTAACAGGCAGTGAAAAGAATACAAAGTTAACCCTGATACACTTCTAAGGGACGTTAATTTAAATAAACGTCTTCAGTGTAAATGCTGAAAACCTAATATGTTAGAAGCTTTTGGGGTACATAAAACATCCTCAAATATTAATCACATAATTCTTATGATACCAATTGAGAGGCTGTCAAATCAATTATCTTAGAATCCAACTATTTTAAAATATGAGTCTAAAACTAGCTATAAAGCCAATTACAGCATATGCATACTCAAAGACTTTTATAACTGCTCAATATGAAAAACCTAAGATTTATATATATATATATATATATATATATATATATATATATATATATATAAAATAGTTCTGGAATATGAGTACTGTTTTTATTCTTATTACAAAAAAAAAAAAAAACCTTCTCTGGTAGTGAAAAAGATAAAATGAATGCTGGCAATTACATTTATTTTTAATAAGGTTTCAGGATAGGTGAGATTCCAAGAGGCAGCTAAAAGTCTTTGGACACACAATCTGTCTTTCCTTTGTCATGAGAGCATCCTACAAAACTGCTGCCAGGCACACAGGCAAGAGAAAATGAACTGTCCCTCAATCTCAGCAAAGGAAGCGCAGGTGGTCCACGTGGTAGGACGTCCTGATACAGTCAGAGAACTCAGATTTGGTAAGGCTCAGCCAGCCAGCCCACTAGACAATCCTTTTTCATCTCTAGGTTAGTTACCACATTTTACTTTAATTATTGAAGCTCATTCCTACTGTTTTGTGTATTAGAGATCGATATATGTACTCTTGGCATTTGTCCGACAAGACTGATTAATTTTTCAGTTTGGAGTCACACTGTCAACATGCAGCTTCAACTGCCTTTGTGTGCAAATTACTGACGGGAGAAATGGAGGCTGATATTTAAAATGAAATTTTAATTATTAGAAACAACTCACTTATCTCTCAAATACTATAGATTTTGGTAGACATTTATAGACAGCTTTATGGAACTGCTTCTGCGTTTGTCAAAAGCCTGAATCAAATTAAATCTCCCTGATAGCGTCAGTGAATTTAACAAGTTGGATTAATTTTGGAAGCTATTTTAGCACAGGGTCAATAAGTAGGAGGCTTTTCTGCCTCCCATGAAAGAAATCAGGTGTTCCTGCTTTCTCCTGGCTAGGTCATGCCTGGTTCTTATAAAGACCTAATAAAGGTTATTTTATATAAACTAACATGACAAATAAAAATAACTTGCAAAGGGGTGTGATTTTTGTGCTTTATGTGCTTGCTTTTATGTATGATGAGAAGACTATTCAATAGTAGTAAAAACAACAACACTAAGAGTTGCAGTAGGTATAGCGATGGTTCACAGTTCATCCACCATCTTACTAACATCTCCTTTTACCTTCCCAGCCTCCCATGACACAGGGCATGCCATCTCACTTTGTGTCAACTCCATACTACAGACAGGAGCACTGGGGCCTATAAAGGGTAAATAAGACCTCACACATGTGAATAGGGGAAGCAAAGTCTGCACCCAGGCAGATTCCTAAGTCCTGCTCTTCACAGCTAAGCAGTTCTGTACCTACTGACTCAGTCTGGCCACTGTTTTTCCTTCTCTCTCCTAAACCCAAGCTCTTTACCATATGCCAACGAAAAACAGTCCAAATTCTGGTACCAAACTTGATGCATTGGAAGGAGGCTTCCTTATTCTCTCTGAAATAAATAATGAGCTCCTGAAAGACATCATTAAGATTCCTGGGAACATGCACAATGATCGTTTGCAGGAGTCAACACTAAACCTTTGCCTTTCTTTAGATCTCCTATTTTTAAATTGATCCCCTATTCACATGCCTCCTTCACCTCTCATTGTACTTAAAAGTTACAGAGAATTACATGCAATGATCTTCAAAAAGTACTGCGTGAACTCTGGAGAACAAAATGGCCATTTATTAGCCAAGCGATCTCATTAAGGAGTGTGACTCCAATAGTTGACTCCCAGCTCGAATAGACCTGGATTCCCAAAACCTGCAGCACTTGACCTGGGGTGGGACTGGGGCACAGAATGTGGGCTTCCGTTAAAGGGTTTGGCTATATGTGCAGAAGAGGAATGTCAAACAATTCTAACGGCATGCCATTTTATACTTTATCTCTGCTGAGAGTCTGCTTTTTTTTTTTTTTTTTTTTTTAAGAAAAGCCTATTTCATGACAGAATAATTGGCTGCAATCCCACAGTTCTCTGTGTCAATGTTCTTCCATCTATAGGCCCCAGAAAGCTTTGAGCTGTACGGGGGAAAAAAAAAAAAAAATCAAGAAATAGACATAAACCATTCGGAAGCTCCACAACACAGTCTCAAAGATAGGCATCGGAGAGCAAGCATAAAGAATCAGGGACAGAAAGCACTCCTTCCCTGGAGAAGTGTGCCTTGTCATCTCGCTGGCAAAACAGCCACAGCCTGCCAGGCAAATGGGGCCCACCCCACACCCTTCCTAGCTGACAGTATCCACCCACCATATGTTCATCAAATACCTGCTTTACACGCAGTGCTGCTTTCTCAACACAAACTACACCACTGTAAGGTTGGGCAATGGAATAGCAAGAAAAAGTCAGATTCAGCCGTGCTCAGACGAATGGGCATATGAAACTGGGCAACCAGGATTGTGATACGAAGGTTAATTAGGTGAAAAGGTAGAATTAAAAAGGCATCACATAACTCTGAAAGTCTTTTCTTTTACATTTATTAGTTTCTCTTCCACAACTCCAATCATCAAGGTGTAAAAGGAACACATACTTGGCCATGAATTACTAGAGATGTGTTTTACCAGAGGAATTAAATGCCTAACAGCCCATAATGTGAATGAAGGCGTTTTAATAATTTTGAGTGTGGCAGCACAGTAAAACATTATGATCACCTTGAGATTTACAGTGAAGTTAGTTGCCTTGCTCGACGGGAACAGGCTCTGCCTGAATACCTGTGCTTTGCCTCACTATACAATTCTTTCCTAAAATGCCAATTTTTCAGATTAAAGAAGATACAAGATACTATGGACATATAATGGCTGATCATGTGAACACTGTAAATACTCACTTGCCACGTGAGGAGAGAGCAGCAAGCTTTCTCAGGAGCATGGGCTCTGCTCTGATTCTCATTTATCAGCTACCTGACCTGGGGCTGGGTACTAATTCGGAGCTGGTGCCCCAACTGTAAAATGGCAAGATTCATGGGGCCCCTGTGGCCATTAAATATTTAATCCATGCAAAGGACATTATTGTAGCAGGTACTAAGTGCTCAATAAATGCCAGGTGTCATTATTATAATTAGTCTTTTGTACTTTCATAGATTCTTTTTATTTTCTAGTTTGGGAATTTAATTTTTTCCCCCCACATTTTTATTGGTGCCTCAGAGTTTTACATAATGATGTAATTTGTCGTTACCATAGTCATACATGCACAGGAAATAACAATATGATTTGGCCACTATCACTCCAGCACGTCCCCACTCCCTCCCCACCTCCCAACCTTTAGTCCCTTTCCTCTGCTGATCTCCCTTTGATTTTCATGAGTTGAGACACTGTCTTCTCACTTCTACCAGAATTGATATGTGACTCGACTCCTGTGTACAGAAAGGCTCTTGGATGGAAAGGAATCAGAAAAGGAAGGAAAAATCAGGAGGAAGTGGAAATGAAGGCTGGAGACGGGGCATAAAACTCAAAGATGGGTAAGCATGTAAACCAGACTCCTGAGAATGTCAAGTGCTGAATCCAGGGGTGGGAGAGTGTTTCTGCAAAGGTGAGGGGGCACACTTAGGCAAAGGGCGGTCCTAATAATTAGAGATGACAAGGCAAGGGCAGGCTCAGGTCCCCTCACACTTCTCCCGCCCTCTCCTCCACTTCCCTCCTTTCCCCTTCTTCCATTCATTCCACCAGCAAACACCTATTCAGGAGTCAGGAAACCCTTAGATCACCTTTAAAAAATCTCAATGAGAGAAGTCCAAAAGATTAGACGTTAGGAAAGAATGTTAAATAGAACAAAGGGGAGCGGGGGAGGGGGCAAGGGGATGAATGAGTTGGACATCAATATACTAAGTGCATGTATAAAAACTCAAATGGTGTGGAAATGCTTTGTGTAAATCCAGTGACTTGAAAAACTGTGTTCTTTATATGTAATATGAAAGGAATTGCACTCTGCAAGTATGTACAATTAGAATAAATAAATAATTAATAGAAAGATTAGACATTAGGGAGAAAGGACATTGTGTAGTGGCACAAGACAGAGAGAATGCAGTGCCAGCAGCGCATGCGTACAAAGGATGAGCAAGAAGGAGGAGCCAGTATTACCAAGGGTGGGAGGTGGCCCGTTCATGGATAGATGCAAACATAAATTAGAAATGTATCAAATGATGATCAGTGCTATAATGAGTTTTTAAAAGATTAATGCAACAGAAATAGACTTGGGCAGGGTAGTCAGGAGCAGGGTTCAACTTTTAAACTTCTGAATGGAGGTTTAGCATTCCCCTGTGTTAAGTGGACAGCTTGGTGGGTTTTTACGCAGGACACACCCATAGAACCATCAAGAGCCTAGCAATTTGGTTCCTGTATTTTGGTACTGCATTATATATCTTAGGCTTTTGTGATTTTTAAAAACCAGGTTAAGATCTAGCCAGACTGCACCTTTGACCTGTGGCTTCTAACCACTAGGATCCATTATGTACATCAGTAGACTCCAAATTTATTTCCCAAATCCCAACAGTCCAAACACTGAAAGGAGTGTCTTCAAACATGAATCTTTACCCAATTATGTGAAAACTTCTTTGTTCTAATGCAGGACCAGCAGCGGAATGTCTGACTAACCAATGCCCGTGTGCATTCCACAATGCACATCCCTAACTATTCCCCACCAGCAGTGCAGATCTGATGGTTGTAGTTAAAATGTGTAGGCTTTGCCATTTCATAATTTAATTAAAAGCAAAACCAAATCAGCTCACATACTTTTAAAACTTTTTGATTTCCTTCTTTTTTTATTTTTTATTTTTATTTTTGGTACCAGGGATTGAAGCCCAGGGTGCTTAACCACTGAGCAACATCCCCAACACTTTAAAAAACTATCTTATTTAGAGACAGGGTCTCACTAAGTTGCTTAGGGCCTCACTAAATTGCTGAGGCCAGCTTTGAACTTTCGATCCTTCTGCTTCAGCCTCATAAGCCACTGGGATTACAGGCATGCGCCATGCTTGATTTCCTCCTCTTAAGTGTTCCTTCCTGGGCACATTTTCCAAAATGTGCGGCTCTTCCTTTTTGAATAATTTGCAAAGGGAATGTTATCAGGGGTAATGCTGAAATGGAGATGTGATTATCAGGGAAGAATAAACTTTCCAAAATCTGTGGGTTCTGGGCTGTGGAACAGTTAGGACAAAAGTCCTCAGGCAGGAGAGTCTGCCCAGAGGAAGGAAGAGTCAATGGAGCCAGTGTGGCTGGAACTCAGTGCAAAATGTGGGAAGGGTTACACGTGAGGTCGGAGAGCCACAAAGAGCTCTGTGCTTCCAAATCTGCCTGACAGTGAAAGGTTTTCCTGTTTCATTTGCAGTATTTATTACTGTTGAATCTGACCGTTTACCATCCATCAATGGATCAACAATGACAAGCACAACTGCAGCTGATATACATCTGAGACCTTAATAGCAATAAAGTAGATCAACAAATGTGACTCAAAGTACTTGGAGCATCATAAAAGTACATTCTATGAAAATCTCAATAACAAAAAAAGTAACCTATGAAGATATTAAGTGGAAGGGATATTATGATGTAGCAGAGCAAGATACTTGGCTAAGACACCTCAGAAAATTGCTTATTCCTCATGGGAAAGTCTAAAAAGAATAATAATAATAATAAACTTATCTAATTAGAGCAGTCTGTGGAGATGCTCATCTCAATTTAATATAGAAATGAATCAATACAAGGTAAGGGCTTTGGAGATTTGAATTTATGGACAAAAGTGTTCTCAATTATTAAGTCAAAAACTCAAAGGGTAGTAAGTTAATAGCTATAAAATTGAAGGGGAAAAAAAGACTACATTTGATTAGTGAAACTATTATGTAGTAACTCTCAGTAAAATACAAATACTTCCAAGATGTTAATTAAGCACATAGTAACAGAAAATTGTGATTTTGAAACAATATGTTATAAGGCTATCAGAAAAATAGAAATAGAAGATTTAATTTTAAATCCAGTAGAAGACTTAATTTTAAATCCAAGAAAGAGCATAATGGCAGAGGATCTGTCATTCAGGTGACATGAAGAATGCACTCTTCATTGGGACATATGACATTCTCCATTTGTCTGTGGTTAATAGTAAAAGTCATAATGAAGATGACGGTGGTTGTGGCCATCTGAATTTTTCATTAAATGAAAGATACAAAGGACAGTAAAAACTAAGGAAAGCATATTTATATTTATCTGAACATATATGGAAATTTGTAAATGTTAAAAGGAAAGTTAACCCCACTTTGTAAATTCATTTGATTTAAGAAGACTGTGAGGAAATAACAGAGCTAAACAAAAGGCTAGTTTTAAAGCCTTTGTGATAAATGTTAAAACAATCATTACAAAAAAAAAAAAACCCAAAAAACAAAAAACAAAAACACTAGCTTCTTTTGACTATCAGTGGCCCTTAATTTTAAAACAAGATTAATTTTTTTCATTGCTCTTTGTTAGGCAGCTGTGAAGATAAATAACTTGACGTGCATGGAGTTGCTTTGAATTCATAGTAAAGAAGATTGTACAAATACAGGATGCTTGTTTTTTCTCACATAAAAAAATATACAGAAAATGTTATATGCACAAGGAAAATCAGATAGATAAACAACACATTAAAATAAAATAAAATAATCTAAATTGATATGATGATTTTTAAAGATGTAATTAACTGGAGGCCCTGAGAAGTCTTGATTAGAAATTTGCTTGTTCAGACCAGGAATATTTATTTTGTTCCTTGTCTACTGTTTCTGTCATTTTCTATGTCTTCTGCCAAACCCTTAGCCTCACTGGACCAGAACATCTCTTTATCTCTGTGTCATCAGAGTGTGCTGGAGTAAGAGCTGAGAATGAAGGGTTCAGGCAATCAAGCCATCCTTACCCAGTCAGCAGCTGCCTGTTACGGCTGTGTGTGTGTGAGAGTGTGTGTGTGTATGCACACACACCCCAAAGAGACACCAAGACCACCCCAAGACAGCAAGATAGATTTGAATGTGGCTTCCCATAATTATACACTAATAAAGCCTTCATATTAGTACATAGTACTAAGCCAGGTATTAATATTAGTGTTTTTAAAACCATTGAGTCTAGCCATCTGGGCCACGCTAGCTATTAAAATGCCAACCTTTTGGCAAGTTATTTTACTACTGTGAACCTGGATCTCCTTATCAACAATCTTCTTACTTCGCATGATGTTTACTTTCAGGAGTAGAATGTGAAATGGAAGAGTGAAGGGAAAAAAAAAAAAAAAAAGATGGTAGAATGAGATGGATATCATTACCCTAAGTGCATGTATGAAGTCACGAATGGTGTGACTATACTTTGTATACAACCAGAGATATGTAAAAATGTGCTCTACAAGGATAACACAAAATGCAATACATTCTGCTGTCATTTCTAACAACTTAGAATAAAAAATAAATTGAAAAAAAATATTCAGGATGCAGGTTTTCAAAAAAATACAACTTTTCCCCACTGTTACTGTATTAATTCAATTAAACTATTTAAATGAACTCAAATTTTGTTCTTAGTTTACTTTTAGTATTAGAAACTATATTAAAAATAGAAGTCCCACAGTCAGAATGGCAATAAAGACATCAGCTAAGGGTGGAAACTGTTAACACCCAGTGCCCCTCGTGCACGTCTGGACCCATCACTTATCACGGGGCTAAGAAGTGTCTCCCAGGAGCCTCTGGCTCTCACTAGACAATGAGCAACACGAAGGCAACACTAGGGCTAATCCATTATTGTGTTCTTTATGGCAACACAGAATTCATGTAAAGTAAGGCTTGCTTAATTAAACGAACTACTTATGCTAAAGGAAAAAAAAAAAAAATCATGATCCATCTGCTTATGCCTGGCTGTATTCTACAAATAAAATGGTGAGCCAATTTTGGATGGAGATTTATAACTGGGTCTTAAAATCATTAAAAGTAAATTTCTGAATGATGTGTCTAATTAAAATTTGTCAGTAAACTTTATGCAAGGGAAAGATTCTCTAGATAAACAGGAGGCTCTTTCTTCTTCTTCAAAGATCCCATTACTTTTTCTTTTAACTTCCTCATTCGTTTATCTTCAAACAGGAGGTGTTCATCATAATCTCCATTTAACAGATGGGAACACTGAAGTTCAGAGCTGCTAATAAATTGCTTTCTCAAGAAACAGCAGCATCCCAGTAGGGTCACGGTGGAAGTCTCCCATCTTCCATTACTCTTTCAATTAGAATCTGCTTGCTAGTCATTAACACATTTGTTTTAGCCTGCAAAATAAGCATCCTTTGTAGCATTCCAGAATGGGAAATTTCCACCTGATAAAGACTTATTTCGGCAGATTTTGTATGAACTTGCAATCACAGGCCATGGTGAAAATCACTGTGCTCCTCTGGGTTTAAAGGTGTCATTGTGATCAACAATTCCCAGCAACTATGGCAACAAGACATCTCTAGCTATTTACTTTTAAGGTATTATATGATTATATATGGATTAAGGTTACCATAACATTACATAAAGTGAACTTTACAAAGGATAAAATAAAAATTCTGAATATGTAGCTTTATAAATCAGTGCTAGTAATTACCTTGGGTTATGTAGTCATATGTGAACATTTCTGCTTTTGGGAAACATGTATAAGAACCTGGCAATAACTAGGATATTTTATGGATTAATTTGCACACAAAAGGACCATTTACCATAGTGTTTTTTGTTTGCTTAAATTTGTGAATCAGTGTTAAACATCAGTTAAACAGACACCAAAGGCAAGGTTGTCCCTGTATTTGAGTTTCCAACTAAAGAGCATAATCATGATTTTCACTTGTTTTATTAAAGATATTAATGCTTGTGTAAGAAGAGGAGGGAAGAAAAACTAAAGAGGGAGACACTTGTGACCTTGGAATAGAGAAATGCTTCTGAACTGACATGTTACATGTGCCTGGCTTCTATGAACAAACTCCATTGTTAATGAAAATGTCCAAACAGAGGTCTAATGCTTTCTGGTTCCAGGACTTAACAAGATTCAATTTAAATTTACCCTTGAAACACAATTACTCACAAGATGAGTGTTTCTTTAACCACAACATTTAATTGTTCATACTCAATGCCATTTCAAACTATTCTTACTGTAACTGAACTAGTTTTCAAAAAAGTAAGGATGAAGATGAAAAGAATTGGAAGACAGCATCCCTCTGGTTGAATTTGCATACTCTCTACCCATATTCTCATTGATTCTCTCCTCTCCCTCCCTCTCTCTCTCTCTCTCTCTCTCTCTCTCTCTCTCTCTCTCACACACACACACACACACACACACACACACACACACACACACACACAGAGTTATTGAAACAAAGTACATCAAGGGTCCACACAAACATTAAAAATTATATTCCTAAGAATTGCTCTAAAATGTACAAGACACTTTTCTTAGGAAACCGAGTCTGGGGAATGTGGCTGAACTCCTAGAGAATTAGCCTTAAGCATTCTGATGTGATGGGGGAAACTGCTGTCAGGAGCTGCTGACAGGAGCCCTGCTGTTAGAGAGCTGTGTGGCTGCTTCCCCACCCTCTCCTGTCCCCCATTCTCCCCCGTCTCCACACCCCTAGCTCACTGCTACTCAGCAAGCCATTTTTCCAGAACAGACATATTTCTAACCATTCTCATCTTTCCATAGCAATCAAATTTTTACATCTGCAGGCATTTTAAGCGGAGTTTTAGGAAGTAACTCTGGCTGAGAAACACAAAGCCCATGTTCTCAGAATCAATTCTGCAAAGGATCCAGGGCCTTTCATGTTTCTTAGACTGGAGGGCGAGCTCCCGAGGAGCAGAGCCTGGGAGACCTGAGCCCTGGGGTTCGCACAGCACATCTCCCTGGGGCATCCGTTTCACCATGTGGAGACATTACAGGGTAAAATGCAAAAGCTGTGCGAATCTTCAAAGCCAGGGAGGAGGCTTCAAAGGAAACTCAGGTTTGTGGTTGCTGTCCTGTGGGTGTGTTCCACATCCCCTGAGGTCTGGGCTGTTCTCTTCCTCCTTAATGACAGACACAGAAACACTGATCAAGGCCTGGGTATGGAATTATGTCATGAACAGATGGGGATTCTGATAATCTGGCTAGAGCCTTTAATAACAGGTCATTTCCCCCATTAACGGCCCTCCAAATGAAACCTCACCTAGCCCAGAGCACTTTCAATCTTCAGAACTGACCACTTTCCCTGTTTTATTTAAAGCGTGCCTTTTTATTTTCATATTACAATACAAACTATACCTGAAATTTATCTTTATGACAAAAACCTACTCTAGCACATTACCTTAAACCAAGTGGGGAGCCAAAAACATTGCAAGCATCCTTTGGGCTCCTGGCATCTGTTTATTGAGCACCTGCTATAAACTAAGTGTTATTCCCAGACCAAAGGGCACAGAGCTGAAAAATGTAGCAAAGCCCTAATCCAGCAGAGGTAAAGGGTGGTAATTTTTAAAATCTGCAAAATAAACAAGCAATGAAATGAAAGGAAATGAAAAATACTACAAAGAAAATAAACCAACCCAGGTGATGTGCTGCATCTGAGAGACTGGGAGGAGAGGGTGCTTTAGATGGAAAGCTCAGGGAAGGGACCCTCCCTGCTAAGCCTGCAAGGCAAGGTGTGAGCAGGTGGATCTCTGAGGCAGGAGGTCCTTAGCCTGGGTAGCTTACAGAAGGGGGTAATGGAGTGAGAAGACATTGTTGTGGTTTAGATGTGAGGTGTTCCCTGTAAGCTCACCTGAGAGATAACGCAGGACGGTTCAGAGGTGAAACAGTCATAGGATGAGAGCTGTAACCTAATTGGTGGATTAACCCATTTGATGGACTATTAATCTGAATGGGTTAATGGGTGGTAACTGCAGGCAGGCAGGGCTTAGCTAGAAGAAGTATGTCACTGGGCATCTGCCCTTGGGGGGTTATTATATTATCCCTAGCACCTTGCAGTCAAGCTCCCTCTCGCTCTGCTGCCTGGCTGCCGTGAACTGAAAAGCATTCCTACCCCACACCCTTCCACCAGACGTTCTGCCTCATCTCAGCTCTAGAGCAATGGAGCCGGCCAACCATGGACTGAACTCAGAAACCATGAACCCCAAATAAACTTTTCCTCCACTAAGTTGTTCTCGTGAGGTATTTCAGTCACAGCAACTCAAAAGTTTACTTACATAGACATTATCAGGCACTAGGTGGAGACTAGTTGTTTGGGGTCTTATGCGCAGAGTAAGAAATTTGGACTTGACTTTTTTGTGATAAGCAGCTTTCAAGTGTTGTGGGCAAGAGAGCAATGAGAGGACTTGTATTGAAAAGCCATGGCTCTGACACAGTGTGGACACCAACTGCAGGAGGACGCTAGAGAGGAAGCAGACAACTGGACAGGAGCCACCTCCAGTGACCAAGACCAAAGGTTTCAAGGAGACTTAGTGAGTTGTAAAGATGAGCAACATTTTGTTAAGAACTGTGGATAGAATATGAGGTGGACCTGGGAGAGAGAAGAGCACACCTCAGTTGTGATATTACATATTGAGACACTTCACATGCTTATTCTCATAACAGGTCTTGTAGGTCAGAGGTCTATGATTGTCCCCTGTGGAAGGTCAGGAAGCACTAGGTGGTTAAACCCACAAACTGTATGTAGCAAATTTATCACCTTAGGTCTCTTTTTGAGGAATGATTTAATCCCAACCCAACCTGGCCTGGGATTTCCTCTGCAAGCTATGAAACCTGGGGAGCAGTCTATGCTCAATATTTAAAATTTCCAATCTGTAATTTTACAGAGTATATACCTTTATAAAACAGTTAAAGGAAACAGGAGCCTATTTGAGGTGACTGTGAAGCCACAGGAAGTCTCTGGGCCTCTGTATATACTCTGATCTCCTGTATTTTTCTTGCTAGTCATTAAACTCATTAATCCAGAGCAGCTGAATTAAAATTCTCCTTCCAGTTTTCTTTTTCTCTCTCACCTCCAGGTTCCTTGATGCTCCCTGTTCTGCCTCCTCTGGGTTTCCATTATCAGGCAATGCCCCTGGCTCCTTATCACATAAAGCAATCTTTCTGCTTGCTTCCTCCTCCTTGGGCCTCCCCTCTTCCAAGCTCATGTATGTTCATGCTCTGGGCTCCTGTAGGACTCTGTACTGTCTTGTCTTACATACAGCCCTGTCTACACCTCCCTCTTAAAATCAGAGTAACTAGAGAAATGCAAATCAAAACTACTCTAAGATTTCATTCTCACTCTACTTGGAATGGCAGTTATCAAGATTACAAACAACAATAAATGTTGGCGAGGATGTGGGGAAAAAGGCACACTCATACGTTGCTGGTGGGACTGCAAATTGGTGCAACCACTCTGGAAAGCAGTATGGAGATTCCTTGGAAAACTTGGAATGGAACCATGGTTTGACCCAGCTATCCCACTCCTTGGTCTATACCCAAAGAACTTAAAATAAGCATACTATAGTGACGCAGCCACATCAATGTTTATAGCAGCTCAATTCACAATATTAAACTGTGGAAGCAACCTAGATGCCCTTCAATAGGTGCATGGATAAAGAAACTGTGGTATATATACACAATGTAGTATTACTCAGAATTAAAAGAGAAGAAAATCATGGCATTTGCAGGTAAATGGGTGGAGCTGGAGAATATCATGCTAAGCGAAGTAAGCCAATTCCAAAAACCCAAAGGCTGAATGTTCTCTCAGTTAAGTGGATGCTGATCCATAATGGGGAGGGAGGAGGCATGGGAAAAACAGAGGGACTTTGATTGGGCAAAGGGGAGGGTGGGTAGGGAGGATGCATGGGGGCAGGAAGGATGGTGGAATGAGATGGACATCATTACTCTAGGTACATGTATGACTGCACATAGGGTGCGATGCTACATCATGTACAACTAGAGAAATGAAAAGTTGTGCTGCAGTTGTGTATAATGAATCAAAATGCATTCTGCTTTCATATGTAACTAATTAAAATAAATCAATTAATAAAAAAATCACAGAGTAATGGTGAATGATCTATTCCATAGAAATCCCTTTCCCAGAGCAGTACTTTGAACATGGTAGACACACAACACATATGTACAAACAACAACAACAACAACAACAACAACAAAATGACATAAATTGCTAGGCTAACTGACCTTAAGGAGTTCACCATCCTATTCAGCAAGTGCCAATGGATCAGAGATACCCTTTCTTCACCGGTGTGGTTGAAAGTGAATGTGCAAACATTCACTAGCTCAGCAACTACTTCCTTAGGCTTAGCAATGTGCCAGGCATTTCATACACACTGGAGAAGCAGAGGAAAGGGGGTGGATGTCAAGTCCTGTCTGAGTCCCTGACCCTGGGAAGAACCATTTCCATGCCAGTGCCCCTTCCACTACGAAGCCACCTTTACTTCCCAACAGAATGTTTGTTTTCTTTTCAGAAAAATTTTCAAATGAAAATATTTTTCCATGCAGAATTCAACATATCCTTAGTGTCACCTAAGAGACAACAAGCTGTATGGGTAGAAGCATTAGAGACACCAGGACATCTGATTTCAAGTATGATCCTGCCATATATAGTAAGATTTGGCCCAAATCAGTTGACCTATAGTGGTCTCCTTTTCCTCATCTGTAAAGTAAAGAAATAAGACTAGATTTTTCTATTGGGTGTTTCATGCTCAGCACACTACTGAAAAGGTTATAAAATGAAATATGTAGCTTACTCCATGGTCACTGATATTTTTTTGGGGGGTAAGGTACTGTAGAAACATTATGTAATGAAGGAAAAGAAGTAAAAGAACAGATGGATTAAACAAAAATGGTCCGTATGCCAATTGTAGAAAGATTACTCCCAGTCTTGGCTACTTGTGCTCTTGAAGTAAAATCACACACCCACAATGTTTCACAATAGTCCAAACTACAGACTGAACTTAATGATCAAAGATTCTCATCACAGCCCTAGACTGGCAGGATCACAACTGGATTGACCAACAATAGAACAAGGAGGAATGAAAGGCCACTGCTCTAGACATGAAGAGCATCTGTCAGGACTGTCAAAGGTAGTATCCTTGGTGATAAAAGCAATGGAATTATCTTCAGAGATCATTCAAAAATGACTCTCACAACTGCATCTTCTGAGAATGGATAGAAATCATCAATAATTCTCTGAAATTAAGTGTCCCGTAGACGAGTAAATGAATATGGAAAAAATAGTCTTTTGTATAATAGCCACAATCATTTAAAAGCAATATGTAAATGGATATTTCAAGAAGATCTTTCACAAAATAAATATGTAGTTTATGTGTAAAGAAACTGCAATTGACTGGGAAATGTTAACACTTTATGTAAAGGTATAAACCACATTCATGAATGTGATATTTCAATAAGACATCAATATTCAAACAACATACAAATAATAGAAAATAAAAATCTTGAAAGTTTTGAAATGATGATTCTGATTTGCATTTACAACAGTGAATGTATTTGAAAGATAACATACATATACGTGTGTATGTAGATATGTGTGTGTCAATTTGCCAAATAACCTGTATAATATAATAACTTTCCAGAAAATTGCTAAAACAATATGAAATTAAAATAGGCAGAGCATGTAAATATTATAGTGAGGCTGTCAGAAAAGAATGGTAAGACAGAATAAAGCAATACAAAACTGATCCTTGTATGTATTTAAGTATTTGTCAATCTACCAAATACTGTCTGAATGAAGTGGCTTTTTCTTTTGGTACCAGGGATTGAACTCAGGGGCACTCGACCACTGAGCCACCTCCCCAGCACTATTTTGTATTTTATTTAGAGACAAGGTCTCACTGAGTTGCTTAGTGCCTCGCCATTGCTGAGGTTGGCTTTGAAGTGGTGATCCTCCTGTCTCAGCCTCCCAAGCGCTGGGATTACAGGCGTGCACCACCGTACCCGACATGAAGTTGCATTTAAGAGAAATGGGAGAAACAGTTGGTTGAAGAATGTTGGGGGTAACTATTTATCCATTTGGCAAAAATGACAAGTTCCTCTATTTAAATTTAAAACCTTAATTTGAAAAATCTAACAATTGTTAATATTTGTTGAGTCCCTACTAGGGGACAAATTCTCTGTTAATAAGCAGTTCACATGCATGATTATACCCCATCTGTATAGCAACCCTGTTGGAGGGGAACACATCCATTTTATACACATGAAAAAAAACTAAAATTCAGAGAGGTCAAATGATATTCCCAGAGTAACACAGCTAGTGTGGGCAGATCCAGGATTGGGACTCAGATCTGTGGAATTCTAGGATCTAGGTTCTTTACTTTCTTCCTTTTTGACATACACATACAAATACAAAAATTTTCAAATAAATAAAATACATTTTTAAAAATTTTAAAATATAAGTGCTAAAAGAAACACACGGATGAATATTTTCAATGCAGGGACACATTGGCTTTATCAACGATGACAGAAACCATATATCTAAGACACAGAACTATGTAGAATTTTCATACATCAAAGGCGAAACCAGAAAATAAAAATAAAACCCACTAAATATAATGTCAAAAGGTGACAAACAAGGGGAAAAAATGAGCCATACATGATAATCAAAATAGTGTCTTAAAAGACAAGGAATGATTGAAAGGTTTTATTTTCATAGTTATTTCTTTTTACAAAAAAGATTGTTTCTAAGGTGTTTCCACTAACATTGGCAAGTGCTTTAGTTATAATAAAGTGCAAATTTGTTTGCACAGTGATCCTTGATTATGGGGAAAATGTGCACAAGAAAAGAGACAAAATAAATAGAACAAAATGATGGTTATTTTGGCATCGGGAAAACATGGATGATTTTATCTTTGTTATTTGAACTTCCTTAATGTTCTCCATGTTCTAGAGTAAGCATCAGTGCTATTATCATCTGAAGAAACCACCAGGGACTTCTGCTTTTTAACTATCTCCGAGGGGAAGGCTAAGGCTTGCTGGGAATCCTGCCTCTTATCAGGCTACCTGTGTGCAGTGGGGGTAGAGGTGGGTAAACACTTCTTCCACCCCTGTGCCATTTCCCTTCATCCAGACAATTTTCTGTCTTAGCAAATCTATAATTCCACCAAGAAAAAAAAAAAAAATGAAACTACATATGTTTGTGCCTGTGCACATTTACCCAACGGACACAGCTCAAACATAAATAACAGCTACATTATCTCTCATTGCTTGTAATTATTTTGTTTCTGTCAGAAGAAGAAAGCAATAATGAAAAGATAAATAGAGGGATTTCAGCAGAAACATACACCTATTAATTCTTTTAAGGACTAAAATGACAACTCTGCTTTGTTTATTATACCAGATCTTGAAAACTATACAAAGGAATAAAGGAAAAGTACAAATTCTCCTGCTCAGCACCTTATTCTCAAAACAGAGGATTTATGGAAGGAGGTGACAGGATGGAAGGCACCCTGAATTCTCAGTTTAATTCTAATTTCAGTTTCAGTACTAAAACTAGACTTTGTCCACTATTTTGTTTAATGTAATGCTTAAGATAAAGCAATGTGGGACCCTGGTAAAATAATTAAATGAAGACTCTACATTATCTGTGAGCACTAGAAGAATCACCACTGAGAAAATATAAAGGTACTGGTAGAATACAGACATGCCCAATGTCTTAGCAGAAGATCCAGAACTCCTGGGTCCCTCAAAAGCTTCATTATCACCAGTAAATAATGTTGAGAAAATACCAATAAATTAATATTCATGGCAAAGCAGGATCCCTCATTGCATGGACCCAAAGGCATCTCATTTTGAAGCAGGATAATAATGTGTCCACATTTAAGGGAACCATCCTCTTCCTCCTCTGTGAACAAGCAGCTCATTGCAGAGGCCACATATACAACAGGCTTTCAGGACTGCTGGTGGTTGTGGGCAGCGTGGTGGGTCTCCAAATAACCTTTGATGGGTTATTTTTCCTGCTTAGCCATAATGGTCCAGGTAATTGTTGGCTTCCTACAGTCAGCTTATAACTCAGGATAGGTAGGACCTTGAGAGGTCATCAACAATGCTTCAAAAAATTGTACTCCGCTCCAGGAGGAAGTCAACTTCAAGCTAATGCGCTTCAAAGGAAATTAATTTCCCACTGGTCTTACAACTTTGTGTTATATAAATCCCCGGATTTAAGACTAGGAATATGTCTGAGGTGCTTTTGAAAATTTGATCTAACTAGTGTTTAAGATAAGGGGAAAAAAAATCTCTAGAACATGAATTTGTGGGCCTTTCATAAAAGGTTTGCTTTGAGTTAATCTTATCCCTGGATTACCTCTGTGATAACGAAGGTAATGCTTGGTTTTTAAAAGGTGTCACAGAAATAGGAAAGCAGGGCACGCTCAGGAGACAGTTTATGTTTTCTTTCTTTCAAGTGCAGTTACATCTGGAAGAGTCTCTGTCTTAGAGGGAATATGCCTGAGGCCTGAAGGGCTCTTTGTGTAATTCTACTGTACATGAATTTCCAAACTAGGCCAGGCTGTGAGGGCCGTTCTCAATCATAACCTATCTAGCTCCCACCCTGCAGGTATGGCAGTGATTGTGTTGAACCTTTATATTCAGAGGTGGCACTCTCCAGAAAATGTCTCGGGCCGTGCATGTGAAACCTTGCATACAGCTTTGTACGGGACACCTCTTCTTTCTCTAAGGCACTTCTTCCTTCTTCAAGGCTCCCTGCAATGGGTGTCTTGCACTCTTCCCTTCCAAAAGAATGTCTATACAGTCCATCTCTCCTTTCATCTTGTGCTGAGGACTTCACTGTTTCATTGAGGATACTTAGAGGCTGTTTCCTCCTTGTCTTCCTAGACTTCTTCTGGGACAAAGATAGAGTATAATTGTTGTTTTAGCCAGCCTTTTGCTGCTGTGATAAAAACCCTGATAAAAACAATTTTTGGTGGAAAAGTTTGTTTGGGAGCTCACAGTTTTCAAAGGTCTCAGTCCCTAGGTAGCTGGCTCCATTCCTTGAGGCTCGAGGTGAGGCAGAATGTCATGGCGGAATAGGGTGGCAGAGGGAAGCAGGTCAGGACATGGCCACCAAATCCCAGAGAGAGTGATCCATTATCAATAAGGACAAAATATAAACCCCAAAGACATGCCCCCAAGGACCCACCTCCTCTAGTCACACCCCACCTGCCTACAGTTACCACCTATGTAGTCTCTGTCAGGGGATTAATGCACTGATTGGGCTAAGGCTCTCATAACCCAATCATTTCATGTCTAAACCTTCCTGCATTATCTCACTTATAAGCTTTTGGAGACACCTCACATCTAAATCATAACAACTGTCCATACAGTTCTTAGCCCTGTTATATCTATTCAATTTCAAGAGTAAAGGGTCTCTATTCCTTTTGCTAATGGTCTACAGTTTTCCAGGATACAAGTTATTCAAGGACCCTGCATACACACAGGAACATGTCCTTCCTATGTTATGTTCCTTATCAGGAGATCTTATCACAATCCTAGTAAAGCAAGTAAGGAGGTCATTAGCCTGGGGCTGTCTCTGTAGCTTGAGTTCCACGAAAACTGAATTGGAAATACTTGTTGTAACTGGCTAAAAGTGGGAAAAAAAAAAAGCCCCAGCCAATCACAAATAGCCAACCAGCTGATTGATTATTCACTTAGAGACCTCAGATTGAACCATATCCACATAGAGCAAATGCTTCATCATACCACACACAATTTAGGCAAACACCTAGCTTAGCCAACCCAATGACATTTCTACTTTGCTTTTAAATGAGTTTAACCTATGAAAGCCACTACAGTAGCACTCTCTGAACCTCTTCAGGTTTTGAAGGTTGCTCTATTCATGAATCATTCTTGACTCAAATAAAGTCTGTTACATTCATTTCATCTAAACTTTTACTTTTTTTTTTTTTTTTTTTTTTTTTTTTTGGTACCGGGGATTGAACTCAGCGGCACTAGACCGCTGGGCCACATCCCCAGCCCTTTTTTGTATTTTTTATTAGAGACAGGGTCTCACTGAGTTGCTAAGTGCCTCGCCATTGCTGAGGCTGGCTTTGAACTCGCGATCCTCCTGACTCAGCCTCCCAAAGTGCTGGGATTACAGGCGTGCGCCACCGCGCCGGCTTAAACTTTTACTTTTAACAGGTCTCATAACCTAATTCCTATTCAAATTTGCTCTACAATCTGTCCTTGATTATATGTACAAAAATGTACAAAATGATATTATATGTACAAAAATGATTATATGAGCACATAGCACATGCTTGTATTCCCAGTGGCTCAGGAGGCGGAGGCAGAAGAATCACAAGTTCAAGGCCAGCCTCAATAACTTAGCAAGGCCCTAAGCAAACTAAGTAGACCCTATCTCAGAATTTAAGTAAATAAATAGGCCTGGGGTTGTGGCTTCATGGTAGACTGCCCTGGGTTTCAATACCCAGTACCAAACAAAACAAACCAACAAAAAAATGAAAGTTCAAAAAAATGTACAGAGCTACTATTCCTTGAGTAACAGATTCTTTGGTTTTAAATCTTCTCTATAGAACTTTTCTGAGATTTACAGGTTATCTATTTAATGCTTGCTTCATTTTGCAAAAACAAAGAGAAGTCAATTCTTAGCTTGTTTCAAGTTCTGCTAAGGTGGAGTCATTCAGCTATCCACTCAGCTCTGAATTCCATCAACACTTTTTACTTCCTGGAAAAATCCTGTGATGGAAATTATGATGCTCTGATCATGATGACTTGCCTTTAGCAAACCTGCATTTCTTTCAATTTAGCTCCAGGTTGTCCTTGATGCTTCCTGACTTGGAGTATGTATTTTCAACATACCTCACCAGGAATCAAAGAAGTTGCGGATTCTTTAACACCTTCTGTGGAATGCAGGATGAACATGGCATTTTGCAGAGGGAATGTTGCTCCTCCTACATGCCGAGGAAGATCCAGGACACCTCAGCTGTCCTCTCTGGGCGGTATGCCCTTCCTCAAGCACCTCTATATTTTTTTAATAGTCCACAACTTGACTGATCATCTACTGTAGTGAACAAAATCCATACATGTGTGGCTCAGGACGTTTCCTCATCTGCCTACTTCTAACTTATGACAACATATCTGAGACTCAAAACTCCAGCTACAGACCCCTAAACAACTTTCATGGCTTGCTAGTACTGGATTAAGAAAACTCATACAAACTCTGTGTTGCTGCCTTGGGAAAAACAAATTATATCACATGAGTATCTTAAGTGGTTGGCAATATTAAGTGTGTGCCAGGAATTAACATTTCATGTTTACACCAGATGTCAGGTAGAGTTGTTCTCTCACTGAGCTGTCAAAATGCATAACGCAGAGAGAAAAGGGCAAAGATTCCTGGGGGAGGTTAGCGGTGCTTAAAGGTTATAATGATTGAAAATACCGCTTACGGTCGACGTATATCACCACTTCAGATGTCATTTCCTGTCTCAAGTGGAAACAGAATAGACCTTCTTCAGAGGTTTGTGGAAGCCTATGTGTTTTGGCAACAGAGTTAAAAACACGCCCTGGTTACTGTGCATCAGCCAGAATGGGTCCCCCCTCATCTGAAGATCAGTGATTATGGATGATGGATAGACTGGTTCCCCTACCAGAAAACACCAGCCTGTTGTTATGATTAGAACAGATGTCATGTCATCCACACATAATTAATTGAATTTATGAAATGCCAGAAGTATATTAACTAGTCAAAGCAACCCTTTAATTTTCTCCCCCAGATTTCATACTGATATAATGAAGAAACTACCCATGAAAATATCAAGAAGTCTACAGCCAGGCTGACTCTGCACAAATTCAGGCCAATACCTCGTTTGCTCAAAGGAAAGAGAAGAGGCTCCTCCTTTTCTGTCCCTGATCTCCTTTCTCCCTTCTTCCTCCCTCCTTCCTTCTTTCCACCACATTTGCAATGTGTCAGTATAGGATTCCGTCTTTAATGAATATTCATGTGGAAGTACATTTAAATATTCGAGGAGGAAGTTGTAGCTATTAAAAGGCTGTATACAAAGCCGTTCCTAAACAACATTCTTAAAAGAGCACTCAGTAGAGAGTATTTTGAAAATGATTGCTGTACCCAACTTTAAGCAAGGTCAGCATTTCTTGAAGGGAGCATCTCAGAATATTTGGTCCTATGGGATGCTCCCTGAACACAGGGCTCTCTTCTCAAGTAAGTTTGGGAAATGCTGCATGCTAGATTCCTCCTCTTGCACATGTGAAGTTAGTATTAAAGGACTGTGATTAAAAAAAAAAAAAAAAAAAAAAAGTTGTTTTCATTTGCCTTCCCCCACATTTATGAAAACATTTTTAAAAAATTGCACTCATACTTTTCTATTATGCTTATCACCATTCCACAGGAACACACTGAAAGTGCCACTCAGTGTCACCCAAATGGACTCTGAAGATAACACGCTGATACAACCACAAAACCACAGGAGAAAATGTGGAGTCCGTGCTGGCAGCAGAGACTTAATGTTTACTAATTGTGTTTAATGTATCAATCCACCCATCAGTGAGTCTTGTCAGGGAGGCAGGAAGCTTACTAGTTTATGCAATGCGATCAGCAAATAAATGATAGTACAGAAGGCATGCTGCACGTTGCAAAAAAATTCAAAAGGAAATTTAAAAGCAGTAAAAGGAGTACACTGCAAAAGCACAATTTCCAAGTACAACAACATTACTAAAAACACACAGTATGTAACAAAAAGGGGTGACAGACCCTCAAACTTTCCAGATTTACATAAAAATGGACATTAGGAAAAACAAGTAATTTACTTGTAGCTACAACAGGAGAATCCAGTACTATTCTACTTATTGTGATTTTCACGGGGGCATCTTCACTAGAACTGGGCTTTAGCTGACATCTGTCATTCATCTTTCAGATTTACCTCTTTCTAGATAAAATCAATGCCCAGCATTCCCGAGTTGGTGTGTATATTTAATGGACTCTCACTCATTATACACCTACAATTCTGCTGCGCTTAGCTGACTGGTTTAGCCTCACGTTGGGGGCATAAAGCACTTGCTAAAGAAAGGCAATAATGCAAACTAGATAAGCAAATATGGAAAACTCTAGAATGGAGATGCTACTTTGAAATGCTGCAGGCTCCAAGAGCCCATAAAGAGTTGCTTTAATTAGCCTTGTTTGGAATCATTTTATGTACTCCTGAATCTAATAAAGGTGAATTTTTACAGACTACAAACCATACCCTAAATGTCTCTCAGATTTGTGTTCCCTCAGATTATGGTAGGAGTGAGGCTTATGCAATTATTTTTTTTATTTGCATTACTTGAATGTCCTTGAAAAGAACTTTAAAAATTTGCCGACATAGATTTTCTGGCTTTTCTTTTAAAATTACACAAGGTATTTCCTCCATCATTGGCGGGGGCTGAGCATCACCCACGCTCTTTGGTTGTGGCATGCAGGGGACCATCGTCCTTCCCAGGTGGGGGAGGGTGCCATTTATCATCAAAACATATTGTTATTTTAATGTTTTCTTCCTGGTAAAGGTACAATATCATAAACTAGCTATTGTTTCTAGATCTCTATCAAATGGGGGAGAACTCACAGACAGACTACAAAGTTCAGAGCACAAGGAAAAAATGTGAGAACATGATAAATCACAGTAGTATTAAGAATTATTTGTTCTTCTCTATATATGATAGGACAGGTTTTGGCTCATTTGGTCAGCACTGGCCATGATATTTGCTCTGGAAATGGAATAAGGTAGAAAATTACACACACACACACACACACACACAACACACACATATGCATCTATATATATACACACACATATAACCTCACATTTATACATGTATATGTACACATATAACAATAATTATATATAGATTACATATGAATTATATAATATGTATAAAACAAGTATTATGTATTATACATAAATTATATATCTTACATCTAATATGGATAAATTATATATTTGTGAACAGAATGGAACATTGAATTTTCTCTGTCATTTAAATTAGAAACCACCTGTTTCCAAAATAATGATGTCACATGGAAAACAGTTCCTCAAGTCTACAGGAACAGGAAATAGCCTCCCTTATTATAAAACACTGAGACTTTAGAGTCATTTGTTACTGCAACATAACCTAGTAAATGCTGACAGATACAGAGCAAATTTCATATAAACAGTGGAAAATGTGTCTCTGTGTTTAACAGGCAAAGTGTGTCCATGTCTAATGAACTTAACTTAAAGGGATATTAGGAAGAAAGCCATGGTAGGAATTGTAGCCTGGAAACGGGAAGTGTGTTGACAAAAAACTTAATGAATTCAAATAAGAACTGCATTTTCTATTTTTTTTTTAAATGCAAATAAAGTAAATGATGCTGTTCAAGAGAGTTAGCTATGTTGCCAGAAAAATAATTGCCCAAGACTCAAAACCTGGCCTTCCCCATTCATTTGAATCACTCGGCTGGCCCTGCAGACTCTGAAAGTAGAAAGCTGCCCATAGCACAGGCTCTGTGAATAACTTTAGAGACAGTCTTGAAGTCTCCCTGAAAGCTGCACACATGATCCCCTTTATAGTTTCTTACCTTTAAGTCCTGCTATTATTTCAATGTCCAACTTACTAAATTTAATGCAAAAAAAAACCACATTGCAAATAAAAGCTGAGTCTAACCAGAAAAGCTACCAACTTTGAACCCCATTCCTATAAGATTAATCTGGGTTTAATCTAGACAGAGCCCCCCTACACCCCCTAGGATGCAACACTCAGACACAGACACACAATGACCACGACAACCACAATAAACAAACTCAAAGTACTCCTGCACAAGGTGCCAAGCAGGACCTGTGACCATCAAACTTTATGCAAACTTAACCAGGTGCCAAGAGGGGTACCTGCAAGCACCCACAAACACATCAAATGCAGGGTGCCCATCCCTGCTCCACACCTGGGAAGGTGGAAGAGAGTCTGTGATGTGCAGCTAGGAACACCAGCCACTTTGCTCCTCTGCACTGTGAGGCAGTAGGGTTAATGAAGAAAAACCTGCTGCTGAGATAGGGATCACCAGGCTGTCAATCGGTAAGCATCACTGTTCTGTATAAAACAAAATCTACTCCCCTGTTTGAGTTCAAAAGGTTCCACTTAATAAAATTCACCCACTAAAATACTTGGACTCTTGCACTTGCTCCAGCATATACCTCTATCCTTTCAAACGTTCCTTAAAAACATTTAAATATGTATGACTTGAAGATAAAGTGAGGCTCAAAGACCACTGGAATCAAAACCCCACTGGATCATAAAGCAGATTCCCAGGAAAGCTGCCACACTGTGGAGCTGGAATCTCTAGGAGCAGCACAGTGCAATCTAAATTTTAAAAAAGTCCTCCAACTCAGCTTGGTGAAATGGCTGCCACAGATTGCAAAGAACTGCCCTTAAGGCACAGGACACTGTCATGTGTTTCTTTGGTTCCAAAGGGCTTGTTTATAAAAGCACAGATCTATGTCAGAGTGGCAGAGATACATTAGCTATACTGCCAATCAGTTTCCACTGCCCCCTTGGCACAGGGTGGACTCCATTTCCTCACATCCTTGGCTCTCAGGTGGGAGCATGTGACCAGGGACCCAGCCACAGTAGGTTCAGCAACAGATTTTGGGAATCTCACTTAAAAATGTACCATGCGCACAATCCCCTTCACAGTTGAGAACCTTTAAATCCTGCTATCATTTCAAGTCCAATGTGCTAAACTTAATAAGAAAACCATCTAGTAAATGAAAGCTGGGTCCAACAAGGAAGGGGATCAATTTTGAAACTCCATTCCTACAAGATTAAATTGGGTTCAACTCTACACAGCCACACCCCTTTGGGATGCAACACCCAATAACAATGACGACCACAATCACCAAATTCACACCACCCCTGGGAGAGATGCCAGGCAGGGCCTGTGGTGCTCAGAAGCTTTGCAAACCTAACCAAGTGCCAAGAGAGGTGCTCAGTCCTGTGTCCACAACAGGGACATTTGAGGGCAGGTGGGTGATGTGTGGCAGCCAGGCCTACTCCATAAAAACCACAGCTCACCCTTTTCCCTCTGCCAGTCTGATGGAGTCAGAAAGATCAATCTTGGAAGTTATGTATCTGTGCAGAAAAGCTAAGTGAAAGAAGCTACAGTCTTATGGTCAGAAACACTTGACTTGAAATTACCTGAGCAAGAAACAGCACTCAGTGTGAGCCACACACATTTTCAGGTTTCTTGGTTGCAGCGGCTTATGTTATCTTAAGTAAAATACAAAGTACACATACATGTAGTTTGAGAGTAAAGCAACCAATATTTTATCTTTTCTCTTTGTTAGTTCATGGATTAATTTTTAGGCTCCACTTAGTAGTGATACTACCTTTTTTTTTTTGCATGATGACAAACAATGAATAATCATCCTCATTTTTTTTTTCCTGGAGGATATCAGGAAACAAAGCATTTACCAGATCTGATTTGCACTACATTCATAACCTAATTTTTACCTACAGGAGAAAACGTCTGTCAAGCTCTGCCATTTTAAAGTAAATGCTTGCTGAAGCTCTGTCTCTGTTGCATGAATTTAAACTCCCAAGCTTCCACATGTAGTTTTTTTGATGGGCTTAAGGCTAATGTCTGACTTTTGTCTGGGGATGGATAGAATCAGAGGAAAGAGTACTCCGCTGTCTTTCGAGTGGGGGAAAATGGTTTTCTCATCATACCATGGCAGATCATTTAGGGCATCTGAGAGGGGAATGGGAGGGAAAAGCCTGAAGCAGGGCTGATAGAAAAAAAAATACGCGAGGAATGGCCAGTGACATCTCTGATCTTCAGGAGAGGGTCACCTGTAAACTTAAAGTGGGAGCAGTGGTGAATGAATCCACAGTTTCTTCAAATTGTATTCCACGACCCTAACTCTCCAGGGCTATGTGTGATGTGTTCAATGCTGAATTTAATTAAAAAAAAAAAAAAAAAAAGATGCTGGGATAGCCCATGGGGCAGCTGCCAAAATGTGTAGCTATTGTGACTTTTTAAAAAAATTCTTCCTATTCTCCATAGCTTGGTTTCATTACTAAACACACACTGCATGTACACACACAAACATGTACACAAAGACACACACACACACAGTGGTGTAGCCCTAATCATAATGCCTATTGCAGAAATTATAAACCTTTGTTTTCAAGGAACAGACACTTAAGTAAAGGCGGGATTGCAATATCTGGATGCAGGCAGGAAGGGCTCCATCTCTGCTCCCTGAACAACAGCTTTCCCAGCTGCTTACTGCACATGATAAGAAGGAACAGCTTCAAGTTCCCCAATTCAAGATTATAGACTTTCAGGTCAAGTACCAAGTTCCCTGGAGAAAACATCTGATTGGCCCAGCTTTGTGGCAGGTGTATCCCTTGGGCCAATCAGTGGAAGCCAGATAGAACAGAGTAGCTGCAGGCTCTGCCTGTGCCTGTGATGAGGGAGCCCCAGAGAGTCTGTCACTGATGCTCCCCCAGTTGGACACCTCAAAGGCAGCCCTTTCCTCCATCTCTAGACATAACTGTCCTGTTACAAAGCAATCAAGTCTTTGCCCTCAACCACAGATAATCCAACAAGCAGAGAAACCCAACCATTTGCTAGAATCATGTTTTCCAAAGTGAGATGCAAGTATTCCAGGCAAGACAATCCCCTCAGGTGCAGGCAGGAGGAGAATCTTTATGGATTTACTTCTAGATACTTTTAATTTTGTGCCCTTCCATAGGGTAAATATATCCAAACTGCAGTATATTTGCATCTATGTAGGTAAACCAACCAGGCATTTCAAACAATTCACATGCATTATCTTCTTAAATCCTCTCAAAGATGGCAGAAGGCCAGGTGCTGTGGCTTTCCCCCATTACAGAAGGAAACAGATACAGAGTTTAGGCCACCTGCCTCAAATTCCACAAGTAATAATGCTAGGTTCAGGACTGGAGTTCAAGTGTTCTAGCTCCAGCCACTGATAACTTCTATGATGTGTGTGTGTGTGTGTGTGTGTGTGTGTGTGTGTGTGTGTGTGTGTGTTTGGTGCATGATGCTTAAAAATGTTTTAATTATAGCAATATGTCCACCAAGAAGATTTGAAGAGCCCAGTTCTGGAGGGTGAAAAATGTGTAACTTAAAAAAAAAAAAAAAGGAGAAGAAACTACAAAACTTAAGAATGTAATTTTTGTGAGCATAAGAAATTTGCTTATATGTTTCATCACATAGCAATAGACCTAGACCTGAAGATCAAATCTGGTGCTTTGTGAGTTTGCAGGAATCATAGGCAGTGCCCTGAACCTCAGCTATTCAACACAGAAAGAGAGTGCTTTTCCTTTCCTTGCATAAACCCCGTGTCCACTGAATAACTGCACCTATGATTATCATTCCAGAGCTACCTGGTTAGTTACCAGCAAACACCTGTCCTGCTCTCTAAAGAGGCATAAGTCCCTACAAACAGGGAATCTCCTAATTACCTTTCAATTTCCAGCAAAGTCAGCTTGGTTTTTCACCTGGGGGAGTGGTTTTTGATGAAATGCAACAAATACTGGTTTGAAAATATTCCTATAAAGTTTATCACAGCAATGCTCTCAGGTTTTCACTCTATTTAACATCAAGCTTATTCAAGTGAAGGGTCATATTTATGATGGTAAGACATATAACATCTTCCACACATCAGGAGTTATTTATTGGATGCATGAACAAATTAATGCATGAATAAAACGAACGGATAGATGGATGGACAGAATGATGGATGAATCGACAGATGGAGAGAAGGCAGGCAGGGAGGCAGGCGTGATGAGTATTTTTAATTCACAGTTTCCACATTCAAGCAATTTGAGAAACTCAGAATTATTCACCTTCATTCTCCAACTACAAAGTGGTTGAGCATCAATTAGGATTATCCATTACAATGACCATTTCTTTTAGAGATCTAAACATATCCTAGTCATCTATACAATAGCATCTGAGGTTTATGCATCAATTGATTCAGAACATGTGTGTCTCAATGCACTATTAATCTGCTAATATTTTAGACTCTAGAAAATGTTAACAGTCACATAAGCATTGACATATATTCAACATACAGTTTTGCAATTGTGATATATCATTCATTCAGTCTATAGATGGATTCTGTAACGCTGCCATGGCCTGTTAAACTAACTCCTAGTTAGAAGCAATATAACAGAAAAATGCCCTGAGGTACAGATGCTAATTCCTCCATAACCTACAGTTTTAGTGTTTGCAGCTGTGACCAAAAGAACTGACAAGAACAATTAGAACAGGACAGCTGGTTCTTGGTTTGGGGGTTCCGCTGATGGTCAGCAGACTCCATAGTTCTGGGTCCACGGGAAGGCAGAACATCACGGCAGAAGGGTGGGGTGAAGGGAAGCTGCTCAGGATGTGGCAATTAGGAAGCAGAGAGTGAGCTCCCTTCACCATGGACAAAGTTTATACCTCAAAGGCACACCCTCAGTGACCTGCCTCATCTAGCCACACCCACCTGCCTACAGTCACCAACCAATTAATTCACATCAATGAATTAATGCACTTATTAGGTTAAGGCTCTCATAAACCAGTCATTTCACCTCTGAACTCCCTTGCATTGTCTCACACATGAGCTTTTGGGGACACCTCATATCGAAACCATAACACCTACCAATCACCTACTTCTTCATCTGAAGAGTGTGGATGTATGAGAGATGCTGTGCTGTCACTTGTGGGCATTCTGCATTGTGGAGATAGAAGCCACTGGGTTCTTGGAGAAGACCACTGAGCCATGTGTGATGGGAGTCATGAAAGTCATTCTTCCCGGGAACACAGTATATATCCTTGACTTCAGAAGTTTGAAAAGTAGGCAGGTGCAGTGGTGCACACCTGTAATCCCAGCAGCCTGGGAGGCAGAGGCAGAAGGATAAAGAATTCAGAGTCAGCCTCAGCAAGTTAGCAAGGCCTTAAGCAACTTAGAAAGACCCTATCTCAAAAAGGGAGCGGTGACTAGGGATGTGGCTCAGTGGTTAAGCACCCCTGGGCTGAGTCCCTGATATTAAAAAAATAAAAAAGTTTGTAAAGAACTTTTGCTGTAAGGTTGAGTGATTCCAAGAAAAACAGTAGGGAAGTGTAGTTCAAAGAAAACCGAGTTCTCCTAATACTAGGTGATGTCATAATTTTACATCACATTACTCTAGGATGTTATTGTTTAGATTCATAACCACATTTAACACTAGGCAAGGTACCTCATTGCCCTGTAGAGTCTCCAGCCACTGGAAACAGATATGAAAATTCTGATTTGGCCCCATCTAAGCTACCTGAGATGAATTCTGTTTTTTTGGTCTCTTCATCTTGGGGAAAGAAAAAAAATAATAAAGATGTTGACAGAGAGGGTGTAAATCCCACGCCATCTGGTTATGATGCTGACAGTTTTCACCTCGGTCACACCAGGATTTACAAAGCAATTTTTAGCATTGAGGGGCTCCAGCCTCCACTACCTGCTGTTTGACATCTCACGTTCTCCTTTTCACATCCTGGGGGTGATGTGGTTGGAGGCAGATGGCAGTGCACAGGGCTGAATTTTCAAGAAGATGCATGTAGCACAGATGTGGGAAACTGGATCAGGCACCAAAGTGGCTTGTTGATTAAACTCAAGGGCAGCCTTCAAAGCAGAGTGTATCCTCTCCTCTGAATACATTTTACCAACCATCACTGGGTAAAATACAACTCTTTATTAAAATGTGTGTATAGAATAACTTGATTAACCTATGAATTCCTGCCTAATTAGTATTCATCACGAGGTGACCATGAATCAGTCTTGTGACCTTTTTATAACAGGGTAATTTTTCTAATGCATTTGAATTTCTAATGATTTTGTGAT
The DNA here is from genome assembly GCA_025594165.1 of Tamias sibiricus. Lineage (NCBI taxonomy): Eukaryota > Metazoa > Chordata > Mammalia > Rodentia > Sciuridae > Tamias > Tamias sibiricus. The sequence goes on from CM046675.1 coordinate 12,250,814, forward strand.
GCTACCAGGAATTGCACTATAAGTACACTGACAATTTTCACACTATTGGTAACTAAATTAATAATCACACTACAGGGGCTGGGGATATAGTTCAGTTGGTAGAGTGCTTGCCTTGCATGCCCAAGGCTCTGGGTTCGATCCTCAGCACCAAAAACTAAATAAATAAAAAATAATCACACCACAGGTAATCTGTGTCCAGTTCCTTATTTCTGGTTTGTCAACTCCTGGTTTTCCGAATAAAGTTTGGAATATTACTTCCTCTTGCTTCAGAGAGATGTGGGGTTATTTTGCAGAGGAGGCGATGACCAGGAAGTGGCAGGAAAACATAACAGAATGAAGGGCAGATGAAGATCCTCTCAGAGGACAATCATCTGTGTTGAGGGACTACCTGCAGACACCAAGGAAAGATTCCCAAATGTTTCCATGATGAAATAAGTCTGCCTCTTATGGCATCAGGTAGATGGTGACCGCTCTTGATTTGTAAAGCAGCCCACGTTACTCCTGGCTTTTTGTAAATTATCTGCATCCACGATTTAACAGAATTTGAATAATATATGCAACTTCTCTACTTTGGGATACCTATTTAGGCTCTTTCTGTGTCTATCTCCCTAATCTATTTAGGGAGAACACTGCTGATTCCTTTTTTTTTTTTTTTTTTTTTCCTTCTTCTTCTTCTCAAGCAAAAGAAAGTTACAGATTCATTTTACCAAGAGAAGAGATTTTTAATACAATTTTACTATGGTCTATAATAGAAAGTAAACTAGAACCCAGGAAATACCAAAAAAAAAAAAAAGTAGTCACTGCTACCTATTAGTGTAACTACTGCTAATAGTGTAGCAGTAGTTCTTATAGATCATGTTGCTGGATATGGAAAAATACAAAACAAAAACCAAACACAAACAAAAATCTCCGTTGTTGGTTCTAACTGCACAACCTCTAAATCCCCAAATGACAGACACCTTTCTTGTGTGGAACCCTTACAACCCCTCAAGTGTTCCCTGCACGGAGCTGGCAGAAAGTGGTAGGGGTAGAAGAAAGCTGTGCAGCATACATGACACCGTCCATAATTGGAGGCTGCATAGCACATGTAACCGTGTTCCTTTGTGCCTTTCAAAGAAATTCCACAACTCTGGATACTTCCAGGTCTATACATGCTAGGCAAGTGCTTCAACACTGAGCTGAACCCCCAGGCCTTTTTTATTTTTATTTTGAGACAGGGTCGCCCTAAGTTGCTCAGGCTGGCCTCCAACTTGTGATCCCCATGTCTTCATCTTCTGAGTAGCAGGGGCGACAGGTGTGCACCACAGTGCCCAGCACCACTATTTCTTTATGTCTTGGTATTTCCATCTGATTATGAAAACAGAAGCATGACCACAGGGAGGTCTGAGAAATCATAGCTTTCGAAGAAAGAAAAACACCAAACTGTTGGTAGATCCTACCCCTACCTGTTAATGTCATGCAATTTAATTTCAAAATCTGAAAATCTGTTTTTGACAACGTTTTCTGTAAACTATTATTGATAGATGGGCTACCCTTCCCCCCCAGAGTTTTCCACATCCTGAGCAAAGCAACCTTGTTTCATTCTCTGGGCAGCATGTTTCTTCCCCGGGCAAGAGCCAATAGGCTTAAAGGTCGCCCTGTTCTACGGGCAAAGAGCCAATGGCGTTGGGGTTGCTCTGGTGCACCTCCCACCAGAAAGCCCTATATAGGGCCCTGTTTGAGAGACTCAGAACACACACAGACACACACATCAGCTCGTTGCTGCTGAGAGGAGGAAGCCACTCAGACACATCAGCTCGACCCTGAGGAGAGGAGAAAGCCACTGCAACAGTTCCAGACCCATCGCCTTCAGCCGACAGCAGCTGTCCCAGCCCACAGCTCCAGCCTCCAGCCAGACAGCAGCTGCTTTAGCTGATAGCTCCAGAGATCCTAGCTGGTGCAACCAAGCACCCACCTTCTGTTCAGAGCTTGCACACTCCCCTCTCCCTGACTCCCCTCTCCCACCAGAGCTTGCACACTCCCTTCTTCCTGACTTCCGTCTCCGAGCACCTCTTCGACCTTCGACCAGAGCACCTCTTCTCCGGTTTTGCTACCAGCCACAAAGGCTGTTGAATAAATCTCTTGGCTGCACAGCTGTCCCTGGTGTGATTTTTGCCCTTCGATTATACCTAAACCAAACCCAAGTTAGAGACTGTGTTTGCATTCATATCACACCTAGTTGTGGGTTAAAATCATGATCCCTTTTTATATTTGGGACTTTGGGGCCATCATTAAAAGAGCATCTGTGTCCCTTTAACCCTAGGACTTAGAAAGGAAAAAAAAAGACATGAGTTTTATGAGATGATAAAAATATACAAATGGGATGGACACCTGGACATCACCAAACAAGGAAATAAATCAGATGTAGAGCAGGTTGGGAATGTGCGCCAAGCTTGAAGGGGCAGGGGGCAGTGGGATGACACCTTCAGTGAAGATCATATTTTGGTCCTGGTGTGCCACATGTCAACTCGTGTAAAGGCTGATAAAAGAGCCAAGGAAGAGGAAAGACTGAGAGGTTCAGAGGGAGGTTACAAACAATCATTATGGGCTTCATAAAACAGAATGGGAGGTTAGGGTCTTGCTTCTCGGTGCAGCCTGTGGACCAGGAGTGTCAGCTTCCCAGGACAGTTTATTAGAAATACAGAATTTCAGACACCACCTCAGACCCACTTACTCAAATCTGTATGGTATCAAGTCCTGAGTCAATTCATTTGTAATTAACGTCTCAGGAGCAGTGGGCCAGATCATCTAGAGCTGAGCTTTGGCTGAATTCCGGGGAGAGTTCTGTGAATGTGACATTAGGCACTGCTGATGTCTCAAGTTCTTCTGCAAACAATGGGCTCAGTATTAAAGTGAAATCGTTCACTCTGCTGTCTCCAGTCTGAAATGTCAGACACCAATCATTTGGAATAAGGTTGCTTTTCTTGAGGACTCCTTGCCTTATCACTTAGAAAATAGCTACAGAGTAGTTCAGAGCACTCCATACTGAAAACAATCCTGGTCAGGAGTTGAGCATCAAGGTTCTAGTTTCACTTCTTCACAGCTCTGTGATCTTCTGGAGTTTACTTCCTGCTCTGAGCTTCCCTGTGCAACCCCCCCCCCCCCCCCATTGCAGCCCTAAGCAAAAGTGGGGAGGCTTTGAGCTGGGGCTCAGTTCCTGACCTCCTGTCTCATGAATCATTTCTGAGCAAGAAATTTAGGATCAAGGCATTCCGGTGTTAAATGTCTGAGAGCTCACTGCCTTGATATCTCCAGAACTGAGCTTCTAGATAACCTTAGATCGGTACTCATCCTGGTCGTCTGTATTCTTTTTTTAACAAAACAAATCTCACCAGCAGATCATTTCCACAGAGGACTAGCACACGTCTTAGATCTAAGCAGAACTCATAGACAGAGGAGTGCTATTACTCTTGTGATCATCTTCATCACCACCATCATCACCACCATCACCACCACCACCATCATCCTTGCCTTTCCATGCTTACTCAGTTAGGAGCTATAAGAGGGAATATGACAGATGAATAAAATATGACCACATCTTTAGGAATCAAAATAACAAGTTAAAACATTTTTAACCATGCAGAAGGGACCACAGAGAAATGAAGGAGCACAAAATGGTCAACAGATAAGAGTCAGTGCATGTCCTGCAGGGGCTGTGGGACTTCGTGAGGAGAGAACCAAATGGACCCCAGCAAGGCACGAGCTCTCTGAAAACTTTCCTCACCTGAACTGATAAACCCTGGAGACTCCACCCACAGCAGTTCCCCAACCTGACCCAAACCTTTCATTCTGAAAGCCCCAAAGTCATTCTTGCAGGGATGAAGCAAGGCCATTCCAGCTGCTAGAGACAGAGCTCACTTTGATCTCACTGTGCCTGTACCTATCCAGTTGGCAGCCAGGGCATTTTGGTTGCTAGATGCTGATACCTTGGGAAATGAAGTTTCCGGTAGATGTTCAACCAAGCATTTATAACTGTCCAAATCTAAAAGAGGATTCATTTATTCATTTTGTGAGTGCCTTCATTGTTCAACTGATATTTACTGACTGCCTGTAATAAATGAGCTTTGTGCAATTGTACGAAGCATCTGCTGACAGAGGCCTGTCCTCCAATTGCTCATAAGACAATGTGTCATGACCTTGGATGCAAATTGTGAGCATTCAGCATGAGGGAGATTGGATCAATGAGAACCATGTATTTTTTGCATCTAAATCTGACCTAAAGTTCTGGTACTTTTCCTATACAATCTGGCATGGAGGAAGGTACACTTTTGGACTATGCTACTAGTTTTTTCCTGCATGGTCCAAGTTCTTAAGAGTGAATATGACACATCTGGGAAGATGTCTTTCCTTCTCTACTTATCATCTAACTAGACTTCCACAGTCACCCCATGCAAGTGCTTTAAAAGTAAAGAGACAGCCATTTACCTTTAAAGGCAGAGGTAAATCAGGATACCATTACATAGGATAGCTGGGCTTGACCAACATTCTCCAGTTTAGTAACATTAGAAAAGAATCTTCTTTTGGACCATGATTCATCCAAGAGCGTTTCAAAAACACATCCACTCTGTGCATGTTTAGTCAAACAAAAGGTCTCTCCTTTCTTAACAATGGGTACCATAGAATCATAAAAACACTGAACTAAGATCACTCAGCCAGAGTCTTAAATTGGGTCGACATTTCTAAAAACTCTCCATGGAAAAGATTATCTAGCTATTATTTTCTGATGTTTTGGATCAATATAATTTTAAATTATTTTGATACTTTCTAGGTGTCACTCTAGTCATTTTTATTTCTATCTAATATATCTCCCTCTCTTTTCTCCTAATAAAACAGTTCTTTTCTACTGGAAACTGCTTTTTTTCTCATTCTAATGCTTGCTCATAGGTGGACCCCACCTTTCCCTCAGCTGCATGGATAATCCCATGAAGAAGGTCCAAACAATGAGTCTCAGGAGCCACTGAGAAACATTTAGTTCATCAGTATCATCAGTATTAACAATGGGAAGAGACTGCAGTAGCCAGGTGCCACCTTTTCCCCCAGAAGAAATGCATGTGAGAAAGTAGCAAACACAGAGAAAGAAGAGTCAAGAAAAGCAGAGAACACAAATAGTCCATGGGATTGGTCGAACCCTTGGATCTAGCACATTGGACTCTCAAGAGCAGATGCTTAAAGAGTATTTGGATGAAAATCTTCTAGTCAATGATAAAACCCTGAGAACAGAAGCATGCAGAAGCAGAATGGAAAAGACAAACAGAATTGTGATGTGGTCCATCAAAGACTTGGCCATCGTGCAGGAGGTGTGAAACTGAATACTTGCCATCAGAATTTCCTAGCACTGGTCAAAAATGGCTGATCTGTCACACCCCCCTTATTCAGACACCAGATGCCAGCTGAAGGGGTGACTATAGGCAATGGCTCTGTAAGGCTGAGCGCTATAGGCCATCGCTGACACCGCACCCCACAGCACAGCAGCAAGTCCTTCTGGTGGCACAGATCTTTGTACACCACACACACAGAGCCACTGGAGGCCACCTGAGCAGCCCAGTTATGTGAGCCAGTAAACCCCCTAATTTATTGACCCCTGTTACATTTATCTGCCATCAAAAGACCCTATGCTTAATTCAAAGTTAAAGTTGCTCTGGACCCTCAAGAACCCTGGAAAACCTACACTTCTATTGTAGCCTAGGGAAGCTGAGATCCACGCCAGCCAACATGGCGGAAATCCTGTGACCTGAGCCCCAACCCACAGGCTCCAATCGGCTCACAGATTTTACGTGGCCAGATAATGAAGATGGGAGATGTCTATGCTATTAGGCAGAGGGTTTAAGATTACAAGTGATAAACAAGATAAAATAAAATCCATAGTACTTTCCACATGAATCCGCCTCTCCATGAAGAGGGCTCTTCTCAGTCTCATCTCTGGTCAGAATGATCATCCCTAACCTACTCATCTCTCTGTGATTCTCATCCTTTCAATAACAGAATGTGTTTATTTCTCTGAGAACAGTGATTTATACATTAATAATGCCCTCTTTGTTCCCACAAGTGACCATGTTCACAACAGTAAGCAGGAGAGGAAAATCAAACCAGCACTCCAGGCACATACTGGGGAGCTAATTAAATTATTTTCATATGTGCTAAAGTTCATTTTCACCCTGGGTAGTGATTCTGTTTAGCTTCTGAATTTCTAGCAATACATTTCAATTTATATCAATGTCCTTTAGACCAGTGTTATTTCAATTTATACCAATGTAGCATAAAATTTGCAGTTCCAGCAGCCCAATGCAAATGAAGTGAATGTGCACACATATATCGTACTCATGTGTACATAGTACAGATCAGAGATCCAGGGCACACTCTGTGGCTGATGCCTTCCTCTGTGTTTTTTTGCATGTATGCGTGTGTGAGGGAGGGAGGGAGAGAGATCGCTAGTAAAACTTTAATCCAAATCATGGTCTAAACCTAATAAGAATAATGGTGCAAGAATAAAGTATTATTCAGCACTGTTGGATAATCAAAATGGATTTGATCTCTCGTGCCTCTGAGACCCTGCCTGTTAGAATGTGCAAATTGAGTTTATAAACGTCTCTGGATGGACTATCTTTTGTGGACTGTCTCACATTCTTACTCAGCTGACAGAATCTAAGGAATCTAAGGCTCGGGTTAGCAGGTTTCTCGGGGTAATTTACAGAAGCAATAACACTGTGGCTGCTGCAGGCCTTGCCCTGAAACTTAACAAATAAGAAAAGCAGAAGCAGGGCGCTACTTACCACCCGAGTGTGGCGGGGGCCCGCAGAGAAGGACGACGCCCTGGCCTTCGCGCACTGACACTGCACTTCTCATTTTGGTTTTAAAATTTTCAAGATCTGATTCGAAAACAAACAAACAAACAAAAAAACTGAATTTCAGGGGGAAAAAAAAAGAAAAGAAAATTCAATTTTTCATTCCAAGATGTTCCTGTCTTTTGGAAAACAATTTTAAAGCCTCTTCCCAGGAGCCTCAAGAGGAGAATATTTGCCTTCGGGAGGAAAAACAGGATTTTGATTTCTTTATTACGGCTTCTAGAAAACCAGCAACTCAATATGAATATACAGCCATTGCGCTCACACTACTATAAGGCTGAGAGCTATAGGCCATCAAGACAGCACACGCTATCCAAAAAGCAAAGTATGGGTGAAAATGAGAACACAATTCAAGAGAAGAAATGAGGTTTCCTCCACCCACAATACACAGACTAAGATTTCCACATCCGACTAGTGACCCACCAGGCCAGGAAGAATTTTGGCTTCGTCTGGTCACAATGACCAAACTATTCCTGAATTCCTCCCCTGAAAAACTGGATCATAAACAGTCCAGGTAAACTTTATTCTACCTGTTGTCATTGTTATTTACAAAGAGATCTTAAAACATTCAGTTTTGGGGTACATGCCTGTCTGCTACATGTCTTGAAGGGCTTTGTGGAAGATATATCTCACTGGAAAATAATTCAAAGGATAACAGTAAATTAAATCCACATAATCATTTTAATTTATAGTTATAATATGAACTCTTTTTATCATCCCCAGTGATTTTTTTTCAAGTGTTCAATAAACTTTTTAATAAAAAAAGTAACAATCAAGTGCAAATACTAATTTTATTTACCAGTGATCATTTTTTAGAAAACATTTAATTTCTTCCAATGATAATCCAGGGCAATAAATACTAAGTCATACTCTCCATCTTAAATTATAGCAGAGAGAGATTTTATTTCCTCATTTTAAAAAAGTTTAAGTCTATGGGGGAAAAAAGGAAGAAAGATTTGCCATTTCTCCAAACTCCAATTTAAACAAAGAATATGTGTGAATTACACAGTTAATATGCTCTATGATGTCACTTGCTATATTGGAACAATTGCACTGTCAATTTTGTGAAAGAACACATTTACTCATAGCTCTTAAGGGTTGATATGAACTGCTTAAGTGGTGACCACACCAAGAGAGGGCAGGCCATGCATTTTAGAATACAACTTGGAGAACTTTTGAGTTTTCTTTGAAAAGCATAAAACAGCAAACAAATTATCTCCAAATTGATAAAACCACAATCTGGAGACCCACAAATATTTTAAGCACCATAAATCAGCACATCAGAGGGAAATAAGAAGGCCTATGCATTTCAATTTATTGTTATGGAAAAAAATAGTATTAAGTTGCTAGGTCATAATCATGGAATACAGCAATTCAGCAAAACTTGTGTGCCCAGAAAAGAAATAAGGAGAGTATTTAGGGCTTACTTTAATCAGAGATTACTCTAAGAAATTATAAGACACCACAGCGTGGAATCATCTTAAATCTATAACTGAAACACAACATTCTCAAAACATAGAGGCTCATGAAGAATAACTGAGTTGGAATTGAAGACCTGGACTGTTAGAATGATCCGTAATGGTGAACTAAGGAAGCCCATCATGTAAGAAGCTAGCCTATTCATCAAAAAATAATTTCTGAAGATTATTTTGCTGGCAACTGAATATGTATCCTCATTGTTGTTTTCCTGCCCCAAACCTCATTCCCTTCTGCTATGGAATTTCACATTGTGGAATTCTATCACTGATTTCAGCTAGAATTGGGGGGGGGGTAGTTCTAGATAAACCAAGAATGTTTCCTCCAAAGGTAAATATCTCTTGCCTAGGGAAAAATATTGCATGGCACAGATCTGCCACTGGTCTAGACACTTGTATGATATACAGGAGGCCAAGGGACGTTGTTTAGGACATCTGATATGGTCAGCCCACATGACATCAACAGCAAGGATGGCAAAGAAAACTAATTACAGTGGTTCCAACAGGCCTCGCAGGGCTTTGTTGACTGCAAAGCACTGTGATTATAGTGGATATTTTTTTCTGTATAGCAGCATCTCCTGACTTCTTATTTTTCTCAAAGCATGATCCACAGACCACCTGCATCATTATTATGTAGAATTATTATTAAAAAATGCAGGTATCCAAAAATCACTCAAAAATAGTGAGTTAGGGTGCCAGAGAGTTAAACCCACAGATATGAATTTTAATAAGCTCATCAGCTGCACCTTAACCACACCAAATATCATTTTGTGGTTTCCCATTAAGACTTATGAGGGCCAATCCAGATTAAGTATATTAGACTGTACCTCAAATTTTTTGCAATGTATGAAATGGCCTCTGAGATGGGCAATCTGTTAAGTGCCAGCTGAGCACTGAGGACAGAAAGGAAAAGGGTCATTTATTAAACAGGCCTTTCCTGAGCCCACTGAACTTTAGCTTACTGTAGGTCAGGTTTTGAAGGTGTCAGCAGGGGCTTCCTTGCAAGGAGAGCCCTGCCTGGCTAGAGGCAGACTTAAGCCAAGAACTGCATTTTAAATGACACCTGCTACAATGGGGCTCAGTACACAGAGGATTGGACACTTCACCAGGAGTGAAAGACGCTTGGAAGAGCAGGGTTGGCCGGGGAACGGAGGGCATCAAGGAGAGTGTGGCGGTAGGTAACTCAAGTTTTAATCCATATTCCCTTGGAGCATGTGCTTGTACTCAGCCACCAAGCAGCTGCTCGCCTCCTCTGCTCACCTCCCACATGGACAGCATGTTTGCTGGTATGGTCGGTCACTATTTAGTTTTGAGGGATTGTACATGTTCCAGACACTTTTCCTTTACCGCATAAGTGGTTTGCACATATTTTCTCAGTGCAAAGCAGAGACACCAAGGGACACAGATGTCCTAGTCAATGTATATGAAGATTTTGCCACTTTTATTGATGCACTTGGCGACCGTGAGAGGAAGACATGGTAAGTATCTAAAAAATTTCTAACCATACCTACAGGCAAATTAGACATGTGACTTGAATGAAAATCAAGCTGTAGATGGTTCAATTTTGACAAAATTGCATAAGAGTTCTGCTTTATCTATCTACAAAGCACTACTTTAACAAAAAACCATAAATAAACAAATAGATGAAAGACTTGTAGAGTAGAGGAAGGGGAACGGGGGAGGGAGGAGATGAGGGAGCAGGGAAGCACCAGGGACTAAAGTGGAGTTATTATACTCCCTGTGCACTATTAAGTAAAAAACCCTCAACATTATATAACAATGATATGCTAATAAAAATAATTAAATTAAATAGGTATTTACTGGCTAGAAACTTCTCAACATTTTCTCTATGCCTCATCAATTCCTGCAAATACGGCCATTATTCTGAAACCTCTAATTATCCAGAATTTTAGAACAAACAAACTTGATAAAAATCATGTATAAAGAACTACAACTACCATCATATTTAATAGCAAGAGAATGAAAAGTTGTCCCTTAACACCAGAAATAATGAGGATGCCCATTCTGGGCACCTGTCAAAACGTAGTTTTAGAATCTATAACCACTGCAATAATGGGGGTGCAGGGTGGGGCGGGAAGAATGTAGCTTGGAAAGAATTAAACTACATTTATCTAAGATGGCATGATGGCCTAAGTAGAAAATAAGAAGAAATCTGGAAAAAATAACCTCATAGTACTGAGTTAAGTAAGTCATAGGATACATAATTTCTACATGTTAACAATGAATATGCAGAAACCAAAGTTTACAATTCAAAATCACACTTGTTCCAAGGAAAATACTCAGTTATACAAATAATAAAACAAGCAAAGGATCACCATACTAAAATGTACAACATGCTGATAAAAAGAAAGGGAAAAATCTATAGAGGCCTACACAAACTGTCATCGTTTGGATTTGAGGTGTCCCCCAAAGCTCCTGTGTTCATGCAGAATTGTTTGTAGGTGACACGACTAGATTGGGAGAGCTGTGATCTCATCAGTCCATCTTGTTTTGTAAGGACTGACTAGGGTGATTGTAGGCAGGTGGGGTGTGGCTGGAGGAGGTGGGTCACTGGGGGTGTGCCTTGGAAGGGTACTTCTTCCTTGGGGCTCTTCTGTCTGTGTCTCTCTTGTAAAGTATTTTGTTCACAATGATGCACAAGCTGACTACAACAGATGAGGAGAGACATATTTATAGATTATTAAACTCAACATAGCTTGTTAATTCACCTCAAGTTAGACACGTTTTAATGTAATTCCTATTAAAATCCAAGCAAGTTGCTTTTTTTAAAATGTCTTGTACACACAGACAAGCTTATTATGAAATTTATTTATAAAAAGTAAAAGGCATAGAAACTGTAATAGCTAAAAAAAATATCCTGACTCAGAAGAATGTGGTGGTAAAACCCACTCTACCTAACATTAAAGCTTCTCACAGCTAAAGAAATCAAGACAGTGCATGCAGACATGCAGCATTGGTAGATGTAAAGATACGTAGATTTATGCAACAAGACACAAAATACAGACATAGACCTACACAAACATGACAAACTGATTTTTGAAAAGCTACAAAGTAATTTTGAAGGAAGAAGGGTAGGCTGTCAATAGTGCTGCAGGAAAAATTGTACAATTACAGGTTTAAAAAATGAACTTTGACCTAAATGTCACTCAGGTACACAAATTAACTCCATATTGATCATGAACTTCAGCGTAAAATATGGAAGCACAGAACTTTTATGGGATTTTAGAAAATAATATAGAACATCTTTGGCATTTAGAAAATGGTAGAGTTTTTAAATGTGACACCAAATGCATGGCTCATAGAAACAAAGATTAGTAAACTGGAGCTCAACAAAACTAAAAGATTTTGCTCAGTGAAACCCCACATGAAGAGGAAGAAAGGCAAGCTACAGACTGCGAGAAAATATTTAAAAACCAGCTGTTCAGTAACGAAAGAATATCTAGAATAAGTGAGGCCTCTCAAAACTCCATAGTAAAATCTACCGTGGCACAGTCATAGATGCACGTAGCATAAACTGATCAATTTCATTCCACGGTTCCTCCTTTTTCCCATCCATCCTTCCTTCCCCTCAATCTTCTTCCTCTACTCCACTGTTCCATTTTGATGGAATTGCCCCCACCCCATTTTTTCCCTTATTTGGAAAACATTTGCCCTTTGAGTTTCTGAGTGTGTCTTATTTCACTTAGCTTAATGTTCTCCAGTTCCATTGACTCACCAGCAAATACCATGATTTCATTTTCTTTTGTTATGGCTGAGTAAAACTCTCTTGTGTATATAAGCCACATTTTCTTAATCCTTTCATCTATTGGTAGGCACCTGGGCTGGTTCCATAGCTTTGCTATTGTGAATTGTGCTGTTATAAACATTGATGTGGCTGTGTCACTGTAGTCTGCTGACTTGGGTTCCTAAGGATAACTGCCAGGGAGTGACAGCTGGGTCATATGGTAATTCTATTTCCAGTCTTTTGAGGAATCTCCATACTGTTTTCCAAAGTGGTTGTAGTAGTCCCATCAACAATGTATGAGCATACATTTCCTTCCACATCTTCACCAGCATTTATTATTTGTATTATTAATGATTGTCATTCTAACTAGAGTGAGATGAAATCTCAATGTAATTTTGATTCAAATTTCCCTGATGGATAGGGATGTCAAACATTTATTTTTCATATATTTATTAACTATTTGCATCCTTTTTTTTCAGAAGTGTCTCCTTAATTGTTTTGCCTATTTATTGATTGGAGTCTTTTTTCTTTTTGGTGCTAAGTTTTTTGAGTTCGGCATTTATTCTGGATGTTAATTCTCTGTCAGAGGAGCAGCTAGCAAAGACCTTCTCGCATCCTGTGGGCTCTCTTTACTCTCATTTTCTTTGTTGTGCAGCTTTTAATTTAATGCCGTCCCAGATTTTATTTCATGCAAACATGATTATGTAAAATGAAATTACACATATGTATACTATGTATACGGATGATGCACTAATAAAAACATTACAAAAAGAAATAAAGACATAACCTCCCCGAGAGAACGATGTACTTTTATGCTTAGGTTCAATGGAAAATGGACAGCTGTGTAGAAACGACTGAACAAAAGTGGCATTATCTAAATTAACTCGGGAGATTCATCAAGGCCTGGTTTTTCATTTGTTTTTTTTTTTGTTGTTGTTGTTGCTGTTTGTTTTTGAGATTCTTCTTGGTCTCTCCATGTAGCATCATTTCTCCTTAGTTTGGGGGAAGGGCCCCCTAGAATGAGGGTCCCCAAGGAGAAGGTGAGAAAGTGGTAGCTCTAGGTTGCATGGCTGGTTTGGGGGAAAGAACCTCTAGTTCACATGCACAGCCTTGGAGAAGAGGAACTGTGGTTTCTGTGACTCACTTCAGGGGACAAAAATGGGGTGGGAGATAGGAACTCAAAAGGAGATCAGAGAGACACCGCTTCTGAGGTCCTTCCAATGCCCTTCAGTTCAAAGCACTCTGCATACTAAGGCACCATGATGCCTCCTTTGAGATATTTTGATCTCAGTCAATACATTTTGAAAAATTTTCCAACAATATTCAGAAGTCATATGTTTTAATACCCTATGATGTATCCTCCTCAATGCACAATTTTCACGGATAAGGAACAGCCTGTTGGTTTTCATATTTGTATAAAATGTCACATCATCTTATCATAAAAGGCTCCTCTATATTAACACCTTTGTTTGACAACTGCATATTGCATTTTTCATGCTTCTGTAGATAACAAAACAAAAATGTGCTACCGCTATAGGTTTAACCTCACATGTATGCATCAGGTCTCCGTGAATGTTTTCCATGCAAAGAAATAAGATACCTAATGTTTCAAGTAAACGAGTCTTAAAATAGAACCAATGTATGTCATGTAAAGTAGTTTTTAAAATAAAGGAGAAAGAATACAGTCATTCAAATGCTTTAAAAATACTACAGGCCTTTGTTACACAAAAGGATATGTCCTTGAAAATAGGAGGAAGCTCAGCAGAGTAGAGGAGGAGAGGGTGAGAATGACAGGGAGGGGATGGGAGGGAAGAGAGAAGGAAAAGAGAGGCACTAGGGAAAAACCTGAGCAAATTATGTTATATGCAAGTATGACCATATCACAATGAATCCCCATTGTATGTATAATTATAATGTACCAATAAAAAGTTGAGGGGCTGGGGTGGTGGCTCAGCAGTAGAGTGCTCACCTAGCATGTGTGAGGTGCTGGGTTCGATCCTCAGCACCACATTAAAAAAAATAATAAAGGTATTAAAAAATAAAAAGTTGATTTAAAAAAACTCAATAGTGTAAAACATAATACACAATTAGAAAATGAGCAAATGATGTGAACAGGTATTCCACTGTAGAGGACACATGTGTGTAAAAAGATTTCCAATGTTGTCAGGCATCAGGGAAATACAAATTAAAACCATAATGAATTATAATTGTACACCTCCCCAAATAGCTCAAGTTAAAAATACTGATATCACCCAGTCCTGCAGAGGATGGGAATAAAGTGAACAACACAGACATTGCTTATGTGAGGGTAAAATGATAGAGGTGCTCTGTAAACCAGTTTGGAAGTTTCTTAAAGAAGTAACCACACAACTACCAAAGGACCCAGAAATTGCATATGTGGGGATTTATCCCAGGGAAATGAAAATACATTTTCACCTGAGAACCTATACACAAGCATCCACACGGCTTTATTTGTAATATCCTCAACAACAATCCAGATGTCCTCCAGTGGGTGAATGGCTAAACAGAAGTCCCTGCACACCATGGAATATTACTCAGTCATAAAAAGGAATGAGCTACTGACACAGTCCATCCTTGGAATGAACAGAGAGATTAGTAACTAGTAGATTACTACTCAGTAATAAAAAGCAATGAAGTATGGATACACTCCACCTCCTGGAATGAAGAGAAAGGTTAGCAACTACTCATCTGTCTTCTATTTCTGAAATTTTGTAAGTTGATATATGTAGGATCACAGGGTTGCCAGTGTTCAGCGAAGGTGGAGGCAGGGCATGGGGCAGTTACCAAAGGGCACAAGAAGGAGCCTTGTGAGAAAGGAGCTGCTCTCCACCTTGACTGTGAGAACAAGCCTCCACACATGTGGTAGAACTGTACAGAACTGAATACTCACATGAGGACATGGAAACTGGGGAAAGGTGAGCTATAAACACAAAGAGGAAGCAAACAAACATAGAGAAGCTCCCTCTCTGCACATTTCCTTTCACTTTCTTCTCTCTTGCCTCACACCACCTCCAGGCTGGGGGTGGCTCCCTGGGATTCCCTTTCTGTCCATCAGCTGGGCTGTGCTTCTCTGAGATAGCCTGAAGCTCTAGGCACAAGAAGGGGGCAGTGTCTGCCAAGCAGCCACCAGAGGATTGAGCAGAGCCCAGAGGCAAAGGTACTACCTCTGACTGCAGCCCTTTGAAAACTCACACACATGGTTTCAAGATATAATAAAAGTCTGTACCTGAGTCTACATCTGTGCATTTCCAGTATTGGGCCAGATTTCCTACTGGCCACTCAAGCACTGTGCTTTCAGGTTGTGTTCCCCACCCCGAAGGGAGCAAGACCACAGGGCCCTCCAGGGCAAATGGAGAAAGGAGGCATGCCTGAGTCTGCTGTCCTCTGACATTCCCACGCTCACACTGGGGTCCAATTTCCACATCTGGTCAGTTGCTTTCTCATGTGGATCATTCTAGGCAGACAAAGGCTACGGGAACAAGCATAACTCCGTCTGACTTAAAATTAGCCACAAAAGTGGCTATCATTTCCCCACAAATAAGTTTTGGGAAACCCGTGTTAAGCCAAGCTAAATAAGTTTCTTTAAACAGAAAAACTCAGAGACCTTAATAGAAAGTAGGCCCTGATAAGGTCTGCAAAAGTGGGAGGGATGTTATTGAGTATCCTAACCATAACTGATAAAATTCTTCTTTGATGTGGAACATTTGATGGGAAGCCCTGGCAAAGGTGATATTTGCAACTGGCACATAAATGTTTTTAAAAACTGGCTAACAAGAGACTGCATAGTAAAACAAACCATTTTCCACCTAAAAGGATTAAAAGGAAACATAAAAGTGACCATATGCCAGAAATTGCAGCCAGAAGACTAAATGCACCAATTAAAATTTAAAAATGTACACCTCTTTCTGAAAATACCTAGTGATCACCTACAATCAGAGAATGAAGAGCTAATGGAATCATTACTACTAAAAATTACATGTGGGCTTTACTTCTTGTCCAACACAATCATGTTTGATCTTTTAAGGTGAAGTGCTACCTTTTAAATTAAAATGTAAACTATAACCCAATTGTGATAAGCCAAACACAGATATAGGCAATGCCATGGTCTTCCATATGAAAGGCCATAAAAGTCTCTAATGTTGCTGTACTTAAAGATTGGAAGTTGCCCGGTTAAATCATTACCCAAGCAGTGTCAACGATAAGACTGCCTTAGAAAGAATCAGGCCACTGCCATTAATATAATAGCTTGGCATGGCCATGCAAAAGCTAAAAGAAACCCTCAGTGAACAGCCCCTAAAATCAATAAAATCAGGACTGTAATGTAAAGGGTTCACCTCCATTTCTCTAATATCAGATGCTACAAATGAAAAATAACCTCTTTCGATGATTCAGTCTTATGATCAGTGGTAAAATTTCAATTAGTTGACCAGTCTTATTAAACCGTGTCTTCTGTAAAAGGAAACACACCCAGTTCACTGCCCAGAAGCTTCCTTAGTATCTTCTGGCAGTGGTGGGATGCCCCTAGGTTCAATCCCCAGCACAGCCTCCCTAAAAAAGTTTTAAGAATCTTACTTGAATGGTAGAGTTTGGAGTTTTAGAATATTTATATACAGGTCACCAACACCAATAGCAGAAGGTTTTCAGGAAAGGCAATAATCCTCCTGATTTTTTTCCATGTTAACTTGCAAGGAACCATACATCTCCACTACAACTGGATCACCAAAAATGTCTACTGTAAACATTTTTTTTTAACGTAGGAGCTGGCCTTTTTAGAAGTTTTACAAAAGGTGTATACTATAAGTTCTGTAAGCATAGCCTAAAATATTTTCATAATTTTCTAAAATTATTTGGGAAATAGAAAAGTACCAAAGAAGATATCAACATGGTTAGGGAATGCTGGGTTTTTGTTTTTGTTTTGTTTTGTTTGGGTTTGTTGTTGTTGTTGTTTGTTTTAGTTTGTCCCCCCACCCCCCCATTGGAGCATTATAGTTTACATAGTAGTTGGGTTCATTTTGACAAAGTTACATGTGCCTGGAGTTTAATTTACTCCATCACAATCCCTGTCCCCAGCTACTACCTTTCCCCTCCCTGTTCTCCTTCCTCTATACTCTACTGATCTTTCATTCACTCATTTATCTATTTATTTGTTTTTGATTGATGTTTTCTACACATACACAGAGGTGGAATTCACAGCAGTAATATTTGCACACGTCCAGAGTTATTTTCTTAAATTCATTCTGCATTTCGTCCTCTTCCCCATCCTTCCTCCTTCCCTCTGGATCACTTTCTGCTCCACTGATCTTCCCTACGTCTTTAGGACATCTGAGCACACCCCTGTCCATTTTTCCCTTATTTTACTCTAGCTTCATATATGAGAGAAAACATTCAACCCTTGGTTTTCTGAGTCTGGCTCACTTCCTGTAGCATGATGTTCTCCATTTAAATATAACTTGAGAAACTTCAGCAGAATGCATGAACTCTAAGGAGCACATCATAGAGGACCTTTCCACATAGGAATTCCACAGCTCAGCTTCAACTCCGTGTCTTGTCAACCTGCTCTGAACATCAGTGTCCCCTCAAAATTCATACGGTGAAACTGAATCCCCAACGACATGGGTTCAAGAGATGAAGCATCTGGCAGGTGATTATGTCACAATGGATTAGGATTAATGGGACCCTCATAATGGGATTAGTGCCCTTATAAAAGGGATGAAGAGGTCTATTTTCCATCACAGGAGGCCACTGTGAGAAGGCACCGTCATTGAAAAAGAGATGAGCCCTTAGCAAGCATTAAATCTTCAGGTGTTACCATCTTGGACATCACAGCCTGCAGATTCACAAGAAATCAATCCATGGTGTTTAGAAATACACAGTCTGAAGTATTCTGTGGTAGCAGACAAAGCAAACTAGTGCAATTCCATTGCTCCTGCACCCCTGACTCTCAGCCACATAAATTGAAGCAGTAACTAACAACTTGGGTTTCCCCCAACACAACATGTAGTTCAATTCCACATCATGCACATGCTGTTCCTGCTCCTTCATGGACATAGTGCACCTTTGCTCATCTTCAAAACCAGCTTCAGCCACATCCTTCTTTGAAATCCTTGACACCATCATTCTTTCACCACTGTACTTTCTACACTTTCATACCTTCCCATCCTGGGATATCATTTTCCTCAGTCAGATGTCACTGTCATCTGCATATCTCTAGACTATCATTTACTTCTTGGCACTGG
Organism: Tamias sibiricus; assembly: GCA_025594165.1. Taxonomy (NCBI): domain Eukaryota; kingdom Metazoa; phylum Chordata; class Mammalia; order Rodentia; family Sciuridae; genus Tamias; species Tamias sibiricus. Next base: position 12,269,172 of record CM046675.1, read on the forward strand.
GAACATCATCAACGGATGTTTGAGATGAGTTCAATTGCCTGGGCATCCATTATCTTATTTGCTTTGGGTTCTCCATGGCAGGTCTTCCCGCCAAAGGTCAACCATTTGTGGTCATATTGCAGATTAGCTACCTTTCTATTAGTAGGCATAGGAAAAGAACACAGGGCATCTCTGCCTCGAGCTGAGAAGATACAGGTCTTGATGATGGGAGGTATGTCACCTGATCACTCTCTGCTTTCAGTCTATAAAGTGGGGATAATACCTGCCCTCTGAACCTCACAGGGGTTTCTCAGAAAGGATTCTTAGCATGCCAGATCTGAAAGTCTCTTGAAAAAAGAAGCAAGTGTTCAAGTGCAAGGTGAGGGTGCATCCCTTATGTGGGGGTAGAGACTCTTTGCTCCTTTGAGTTTCTGGTTTCATAACTGTTTCCAATCTTTCACGTCTCCTTCACCTTGTTTTGCTTTGCTTTCTGAGACTGAGTCTCCATATGTTACCCAGAATGGCCTTGAGCTCCCAGGTCTAAGCAAACCTTGAGCCTTAGCCTCCTGAGTAGCTGGGACTAAAGATTCACACCACTGTGCCCAGATCTTCTTCACAATTTTTATACGGGCACAAATTATTCCATCTTAAGAATACAACATACCTTCTAGTGATCTTCATACTCAACTTTCTTCAGCAACCCCAAGCCCAGATACATGATTGTTTCTGTTTCCTTCCACTTTTTAACTTGACTTGAACTCAAGTCTTTGTCCTCTAGAGTCGGACAAGAGATATAATCCCAGTCTGACACTCTTCAGCTATTTGATCTAGGGCAGATAACTCCACTTGTTGATCCACAGTTCTTCCTACCTCTAAATTAAGGATGATAATAATACCTATTATTTTTGCTATTATTGAGAGGAGGAAATAGCTTATGTAAATTACTTAAAATAGTACCTAACATATACATGCTCAATAAGTAAAAGTTGCAATTATTTTTCCTTACATTTTTCTTGAAACTTCACCAAGTTCAAAATTCTACCACCATATCTCTGTCAATGATATATCCATTAAAATTTTAATTTAAAACATGTATTTACTGAATCCTTCCAGACATTCTTGGAATGCCTAATTGCCATCTATCTCACATGGAGCAGTTGCCTACAGTGACCCCGGTGATTCAATTCCTCTTCTAACTTACATCTTTCTGTTATTTTCTCCAAGACCATCATGTCCAATTTGTCACTTGTTTCCTACATTCACTCAGTTAATTAAATTTGATCCTGTTCATCATTCTGCAAATTCCAGCCTTCCTCTTCCCTTTCCTAACTTCTTACTACTGCCATATTAATTTTACTAGAGTTATTTCATTCAGCATGTATTAAGAATATGGCCCCAGTTCACCTTTTATAACTTAGCATTCCTGGTGGCATGAGAATACAATTATTCAGTATTAACAAAATGAGTATGTGAAGCAATAATGGATAGTTGGATTTCCTAGGCATTCTGATCAAATTATCTAGAATTTATCTCACCTAATTTTCAAACAAGCTCTATTATAAAGGTATTGTTTTTCCATTTTTCCAGAGTACTGTGGCTAGAAGATCTTACAGAATTTGAGGGAGTTGATCCAGTGAGTGGCAGTGCCAACTCACACCCAGTTGCTTTGATTTAAAGCCCAGTTCTTCTTGTGTGTATACTATTATGTTATCCAGCTTTTCATTGCTATGACCAACATCTCTGACAAGAACCACTTAGAGGATATAAAGTTTATTTGGGGCTCACATTAAAGGTCTCAGTGCATGGTTGGCCAACTCCATTGCTCAGGGCCAGAGGTGAGGCAGAACATCATGGTGGACAGGTGTGGGGAGGACAAGTTGCTCACTTCACGTCAAACAGGAAGGAGAGGAAAAAGAGAGAAGGGTAGGGAGGGAGGGGGAACTTCACTTTCCAGGGACAAAATATAAACCCCAAAGGCATGTAACCAATGACCTAGTTCCTTTAACCACATCTACCTACCTACAGTTACCACCCAATATGGTAGTCCTTTCAAATTATTAATCCAGCAAATGAATTAATGCACTGATTAAGTTATATATATCATGATATAATCATGTCACCTCTGAATGTTCCTACATTGTCTCACACATGACCTTCAGGGGACACCTCTTTCTAAATCATAACAACTATGCATTCAGTCCACTAAACCTCTGAGCTGGTCTCCTCACCTTGCATCTTAATCTCCAATCCTACCTGTCTATCTTCAACCCATGCAACTGAGTTCAGGGTCCATCATTAAATACATCCTCAGTTTTTAACACTTGATAAAAAAAATCCAGATCCATATCCCATTGCCTAGATGATAAACTTTCCATGCCTGTCCTAACATTCATTCAACCACTCAACAGCTGTGCACATGAAGTAGACGCTGGAGTTCCATGTACTTGCACAAGAAAGCATGGCTCCCACCTTCAGTGTTTCTAAGTCTGTCACATTGCTCATGCCCGCCCTCCTCTTCTCTAAACCAAGGTTGAGTATACTTATCTGCAAGGTCTAGTTAAAAATAATCTTCCTACGTGAAGGAAGAACATTCTGAATATTCTGCATGCACACAGTAACTGCACTTTAGACTGGTCTGCTCAGCAACACAAAGGGTGAGGGCAGGGACCTCCTCCATCTCTCCATGTGGACTTGAGCTGACCTCCTACTGAGCCTGCCCAGTACCCCTGGCCTCAACCTAATCAGCTTATCCACCCCCACTAGGATACTCTCAGTTACCTCTGGTAGGTACTCTCTAGCTAGCATGCCCTCTGCTTCCATTTATTATGTATTTATTATGCTGCTAACATTCTCACTGAAATTAAGTTACTAGAGCAATACCAGAATAGGTGATGAAATGTGGATTTGAAAAGAAAGGGATCTGTTTACATAAAAACAAATTTAAGGGCTTTTGAAAAACCCAATGAAGGAAATTCACCCTTCCTTTCTTCAAAACTAATGTTAAAATAAATGGAATAGAGTGAGCATACAACATAAAAGCTTGGAGAAAACAACATTTTTCTTCACAATAAAAGCTCTTTATTCTATTTATTCTATTTCTGCACCCAGATGACATTAGAAATATATTTTTAAAATTATCACTCAAATGCAAAGAAAAGCAATATAACTGGAAATTGTGGAAAAGTCATAATGGGTGTAGTTTATACAAATAACACAATTAGCTCCTACTATCTAACCCTTACTCAGGGGAGCATAGTTGGCACAGCAAAAACAAACAGAAACAAAAAAAAAAAAAACAAAACACATACAAAGTTGTATATTCATAGCAAAATTCATAGCAAAACCATCCCTGTCATAAAATAATTTTTTGAAGAATCTAATTATTGGTTTTGATTACAACAAATAAGAAAGCCCTCTGTCGGCAGCAAAGAGTAAATGCTGGCTCACAAAATCAAACCAGAGATTGAGCAACACTTTAAGCTGCTACTCTTGGCAGGTCTGCTCTTGCAATGAGCCTGCTGTAAGAAAAACAAAACACAACACACACACACACACACACACACACACACACACACACATACACACACATCCCCATGGGATTGTGGATATTAATTTCTCTTATAATAACAAAATTTAAAACATGAACAAGTTAAGGTAAAATGAATAGTAAAATAAATCTTAACTCACTTTAAATGTTTCTTCTTATACTTCATATACACACAAAAAAAGTTCTAGTTTTGTTATCAAAACCACTTTTATCCTCCATTTTTCTTGGCAAAAGTAGGAATCGTTTTTCATTTCTTTTAAACAAAGATTTCCAGGCACAGGTAATGTTAGGGGTAATTCATAAAATCTCTGTAAAAGCTACATTTTAAAAGCTAGTGGTGCATGCCTACAATCCCAGCGACTCAGGAGACTGAGGCAGGAGGATTGCAAATTGGAGGACAGCCTCAGAAACTTAGCATGACCCTAAGCAACTGAGCAAGAACCTATCTTCAAAACACAGGAGTGCAAATATCAGATATGGCTCAGTATTAAAGTGCCCCTAGGGTAAATTCCCAGTATCAACAACAACAACAAAATAATAAAGTAAAATAAAATAAAAATCAGTTAATTTTAGTGTGCAACAGGAAAAACAACAACAACAGTGCTCTTGCACAAAACATTATCAAGATAGCTTAATTTTAAAGACTTTTGAAGAGAGTCATGTTTCCAAAACCAATCCCAGTTGTGTGATCACACTGTAGGATACAAAGAAAAGTTGTAAGGACTGGTTCTTCAGAGATTACTTTGCCCTTTCACTTAGTAACATTTGCTTGCCATTTCAGAAATAAAGAAGTCATATAAAATGACAATATTCTGAAGTGGGAACCAATCACACCATTTCAGCGCAGTTATCTTAATTATGTTCTCAAATATCTTTAAAAAGCTTTTTACTAGACTAGATTAAAATGGCTTTTGATGATGTCTTGATCAAAGGATTTGAAGTTAGACAGCAGTCAGTGGGAAGATCTATCATGAACTCTAGCTTTACCATTTTATACAAATTTCTCAGACTCTTTGTATCAGGTTTTTTATTAAAATGATGCAGATATTTTAACCAGTGTTGGAAGCTGGCTGAGAGAATTATATGAGAAAGTAAATGCAAAATTCTTGGAATACATTAGATGATCACTAAATGTTAGCAGGCAGCTTCACCTGTCCAAGCACGTAAAAGGCCAGCATCTCTTACTAGTCACATCTGTCCAGATCTGTCATTCAAGCCCAGCTAAAATAAATTTATTTTTCTCCTTTGAAGTCTGCAATGATGTTTTACCCAGCTTTTCTACCACTGTGACCAAAAGACAAGACAGGAACAGTGAGAAGCGGAAAAGCTTATTTGGTGTTCATGGTTTCAGAGGTCTCAGTCCACTGACAGCCAACTCCATAGCTCTGGACCCAAGATGAGGCAAAACATCATGGCAGGAAGGTGTCATGGAATAAAGCAGCTCAGAATAGGGCCACCAGGAAACAGAGAGAGACTAAGCTCAGCTTGCCAAGGACAAAATAAAAACCCTAAAGGCATGCCCCTGTGACCTACCTCCTCCAGCCACTCCCTACCTGCCTACAGTTACCACCTGGCTAATCCATTCAAGTGAATTAATGCATTGATTAAGCTAAGGCTCTCAGAACCAAGCAGGTCACCTCTGAACTTGTTTGCACTGTCTCACACAAGAGCCTTTGGGGGTCACCTCCTATCAAAACCATAATGAGCAACACCAGTATATCTGTGTTGATCCTCTTATATTTTAATAGCAAGTCTCTCTCTTCCCAAGAACACCATGATTTCTATTCCTTCCCTCCTGCAATAAGCACACTAGTTGCTAAACAGTATTGGTTGAATTCAAAATGTGAAGCAAGTTTTAAAAACCCCTGATGTTTGCCATCTGTGGTTGGCTGAGGGTCTCAGTCACCAAGACCAATAGAAATTCTGTGGAAGAGCTACCTGTCATTCACATGTGAGTTTAACAATGGCTAGAAGATGGCAGAGTGGAAAGTTACTTCAATCCATCACAGAAATAATGAAACTAAAAATAAATTAGCAAAATTTGGTAATTCCTTTAACTCTGCACACACACACACACACACACACACACACACACACACACAAAAGTCAAACACAGTACCCTTACCCTCCCTGGCTTGCCAACAGGTAGTTCTTTTTATTTCTTATTTTTAATGCTTCACTCTGCAGCAGTTTCCCATACTAATGGCACAGCTCACAGGTGGTGAGCAATCCTATAGGCTGATGTTTCAAAAGCTCCTTATTTTAGAAGGATAACCCAATTAGGTCTGCTTTTCTCTTTAATTATATGATCACTTCATACACCAAAATTTCATTGAAATAAGAGAATTTAAAGGATCCATAATGACATAAATGTACAACGAGCAGAAAGAATTGCACGCAGTTATCTTATGATGCTCAAAAAAAAAAAAAAATACTGTGAGAAAGGCAATCCAGGTATTGTCATCCCCTACTTTTACGTGACCCAATCTAGGGGAAGAGAGGGAAGATCTTGCTAATGTCACCCTCACATTCTCTGACTTCTAAGATGGGGAAGAAGTGTCACCATACCTGGATCAAGGTTTAAGCTTCTGCCACTTTTTCAGTCTTCGAAACTTTACCTAAAAAAGTGTGAGTGGATAGTACCTGTCCTACTGTAAAGTCATATGTGGGTGTGCTTCTTTCAATCACGCAGTTGTTATTCAACATGTCTTGCAAGTGCCCACAGGGTGAGTGACAGGCATGCACCTTGCCCTTCTGAATCTGGCCAGCTGGTTTCCTGTCCCCTGTTGCACAGTTTCCTTTCTCAACAACTTGGGCTAACACATATCCAGGGCCCCCTTGGTTTGATCTTAAGAGTCAAGACAATGGTCAACGAAAGACCTTCCAGAACATAAGCAACAACATACTTCAGTATAGTGGGCTCCCATCACTTCTACAGCCCTGTGTGTTCAAGGTTCTTCCAAGTCATTGCACAGTATATTATAGAGGCACTTATTGTTTATTAATTTACCCACTTCCACCACTACAATATAAGCCTCATAAAGCCATAAACATGTTTTCTGAAACACACAGAACAATATTTTGTGTGTATTTATACATGAAAAGATGAATTATTCGGTAATTTCAATAAGAGATTTCATTTGTTTGCAATCCTACATATACCAAAAAAAAAAAAAAACACTGATATACATCTGACTGTTTGTAAATTTTTGAAATTGATATCTGTGACACTTATGTCTACTGGTGGGGGACAGATAATATCTTAGATCACCACCCTGTGTTCTTGGTTTCTGCTCTTCTGCTGTGGATCTCTTGAACATTAGCTTAAAGCTTATAAAGCAAAGAGCTAGAAGACAGGACTCCCACAGAATGGAACTGTGGAATGTAGCAAAACATACGTATACCCCTGACTTTAACACTGAGTCAGAGCTACTGTGTCACAGATCTCAATTTCAAAATTTTACCAACACTCATAATTTATAATTTACAGGGAATAATTGAAATGGCATTTTTGTTTGACTTCTTGCTATTTTTCATGAAGTTTTAAAAAACATTTAACCTACAAACCAAAAGAAAAACCTAGTATCAAGATATTAAAGAAAATAAAGTAATATATTTTGTCATTGAAACACCATTACCTAATATAAATGAAAGCATAATAGATGGGTATAAATATTAGGATAGCCTGCTAGTTGCCATGGAAACATCACTACCAGTATACTTGTGAATATGCAATTGCCTCTGTTTCTCTGGCTAAGCAAACAAGCATAGATTCATACAGCTTGTTTTCCTTATAAGTTATTTCCAAGATCCAAAATAAGCAAAGACAAGAGTGCAATTTTGTACTTCAGAAATGCATTATACACGATAGTAGGTGACACATGGATCCATTAGTCTAGCAGAACCCCCACTTTGGTACTTAAGGAACCTTTAGAAAGGGTTTCTTTAAATTTTAAAGCACCAAAAATATACAAATTAGAAAGTAATCAGGGAAACTGTGTGCTGATGCAGAAGGTAAAATGAAATGAAAACGGGGCAGATCTAAGGATATTTTTGTTGGAACAAATGTGCCAACTTATTCAGTGGGGTGCATTATTCTTTTGGATCCGCTTGTTTACTGAATCTGTCAGAAATCATTACACTGGAGAAAACACTCCATCAATCCTGTAATGTTGCTCTTAAAATAAATTCATATTTGCATTTAGACATGATAAATCAGATGACTATTATCACAGAAAATACTTCCCCACAGGTATATATTGTATAAGCTGGAATTTAAACACTGAGGTCTCTATCTCCCTGTCCTTCTGGATTTCATTTTTATTGTATAACTTGCACAATGACATCTGAAGCTTTATGGCTGACCATATTAGATGGGGGGAGGGCTTCTCCATTTAACCCAAGTTTGCCTTCTGAAACGTTCCTTTGATAAACAAAAATCGAATCTTTCCATGACAAGGTGGCCTTCTGAAAACACACACACACACACACACACACACACACACACACACACACACCAATTTCACACCCCAGGCATTCAGAGTTATCTGTACTCAGGATGACCACCACCAAGAATCAGTCTGTTCTCTGCTGGGTAAATACACTTAATTTCTTTCTTTTTCTAGTTGAAGGACCATCACTGAACCTGCCAGGCTTTCTTGCACTTTCATAGTGTCTAATTCTACAAATATTCTTCCTTCCTCATTTCTATTGAAAAGTAGTCTATTCTGTTTTAAACTTTTTTTTTTTTTTCAAAAAAACAAAGTCTTCTCTCAAACCAAAGAAATAATTATGTCCCTTTCAGCTTTTTATTTCTTCCTCATCAAAATTTCTTTCTTTCTATCTTTTTTTTTTTTTTTTTTTTTTTGGTACCAGGGATTGAACTCAAGGGCACTCGACCACTGGGCCACATCCCTAGCCCTTTTTAGTATTTTATTAGAGACAGGGTCTCACTGAGTTGCTAAGTGCCTCAGCATTGCTGAGGCTGGCTTTGAACTCGCGATCCTCCTGCCTCAGCCTCCCAAGTGCTGAGATTACAGGTGTGCGCCACCACGCCTGGCTAAATTTTTTTTTTTTTTTTTTTTTTTTTTTTTTTTGGTTGTAGATGGTCACAATACCTTTATGTTGTTTATGTGGTGCTGGGATTAAACCCAGTGCCTCACACATGCTGGGCAAGCACTCTACCACTGAGCCACAAACCCAGCCCATCACAATTTCCACACATAAAACCAACACCTAGTTTTATCCCTTAGAGGCATTCCTAAAATCCTTCTCTTCCTCTCTTATTTCCACAATCCTAATTCAGACCCTCTTCCCTGCACAGAGTTATGAATCTAGAATGTGCTGTGAACTCCATCACTGGACAAGTGATGCATAGTTTTGGCAGCAGTAATAACAAGTGATAGTTAAGTGGATCATACTGAGTTTTGGCACTCCTCTAAGCTGCCGCAAGAACTAACACACAGTGTGACCCTCATAGAAACCTGGGAGGAGGCACTTCTGTTTTTCCCTATTTTGGAGATGAGGGAACTGAGGCACAGTGATGGCAGGTGACCTGTTCAAAGTCACACAGCTAGTAAGTGGTGGAACTGGTGCCTAGTCTCATGCAGCTGGCTCCATTGTGCATGCTCCCAACAAATGTAGATTCAGTATCTGCCTCCATAGGGACATGGCACATCAGGGCAGCTCCCTGTGGGAATCTTGAGTCTGCAACTGACATTGGGTTGGACCAGAAAATCAAGTGGAAGGCCTTTGTAGAAGAGGGCAGGAACTCCAACCTCAGGGAGGCCAGAAGCAGCTTTAGAGAGAAGGGCCCAGGTTTGCAGGAGAAAAGAAGTCCACAGGCCAAGCAGACAGCACGCCAGAGCCAGCATGCCTGGTTCGGGGCTTGGCCGTGGGAAGCCCTGCATCAGCCCCTCTTTCTCTGGCTCTCTGCTTCCTCCTGGCCTTGGGATCCTCTCACTGCTGAAACTCACTTCCTGTTTCCCCCACCCACCCATCATGGAGAGGCACAAAGGAGCAGGTGGCCCTTGCTCCTGCAGAATCCTGCCCTCCTGTGATCCAGGCCATCAGCCATGGACAGACTAGTCCCTTATGTGTCTAGACCTGCCCCTCTCCTCCTCCAGGGCTCCCAGGTGCCCTAAACATGAAGCCAAACTCTTTTCTATGTTCTATGGGGTCTCGTAGAGTCTGAGCCCTGTTCATCTCTGCTTATCTGCCTGTTTCCCATGACACACTCTACTTTATCCAGACTGAATTCTCTAAGTTGCATATGGCACACAACTCTCTGTTTTTTAGGACTTCCTTCTTCTACTCCTTCCACTTGGCCCATTTAGCAATTCAAATCTCAGCTTAGATGCTATTTTCCCTAGGAGGTCTTTATTAATAGATCCCTTATCATAGGCTAAGCTGGGAGCTTAGAAGTACTACCTGAGTTTCCTGAAGGCTGATTGGTTTTTGATGGGTGAGGTGTTGGTGTGCTAGGACCACCACAGCAAAGAACCATGACATGTGGCTAAAGCCACAGAAATGTCCCTTTCATAATTCTGGAGACTAGAAGTCTGAATTTAAGCTTTGGTAGGTCATGTTCACTCTGAAACGTGCAGGGGGATCCTTCCTTGCCTCCTGCCAGCTCCCGGTGGCTTGTTGGCCAGCTCTGACATTCCTTGACTTGCGGACACCCTGTTCCACTGTCTGCCATCACTGCCAAATGCCCTTCTCCCAGTGTACCCTTCACTTTGACCAACCCCATCTGGCATGACCCTGTTTCCAAATAGGGTTACATTTCAAGGTGCCCGGTAAGGACCTATGCAAGGCCTGGAGAAAAGCAATTCAATCCTTTACTTGGTGGTGAAAAATATCCTAAACAGGGCTGGGGTTGGGCTCAAGTGGTAGAGTGCTTGCCTAGCATGCACGAGGCACCAGATTCGATTCTCAGCACAACATAAAAGTGAAATAAAGATATTGTATCCACCTAAAACTAAAAAATAACTATTAAAAAAAGAAAAATATCCTAAACAGATAAAGCCAGGGGGAATGTTGGGCCAAGGAATCAGGGCCACTCAGTAATGAAGGCCTGGGCATTTCTCCACTGGCTATGCAGACTACAGAGGGCGGAGCAGTAGGTGTCCAATGGGAGCCAGTGCCCCACGTCTCTTCTTAAAACATCCCACCTGCATGACAAGCTTCAAGATCATGGTGTGCTTCTCTGGGCTTTTTCTATGGTCAACAATGGTGAACATTCTAATTTACAGCAAATGTCCTTTCCTGGATTTCTCCTATTCCAACGGACATTTTAAACCAGATTTGGCATAGCTTCATTTCCAACTGTCCTAAGTTTTGATAGATTCCTAGGTAAACCGTTTTAATTAAGGTGCTTTCAGCAAAAACTTAAATTTTCTCAATTACAAGCCTGTCAGGTGTTTGCTGAATCCGACATGTTCCTTTGCTGCTCAATTAAAGGATGGCGTCAACCATTTAAAAAAATCTTAATTAAAATCCACAAATGGATAAGGTTAGCACACATTAAATATGAATGATTATGAATATTTTTACATTAGTACCCAAATAGCTTTCTTAGCGTGTCAGCAGACATCCTAAGATAAAAGGATGAGAAACCATGTAGACCAGAAGAATTAAGAGCAGCTATCATTCTGGAGGTGGCAAACAGAAACACTGTCGTACATAGCGTCTACGTGGGTACTGTACTATTGCTCCAAGAAGAATACTGTGTTCTGTATGCTTGATGTCACTGAAGGCATTCATGACATTGAATGCACTAATGACACATTTCAGTCTGGAGGCAACATGACGTGTGCAATGCGACACTTTCTAAAACGTCAGTTCTCCAGCAATAACATGGAAACACTAAAACTACTCTTGTTTTATGAACACCTTCTATTAGAACCAATGAAATGAAATAGAAATGCTTTAATAAGAAATGGATTTAACTGAACTGTGACAGTCAGCAAAAGAAGCATGACTCAAGAATGATGCTGGAGACAATATATTTCATGCAGCTTCTCAATGGGTGTTGCCCAGGTGAGGGTGACAAAAATGAAGGACCTCCTCCAACCAGTAATGCTAGGAGAGAAAGACATGCTTCATTATTAAGAAACACAGGATGAGACAGGGCCCTGACCTGGCATCAGCAAACCTTCCTTGGTGTTCTAAATAACAAATGGGGAAGTTTAGTAATTTGCCTAAAATTATTTTGTTGGCACAAATGAAACCAAAGTGCCATGCAGGGCTGCACAGTCCGTGCACTGCACCACTCGGGGCTCTACTTTCCATGGATCACCATGTCAATGGCACCCCCAGGATATGATCAGTTCCCAACTGTCACAATCACATGACAGCTCTGTTTAAAGGCAAACCTTCACAGAGCCAATCTTTTCACCACCACCAACTCCAAAAGTTTGTGCCTTCATCAAAGGTAAATAAATGTCAGAATTACAAATCTGTTCCCCTGTCAACCCCTACAGGTAAAATCGACAACCCCCTGGCCAAACCTGCCTGGCTCACATACCTGACTGAGTGCAGTAGGCCCTTCTGGTGCAGAGTCAGAACCGGGCTCCTGGGATCTACTGATTAACAGCACTGTGACTCGGGGCTGGCTGTTTACTTGCTCGATGACTCAGTTTCCTCATCCATAATTTGGGAATAATAGTTCCTGAACAACCTTGGGAGGTTTCTGACAAGAACCGACAATTAAAAATAGCTGATGTGGACTTCTCCTACATTCTAAGCACTGCTCTATTTTGTAGCATTATGAGGCAGAAGAGAGATGTGTTTAGATTTGCAAATAGATCTACCTTTAGGTTTATTTAGATTGGCAGAGGAACATCTTACAATGCAATTCTGCTAAGGTCACTGTGTGTGCACAGAAATTCTTTATATTAAATATTGATAGTGTAAACTTTTGAGCTGACCTGTCTAATCCTGTGGTCACTGCAACAGGTGGCTCCTGAGTCCTTGAAATGTAGTTAGTCTGGATTGAGATGGGCTATGCCTATAAAACACGTAATGGACTTTGAAAACTTAAATGGGGGGGGGAACAAAATATATTGGTAATAATTTTTTATTGATTACATGTTGAAGTAACATTTTGTCATAAAATATATTAAGTAATTTTGCTTTTTAAAATGTGACTACTGGAAAATTTTAAATGACATATGTGACCTTACATTGTATTTCTACTGCCGATACATATTGTGCATCTGGAAGCCAAAATACTCACACTGTAGTTCTAGAAATCAGGGACAGGTGGTACACAGCCTTGGCATTTAGACAAACCTATGAACTTGTATTCCAGAGCTTGCCAATCCTAACATGAGTGTCCCATGCCAATTCGTATTCTATGCAAATGGGATGCAAAGTAGGTGGAAAGTTCTGAGGACCATGTTCCTCCTTTGGTTTGTGATTTCTCTAGGATGCACGCCCATCAGGCTCCTGGCAGTGCACACGTGGCTGTCTCTGTGGGTGTCAGGAGGAATGTCTGACATCAAGACTAAGGGAGCCACCGGGGACTATGCAGTACTGCAGGGAGACTCACACTGGAGGCCACCTCCATGCTTAGCTGAAAAGTGAGGAGAAGGACGTGTTCCAGAACCCAGAAGGTCACCTGCACATTTGTATTGCTAGGAATGGCAGCCTCCAGGATGGCAGTGCTAGACCAAATACGGTGACCCAGCAAAGGGAGCCGGGGAATAAACACCTGCCTTTTCATCTTCCAAATAGCCAACTTCCAATCACTGCCTCCCATTAGCCCAAACCACCCAAAGCCAGAAAAGGCAAGAGAGCTCTCTGATGTAATCCACAGGGTTCTTTTAGAGCATAAGGCGGGATGAAGCACAAGGCAGATGGAAGACTTCTAGCACATCGTTCTGAAAGACAGGGTTGTCAACTAGGAATAAAGGATGGGCTGCATGGAAAATAGACTCACTGAAAGGTTCTCCAAACACATCAAAGCATATTTATTTCATGGATCTGGATTTTACTTTGTGTTTTCAGGGATGTCATGGTTAATGGTCTCAGCATCTGTTCATTATCAAGTTCAAGAATGACCGCCGCTGGGCTGGGGTTGTGGCTCAGCGGTAGAGCGCTCGCCTAGAAAGTGTGCAGCCCGGGTTCGATCCTCGGCACCACATACAAATAAACGAATTGTGTACAACTAAAGCAAATAAATAAATATTAAAAAAAAGAATAACCGCTAACTATCTCCCAGAGGACAAACCATCGAACATGCAGGCGGGGGAGTCATCCGTCCCCTGGGAGCCCTGTTCTAAGTTACTAACAGCACAAGCAGGAATTCTCTGGACCCCAAACTAAATGTCTCTAATTACAAATATGAAGGAGTTTTTAATAAAAAGGTGAATACAGGTGAATAAAAAGGTGAATAATAGGTTGATATTATTTTTGGCTACTGGGGGCATAACTCATTCTGGCAGACCCATAAGGACCCATCCCAGCCAAGAACTAGATGACCCATGTGGACCATCGCCTGATGTGATTTTACAGATGGGCACTCAGCTGGGAACATCTGCTGGACAATTTTCCAGGCTGTAGCTTTGTCTTCTATGTCACACGGGGCAGAAGTCTCCAGGTTTTCACCAGTTACTCCTATGCTTACTAGATGTAAGTCCTCAACCATCTAAAGGATAGACAACCTTTCTGTCTGTGTTCAGGCTATTCCATGACTCATAACACTTTGATGAGGGTAAACCCTGTATCCTGGGAGAACAGGAGACAACTCTGTCTTCCCCCCAATTGCTTCTGTCCAGTCTGAACACATATTTTGTGCCATGCACGTGGCCACACAAGACACGTCAGCAGATATATTTCTTTGACTAATAGTAGTCAAACAGAATAAGTTGATACCATGCCAATAAAATGAGGAGGACATTTGTCATGGCCTAGAAATAAAAGAGACTGTGTTGATCTAAAAACTAACTCTTGGGCCTGGGATGTGGTTCAGTGGTGAACTGCTTGCTTGGCAAGCACAAGGCCCTGGGCTTGATCCTCAGCACCAAAAACAAAACAAAATCTCTTTATTCATCCTCATTCTCCAATATGTGTAATTTATCGTTTTAGTTCTTGTCACGAGAAAGCAAACCACACAGTTGAATCTGACAAATGTGTAGAGCATGTGGACCATAATAACACACGCTCTCAAGTCAGAATGCCACTTGCTAGCCTGAGGAACTCATCAATTATTTAGCTGTCATACACATACCTATGGTTTCCCAACAATAAAACAAGAGAACAAATATAGCCTCCATTTATGGGGTTGTTGAAAAGATTAAATGTCATATACAGGGCAGAATAAACACTAAATACTTGCTATTACATTAAAGTATTTCAAACAGAAATATCTTTCATGGCTGCATTTAGAAAAATGGCCTCAGGGTCAACCAGAATGGCCTATTTTATGATGACTTTTCTATACCTTTTGGCAAACAGTGCTGGACTCTCTCTCTCTCTCTCTCTCTCTCTGTTGTCTGTCACTGCACAGCACACGTGTATGCCTTGCCTGGCTCTAAAAGAAAGTCTGCTTCCTCTGGTAAGGGTATGTGCTTCCTACAGCCTTGAGCACAATTTATAAACCAACATGTTCCCATTTTGGTTTTAGCGATCAGGACACTTCCCAGCTGTTAGGATTAATGTCTCCCAGGTGCTTTAATCCTTTTAAGTGATCTCCTTGTATTTTTATCTGCACTTGTCCTACTTTATATTAATTTCCTTCTGTAAGCCAACTCAAGTCTTTTCAGAAGCCACTGAGCATAAATCATGAAGAAATATCTACAAATAATATAATAAAAATTAAAGCAGATTCTTTGTGGCTTCGGATTGTGCCTGCTTTGGGGCCATTTCATTGCCAACTGACATCCTGCCACAGGAGAGATGAAGTAAGGGAAAAAGACAGAAAATTAAATTAATCATCTCTAGAGGAGGTTCTGGGTCTGGAGTAAATCACACCACCACAGTGAGAAGTCTAAATCTCAATTATTTATAGAGTCTTTTAGACTACTGCACTTTCGTCATTTCTGCTCATTAAAACAAAAGCAATCATTTTTGATAAAGATAAGAGTACAATGTGTTTTGGTCTATAAGAATTAGCAGGGGTCCAACTTTCAAATGAAGGATCCTGGGCCCCACTCTTAAAACCTCTTAATTCTGAAAATGGGGAAGGGATTCTGGACTTATTAAACAGAAAGCCTATATTATAGAATATAAATAACAAAAATATAAAATAGGTAAGTCAGGCCAGGGATCTGAGTACCACAGTTTTTTGGGGGTTTTTTGTTTGTTTTGGTACTAGATATTGGACCCAGGGACATTCAACCCCTGGCAACATCCCCAGCCCAAATTTTTATTTATTTATTTATTTTTAATTTTGAGACATGGTCTCACTAAGTTGCTTAGGGCCTCCCTATGTCACTGACACTGGCTTTGAACTTGCAATCCTCTTGCCTCAGCCTCCAGAGCTGCTGGGATTATAGGCATGCACCACCACACCTGGCAAGGACCACAAATTTTTAAAGTCTGCAGAAAGAAGCAGTCTAGATGATAGGCAGAAAACTCCTGTGACACCTTAGTCTTCATTAAGATATAAGCCTGTGTTGACTGAACTTATCTCAGTTCTGACATTTACCAAAAGCCAGTTGGCACTAATTGGTTTTCTATCAAATATCCAAAATGAATAGTTGAATGCCTCATTATACAGTAAGCCAAAAAATATTTATATAGGACCCTAGTCTTCAGAGGAATATTCTTGGAATATTATCATTAAATGAAAGAAGTGTTTGCATGTTCAGGATACATAGGCGATTTAATTATGCATTTCTGAAGGAACACATTAAAGTGCATCTCTTATTTTCCTAATAATTTGTTGTGATTGTACGTAGTTATGTAATCATTTCATAGTGAGATAATGAAACATGCTGGGCCTGTTCTCCCCACATCCTAGCTGAATAATGAAAATAGTCCTTCTCTTCCCAGCCTTGCAAAAATTAACTTGCTTAAGTTCATGAAATATAGTAGTTTTCAATAAGCGGTATCTCTTTCTTTGGTAGGAAGGCTGTATATTCTGCTTTGTAAATATTTGAAACATTTTACGAGTAATTGTGCTTTTGATACAGAAACAAAACAACTATTTTACAGTTACAAGGCATGTACAAGCAAATCTCATGAAAAATAACCTCACATATACTAAGATAAATCTCACCCATTATTGGTGGAAATTTCTATTGGTATCACTTTGGAGAGCATTTTGACAAATTTCTATCTATCTCCATATAAGGTCTGTAGACACAGCACTATTTCAAAAAGAAAGAGAATGAAAACAGTCTAAGTGATTCTTAGTAGAAACCACTGTAAAGAACATGGTTTATCTAACTGGGCATGGTGGTGCATGCCTACAATCCCAGCGATTCAAGAGCCTGAGGCAGGAGGATCACAAGTTCAAAGCCAGCTTCAGAAATGAACTATGTGGGAGTAATCAATACCCGAGGGTCAAGCATAATGAAGCACCCCAAAGCTTTCAGGCTGAGAGGACATAAGAGATGGTTTCAGTCACGTCCAGTGGCGAAAATCTGAGCCTGTGCAGTTGTACAACTCCTTCCCAGCATCCTGAAACCTCATGAGACCAGAATTAACTCTGTTGGTTCTAAAAGCTGTGGTTCCCATTACAGCATGGAATTCCAGTCCTACAGAGAGCTCCAGGACCATCTCACCCCTAACTTCCTTCCTTTCTTCCCCCAAATTTCCTGTTCTTGCCCTCCCCCAGCCCTTCTGAGCACTTCTATCCATGCATCCTTTAATCCACCCAGTCTCTTTACCAGGAAGCAGCTGGCTACCCTACCATGCACCAAACTAAATCCTTGATAAGCAAGTGATGTCACGCTCACTACCACTTGTGGATTTTGCCTTTAAAACTTGTCCAAAACCTGGAAGACCCTGGAGCAAATTTCAAGTCTACAGGAATCTATGTTTTCCCTAGCTGCAATTCTGATGGACCCAATTAAACACTTTGTGTGCCTCAGTTTCCCTTAAAGCCCGGTAACAGGCATATGGGAGCTGCTGCCTGGTGATGAAAGGTATGGGGATAGCAAGAGACACCCTATTCACTTTACATCTTCAATGGTTTACATGGACATATATTATTTTTTAAACAAAGATCTACTGGAAAAAAGGGAAAGAATTGGAATTTAGGAACAGTCAACTTCATTTTCAGTTGATCTACCCAACCAGTATCATTTTCCTAGGCCAGGGGCATCTGACTTCAAAGGTACTAAAGAGCATACACTCTAAAATTTGGGGACCCCAAATCCAGCTTTATTTCTACAGTTTTGGCAAGACATTTGGATGGTGTTACACTACTTCGTTCAGCATGGGGGGGGGGCGCGGCGGTACAGATGTGAAAAAGGATGTTTCTTTTGGAGCAGTAAAGCACAAGGCTAAAATAGTAACTTAAGGTCAGCATGTGGGAGCAGGATAAAACACAGAATGATAATCTGCTCATTTAGCACTGGGTGGTATGTGCTGGAGAAACACCTGCTATTCACATGGGGCTCCTAGGTGGAAACTAAATTGTCTCAAACAGTTGGGCTGTTGAGCATTGCTTTAAATAGGAAGCCACTGACTGGTAAGGAGCTCACTGTAGCTAATTCACATTTTCAGTAAATTAAAAAAAAAAGAATTGTGAGGTTTTCTTGTTAGGCCTTAGGTTAAAACTTTCTTGGCACATGAAAATCTGATGTACGTTTCATCTAGCTGAGAGTTTGAAATGTTCCTTTTAAATTGCAATAGCAAACTACTAATAATATGCTGAAAGGAAAAATCAAATCTATTTACCATGCTTTTTATACATAACCTATATAACTATAAACAAGTAAATAACTCTAAAGGCCAATGAATACAAAGGTTATAAAACTTCTTCCATAAAATGTTATGTTAATGATGGAATTTATTTCAGTATCATTCCAGTGATATTAAAAAGTTTTATGATTAAAACTTTTAAAATTATATTATAAAATCAATTATATTATAAAAATTAGTATATTCATTAATGGTCTATTTTATGTTAACAGTATCAAAATATGAAAATTTGTAGAGTCCTTAGAGAAAAACGTTTTTATATAACTGACTTTGGTGAAATAAAAATTCAGAAATGGCCTACAAGTACAAGAAAAAATGTTCAACATCCTTAGCAATCAGGGAAATGCAAATCAAAACTACACTAAGATTTCATCTCACCTCAGAATGGAAATCATCATGAATACAAATAATGATAATTGCTGGTGAGGATGTGGGGAAAAGGGTCACTCATAAACAGTTGGTGGGACTGAAAATTAGTACAACTAATTTGAAAGCAATATGGAGATTCCTCAAAAATCTAGGAATGGAACAACCATATGATCTGGCTAACCCACTCCTTGGTACATATCCAAAGATCTAAAATCAGCATACTACAGCGATATAGCCACTTCAGTGTTTGTAGCAGCTCAATTCACAACAGCCAAGTTGTGGAAACCTGGGTGTCCATCAACAGACAAATGGATAAAGAAATGCAGTATATGTATACAACAGAGTTTCCCACAACCATCAAAAAGAAAGGAATTATGTCATTTTCTGGTAAGTGGATGGAACTGGAGGAAATCACGCTAAGTAAAATAAGACAGACTTAGAAAGTCAAGGATCAAATGTTTTCTCTTATGTGGAAGCCAGAGAGAAAGAAGGAATAACAAAAAGTAATCTCTCCTGACAACAGAAGGGAGATTAGTAGAGTAGTTGGGGGGACAGAGGAGGAGGGAGGAGAGGAGGGAAAGGAGAAAAATGGGATTCAAATGGATAAAACTATTTTATATGCATTCATGAATGTGTCAAAATTAACCCCACTATTATGTATAACTATGATGAACTAATTTTTTAAAAAAACTACTATAACTTTAGGGGGAATATATAGTTAAAATATACAATTAAAATATAAATGTCAAAGATAAAAAAAATGAACATTCATGGTATTTTCCATTATTCACTGAGAAGAAGAAAGGAATTGTATTTTTGGTTCCTTTTATAGCCTGTCAGAAGGGGTTAAACAATGCTTTAGCCGGGCGCGGTGGCGCACGCCTGTAATCCCAGCACTTTGGGAGGCTGAGGCAGGAGGATCACGAGTTCAAAGCCAGCCTCAGCAATAGCGAGGCACTTAGTAACTCAGTGAGACCCTGTCTCTACTAAAATACAAAAAAGGGCTGGGGATGTGGCCCAGTGGTCGAGTGCCCCTGAGTTCAATCCCCGGTACCAAAAAAACAAACAAACAAAAAAATAAAAAAAACAATGCTTTAAGTTAATTTAGTATGTCTCTGTCCTGGTCCATATATGGCATGAATTTTCAAGTTTAACTCCCAAATCCAATCTTATTCCCTTACTTTCCAGTTTTAGGTACTCTTCTTTGTCATCTCCTGGTCTCCACCATGATAAATAACAACATTTTGTAAACTACAAAAAAGTCCACTTTAAGAAGAACAGCAATTAAAAAGTGGATTGTTTGCAAAAGTCTAAATAGTCCAAATGGACAATATTTTACAGGAAAATATTTTTCTGCTAAGACAAAATTTTAGATGTCATAGACACACAGCAGACAGTTACAGCCCCTGATTTAAGGGTAAGTGGACAAGGTTTCAGTTTATAATTTATCCCTCAGTGCGTTCACAAGGCAAATTACCTCAGGTCTCCAAGATCCAGTATTCTCAAGAGTAAAACATCAATAACAGAATAACAACATTTATCTCCAAAAGGTTAAACAAGGCCATGCTCAAAACATCCCTCTAAAAAGACTCCTGATATTCAGATTTAAAATGATATTTGTCCCACAGGGAGTAATACAGAGCCTGCGTGCCTACTCTTTTAAAATGATAAAGGCAATGAAAAATGCACCCTCTGATTCCTTATGTTTTACATTTCACATTTGTAAAGGAAACCTGATAGACTATGAAGTATATCTTAAATATTTTAATATCTTGCCTTATTTAAAAAAAGATTCTGCAGGACTCACAAAGATCAACAAATTAATACATGGCCGCGCACAAATTAGAGCTAAGAAACTTAAAATGTAAAAAACAAATAAAAAATACATAGAGTCTAGAATGGTTATAAAGTTCTATATACTGATATTTAGGTCACAGATTCCATTTTGAGTTTATGAGCTTTCTAACAATTATCAAGGCTATGTGCATTTGGTTAGCTATGTAATTCACCATGCCCAGAAAGGTGTGTTTGTTTATTGGTTGGTTGTTTTAAATTACAAAGGTGAAACAGGCCTGGAGTGGTGGTGCACACCTGTAATTCTAGCAGCTTAGGAGGCTGATGCAGGAGGATCACAAAATCAAAGCCAGCCTCAGCAACTTAGTGAGGCCTTAATCAATTTAGTGAGATCCTGTCTCAAAATAAATAAAAAGGGCTGGGGATGTGGCTCAGTGGTAAAGTGCCACTGGGTTGTATCCCCAGTACCAAAAACAAAACAAAACAATGACAACAATAAAAAACCACACACACAAATAAAGAAACAAAAGTGAAACATAACAACATCTGGTAACTATGACAAGAATTAAAGGAGTCCTATGATCACGTAAAGAGTATTTCATTTGTATAAAGAAGACCATCCAACACACAACTGCAAAGGCATCTTCTATGTTGGGTTGGCTAATGAACTTATCCTGGAGGTTGACAATATAACTTATTGTGTACACCAAGGCACACTTGAACATAAAAATTGTCACTGATGAGGAATAACTAGTTGCAGACTGAGGTTCCCAGGCAAATCAAGACAAATGCTCCCATTGGTGAATCTATTAGTTACTCTATAGAAACTAAAAAGGGGAAGAGCCGGTAATCAGTTGAGGTCCAGATATACAAATTTCTGCTGCAGTATATTTCCTTTTCCATTTTTAATTAGCAATCCAAATTCAGAAAACTAATAAGATCATCAATAATAAAAGTAGCTTACATTTTTCAGGACTTTTTGTGTGCTTGGGGCTACTGGTTTCAGGTGTTGTCAACCTATGGCCCAAGGGCCAAATCTATCCTGTTGCATGTTTTTGTCTAGCCTGAGAGCTAAGAATAACGTTTACATTTGAAGCAGCTAAAAAAAAAAAAAGAAATCAAAAGAAGAATAATGTTTCATGACATATGGAAAGTACATTAAAAAACGTCAATGTCCACAAATAAAGCTTTATTGGAACAGTTGCACCTACTTGTCTGCATTTCATCTGTGACTGCTCTCAGACTTCGAAGGCAGACTAAGTAGTTGTAGATAGACCTAGATAAGCCAGACAGGCTGCAAAGAAGTCAGACTGCAAAAGCCATGTGCTCTATTGTTCCATTTATATGAACCCCATTGTGGGGTTCAACATCATACTTCAGGCCTCTGAAAGTCCTAAGCTGGCTACCAGTCCTACCACTAAGCCTTATGTGCAATTCCCTCTACTGAAAATCTTCTAGCTCTGACTTTTCCTCTTCCACCTCAACTCATCTTTACTTAGTTATAAGCTGTCCTTGACCTTTAAGATAGTTCTCCAAAATGCCACAAACAAGTTGAAACTTTCCTCAATTAACTCCCATCACACATTTAAGTAGGTTTCATAAACTCTGGATTTTATATTTTTAATGAAGTACTTTAAAGGAACTTCGAACAGCTCATTGTTTTATCTCAAACACTTTATTTCTTACATATGTAACTCCCCCCACCCACCACCTGCGAACACATAACAACTTTACCAGTATCACATGGTATTAGGCAGTATTTCCTTACAGTTTCTACAATGTCTTTTCTTCTTCCTTCCATGTTTCTTCACAGGGAAAATGTTGTCTAAACTTTTTTTGGGTTCCAATTTATATATTTTTTCCTTCTATGGATTGTGTCAAGTCTAAAATCTCAAGCTCTGGATTCCAAAGATTTTCTCTTTTCTCCAGAATTTTCTTTTTTTATATTTAATTCATTGACTTTTATACAGATTCTATGAAGGCCATGGGAACCATAACCTTATGATAAAACATACTTGGGATAAACATAAGAAAATATGGAGATAAGTCTTAATCCTAGGAAATATTACTTTAAAAAAGATTTTATTAGAATCAAGCCTCTTCCCCTCATTTATCACTTTAAGAGCAAAAAGCAATTTTGGGAAGGTGGACTTTTGTTTGTTTTTGTGGTTTTATAGTTTCACATTTTACATTTTAAATCATGATCCATTTATAGTTAATTTTCATACAAAGTTTGAGATTTTGGCCAAGGTTAAATGTTTACCTATAGATGTCAAATTGCTCCAGGACCTTCTATTGAAAAGGCTAACCTTCCAGTGAATTTCCTCAGGATCTCTGTCAACACTCAGTTGAGAATTTCCATCTGGATCTATTTCTGGATTCTCTGTTCTAGTTAGTCCTTGATCTATGAAACTACTTCTCCACTAATAGAAAATAGTCTTGATTACTATAGCTATACTGTAATCTCTAACATCAAATAAGGTGGTTCCTCACACTTTATTGTCAAAGAAGATTTGGTTATTTTAGGGTCTGTGACTTTTTTATATAAATATAAGTTTTTCAATATATGAAAACAAAATAAACCAATAAACATAAAATCTCACTGGGATTTGGTTAAGGCAAAGCATTAACCCTATATATCAGTTTGGGAAGAACTGAAATCTTCTATATTAAGTCTTATAATGCATGAACATGGTATGCCTCTCCATTTACTTGGTCTTCTTTGATTCCTTTCATCAACATTATATAATTTTTAGCATAAAATCCCTGTACATGTTTGGTTAAGTGCATGCTTAAGCATTTAATTTTATTAGAGCAATTGTAATTAGTATCATGTTTGTAATTTTGGTTTCTACCAGTTCATTGCTGTCCTATAAAAACATGGTTGTTTGTTTTGAGCTTGTATCCTGTAGTCTTAATGAACTTAATTTGTTCTACAATTGCTTTTCTAAGATTTAAAAGGTGTCACCCAAAATATAGAGATCGTTTTCTTACTTTCCAATATATATGCTTTTCTTTTCCTTACTCTATTGCATGGCTAGATATTCCAGTAGAATTGTAAATAAGAAAAAATGTGAGAATGGGCATTCATGTATTTTTTTCCAATTTTACAGGGACACTATTAAGTTTTTCACACTTACATATAATATTAACTGTAGGATTTTTGGAAATGCTGTTATTAGGTTGAGATAAATCACCTATATTCTAAAATTGATGAGAGATTTTATCATTGTTGGATTTTTATCAACTGTTATTTCTATGTCAAATGACATGATCAAATAATTTTTCTTCTTTAACTTATTGATATGATATGCTATCCTGATTTGACTTTCAAATATTCAGCACATTTGCACTCCTGGGATAGACCAAATTGGAAGAAACTGTGTTTTCATGTGTAATTCTTTACACACTTTGTAGAATGATTTGCTAATAATCTATTAATTATTTTTTGCATTTAAGTTCAAAAGATATATTGTTCAATAATTTTCTTTTTTCTAACAACTCTGGAAAAAGTTAATACTGATTTAAAAAAATGGTCTGGCAAGTATTCTTTCCTGTTTTATTTCTTGGAAAATGCATTGTAAAATTGGTGTATATTATTTGTTAAGTATTTGCTACAATCTCAGAAAAGAGAGTTTTGGAGATTTTTGGGGGGGCATGATAGGTGGAGCTTTCTAATTATGAATTTAATTTCTTTAATGATAGAGTGCCATTCTGATGATCTATTTAATTTCATTTAAATTTTTGTGATTTTTTTATTTTCAAGAAATCAGTCCATTTATATAGTGTTGAATTTATGAGTGTCAAGTTTTTATCTGGTTGTTGAATTTATGAGACTAAATTTGTTATTAGTATTCCCTTATTATTTGTTAATAGTTGCAGGATCTACTTTAATAATCCTTATTTTACTCGAGAGTTGTGACTTATGTCTTCTTTCTTTTTATTTTTAATTAGTCATACCTGAAGTTTGTCAATTTTATTGATTTTTCCCCCAAAATGAGGCTTTTAATTCATTGACTTTTTTCCTCTACTGTTTTCCTATTTTCAATTCCATTGATTTCTGTTCTTTTTATAGGTAATGTTATTTTTTTCTTATTTTATAATATCTGTCTTTAAATTTCAGAAGATTAATTAGGATAAAGCTTGGAGTTGAAGTCTTTTTGTAATTTGCTAAGCTTCAATCTCATTGTGTATTTCACCAAGTTTGGTGAGTTTTTTCAGCCATTATATGTTTGAATATTCCTCTAGTCCCCTGGCTTCTGGGCAATGACAATTTAATTTTCGGAGACTTCAGACCTGTTATTTTGGTCAGACGGGCCTATCTAATAAAGCTCCTCTGGTCCCTGCTGGAGCTGCCTGAGGGAGATGGGGATGGCACATGGGCCAGGTGTTTCTCACTGAGGTGAAGGGAAGTCTGGAGCTTCAACTCCCCAACTCCTGTGGGCTGCAGTAGAATTTCTCCTGCCTCTGGGGGATAAGGAGCCCTCCCCTCAGATTGGCACTATGGTGGGATTCTTCTACCAGTCTGTCTCCTGCCAGGATGCCTCCACAAAGGGGAAAAAGAGCCACAGAAATCCTGGACCAGGGTGTGCGGTTATGGTGGGTCCCTCTGGTGAACTCCACCCACCCACCCAGGGAGAATCTTGATGAGCAGGAAGCTCTCAGGACTGGTGGGGAAGCAGAGTATTTCCCAGGCTGATTAATTCTGGTGAAGTTCCCTATCAATCCTCATTTGTCACTGTCACTGATTTCACACAATGTTGTCACAGGGACTCCAGATGAACCTGACAGACTGATGAGCTCTTTGGCCACTTTCTGTCACTAGGTTGGGAATCTGAACATGTCTTTTCTGTGCCACCTTCTTCCACAGGACGGGGAGGTTGTCAAATATCCCACGGCTGTTCTTCCACTCATGGGTTCAACAATACCTTTGCCATCTTCTTACCACGTTTTTCTCTGGTTGCCTCTTGCACTATTTTCAGGGTTTCTTGTTCTGCTAAGCAGGGAGACATGAATGTATACCATTTTATCTAGGCTGAAAGATGTCTTGTGTTATGGTTTAGATCTTTGGTGTTCCCAAAAGCTCATGTGTGAGAAAAAACAAGAAAGTTTACAGGTGAAATGAGTGGGTTATGAGAAACTTAACCTAATCAGTGCATTAATTCACTGATATGGATTAATTGAGCAGCAACTATAGGCAGTTAGGGTGTGGCTGGAGGAGGCGGTCACTGGGGTTGTGCCGTTGGAGTTTATATTATGTCCCTGGTCTGCACTGTCTCTCTGCTTCTGGTCCCATGTGTGAGCTGGTGTCCTCCGTCATGTGTTCCCCCATGATGTTCTGACTTATTTCTGGTCCAGATGGATGGATCTAGATGAGTAGGTCCAGGTACTGCTTCCTAATCTAGATCCATCCATCTGGAAACTTGGGCAAAAGCTTCAATTTTATTTTTCAATCTATTTGTATTTAGTTCGCACCAAATTATTAGATAGTTATGATATCAGATATCAATTGAGAAGACTGGACAGAAAAATAAATTCAATGGCATCACAGTCATCAGTGTGAAGTAGGGAGGCACATTTCAGTAGAAATGGTTTCATAATTGGTCAATTCAATAATGAATGACTTCCCTCCCTCCCTCCCTCCCTCCTCTCTCTCTCTTTCTTTCTTTCTTTCTTTCTTTCGATTTGACCTAGTGGCACTCAGCCACGGAGCCCCATCCTCAGCCCTATTTTGTATTTTATTTAGAGACCGGGTCTTACTGAATTGCTTAGCGCCTTGCCATTGTTGAGGCTGGCTTTGAACTTGCAATCCTTCTGCCTCAGCCTCCTAAGCATGAATGCTTTCTTGTTAAGATTGCTTGTGCTTCTCAAGTCTACCTGATAATTACAAGGAATCAGATTAACAAGGCATCTCAAGACCCCATCTCCAATGACCTATCTCCCATACTTTTCTGTTGTGATTTATCTTTCTAAATAAGAATATAATGTGCCAGGTATGGTGGTGCACACCAGTAATTTCTGTGGTTTAGGAGGCTGAGGCAGGAGGATCACGAGTTCAAAGTCGGCCTTTACAACTTAGAGAGTCCCTCAGAAACTCAGTGAGACCCTGTCTCTAAACAAAGTATACAAAAGGGCTAAGGATGTGGTTAAATGGTTAAACACCCCTAGGTTCAATCCCCAGTACCCCCAAAAAAGAAAAAAAAAAGTATCACATTTAAATTTGCAATTCTTTCCCCTAAGAACATATTAATTATAACTGCATTAATGGTAATTGAATAATTTAATAAATATCTTGAAGAACAAAACCCTATCTATGCTCACTCTTCTCTAGCGAACACAGGACTCTATTCTTTCCCTTTCCAAACCCAAAAGCAACAGATCATCCTCAGGGTCACCTTGCTCCTTTCTTCCTCACCCAGGTCCAGTGAGTCCCACTGACACATATCTGTCACCAATGTCAACTCGACGCTTCCCTCCACTGCCTCTCTCTGGGACTTCTAATTAGCCTTCCTTTTTTCTAATCTCATCACCTCCAGACAAACCAATGATTCTGGCAGCTTAAAGTTTCTATCACACAAACTTGGTCACCTTGCACTTTAGGAGCTCTTTGCTGCCTGAAAATTGTGGCTCACGTTCCATGTGACGTCACAGAAGACCTGTGCCACCTCACCTTGTCTCCCACCACTCTCCTTTAAGTACAGTTTCCTCAAACACAACTATTCCCTGGTAACCACAAAATTCATTATGCCTGGGGCTTTGTTTTTAAAAGGGCTACTGCCTAGAACAGCATCTCCAAAAACCTACAGCAGTATCAATGGCTAACGTTTGTGACCTGTGTGACAGGAGCACCATCAAGAGAGACTGAGGACCAGCCAGTAGAAGGGCAAAGCTGAGCCTCTACTGTCCCCAGGCCACTCCCTCCAAAATGTCTCAGTGATTCTCTCCAGACACCCATAGTCCTGTTTAGAGACTGAAGTGAGGGCCATATATTTCCTTTTCAGTAGTCATAGCATATGCCATTCCCCTCTACCTGCCAGCTTCCTAGGTTGAAAGCACCTGATTCACCTGTGATCCCTCTATTAACCTTAAGATAAAGCTAAGCCTTCCTGAAGGAAAGCGGATGTGCTTCAAATAGATGAAGAGCAAGATCGCCAGCGTGAAGCCTTGCACCTCCTTCCCTGCTTTGTTAAGCTCTGCTACTCGGAGCTTCCATAATTTCTTCAAATTGTTTCTTGTGGATCAGTCTGTCTCTCCTGTGAAAGGGTGGGCCAATTAAAGGCACCGAGCGTGTCTTTATGTCCCTTGCACCCAGCACAGGAACCAGCACTTAGATCTTGCTCAATAAAGGAAAATTAATTTAAATAACAAACCATCAAATAAGCTCAGTAATCACTGGTTCAGTGAAAATCTATAATAACTCTGATCCATTAAGTGTGTGATTTCTACAATGTCTAGACAGTGATAACTTTTGTGTGTCTATTTTCTGAGATATGCACAGAAACCTCATAATTCTGGGGTATGTTCCTTTTATCTCTCCCATAGACCTTAATATTTGAATACCTGCAAATGACTGATACCAAACTTCAATACAAACATACATGAATTCCTGTTATTAAATGAAAGTGGAAGATTAAAAGTTGGCTATGCAGGTAATAGGATTCAGGGCAGCTAGCAGAGGGAGGGAGGCACACCTGCCCTGGCCCCCCGTGGATAGAATCTGAGGCTCCTTCTCTCATTACTCCCTTCCTGAATGCCACTCTGAGGGACTAATTGGTTTTCTGGATTCCAGATTTCCTACACAAGGTGTCAAATGAGTTTGCGCTTCATGCAGACATATCTCACAGCAGGGACAGGGCTATCTCACAAACATTATATGATTCTAGCTTAACACTATTCTGGCTGGTTTGCAGGTCAGTCATTTAAGGAAACTTGAAAGACATGTCTTTTGTTGTTATGGTTTTGTTCCCAGGTCAACATCTCCTGGAGCCTCTAGCTCAGGCCCCTCTCTTTTTCTCTAATGGACCGATGCTGTTGTCTAAATAATCTGTCTTGTCCGCCAGCAGCTTTAAATCAATCCATATTACACAACCATCGAATTTGAAAACAAAAATCCACAGGAGGAAAAATAAAATGTTCTTTCTAGCTCAAAACATATGTATCTGGTTCCACTGTTCCTGTTACATCCGAAGCAGATGAAATTTGCAAACACATTTCTTGATAACACTCCAACCTTGGTAGGTACCTCTTAAACTTAGCTGTACCTTAGATGTTTTCTGTAGTGCTTTTTCTCCAGAGTCCAACAGTGCAGTAGTTAAAGCATGGACTTTGCAAGGAAAAATGCAAGATTTTGGAATAGGCCGTTCTCTTGGTAGCCGTGTGACCTTAGCTGCTTGGGGGATTAGATGAAGGGTTTTATTAACACTGTGCTTGGTCCACAACAACTGCTCAACAAATACTGTTTACTTATACCATCTCTCAAAAAATCCATCTACAAAAAACATAAAATCTGTTTTCAGTAAGCAGAACTTGACATTTTCACCTGAACATGTTACGTATAGGAGCCAAATAAAGTTGGTGACGGAACCCAACCTAATTGTTTGGGTTCTGGTTTCTTTCTTGATGAAATACTCCATGGTATATGCGGATATATAAGTAGTAAAGTAGAAAAACAGTGCTAAGGCATGAGAGAAGGGTAAGATGGAAGAACACCACAGAAGGGCATTCTGGGAGCTCAAAATCCAGTTGCCAAAACCCATGGAACCTCCACCTCCCTGCAGAGGAGGCCCATCAGAAATGTTTAAGTCAAGACCCCCTGGACCCAGAGAACAGCGTGTGAACAGGGACTATTCAGAAAAAAAAAATCCACATAATATAGCGAATCTATATTAGACAAGTCTTGAGAACAAAATCAACAGGATTCTAGCCAAGAGTACACGCGTCTGGTTTTATTATTTCTATTCTGTTTGATCCTGCCGGACTTCACAAACAGACATTGCCTAAGAGCTCTTTGAAAATGTCAGGTTCCCATTAAAACTAATTGGATCTGAAATGCGTTGCACAGTACTGAGGACAGCGCCGGTGCACAGTAGGACCTCAGTAACTAGAAACCAGCCTCTAAAATGATCTTCCCTCAGGCATGGGGCTCCATTCTGGTGATACAAAGAATATTCAATGAGCCCACACAGAGTGCTAAGTATTGTGAGCACTGGCAGGAGCAAGAAAAACATCAAGACAGGTCTTAACTTGGCTGTTTTACACTTGCAAGTCAGTAAGGAGCATGGGGACTGGCACATGGTTTAAGGAAAATAACAGAAACAAAAAGTCTGCACAGTAAAATGTTAACACAACAACAAAATAATGGAAACAACTGTATCACAGATTCAATTCACAAACGAGCACTGAAAGGAGCTTTCCCTGCTGGACTTTTAGAAGTAAAACTCCAGAAAGCACTAAAAGGGATGGCTGTTCAAAGCCTCCATACAGCTGGTGAGGAGCCGTCTTTGTGAGCAACCTAAAGATACATTTCTCTGAGAGAATGGCTATAGTGCATACCCGTGATTGTTGGTGGGATCCACCCCTCTTTCAGGTATCAACACCTCTACCTTGAGGTCACTCCTCCCCTTACCCCTGTCAGTGTCTAAGGACCACATGAGGACCAGCCAATTGCTGTCAACTGCTGAGAGGGCTGGTCCAGGGATGGGCAGGTCTCCTGCTCTAGATGATAAACTTTGCTCCTGGAATTTGAAGAGGAAATTCCTATTTCCTGAGATTGCTGTGTGTGGGATGTCAGCTGCCACCGCCTGCCATCCAGTAGATGGAGCAGCTCCAGAAGGAATCCAACAGACTGGAGAACAGTGGCAGGGAGAGACAAAGGCCTCAGAGAACCCCTGGATCCAGCCAGAACTGCAGTCAGCTTACCAGGACTTTCCAGCTTCAGGCACCAACACTATTTTAGAGCATAAGCAAGTTCTGATTTGAGTTTTTATCATTTGTCACCATTAAAAAAAAATTCCAAACTCAAGCAAGTGGAGCCTCAACAGATACAGAGAGATGGGGCGGAAGGAGAGACATATGGAAGATACAAGTGAGGCTTGTGAGAGGGGAAGTGAGTTGCATTCAGAAGCAATGAAAAGGTGGGAGGAAGAAAGAGACAAAAGAGGAAGTGAACAGGGTGCTGGCACAGTACCAGTGACGGCACCAAGTTACCTGCAGAAAGGATTGGGGGCCTACTCCAAACAGAGGATTCTGAGTTCCTGACAATACTAAATATAGTGTTAGAAAAACCAGGCATAAAATGTCAATAACAAAGATACTCATAGTCAAGAAGGAAGAAAACCTTGATAATGAAATTTAGAGCAATTTCCAAAATATTATGCTGAAAATACAATTGTGCATTAGGAGGCATACCTTTATGGATGATGGGGGAAAACCGGGCCACAGTACAGGTCTTCTCAATGGCACCTTATCTAATGGAAGCCTGAGCCCAGGTAAGTTGCCAAGGAGGTAAATGTATCCAAAGTACATGTAGAACAAGACAGCTTGCTAACAAGTTGCCTGGTGGACAACCTAGAGAGTCAAGTATACTTTTAGGGAACATTTTCAATGTACTCATTAAAACAAACCTCATCAGTTGAGGAGGCAGTTACCATTAATAAAAAAAAAAAAGTGAACTTGGTAATTAGGAAGTCATAATCAAGACATTAGGAATAAGATAGGTGCAAAAGAAATGAATGCATCTACCAACTTTAAATCATTACAGGTTAGTGTTCCTTGGTACAGAGGAATAAAAATTTAGCAGGAAAGTGACAGTATTGTTAAGCACAGTCCACACATATAAAGAAGAACAATTGATTAGTGCTCACTGTAGGATATTTTCATCAATAACTCTACCAAATGAAATAACTAAAGGGATAAAATATTACATTTTCTAAAACCCTATCTTTGGGGACTTGGAAATTCAAGTCCCAAAATACAATTTATGGCAAACACAATTTTGAAAAAATATGCACTATGCTCTCGAGTAGCAAAATTTTTGTTTCATTACAGAGAATTAGGGCAGACAACTCACAAAAGAAAAAAGCAACAGTGACACTGAATATCTTTTGCAAAGGAAATCTTCCTAAAACTAACAAGTGAATGCGAGACACCCTGCCAAACGTAGAATTAGAGAAAGATGTAGGGTTCAATGCCATTCTTCTATCAAAACTATTTTAATTTTTAAAGCCATAGTTCTAAATCTAATGAAAATATGGGAAGGGGGCCTTTCAAAGGAGATCATTACTCTGAAAATTACTGGATTTCAGTATGGTTTTAAAGACATTTTCCAACATTTGCAAAATAGAATCACAGCAGTATAATGGATAAGCATTAAACTAGGACTCAATTAAATGGATGCTCACATAGAAGAAGAAATTATGGAATATTTTTAGCGTGCTACAGCAGGAGAATACAACCACCTAAAAATTATGGCCCACAATACACTATAAACCAGCACACACATATAATAGAGCTTTATCTGAAATTAAAGGGTTGGGTTCAATTCTGGCCTTTTCACAAGCCATTTGGTTTTAACTTTGTACCTGCCACCCAGGCAGCTGCTCCCTCTCCAGGCGAACCTTTCTTTCACAGACAAGCCATTGCAGTTCTGTTATAGACAAGAAATTGCTTTTAGAGTTCTTAAGAAGTGACAAAATAAAAAAAAAAAAAAAAAAAAAAAAAAAAACCCTCAACTGAACAGCAATAAAGGAACACTCCTACAGTGACCAAAAAAAAGAAAGCAAACCAAAACAACAGGTGGATGGTTTCTAAGCAAGAATCTTTCTGAGACTCAAGAAAATAAAATGAACCTGTCTTGGGAAGCATTTGATATACTTCTACTGTAAGGGCATGAAGTTGAAACAGGAGGAAAAATATGGAAGGACACTAGTAATCCATGAATCAAATGGGCTGACAGTGCTACCCAGCTCGGGACATTTCCCAGTCTCTGGGATGCTGGACTCCACTAAGATGGGGTTCACAGGACTTAGGTTTTATCTAATTGCAGTCAGTAGGAAAAAAATCAGACCTGCTTCACTGAAAGCTAAGCATTTTTCCCTTTGGTCCTTGCAATGGTACACACATGGTTTCATATCCTAAAACAGCACTTAGTGGATGTTTAAATAAGATGCTGTTGTTACCTCAAGCTAAACCTTGAACCTGAAGTTTCTCAGGACCAATAACTGAAAGAAAGGAAAGCAGAGGATACAACACCAAGGTTATGTACGAAACAAGATCTATTCTTTTTAATGAAACAGACTGGAAAATAAAATGTAACTGTCATTATAAGATCAGACATGTTTTAGATGTCAGACTGCAGGCATGTCATGATCAGAACCAAGAGACTAGCTGAACAGATTTCATATAAAATCCAGTGTTCACCATCCATGGATGGGGATGGCCCACTGTAAGACCAAAACTTGAATTCTTAGAATTAGCCAACTATGTTTTTAACAGTGGCATCAGCTCTTCTATGAAGACAGAACCCTAGCTGAGAAAAAGCACAAAAACACACTATGTCAAGCACTTGGAGTCCCATGAACGCCACTCCAGCTCAACACAGGCATAGCAAGGCTTCTAGACTCTTGAGAGTCACAACCTGTGGTTACAGCAAACAAGGGCGCTTGCTAATGATCAACTTAGGCAGGCACGTGACAGATGAGTCTTCTTCAGATGACAGATTCGGGAGGCACATAAACATTACCTTCCAAACGATAAATTACGCCGTCTTACAGAAATAGAGCTTCCAAGCCTGTCATTTAGTTGTTAGTTTCAACGAGGACTGTTTGAAGGGGAAAATGCAAGAGGATGCTGAGGCCATCATTGCACTGTGACATTTGCCAAATATTCAACAACAACAAAAAGAAGATAGGATGAAGGAGGAGGGGGAATGAGAAGGAGGGAGAGAAAGGAGGAGAAGAGGGAGAAGGTAAAAGAAGAAAGGAGGAGAGAGGAAGAAGGAGAGGAGGGTAGAGGAGGAACGAGAAGAAGGGGAAGAAGGAGGGAGAGGAAGGGGGAGGGAGAAAATGGAGGAAGAAGGTGGAGGAGGGAGAGAGGGAGAGGAAGTAGGAGCGGGAGGAGAGGAAAGAGGAAGAAAGGAAGAGGAAAAGGAGAAAGGGGGAGGAAGGAGAAGAGGAGCAAGGAGGGAAGAAGGAAGAGGAGGAGGAAGCAGGAGGAGAGGCAGGAGGGAGAAGGGGGGGGAGGAGGAAGAGGGAAAAAGAGGAAGGAGAGGAAGAAGAAGGATAAAGAGAAGAAATATTTAACCAAAACTCTCAGTTGTTTCAAATCTAGAATCAACTTAAATCAGCTTCATTCTCCTGTAGAAATTCCATGTGATCAGCAGATTATTTCATTTTAGTGCTACTAGATTCCTCTCAATTTGAAGATACTCCTTGTCAGTATAAGAATGTCTACAAGACTCCAGAGATTTAAAGAGATGCATCCAGTATTAAAAACAAACAAACAAACAAAAAACTACTGCAACTCAATAATAGAAAGAAAATAACCCAATTAAGAGATGGAGATGGTCAAAGGATCTGAACAGACATTTCTCCAAAGCATACACAGGCACGTCGACAGTTATAATAACTGAGAAATGCTGACTAAGTGTGGAGGAGTTGGAACCATCAAACACCACTAGCAGAAAAGTCACTTTGAGTAGTGAGTTTTGGAAACAGGCTGACTGTGCCTGAGAAGGTTTTATACAGGGTCACACAGGACTCGGCCACTCCACTCCAGGTTGGCTGGTCCACACAACCAGGTGGCATGGCACACAGCTGTGATCCCAGCAACCCAGGAGGCTGAGCCAGGAGGATTGGAAGTTCAAGGCCATCCTGGTGATCTAGCAAAAACCCTGTCTCAAAATCAAAGAAAGGGCTGGGGATGTAGCTCAGTGATAGAGTATGCCAATCCCAGAAATCATCCCCCCAAAACCCCACAAAAGTACATCCATGAAAAAAATTTGTAAACAAATGTCTGTGGTAGCATTTTTTACAATGGTTAAACAATGGAAACAACCCCAATGGCCATCAACTAATGAACAGATAAACAGCATTTGGTATGTTCAAACAGTGGAGTAACAATTTTAATCTCAGCAATAAAAAGAAATGAGGTATTGATACTTGCTTCAATATGAACAAATCTCAAAAGGATTATACTAGGTGTTGTGGTTTGGATGTGAGGTGTCCCCCAAGAGCCCCTGTATTAATGCAGGAATATTCAGTGGTGAAATGATTGGACTGTGAGAGCTGGAACCCGTTAGGTCCTTCCCAGTCTGAGTGGACTGACTGGGAGGTGACCATAGGCAGGTGGGGCGTGGTTAGAGGAGGTGGGTCACTGGGGGTATGCCCTGGCCGGGAGCATCTTCCCTGTCATTACTTTCCCTTTCCCTCTCTCTCTCTGCTTCCCAGTTGCTCTGAACAGAGTATCTTGCCCTTCCACCATGATGGGCCTTATCTTGGGCCCAAAGTAATGGAGTTAGTCAACCATGGACTGCGCCTCTGAACAGTGATCCCAAAATAAAATTCTCCTCCTCTCAGTTGTTCTTATCAGTTATTTTTGTCACAGTAAAGAAATTCTGACTCATACACTAAGCAAAAGACAATCATATAGCACAACTGTATAATCCCATTTACATGAAATGCCCACAATAGGCAAATCTGTAAGACTTAGTAGATTAGTGGCTCCAGGGACTAGGGTGAACACTTGAGGGGGAATGGAGAGTTACTGATAATGGGCACAGTTTCTTTGGGGGATGATGATAACATTCTAAAATTCATTGTGGTGGTGGTAGTGGTACAACTTTCTGAACATATTAGAAAGGAGTAAATTGTAGACTCCAAATGAGAAATTATACAGCATATGAATTATATATTGAAATTGTTATAAAAAAATATCTGAACATGTCCTCCCCTGTCCCAGCTTACCATGCCCCTAGCTATATGAGCAGGACCATTGTTAAATATACAATGCCTATGCTGGAACTAAAATAGCTGTCTCCTCCATGCAGGACAAGTAGAGAGCCAACTCTTCTCCCACCCATGCTCTCACAGTCAGACCTGTGGCAGCCTACCGACCTGAAAAAAGAAGGGTAGAGTCCATCCAGAACCTCAGGCGGGACACACACACCACTACAGTGCTAGCTGATGGGCTATTCTGTACTAGCCCAGGCAGAAGGCACACCTCCCAGGTTCTCTGTAGGTGACGCCTTCCAATCGGTTCTCTCATTAACAAAGACAACAATCTTCACAAACCACCCCAATCTTCTTCCCAGCCTGCCCCTGAAGAGAGTTCCTGGGCTTCTCATGTTGCCTATCCTGATGAACCACAAGACCATCAGCCAGTTCTAGGGGAAAAACACCCCACATTCCTCAGATCCACTCAGTTTCCACTTTCTATTGCTTTTATTCTCAAGATTTGTGAAGCCCATTCCTTAACAAGCATTAACTCCACAAATGAAAGGATTCATCTCCCAGCCTCCTGCTGGGCTTCCTGCCTGCATTCCTGATCTAACTCTAACTGCCACACAGCACTCCTCTATCTTCACAAATCAAAGCATGTCACTGTGTTTGCTGGCCTTTGAAGTGCTTGGAAGAAGATGGCTGAAGTGAAATTGAACAATCTAGGCTGTGACCACCTCCGCAAACTCATCTAAGGCTACCTTCTCCTTCTTTGGCTACACCAGAGCAAAATTTATTATAAGGTCTAGATCATGGCAGGTTCAGTCTCCCCACATTGTCTTTTATTTAGTATTTATTTTGTACTGGCGATGGAAACCCAGGGACACTGCACCACTGAGCTACATCTCAGCTCTTTATTTTTTTTTTTTTTTTTTTTTTATTTTGAGACAGGATCTCAGGCTGGCCTTGGACTTGCAATCCTCCTGCTCAGTCTCCCCAGGAGCTGGAATTACTGGCATGAACCACCACACCAGGTTTACCTCAATTTCTTTAACATTAAAGAAAAAATTAGAACTTTGGAGTTTTAGATGGATTAAGGGAAAACACAAAGATCTTGGTTATTTTAAAGTGTCTCTCATAGTTCATATGTATTTGTGTGTTCATCTGATGAAATTCTCTTCCCCACCATACCCTAAGTTCCATGAAAATGAGGAGCCCAGGCTCCTGTACAGTGTGTGGTATACAGAAATACTAGTAAATGCTCACTGAAGAAAAGTACCAACCCTCACCTGGAGTCTTCTTAAGCTCCTATTGTGGCTCACTCTTTCCATTAGGACTTCACAGTGAACATGCTTTCTCTAAGTCTTTAGATACTCTATTAAGACTGGACTGCTTATTGACTTATGGATCATGCTGCAGTCATGGAAGGATGAGGTGGTGAAGATATCAAATCCAACCCAACCTCAAGGGTCTGGATAATGCTCTAATGGCTGGCATCTCTACACAACAGGATGTCCATGGGTGGAAATTCACATCATGCTTTTAGGAGAAAATGGATTAGGAATACTGGAATTCATTTGAACCAGTTGGCTATATGAACTGTCTGCTCCATTTCATGCTTCATATATTTGTACCTCAAGGATGTGAGGAGGCAAGGACATACATAAACCCCAGAGGGAATTTAATAAAATACCTGCCAATGGGATTCCTCAGCCAAATTTCCCATAACACAGAACCTTAAATATTACTGTGATCCCGTGATTATCCTGAAATATCTGCAGCTATCTTACAAACATAGCTTTGTAACATCATCTTTGGAACATGATTCCAAAGGCAAATGACAAATACATTCTACTTCTATGGAAACACATAAAATACAAAGGCTGAGAAGTTAGTAAACTTGACTTCTAAAGAATCTTAGTTTTAACTCACAACCTTCCGATGTGGCTGAGTTGAAAAGTACTGCACTTAATTAAAAAGTTTTATGTTTTTAATTTGAAAAGCTCATACAGTACAAATGACATACTGAGGTGTAACCTTTTAATTTCAACTTCACTTTTGACCATTGCAGTGCTACCGCTTTAAATGTCATCAAAGTCTCCTGTGTTCAAGGATGGACTGTTTCTGGCCACGCTTGCTCATTTATAAGAAGGAGCACTGCCTGTAACTCACAGCCAACGAGGCTCACAATGATTATAATGCCATTTTAGGTAATTAGTCTTTGGTAACTTTTATTTTCAAGTAACAGCCAGCCATGGTGGTATTCACTGTTAAAAATCTCTGCATTTGTTTTATTTCTCTCCAAACTTTGTTTCCCAAGCCTCGGTGTGCTTTTAAATACTACAATCTAATAAAAGCAAAAAATGTGCTATGCTTTCGCCTGATGGAGGAGAAGAAAGGCTTTGTAGGGCACTGTGGTCCATTTCTGTTTCACATAAAAAGATTACCAACGGCCAGGGCAGCAGAGTAGGAGAAAAAGTGGAAAGAGAAACTCTGGGCTCAGCAGACACTGTCTTACATGGTCAGCTAAAGAAAGGGAAGCAGGGTCCTCCAGGCTCTAAGGCAATCCTTCCCATTTCATTGAAGTCTGCTCAGAGACCTCTACCCGGGTAACACTGGGGCTGTATCTGGCCTCCAGACTTATTCTGTTTAATGCAGAAAGAGTTGGCTTTTATAAAATCTAAAATTTAGTCTCCAATGTTTAAAAAGTGAATACATTTCAGGTCAAGACCAGACTCTTGCTTTACCTCAAGAAGTGATCAACTTTGATGGACACAGTTCCCACAATTGCAAGTTCATTATTTCATCTACTGAACAGATAGCAAATGAGCATCTATTAAATTCCAGGCCCTAGGCATATGACAGTGGACCACAAAGACTTTCAATCTTGCAAAGGAGAGAAAAATAAAATATATTATATATAATATAAACAAATATAGACCTTGCTGGAAGAGAAGAGTGGGGAAGAAATGGAAGATCATAGATAGAGGCAGGACTGGCCGTGGGAGCCAAGATCATAAGTGAGATTTCTTCTTGTTCTTAGGTGAAAGCACTAGAGGTTCTGATCAGGAAGGACTGGACTTGTCTGGCATGAAGTTCAAGGAATCGTGCTGACTGTTGGGGTAGAGACCAGAAGACTCCAGCGGTGGCAGGTACTGGAAAGGGGATGATCAGAAGGCTGCATCAGAAGGGCTGCGACAGTAGGGACGGTGAGAGGCAAGACGGGCTCTCACACAGTGGTGGCTGTGAAGGGAGTGAAAAATGGTCAGATCCTAGGTACAGTGTGAAGACAAGAGCAGTAAGATCAATTGATGAGAGCATGTGGAATATAAGAGAAAGACGGAACTCAAGGCGACCTAGAGGATTTGGTCTGAACAACACACACACACACACACAAATGTGTCTCTCACCAAGGTAGAAAACTCCAGATGTGGGAGATTTATGAGAAAAATCAAGGTTATGATTTGTAAAGAGAAGCTAGAGATGCAAGTCAGAGCAGACATAACAGTAGTCGAGAACAGGGATCAAGGGGATTCACATGAAGGGGTAATCAAATGTCAAAAAACAGAAAGCTGAGTGGAATAGTATGAGTAAGTGGGAAAAACTTTCTGATAGAGTGAACTCATGGATACCAGGGCTTAGGCTGGGGTTGCCGGGCAGTGCAATGGGGGTGTGAAGAACCATAGTATCAACTTGTAATCCGTCCACATGGAGATAGGAGATAAAGTCTTCAGCTGGGAAATGGGCATTTGGAATTAAGAACTTCTGCACACAACCCACATCCCTGAAAGTCTATGCTCGTGGTCAAACCAGCTGTGGACCCGGAGAGAGGACTGACTAGGACATGTTTGTCCATCTCTTTCTCCTTATAATGAAGTTATGTAGGGGTAGAAAAAGTACAGTGAATGCCTAATTTGTTAAAAGTACTAAAATTTCAATATGCAGTATTGTTTTCTATGCATACCTACCTAAGAGAAACTCATCTTTTTACATGAAAACACTTCACAACTTCTCTTTGGTATATATGAACTGCCAGTCTCACTACCCTTTCACAGCATAGGTTTAGAATTTATTAATTTACTTTGTAGCTATCTGTTTTTGCTCTGCTACAAGTTTGTTGTACTTTATCAATATTGCTGGGCAATTTGTGGAATTTGAATTCTTCTATCATTTGTTAGCTATTTTATATGTCTTATTAGATTTTGTTATTTCAGAAGATAATATTAGTAAATGAGGCAAAGTTTACATTAAGCATTAAGGAGTAGTAGACTCCTAGATGGAACAGAGGAAGCATTATATTATTAAATAACATAAGGATAATTTGAACACAAGCAACAGTCAATCTGATAACCAAGACAGCTACAACATCACTAATGAGAACATGATATATATAGTGTGGATATGCTGAACAAAGGAATGATTTGTGCCCAGAGTCTGTAAAAAGTGCCCTTTTCTGTAATAAATTTAGTGCCATACTGATCACACATTTGTGTTTGGTTGGTGATTTCACTTTTTAAAACAACCCCCAAGTAAGTGCTGAAGTGCTATCTAGTGTGTTTTTATATGCAAGAAGGCTGTCCTGTGCCCCATGGAGAAAATACAGGTATTAGATAAGCTTCGTTCAGGCATGAGTTACAGTATGGTTGGCCAAGAATTCAGTGTCAATGAATCAATAATAGATTAAGTGTCTTTCAACAGAAA
Source organism: Tamias sibiricus (assembly GCA_025594165.1). NCBI lineage: Eukaryota > Metazoa > Chordata > Mammalia > Rodentia > Sciuridae > Tamias > Tamias sibiricus. The sequence continues at coordinate 12,309,372 of CM046675.1, forward strand.
TACACATTATGTATTGTTTGTTTGACAAGAATGCTGTGAGATTCATGGGAACCTAGTCCTGTGTTCCACTGGGATCAAGGGTTCACTGTTTCTTAATCCCAGTGTTAGAAGTTACTTTATAGAACAGAACTAATAGGAAGAATGAAATTTGACTATACATGACAGGCCACATTGAGCCAATACATGACATAAAATGGTTTCCAGGTTGGTTATATCCTTGAGGTATAGATGAAAAAAATATTACAACTCTTAACCTAGAATAAGATATAAAAGCAAGATTTCAAATACAAAATTTCCAAAATTAAAAAAAAAAAAACAGTAGATATTTAAAAACTCAAGTTATCTACCAACAAGTAGGGGTAAATGTCAAGAAAAGGAAATTTGGGTAGGCTTGGAGATCAGTGTGGAGGTGAGAGGAATAATCCAATCTGGGTTGCTCAAGATAAAAGTAAAAATATAAATGAAATAGGAACAGAAAACTAAGGAGAGCAAACAAAGTCAATGTTATGGTTTAGACATTAGGTTTCCCCAGAAAGCTCATGTGTGAGACAATGCAAGAAAGTTTAGAGGTGAAATGACTGGGTTATAAAAGGCTTAACCCAGTCAGTGCATTAATCATCCAATAGGAATTAACTGGGTGGTAAATGTAGGAAGGTAGGTTGTGGCAAGAGAAGTTGGGTTTCTGGAGGTATGCCCTTGGGGTTTATATTTTGTCCATAATGAGGGGAGCTGAGTCTCTCTCTGCTTCCTGGTACAATGTTTGAGCTACTTTCCTCTGCCACAATCTCCTGCCATGATATTCTGCCTCACCTACTAGAGATACCAATGGATCTACCTGTTGCTGCCGGAAAGGGATTTGCAGCCCGGAATGGTGGCACTGTGGGAAGGAGCCTGGAGACAGGATGGAAACGAAAAAATTATTTTATCTTTCTCTCTCTGTCTCTTGTAATTTCTAACACCACATACACACTCTCACAAGAAACCAAGGAACGTACTCTTACAAGAAACTACAATATATATACACAATAGCGTTAACCCTGTCCGTTCTCTCTCAGGTCTCATCTCACGCGCCCAAGCAGGAATGGTGCTGGCCCGATCTGCCAAGTTATGGCTCAAGTCTCTCTAGATCCCGGGCCAAGTCCCGCAAGACTACAGAAGGCAGTAATGCCCAAACATCTCCATGGCCTGCAGCCAAACGCAATCTTAGCCATCTCCCCAAACAGGGCTCCTGCAGCATTTCCCCCTTTTTGTTTTAAAAGAGGGGATGCTCTAGGACGTCCATGTGCAACCAACATTCTTATCCGTCATCGGATAATCAAGGCTGTGCCCTTGACTCCTGTCTTAGGTTGATATGTCAGCCACATGAGACTGTCCCGTGCGACTGTGCCTGTCTTAGGTTGTCCCCCTCTGGGGATCTTACCCGTCATTGGCTAACCAGCCATCCAATGGAGCCCTTTAGGATCGACTGTGTATGATGACTAACAGCTGTCCAATTGTGAAGAGATGCTGCGGCTTTAAGGCGACAAGCCTTCTGCTGACGAGACAAATTGCATAGCATATCAAATTCTTTAAACAAATCAGCTGCCCTAAGTTCCATCAAGTAACACAGTGAGTTCTCTAGACACATACCCGCAAGGCATTGTCCCGTGAAGTCCCAAACAAATGAAAGATCAAAATGTCCACCTGTTATAACACGTTGATCTAGGAGGCCCCATGCATGCAGAACAGAGGCCACACTGCTGGTGAGGTTGTTTGACACTTGAGCAGCAGGGAACTCTGAAACTATGAGCACTAAATAAACTTTTCCTCCTCTTAAACTGTTCTTGTTAGGTCTTTTAGTCACAGCAATGAAGAAAAGCTTACTAAACAGAAATTGGTACTGTGAAACACAATCCTTGCTGTGACTAATCTGAACATGTGATTCAGAAACTTTTAGAGCTTTCTAGAATTTGTGGGAGGAATTTAAACATTTTTACAGATTCAAGATAGAAGATCTTTAGAATGTCATAGCAGAGCTTAACGGGCAATTATGTTGGGTACTCAGAAGACCTGTCCGCTGACAGGACTTCAGACAGTAAAGATTGGGTTCATGAGGTTTCAGAGAAGAAAACTAACTCTACTGGAAATTGGACTAGAGACCATCATGTTATGTTCTGGTTAAAAAGTTGTCTACATTTTTCCAGTGTTCTAAGACTTTATGTGACACTAAATTTAAAGTTGATAGACTAATTTATCTGGCAGAGGTTGAATTTCAAGATGACAGAGGTGTGGTACGGACATAGCTGGTGGCTTTTAGCCAAGTTCATTGTAATAATCAGGAGAGACAAGCGAAGAAAAAAAAAAGACTTTTAAAAAAACTTGCAATTTGGGCAGAAAATAGCAAGTAAAACTGGGGCTAGAGAAGGTGCAGTTGTTAAAGATATTGCAGCTATTAAATAAATGCTAAATATTTCACCAATAAATATTATTAAATATGATTTGAAAGCATCTCAGGATTGGCAAAACCAAATCCATCTCAGGCTCAAGGGTGTAAAAGTAAAAATTACTTTGAGAAGAAACCAGTGGGGCACCCTGCTTGTACAGGGGTATCTAAGAAGTTGTTTCACCATGCTCAGCTGCCCAGGGACCCATAGGTTGCTGCAGCTGTGGTCTCTGGAGATCTGGCTACTTACCGAAATGGAGGTAGACCTTGGCATCAACCATTTAGTGCTGGTTCTGCAAGAATAGTGTATGCTGCAGTTAGGGGATCATGGAGGCTTCCACTGAGATTTCAAAAGAAGTTCTGGGAGGTCAGGAAAAGTGCCCCAGAGTTGGAGTCCTGATAGAGCAAGGTGTGAAAAAGTGAGAAGGAAGTCAAAGCTGCAGTGGAGACCCTCAAGATTAAGAGATGCCAGTAATGTGGAATGTCTGCAGAGGAAAGCTATAGGAATTGAGCAGAGATAAGCCAAGAGAAAGGCCATGTTGGCTGCAACCAGCAAAGCCATATAGGGTGGAGCTACACAAGCCCTTTGAAGAAAACATCAGGATGCCATTCTCCCCAGATGCTGGACAGGGAGCTACAGAATCTAACTGCCCAGCTGAATTTTGGTCTTGCTTTTGTTTCATCCCTTCTTTTAATGCCTTTATTTCCCTCTTGTAGAACAAAAATGTATATTATGTGCCTTAATATATTGGCTATATGCAACATTTTTTTTTTTTTTTTTTTTTTTTTTTTTAATAGGGGCTCACATTTAGAGTTTGCCTTGAGTCTCAAAGGAGACTTTGAATTTGGACTTTAGGAAATCCTAGAACTGTTAAGACTGTGCACTCTTGGAAATGGACTAGATGTATTTTGATTTGTGAGATGGACATGAGCTTTTGAGGACCCATGGAAGAATGTTATGGCTTAGATATGAGGTGTCCTCCAAAAGCTCACATATGAGACAAAGAAAGAAAGTTTAGAGGTGAAATGAATGGGTTGAGAGAGTCTTAAACTAATCAGTAGATTAATCCACTTGAAAGGATTAGCTGGGTGGTAACAATAGCCAGGGAGGGCGCAGCTGGAGTTGAATCTCATGGGGCTCACCTTTGAGGTTTAAATTTTGTCCATGTTGAGTGGAACTCTCTCCCGCTCCCTCTGTTTCCTGGTGCAGTGCCTTGAGCCACTTGCCTATACTAAACTCTTCTGCCATGATACTCTGCTTCACATCAGGCCTAGAGCATGGAGCCTGTTGTCTGTGGACTAAGACCTCTGAAACTATGAGCCCCCAAATAAACATTTCCTCCTCTAATTGTCCTTGTCAGGTCTTTTGATCACAGCAACAAAACAACTGACTAAAATACTCTCCCATTACTAAAGGACTCACACATGAAACTACAGGACAACAAAAGTAGTAACAGTAGGCTAAATACAATTAGACTCATAACAAACCAAGTCCTTGTGATACTGCAGAACACTAAAGTCAAAACTAGGATCCCACAAGCTTTTCTAGAGAAAAACAAGTTCTTCTGTACAAGATACCATGAGCCAAATTGGCATTAGATTTCTTGAGAGCAACACAGAAAAATAGAAAAGTATGTTCAAAAACCTGAAGGAAAAGATTTTTGACAGAGTATTCAGATAAGGCCACGTCTCTCAGTCAAGTCCACTAGCATAAAAATTTTAGGATACATGATCTACAACAACTGTATATATTATACATCTCTTAGGACACTTGAAGACTCAGTACTCTAAAATAATACGTGCCAGGAAAGAATAAAACAATAAACACAGGTTTAAGAAGATACGCACTGCACAGATAATGCAGGAATCCTCATGATATAGAAGGGAGACCTCAAAGGGACAGATCCCCTGATATGCAGGAAGACCAGCCCAGGCTAGAGCACTCCAAATAGCTCTAGGACATACTTCCCCAAGAAGGTGAAAGAGAGAATGAGTGAGGCATCTGAATCTGATAGGACACTCAAAAATGTGGCCAAAATTTTGCCTGCTTTTAGTATAAGACCATAGCAAAACCAGGAAGTAAAAAAGTATAACAAGATTACTAATTTGGGGGAAAAGAAAAATTGTTCATGAAAAAAATAAGAATAATCATTTGCCATTAAATTCAGCTCTGAATATCACTTACAAAGTTCTAATAATGCCAATGATGAATATATTGACCTAATTGAAATTACAGCCCAATAAAATCCTGTAATAACATGGCCTGAGGTGACACATACTCAAATATGAACCCACCAACAATCAGCACCAGCCTTCTGCCTAATCTCCAGTTTCAAACACAGGGCACTGCAGTTTTACCCTCTGTGGAGGTTTGGATGGAAAAAGCAGAGGCTTAGAGGTATTTAGGCATCTACCAAGTCCAGGCACCACCAGGGGCACATAATGGGCCATTGTCTGCTTTTAATTTCGTACTTTTGTGAGAGTCACGACTGAAACATGCTGTTTTTCTTAAACCCCATAACAATGCAACCCCACGCTGCTGAGGTGACAGGAGAACGTCAGCATCAGGTGCAGAAGTCAAGGGTCAGTCTAACGCTCACAACCAAAACATTCCCCAGGAAGTGGCCACGTAAGCGAGTTATTTAGAAACACAAAGGCAAATATCAAAGGAGACAGACAAAAAGCTAAAAGGAGCTTACTCCAGAAAAGGCAAAACAGAAAGGATACAGGCAAAAGTCCAATGTTCCCCAGAAAAATTATAAGCTTTGTAGGAGTGCGCACACACTATCATTTTTGATGTAAAAGAAAAACAAGAACATAAAAGGAACAACAACAATCATGTCTAATCACAGGGTTAAGAAATTTAACACAGCATTGGATAACAACAGAATAGGATCCCAGAGATGGGCAATATGGTTTAAAATATAAAATCCTTATTGCTGGAGATAATGAATACTAAAATTTCTGGGCCGACTACTATAAGAAAAAAAAAGTGTGTGCAATCTTCAACATTTTGAAGGGAAAATAAATTCTCATGCAATGTAGATATAGGGAAGAAAAAAATCAGAGTAATATTAGTATATTAACATTTAAAATATAAGGCAAAATAATTTATTAAATAGAGAATTACCAAATTCTTTTTTGGTGGTACCAGGGATTGAACTCAGGGGCACTTGACCATTGGGCCACATCCCCAGCCCTTTTTTGTATTTTATTTAGAGACAGGGTCTGACTGAGTTGCTAAGTGCCTCGCCATTGCTGAGGCTGGCTTTGAACTTGTGATCCTCCTGCCTCAGCCTCCCAAGTGCTGGGATTACAGGAATGTGCCACTGCACCTGGCCCAAGAATTAACAAATGTTAACAAAAGTATTCCAAATTTTTATAGATCAATAATGTGCTGAATACATACAGGAAAATGTACAGCAATAAGGGCATAAACAGAATTCTACCATCACTGAGATAGAAATAGATAAGATTCATAAAGTATGCATCAGTAATGACATAAGTGACCTAAATATAACAATTAGCAGGTGGAATTCCATGAACATATGAAGAACAGTGAGCCCAGTATTTGGATAACATACATGATTCCAAGCATGTGAATCATTCAAAAACACCAATTATATGCTGGGTCACAAAAAAAGAAAGAAAATTTCCCAGGAGTCAAAGCTTCAAAGTGTACCATGTGGTCAATTGTTGCCAGCTTAGAAATCACAAACAAGGGCTAATGAAACTCTGTGTTTGAAAATTTAAAATTATGTATCTGATAGCTCACATGTACCAATGAGAAATCATAATGCAATTATTATGTTTACAGATGTGAAACAATAAAGTTGCTGTATGTCAAACAAATTGCAAAAAGCCAAAATGGTGCTCTCTGGGAAATTTCAAACCATAAATATTTATATTAGAATAGAAAACAAGCTGGGGAAAAATGAACTAATCCCCACAAAACTTAACTGAATAGAAAAAGAATGAGAAAATAAACCAATAACATGGGAAGAACAATAAAGGTAAAAGTAAAATAAATGAAATACAGTATAAAGATTCACGTGATCAAGTTCTAAGAAAAAAAATTATGTTGAAAGAGTACCAAAATAATATTCATAATGGAACAGGGGATGGCCATCTAAACCCAAATTGAGAAAAAAAGATATAAAATGTTTTTGAGCAATTTTTGTCCATACATTAAAATACATAAATAGAATTCCTAAAAAATATTAAACCTATCAAAAAGAAATAGACAGTATGATTAGTCCTATAGCTACTCAATGAATTTAACTAGTAATTAAAAGGTTTCCTCCAAGAAAACTCCAGGCCCATATGTTTTTTATGCCTGTGTTCAATATCTTCTTCAAGGAACAGCAAATTCCACCATTTCTCAATGTTTTCTAGGGATAGAAAAATGAGGAATACTCTTAAATCATTTTTAGAGGTGCATACAACTTTTATACCAAAACCAGAAAAGAATAAGAGAAAATGAAAATCTCCTCCATTACAGATCTGCAGAAGTGTTGTACAAAACATTGACAGGTAACATCCAAGACATTACAAATTACATAACGGCTTAACTAGCCCAAGTATAAGGCCACTTCATACTGCAAAGTGCTACCTATATCAACAGATAAAGGAGAAAAGCAGCACATATATTCTAGTAAAAGCAGGAAATACATTTGAAGGAATAAAGCATCCATGAGTAAAATTAAACTAGCTGATAAATTCCTGATAAAGGGTGTCTATATACTGGGCCAGACATCCCATTGCACAGGGAAAGCTGGATGACATTTATTCTCATTAAAATCAAGAGCAGCACAGGGATCTCTACCCCTGTATGTGGACTCAACACATTAGGTCAGAGAGAGAGCCATACTGTTAAGTTAGATACACAAAGGGAACAGGGGTTGGCAAGGAACAGAAAACTGTCATTATTAGCAAATAATATTCTGCAAGCAGAAAACTCCAGAGAAGCCTGAGAAAATGAACACACATTGCATTCCAACTGGAAAAAAACAGAACCCTTAATCAATTCAGCTGGTACAGCAAATGGACATCATGAAATAATAGGTATCTTTGCCTCACATGACAAACGAGGTCCATTCTAGATGATTAAGACTGAAACATGAAAAGCAAAGCACCCACACTTTATTTATTTATTTATTTTTAGTACTGGGGATTGAACCCAGGGGCACTTTACCACTGAGCAAAATCCCAACCCAGTATGTTTTGTTTTGTGACAGGGTCTCACTTAGTTGCTTAGGGCACTGATAAATTGCTGAAGCTGGCCTTGAGCTTGTGATATTCCTGCTTCAGCCTCCTGAGTTGCTGGGATTACTAGCATGTGCCACCAGGCACAGCAACACCAGCACATTTATTAGTGAATTTATGAGAATGAATTTTCTATTTTACAATGAGGAAGAAGGATTTTAAAGAATTCAGAAGAGAACATAACCCATAAAGAAAATTTAACCTAAAATAAAAATTAAGAACATTGCTTCATTTGACAGCATCAGAGAAAACAAATTAGCTACTAACAATCCAAAGATAATTTATAACATATGTAAATGACAAAGGATTTATTCAGAACATACAGAGAACATCAATCATTAAAAAGACTGACATCCAGTATGAAAGTGTATGGATAACAGAAACACAATCGATGAAGAAATATATGAAAAGGAGCCTGACTTCATTGAAACCACAGAAACACGATTTAAAACCACAATGAAAACCAGTTTTGTAATGTATCTGATTTGGTCAAAAAAAAAAAATAAGAGAATGCAAGTGTTGGCAAGGATGCAGATTGACAGATATTCCTCAGCATAATTTTGAAAAAATAAATAGTTATATGCATATTGTTTAAGAAATTTAAAAGTAGCTGGATATGGTGGCACACACCTGTAATCCCATCAGCTCAGGAAGCTGAGGCAGGAGGATTGCAAGTTTGAGGTCAGCCTCAGCAACTTAGTGAGACAATAAGTGACTTAGGGAGACCCTGTGTCAAAATAAAAAGTGTAGGGGATAGAGCTCGGTGGTTAAGCACTCCTGGGTTCAATTCTGTTACTAAACAAAGTAAAAGAAATTAAAAGGATAAAAATATTTTTATATTGCTCAGAATATATTCATATGTAGTCAAAACTTCTTAAAAACACATTTAATTACAATACTGACTATCTATGGAGAAAGGGAAGGCAGAAAAGGAATCTCACCAGGGTAAGTACAATGGGTTTACCTGTGCTTCAATTGTTTAAAATTTTAAAATAACAAGTGGTAGCTACTTAGACATCCCTTATACTTCCTCCATGTCATTTAGACCTCTGATATAAGCCATGATTTAAAACATACATTGCACTTCAGAAATGGTTAAAATATAAATATTTTAATTAGGAACTATAAGAAATTCATGATTAAGAGAAAAGTTGTTATTAAGAAAGCAAGGACTCTGGGGCTTTCAAACACAACTCTTTAAGCTTTCTGTGGCTATAATTAAGAAGTGGACAGAAACATTATCCCAGTAAATTAAACAAAGCACCCAAAATTACATCCATGTAACATTGCAGCAAATAATTGAGAAAATGTCTACAACTCAGCCACTGAATCATTTTACATCTTTCCTCCCTCTGGAAATTAATTCACCCCAAATCTATGAAAAAGGACTGAATGTCTATGGAAAGCAGGCATCTTAAACAATGAATTGGATTTTCACACTCATTTTATGACCAAAACTATCTTCAAGCAACTAAAAAATTGAGATTTTTTGTATTTTTATGAGCATTAAAAGTGGTGCACTGACCATATTTTCATTTACTCATTTATTCATGAACTACACAGAAGTGCTTTCTCTATGGAAGATAGAAACAAAGAAGTATTGCTAAGCATACAAACACGATACAGTCTGGAGGGGAGACACAGTCTAGAGGGGAGACGTAGCTATATTGAAAAATTAGAGAGAACATTTTTCAATGACAACACTTTACCATCCATTTGCCTGCAGCAAAGACAGCTAAGATTCTCTGAACTGGAGTCGTGAGCATCCTACTAACACAAGAGACTCCATCCTTAGTCCCTCTCCAGTTAATGTATTACATTCTTCCAGGTTACCAAAACAAAGCAATGCTTTCCTCTAACCATTATTAAATATCTTCTAATCATTTGCCACTTTCTTTGGGAGCTTTATCAGGAATCTAAATCCCAGCCATATTAATTAAATTTAAAAAACTTGAACTTTTTCAGTTTAATGTAGTATCAGATTAAGAATGTTCAATATTCCTTCTTAAAACTTTCAAATAAATTTCTTAGTAAACCACCAAGAAATTTGAAACAATCCTAAAGAATCTCACAGTACACCAAGACTGTTAAGCAATCTAGCTCAAAGCATTGGAGGAAATAAAAGGTGTAAGCCAGATGAGAATAGACGGGGAGAAAGCCCTCAGGACTCAATGGCACATCCTAGGATTGTAAAAGAGGGACTTCCAATAAAGGCAGGGAGATATTTTATATTTTGTACCTCTCTCGTCCGTCCCACTTGTCTTGATCTGGTACACCCCCGCCGATAAAGTAAAGGACACAAATAAGCAAGGAAAATGACTTTTTGGGGGACAAGTGAAAGTGACCCACTAAGAACTTTTTTTTTTTTTCTTTCTCTTTTTTTTTTCTTTTTTTTTTTTTTTTTTTTTTTTTTTTTTTTTTTTTTTTTTTTTTTTGCTGGCTTTACCAACAATGAAAGGATCTGGGGTTCTTTGCCAGACCCATAACTTAGGGATGTGTTTGCAGAGAGCAACCTGGAAGACAGGATACTGTATCCCTCTGGGACAAAGAGCATATTTGCTTTCTTCTTTCTCTAAGACATGGATTCTCCCAACTCACCATTCTTCAGCTGTGGGTGTACCATCCACCACAGCCACACTGAATCTCCCTAGGTATGTGTGGACAAAAGGAACTGAATCAAATTGCTGAAATTTCTGGTGTTTGCTATTCTGAGAATAACAAAGTTCTTTGTCTCTGACCCAGGATTCTCACATCTTCCCTAGCATCCATGAAAAAGTTAGAGTATCTTATAGATTAGGATGCTTGTTAAAAATCTCATCACTGACTCAACAATTTGATGTTGCTTTGCCTATAAAGTGCTAAGAATCAGGGACAGACTGTAGAAAGTGCAATATAATTTTAGAGGTATTTTCAATTCAGACCATAGTTTCCAGGAAGGACGGACTGAGGAAAAACCCATAAGTTAATTACACTCCCTCAAATGTTATAGGATGTGAAGAATTTTGAGTAGAAACATATCACTACACAAATGGTGCACTTGCTGAAGTGTTCCTGGAAACAGGAAGGAGGCTGGGAACTGGTCCTTCTCCCTAGAGATAAATGCAAATGTCCTGATCTACAGGGTAAAAAATGTGGGCCAGGAGAATCCACCTAAACCACCTGGTGACAGACCCTGAGTCTGGACACCATCTGTTGAAAATCTCAGACATATAAATGGAAGCAGCAAACAGGGTAGTGGAGAAAGAACATTCTAGAGAATAATCTTTACCTTAAAAGAATATAGAAAGATGTGGCTTCTGTGAATCGGGAACAGAAATTGATAGGAAAGAGCAGACTGAGAGGAAAAGAATTCCAACATGGGACAAGAAATATCTAATACATAGATGACAAATGGCTTTTTAAAATACACATGAACCAAACTAAAAGATAAAGAAGAAGGAAACATCCCTAAATTATATACGAAATGTCCAATTATCACAAGAGAAATTTCCAAGTTCTATGCAATGCAAGTTAAATAGACATAAATTTAGCTATGTGCTAGAAATATATCTGTTTAAAGCTGAAAACATGAAGAAAAAGTAATCCTACCATGTCCAACCGAGTGAACCTAAAAATACAGTGGTGGTGGTGAGCTCAGCAGGGAACTGTGCTTAGTGTGGTCCCTTCCCTCAAGCAACACTGACTGCAGAAGACCACTGGGCAGCACCCTCGGAAGTCTCCAATAAACCAAGTAGGTTCAACGTGTATCACCAACTAAAAACTATATTCATGTTTAAGACAAAAGGATGACGTTCTTTAAAAAAGATAGCATGAAACATATTTGAATTTTTATACAGAACATATTAAATGTTAGAAATGTTTAAATATGAACTAGGAAATGAATTAATGCAAAACTGAAAAGAGGCCTAGAGGTTGGCACTAAAGACTTCAAAATTCTGGTTGAAAACTATGTATACATACATTATTATTCATGAAGAGAATATTTATGTATATATAGATATATACACACATATATACATATATTTCACTATATACAAGTGCATACATGCATATATACCACATTACACAATATATATGTATACATAACATGTATACTAAATGGCATAATTTAAAAATAAATAATCAGGGAAATACAACAAGAATGCAAAGTATACACTAAGGATGAATGGAACTAAACTCTTTAAAATAGAAAGACACTGAAAAAAATCTAAACTTCTCTATTGAGGAAATAAAACAAAATACTTTGTTAATCTCAAATATAATAAACTGCATAATATAAACACTACCTTTAGCTTTGAAAAATATACAAGTTAAAAACAACTACTTATGCATATAGCGGGGGGGGGGGGGGAACGAAGGAAGAAGGAAGTTAGTATGGAATGTGACAGTGGGACAAACTGACCAGGGCCGTCATAAAAACAGCCAAACAATGCGCCTGCCTGGAATAGCACAGCATTAATTGAATAATGGCTTGTGAGGGGAGCTGAGACAGAACACTACCACAGTATTGGAATATATACATTCCAATTACAGAATTATAGAGGTGTGAAGAGCTAAACGAAAACTGAGTACCGAAGTCAAGGTGATGTGCATGATATATACAAAAACAAAACAAAGCAGAAGAGAAACGAAAAGTAGAAAATAGGCAAGTATAAAACTAAACTGAGCCTCTGGTCTCAGTTCCAGACTCTGTTGAGGAAAAATATGGTTTTCCTCAATTTGGGCCACCTCTTCAAGGGGGTTCAATTAACATGACCTCCCCAGGCTAGGCCTTAGGGGAGGTTGTGCTGAGGGTCCTTTTTTGCAATTCCCCAAAGGAGGTCAAAAATGTCACCCACATACATCATGTTCTTCTTCTTCCCACTATTTTTAATTCCTTAATGTTTCCAGGTCTGTGAGATGTATTTGTAATTTAAATGATCTGCAGGAGTAAGGACCACGCCTGACTGTTCTATCCCATTCGTTTCAGCACCTAGCAGTCTGCAAAGCACAGAGTAGCTGCTCCATCAAGTATCCTTAACTGCCTTGTTTTCATTCCCTAATTGGAATCCATACAAAATAGTAATAAAGGAGTCACAGATACACACATATTTTAAGATCTACTTTGTACATGACATAGAAGTCCAAAGAATCACATTGAACTATTTTCTCAACCTATTTTTTGAATCAATAGAATATACACATTGTTAGCAAAATCCAAAATGGCCACACAAATTAAGTTAAATATTTTTAAATACCCATTTTACAAGATGTGTAAACATAAACTTACAGGCAAACTGGAGTTTAGCTTCTCTGCTGACAATCGTCCCAAGTGAATTTGTAGCAAAACATTGGTAACTTCCTGTATCCCAGTTTCTGTTGGGGTTAAAAACCACAAGATTTCCTCCATTCAACTTGTAACGATGTTCCAGACTCATATCAATATCACTGCCATTCAGTTGCCATCTGTAAAACAAATGTTAATTTTTTGTCCTATTAGCATTTTCAAATTTAAAAGACTCTCCATCATAAAATCCACTTTATACATTATCCCCCTGATAAATGAAAGGTAATATGTATGCTCTTCAAGTGTTACATAATTGAAAAGCAAATGCACCCACACAATTATCAGAAACAGAAAAAGGCTAAAGTCCCAAACAAAGTACAAGAAATTAGCCTCTAAAAGTTAAAGATTTTTAAAGGTTCCCTGAAGAGGTGAGAATAATTTAGTTTCTTCACTAGTAGGGGAAACTGGCTAGGTCTGTATAGGCAAAGATAAAGTAGAAAGTTAAGTAATTATCGGAGACACTTCAGGCCAATCTCATGCTGAGGATGAATCAGGGAAAGAGAACATTTCTTTGATTTATCTGGACTGACTAAGCACATTTAATAAATTAATTGGATAAGTGTTCAACTATCCATTTCAATTTGTCTGGGTAAACACCTGTTCCAAGGCATTCTCCACTTTTCTAATCCATCACAGTGCTTTTTATAAAATGGTACACTGTGGTAAACCTAAACAGTACCGGGGGTCAGAGACAGTCCAGGCACTAACCTCACAGAGAAATAGTAATCAACGAGAAGCCAAACAGAAAAAGGCAAAGAAAGAAGAAAGAAGCTTGCTTTAAATGAGTTTTTAAGTGAAAAAAATGGGAGTTTTAAGTACATATACTTGACACCTCAAAGATTTTGCCTTTAAAAGTCATCTCCCACAATCTCAAGAACACATTTATTATATGAATTAAGGTACCCACCTCCCAGATAACCCAATTCATATAATAAATTATGCTGTCAACAGTTCCACAGATTTTAGCACCTTGCAACAATCATTTCAATTGTTCTTCATGTAAATATTGAGATCATTGAAATAACGTCCATTTGATAGACAAGAATTTCCATACACCAGCTGTTGAGCTGTTGGTATTCCCAAAACTATTGACTGTGTCAGGAATGCTGCTCATTTGAATTCTTATTCACAGTTCTTCAATCATTGCTCTACATATTCTTTTAGCATTTGGTCACTTTCTTAAAACCAAAGCTTTTTTATTTGTTTGTTTTTCTTTTTACATTCACATCAAGTTCACCAGGTCTAAGGCAACACATCAAATGAGACAGCAAAATAAAAGTAAGGGAAAAAAGTGGAAAGACCCAATTCTTTTCATGTGAACTTAAAAAAAAAAAATACAAAAATACAGAAAGCAGTAGCCTCCTCCTCATTTGTGGCAGATCTTTGCTTCGGTTTTTTGTAGAGTATCACTTATGATCCTTCCCAAGGGCAAGTCCATATTTGCATGAGAATTTTGGTCAATTTTATTTTACTGAGAATTATACTCTACACTTAGTGTTTTGAAGTTGAACCATGAACTCTTTTGAACCCTCTCTCCTATTCCTCCTCCCCAAGTCCTAGAACTACAGAAACTTAAGACAAGGAAGTAAAGGAAAACTGTCATCTGCATTATCTGGACATTCTGGTCCCCTGATACACAAGAGGGCCTGCAGATCTGCAGCAGTGGCATCTCCTAGGTTGCTGCAAATGCAGAATCTTGGTCTCATTGGTGTCTGCAGAATCAGAGCCTGTGCTTTAATGAGGTAGCCAAGAATTTCATATGCATATTCAACTTTGGGAAGAACCATTCTGCACCTTGGGCAACACCGGGGTACAAGAGCACTCCCCCTCCAGTCAGCCACTTTCATAGTCAACAACTCTGATTAGAAAGCCCTTCCTTCCTCTAATTCAGGGAAAATACATTTACTGAATGCTTCCATGTCAGGAAATATTCTAAGTTCTCAAATTGTGGTAAAACCTCCCTGCCTTCATGGAGCTAACATTTTCAGAGAAATTTTCCCCAGATTCTTAGTTCTTGACCCAACCCTGATTCCACCTGGTGAAGTCTTCAGCCCCAGCTGAGCCTTTCAGGCAACAGCCTAAAAAAATAAAGGGGGCTGGGGTTGTAGTTCAGTGGTAGAGTGCTTGCCTAGCATATGTGAGGCACTGGGTTCCATCTTTAGCACCACATAAAAATAAATCAGTAAAATAAAGGCATTGTGTCCATCTACAACTAAAAAATAAATAAAATAAAGGGGATCCAGATCCAAGTGCCCACTGATCTATCTGTGGGACTCACTCATCACCTGCTGCATGTCCATGAGCAGATTTCTTAGCTCCCCTTAATCTAAATTATTAAAAAGGAATATAGAGAATCTTATCTTTCCCATGGGTTGTTCTACAGATTGACTTAGACAATGCCTGCAAGGCTCTCAGCACAGTACTGCCACACGTAGGTATTCAACAAATGTGTGAACGCCACTGTTAGTGCAGCAGGTGGCTCCAGTGACAACCACAAACCCCACTGTCCCTCTGCTTTGCTTTGCTTCTATTCCATTCCCAAGAAGCACATGTTGGCTAAATGTTACCTGCTCCATTCAACGCTTCTGGCCATTCCCCCTCTTGGGGATCAGATGGCGTTTTCCACATAAGGTGAGTCTGCATTTGTATCTTCCCTGAGCATTTAGCAAAAGGAAGAAGCAGACACACGCTGGGCCTGACCTTTAAAGAATAAATTTGACAGCAAATCACAAGTGAGTGGGTTTAATTTTTAAAGTGTAAATGGTTTGTCAGTTACTAAGTGACTCAATGCTTGAGTGAGAAAGTCTCCTCTAAACTCAAGTCAAGAAAAAACACAGTTAATTTCACATCCTTCTGAATGGAAGACCCTAGTAACAGAGTGTGTTTGTGCTTTCTGTGCCTGCAAAGTGCAGTTTGTATAGGAGAGAAAAAAAATGCATTTTAAAGAACGAGCTAGAATGGGGCCTGACTAAGCACTTCTGATGGCTTCATTTGAAAATGGTGTTTTTGCATTTAGCTAATCAATAATAAAGGCACAGGAGCTGTATAGAAAATTGAAAGGATAAATAAAAATATGGAGAAGCACTTCTTCTTGCCAACTTAATACTTGAGAGATTTAAGAGATTATAAACTATGTGGGAAAATACTTTATTTCAGTAAAGTATCTAAGATCTAAAAGCTATCATCCCAAAGTTGCGAATAAAGAACCAAAATGGAAAAGATTTGTTCCATTATGCATAAAACACATTTCACTTCCTTTAGCTCAGTTTTCATCATATAGACACAATCACCAGATTATTTACGATATGAAAAGGCAAAATTTCTTCTCTTTTAAATGTTTCTGCTATTCCAAAAGCATTGGTGCATTTGTTTTAGCAAACCCTTCAAAGTTAAGATGTCCCTAAGCTATCTTTAGGAATGTTAATTTTAACAAAGTAAAATAATGATTTTTCTCCTTCCTAAAACTATTCATCATTAAGTGGAACTCATCCCCAGGTGATATAAAATATCTCAATATCTTATTAAATATTGATTTGTTTTTCCTCTTACTGAAAATACATGAATTCAAAAGTTCTCTTTGTTATAATTCCAAAATGTGTATGTATTCTCTGGGCCTGTGCTTCCAGAGGTAATTTTATCCTGAAAAGCAAAATAGCATGCCTATATTTCTAAGGCAAAATATTTGTATCTGGACCTGATTTCTAAATATGTCTCATTATCTTCATCTGCATATAAAAATCTTCTGGAAAACTGAAACAAATACAGTTCCTTCTTTGACAAAATATGGGTCCAATAAATCTGCAAATTAGTCTCATTTACTTTGCTGGAAATTGTAATCCAACTGTTCAGGCTTTGTAAGCACAACACTTAATACTATGTGTGACAGGTAAATGGTACACTCAGGTCATAAATCTGGAAAGCTTTTAGAAATAGAAGTTGGCTTTCACTTTTGTGCATTCATAATCCATTGCAAAATTTACAGGTTTTTACTTTTATCAAGGAACTGCAAAGTGTAAGATGAACTCTAACCATCAGAACGCAAACTTTCTGAAATGTGGAAATTATCTGAAACTTCATAAATGTATCTTTGCATACACAAATATTTTTCAGGAAGGCTTAAAGCAATGATCAGAAGCAAAGGACTGCAGCTCCATGGCTCTTGGGGCTATGCACACCAGCATTTCAATCACATAACATTTGTGTTGCACTAGGGAAGCAGGCTAACCTTGTAGCTTCAGCTCAGTGGTAAATGTCACGAGATTATGCACCTTTGCATAATCATCATGTAACACACTCTGGAATGATTTTATGAATTCATTGTTGGACTTCAGTGTTCAAATGTCTGTTGTACATGAATTAGGATTTGTTTTTAGAATCCACAAATGCATATTTCACAATCAACTGAGTCTCGGTCTTTGAGTTCTTATCCCCATAAACTGGTTTGTGTGGAGGTTCCATGGCAATGTGTATCTGGAACAATAACTGGACATAAAATACTTGGAGTACTACTAGCATTAGATGTTCTTGTTTGCTTCTCTACAGGAGGACATGCACAATTGGTGTCCACTTCTACACTGGTCACATACTCTACACACAAGAGGGATGCTGGCTAGGAATGTGAAATGAAAAAGAAAACCGGGCCAAGCCCAATACAATAAAAGGGTAAAGTCTCCTGCAGATTTCCACCTAAAAAGAACTCAAACACAATTTCTTTAAAATAAATGCATGTCCATGGGCCAACAGGTTTTAAATCTTAAATATAAATCACAAGGTGCCTGACATAGAAGATATTTCAAAACTGGTAGTTACTACTCCTAAATGATGAAAACAATGACCGCTACTTCCAGGAAATAGACTAAAAACACAAATGGGCAAGGGTATATGAATCACAAAGAGCAAGCTGAAACATGGAGAGAGAATGAATGTGTGTGTAAACACAAAATCATGCAATAATGAATTCAATCAGCATAAAATTCTAAATTTTCAGAGCTCATAGGGGCTTATCTTGGAGGGGGGATACTGGGGATCGAACCCAGGGGCCTTAAACACTGATTCACAGTCCCAGCCCTTTTTAAAAATATTTTATTTAGAGACAGGGTCTTGCCAAGTTGATTAGGACCTTGCTAAACTGCTGAGGCTGCTTTTGAACTTGCGATACTCCTGCCTCAGCCTCCAGAGCCACTGAGATTACAGGCATGCAACACTGTGGTCTGCTAAAGGGGCTTTTCAAAGCATATAAGCCCTAGTGAATTGGTGATTTTCAATGATTAGGATTTCTTCCATCAGCATCATACGGGGTATGGGGTCAATACTCATAGGAGCTTCCGGAATGGGATGATTACTTTTTCCTCTACCCTAGCCATAACTAATTCCACACAGTTTTTACTCACTGTAGTCATCCAGTCAATAAATAATATCAAAATGGGGAATTTCTTTACCTGACTAGTTATTAATTATTCACCATACCATTTATAATTATATATGACAATCTCTTACACAAAACCATACTAGCATGGAATATCAACAGTGAATACAAATACAGACATATTTTGTTGTCAGTATAATTTAAGGCACCAAGCTCTAAAGTGAGTCTTTTCACTTGAACTTCGCAAAACACAATTAGGGAACATCACCCCTTGAAACTGAAATGAACGAAACTGAAAATAAATTGAATGACTTCAGGTGGTTTCAAAAATAATCTCAAGATATGATTCAACTCACGGTTGATTATATAAAGTTATTGTCCTTCAGGATATCTATTCTACCATACAAAAGCTGGTCAGGAAGATGGAAGGAGAAACGACATTATGAAGAAAAACAAATCTCACATTTTAGACCTCAAGACAAAACAAAGCAAAAAGAAGTAAAGAACACTTAAGTTTTGGGGAACTGGGGATGGGTCGTGGAAATATGCCCACCGTTGACACTCGTTCAATCAACAGGCAATACTTTAGTTGGGGTTTGACAGGAAAATTAGGAATTTAATCACAGAAGCAATTTGTGGTTTTAGATGCAGCTTTCAAGTTAATAAGCAAATGCATTTGTGTTCAAATGCAATGTTTGTTAATATGTTTACTGAAGTGATGAGAATAATTGCAGCCCTTGAAAGAATGAATGTCTGAATTTGCATATTCAATACTTTATCCAAAAATAACTAGTTAGGCTTCAGCACTAATTGCTGAAGATATAAATGTGTTAAGTTGCAATGCTGTGTTTTTTTAAAACGTGTTTTATGACATTTATTCCCATTTCTCACTCACTGATAAATTTTGCAAAATTATTTTATATATACACGTGTTTGTGTGCGTATATATACATAATATGTATGTGTGTACGTATATATATATATATATGCATATACATATATATGTGTAAATATTTCATGCAGCTACACTGGATGAAAAACAACTGCTCACTTTACATGGTTACAGCCTAGTGCAAATCTATTGAGGATCATCTTTAAATTATTCCAAGCAGAGTTACTGAAGATGATTGCTCTTTTTGCCAACTGCATTCATTTTATCTTTGCTTGGTAGTAGATCATTCATAGTCCTTTAAAGATGCCACTTCTCACAGGACTCTGGTCCTGCCCATCAGAACCTTCCATGCCTCAGGCCTTATCAGTTGGCTTAGAAGATAAAGGGAGGGGGCCAGATAGAGGGAGAAGGGGAGGGAAGGGGAGGAGAGGGGAGGGGAAGGTAGTTAGGAATTAAATTGACCAAATGATGTCACGTGCATGCAGAAGTGTGTGACCAAATGATGTCACGTGCATGCAGAAGTGTGTAACAGTGGACACCACTATTACATATAATTATGATGCACTGACAAAAATAAAGTAAAATCATATGAGAAAATGTAAGTGCAACAAAAAGATTGTGAACATAATATTTGTGTTTGATCGATATGATCATATCCTCTCTCCCTACCCAACTGTAAAAACACAAGAAAGAAGAACAACAACAAAGTACATGATTTATTGTACGACAACCTTTAATGTCGAAAACCTAACCTTTACATTTCTGCTGGGTATTGATTGCTGACAGTATTAGCTGTGTTTTGTCTCACATTTTTCTGATATGATCCAGGGCTTTTGATGACACTAACAGGAAAAATGACCTCTTTTGCCAGTGGAGGTTATGGGAGGATGTAAGGGACCTGGAGTTCTAGGCAGTGCTCTTGGACACCTGCAGAAAACCTGTCTTAAAATGAACCAATGGAGAGGACTCAATCCAAACTGTCTTCCAGAATGAACTACTTAGTACTTCTGACCCTCGGATCCTCCAGGACATTCTTGACTCCTGAAATATGGTCCAGTCCCCAAATCCCTTGGTTTGCTTTTCTGCTTGTTAAGGTCATTCCTTATTATTTTTTTCCATGCTATGAATTGAGCAGTCTCTATTGAAGGTGCATGTAACACAAGGGTGAGGGGCACAGTGACTTCACCTACAGGAGAGTCAGAGCCTATCTGGCCATGGCAGGGCATATTTCAGTACTGGTGGGATGAGGTGCAGTGGCCAGGCACTGTGCTGGGGCAGGTCATCCAGAGCTGGGGGCACCAAGACTTTCTGGGAGAGAGGGCAGTGCAGCTGAGTTTGAAGCGCCCTCCCTGTGCAGGTTGTCATCTGCTTCAGTTTGCCTCAGGCAGTATTAATACTGTTCATTTTTTTATAATCATCCTGGTCATGTGAATGTTTCTTTGTTTGCTCTTAGTGGCTGTTTGGGAGTGTGGGGCAGAGTTCAGCAGCTGGGGAAGTCAGGATACTGAAATAAGATGAGCCTGAGGAGGAGCTCAGAGAACTGGACTGAGAGCTGACTGAAAGGATTATGTTTCATTAAGGGCTAAGAGAATTTTCAGGAGCAATAACTGTTATTTGCCTGGGGCTGTAAAAGTAAAATAACTGTGACAGCAGATCTTACATGGTGCTAAAAAATATGTAAGAACAAGTTGCCCAGTAATCAGAATTATGCTTAAAAATGTTACTCAGTATTATGTGATGTTATGATACAGAAAATACACTGGGAAGCATATAAGTCATATATGTTACATGCATTATACAGCAAGTATGTACTATATATTCTATACATGGAATATATATTGCACACATGTGTAATTTATAGTATCAACATAGTACACAGATAAAAACAGACTGAAACATAAAGTACAATGTATAGTACTGTGTGTGTGTGTAAAAGAAATAAATTCAGACCTCCCTTCCTTCCATGCACTCCTGGTTCCTTGCATCCACTCCTGGGATACGTGGTGAGCATAAATTGTTGCATTCTTTTTCTTTTTCTTCTTATACTGAATTGTTCTAGTTGCCTCTCACCAATTTAAACATGTGTAGGATGTGATTCCAGGATATGGAACCATGTTTAAGAAAACTGAGGCCAGAGAAGACCTCAATTTGCAATGACACTTTGCTCTTACAACTTGACTATCTAAGATTTCTTACTCTGCATTTAATAAAATAGTTTACTTGTTCTATAAAGCTGGATGAGAATGAGATTCTCGTCACTTTTTTGTAGAGAGAAAAAAAATTGAAGAGCATTTGAAGGGAAGTGCTGTGGGTCCAGAGGTTGATCTGGGGCAGCAGTATCCAATAGAACATTCTAGAAGTATAGACATGTCTATCTGTGCTGTGCTGTCCAATAGGGTAGCTACAAGCCATGTATGCCTACCAATCACCTCAAACAAGGTTCCTGTGACTGAAGAAGTGAGTTTTTAATTAAATTTAATAGAACTGATTTAAATCTGAAAGGGCCACATGTGGCTATGGAATAGTATAGTGGACAGAAAACACCAAAGTCTTGTGCCACGCTCAAATTTGAAAGCAAGAAACCCATCTCAGCCACATTAAACCTTAGGACTTATTTTCTTCATTATACTTTATGTCTAAACAGAAAAGCAGAGTTAACACTAAAAGCTGAGAGTCTCTGGATGGTAGCAAGGGGCCGTTTCTAAGAAGCAGCAGGACCAGGGGACAGGCTTGTGGCTGAACATGGGCATTTCTGGTCAGCACAACATGTCTGTCCATCCTTCAGGCAGGCCTACCTCATTCACATTTGTGACTCTCCTGCTCCCTTTTTGGTACTTACGTATTCTACCCCAGCTCAGCTAAAATGTGAGGTCCCTCTACATCAGCAGAAAGAACCATAGTTCCTCCCATTTGGGGTCTTTCAGCAAAGGCAGGGCATTTCTAATCCCCTGCAAAATCGGAGAAAAATTCTTAAAAAAAAAAAAAAAAAAAAAAAAGTGTTCATCCTTCCTTAGGGTAACCTCTTTCAGCACCACCAGCAGTTACTATGAGACTGAACACTAATTAACCTTTAAATACAGGCTTTTGGGCTCAGGCGGGGAAATGTGAGAGAAGGAATAAAATTCTCAATTAAACCCTAAAATGAGTCATTTCTCTTGAGAATTTCTGAACTTTCGGATTTCTAATATGGCCAATTAAGAGTTCTTTTTGCCCAAAGGGAAAATAACAAAGACAAGATCTCTCACGAGACAAGTCAGCCTCAGTCTCCAAGACAGGCTCTGGATTTTCAAAGGATGTTCTTTTGTAAGACTCTTAAACTTTATTCTGAATCTTTGGAAGCATGTTTGGATTGCTTTTAGCAAATTCTTTCATGTGAATCCCTAAGTTCCCTCGTGGGATGGCTATCTATCCATCTTTCTATATTTCTCTCTGCTTATTTTTATAAACAAATATAAAAATATCTTTTCTCTGACTTCATATAAAAATCCTCATAGTCTTCTTTTTTTAGGTTATTTGCTATTATATGTTTTTATACTATTTATCTGAAGGATAGTACAAAATGTGAATAAATAAGTATATCTTCTTCCAGAAGATGAAAAAATAATACACAACATACCTAGGTGACTGTTAAATGGAAAAGATTTTTAAAAATAAAATTAAAAGCTGGCCCAAAACAAAGGTGTCATCTAAATAGATAAAGCTGCAATACAACCATATTATTCCATAACCCACTTACTGCACTGACACAATCTATTTCTTATAAAGGTAACATGAATAACAAAGAGTTGTTTTCTGTTCTAAGAAAGCATAACATTTATCAGAATGAAAAGAGTTTTGCTTGTGCTTTCAAGGTCTCAAGTTTCTAGTGATCATACTCCCTTAGTTTAAATAAAATTTTACATTGGTTAGCAATCTTAACTTTAGAGAACCATTAAAGCTACAATTGACAGCGTCCACTGTATTTGGCCACAAATGGATGGTTTTAAAACAAAAACCAGCATGTTAAATTTCCTCATTAATCAGACTTAAAATGAATAAATCAATCTGAGTCACATGTACTCCAGTCTTAGTTACAGATTTTGTTTAAATTGAAACATATGGATGTCAAGATGGTATCCCCGGATGTATGATGACACAGAAGTGTGCACATGCAAAACCTCTCCATCAACATTTTACACACCTGAGCAATGCATTTGAACTCCCACTCCATGTGCAGTAATAAATACCTGGTCTGCACACACACCATCACAACGAAAGGCTATTTCTAGATTTCTGAGCTCAGGACGTCTAGCTAGCTGCTCAAACTATTCACACACAATTAGTCCACTCATTAGAAGCACATTCCTATATGATTAAGTCTTGTATCCTGTCAATTTTTCAGCTGAACCCATTTATCCCCAAAATGTTCATAAGATGAATGCCATGAAATGCAATTGTAGTGACAAGTGAACAAGAGCCCACACCTGAGTCATTCGCAGGGATTCTTTATCATATTTAGAGTCATGTCTATGAGAACAATCTTCCATTGCAAAGAGAAACAAAAATGCATTGAAGGTGTCAGAATGCCTTAGAAAAATGCTGGAGAAAATATTTCCAGGACAGTATTTTGTTAAATCAATCTGTTCACCTTCTACCAAAAGAAGAAATATTTACCAGCATAATATGGGCATACATCTGCTTAATTTAACTAGCTCTAAAATATGGTCTCTCTCTCTCTCTCTCTCTCTCTCTCTCTCTCTCTCTCTCTGGTCAGCTTCTCTTTTCTTACTTCTCTAGGGAGTAGTAGAATCAGAGGAAAACATTTTGCTCACCTTTGCCAATTCAGAACAGTAATCTGGAATTCTAAGGTTTACACTTTGTAGAAATACACAGGAGATGCTCATTAAGTATGCTGTTGAATATTTCAGAAGGGGACCAACCTTGATTAATTCCAGAAGCAACCTTCTCACCCTGAAGGTGAGAACTTACCACCACCTGAACCAACTTAACAATGAGCAGCACAACTTCTGTGAGATCTAGAGGGCTCCTGTGAGCCTCCAGAGCTTTACCCACACAGGATGAAGTCAGCCTGCTCTGCTTGTTCTAGGGGAGGTGGTGCCCCTCAGAAGAATAGTGTCAACAGAGTTTTGAAGGGGACACTGCTAGCACCTCCAGCACCTGCTGTCCCCAAGGTATCCTGGGTGGATTTTGTAGCCCCTTATGTCAAAGCTGTACATTCTCTTTATAAATGATCCATTCTTCATTTAAGTGGGTCTCCTAAGCCCCTCAAAGAGTAAACATCAATTATCTTTTGTCATTTAGTCAAGAATAAACCCATTCCATCCAAATAATCCACCATCATCTCCAAAATGCTAATATTTTTATCTTAAGATGATGAAAATTCAATTCTATTTTGTTTTTCCTTTTATCTTTCTGTGATGCTTGAAGCTTTCCAGTGAAGTTATTATTTGTCTTATAAATGTAGACTTTAACATGATAAAAAACAAATAGGATATACTTATTCTTCAAAAATTAAAATGGTTTATTAACTACATATTTATTCTTTGTCATTGAATATATCTCCAAATATATGCCCAATAAAATGGTGGAAGGAGGGATACTGAAATGTTTTTTAACTATGATTTTAAATTATCTTTAAAACTGAATTTTACTCCCAACACGGATGTGTTCCTAATGATGACATAGAAATTCAAGTTTATAAATTAAATTGCACTATAAATAAATGAAGAAACACTGTACATTTAAGATATCCTACTGTGTTCTTGAATGACAAATCTTACCATAAGGTGAATAATCAATCAAATACACGCATATGGATTCAAATGTTCATGTAATCAGACCTGTGAAACATGTCATACAACTGCAGCTTCCCATACTACTTCTTACTGACAGCATAAATACATGCAAGTGACAAAATTCACAATTGCCACATTTGTTTTTCATTTGCATTTTGAAACTTTCCACCATACCTGTAATGAGGTGATGGGTTGCCTCTTGCTTCACAATTTAAAGTTATTTTTGTATCCTCTGAACCAACAGGGAAAATGCTGTTGCTGGGCTCTTTGATAAAGACAGGGCCTTGCAGGAGAAGCTCACCTATGTGGGTGGGAGAAACAAAAATAATCACAGTAATAAGTAGAAGGTATTGGAAGGCTGTGTCCTGGAACTGAAGAAGACCAGCAAGTGGTGCTTGCTCTTCAAAACCAAAAAATCAGGCAGTGCTCCATATGCCCCCAAAGTCCCAAGCTCTGCAGGCACTGCTTTGTTAAGGAGCCTCACACAAACCCTCTTAACAATGCAGAGACACCTCCAAGAAAACAAAATGCATACTGAAAACATCAACATATTAATAATATGACTTCAAACTGTAAATAAGGCTGAAGAAATTACTTTCTATAATAAGAAACTATATCTACATATTTTGGGGGTAATACTCTATTGCAAGACTCTGTATAACCCTCTTTGCAAAAAAAAAAAAGTTCAAAATCATTTGGACACTTGGGTATCATTTTTCTTATATAATCTGCTGGGCATGCAAATCTTGTGGTTGACCACATAATTTTTCCATACTGAAGGAAAACCAACATGTGGTGGGATTTCCATTTTATTACTAGCAATTTAAATAAAAGGATATATCACTGAGAGAAAAAAAACAGTTCCTACTATGGTTAGGAGAATTTGAACATCCTCAAGAGAATTTACACATAAACACAAGAACCAAACATCTCTCTGCTGTACTGAGTTTGCAAAGGAATGAGATAATGCCCTCACCAAATGCTTATGCTACAGCAGTTGTATAATCATCACCAGAACATTTCTGAAAACAAACAAATTCACAGGGGAAAAGAAAAAAAAAAAAGCTCTTTACTTTCCTTTCTTGGAATGCTCAGCAAAATCGCAGAGGAGTTTGTATTGAAGCAGAAAGTGAATAAAACGAGTAAACAGTAACAGAGAAAGAAAGCCCATGAATAGTGAGACAAAGAAAATGAGATCAACAGCCTCAAAGGCCCCAGAACTATGAACTTACATTTGTGCTACTTCAAACAGCAGAAACATGAATAAAAAACACTTACCACCACCACAGCCATGATAAGGTGACAACATGATAATCAGAATAATCCATGACATTCTGAACACAGATACCCAGATCTGTCCTCCAGTCTTTAGTATGCTCCTTGAAGTTAGGGCCACAATTATCCCAAGGCACAGAAAAAGGATATGCAGCCTAAGAATGCTTTGGTGGTGTGAGCACATCCACACAGCACTTCAGAATGTGTAATATACACTCTAAAATAAACTGATCCCAGGATCCATGCAAACACACCTTCTTGCCTTTTACATAAAGAACATGGGCTTGCCCTAACTCAGGTTTTTGCCCTTGACTTCTGGGAGGTAATTTATGTCACAGCTGATTGGCATCTTTATTTAAAGTGGGGATGGCCACACTGGGTCTTATGCTGGGACTAGCCAAACCCAGCAGTAGTCTTGGGAGGAGGACTGGTCACTTAGACATGCCAGTCTTGTGCTTATGGACAGAGGCTGGGGGTCCCAGGGTATCTGCAGCACCGATGACTGAGTTCAACCACGGTGCAATTGATCCTTGATACCCCCCATAGCACTGAACACTTGTGAGCATAACAGCTTTCAGTGCTTTCCATCAGTCCTTTTAGCGACTTATTCAAGTTCAGGGTGGTCTGGGCTCCTTCCCACCGACTTGCAGTGGCTGTCAGAACTGAGGGCTGGCTTCACTCTCTAGCTATCTCAGAGCATTCTTCACTGTGACCCCACCACACGCAGATCCCCACCTGTGCGCCCCACCTGCAGAAGGCAACTCGATAGCTTCCACAGCCCCTATGCTTGACCTTGGGAAATGACACAAGGAAAAAGCACTCACTCTTCCCATGTGTGAAATAATGCACTTCAGAAGAAATGGATTTTGAAATAGCTACTAACACTGCTAATGGAAAAGGACTGATATTGTCGTTTTCTCAATTTTCCCATCCTCAACCAGCTTACCACATAGACAAAACAAAAAGAAAACACAAGTTAATTATTTTCATTGAGTTTGTCAACTTAAGTGAAAATGCTTGTGATATCTGTTTGTAAATATGTTGAACATGGCAGCTTTTTCATAACAGTCTCCTAGTATAACTTCTGATTTACTACAGACAATTTATATATTTTATTCATTTATGAGATGGCATGGAATTATCTTTTGGACAAACGCTCATAAATGTTAGATTTGAAGCAACAGCAGATTGACAATGCAAAAATTTGTAAATGATAGATAAGATGGGGAAAGAAATCAACAGGAGAAAAATGAAGGACAGATTAAAAAAAGGGGTGTTTTAAATGAATGAGACAAAGCTGTTAAAAATATATATTTTTTTCTGAACCAGGTGTGATGGCATAGGCTTCTAATCCCAAATGTGGGAGGCTGAGGCAGGAGGATCACAAGTTCAAAGACTGCCTCAGCAACTTACCAAGATCCTCTCTCAAGATTTAAAAAAAAAAAAAAAAAAAAAAAATGAGCTGGGGATATGGCTCAGTGGTAGAGAGCCCCAATATAAAAAACAAACAAACAAACAACAAAAACAAACTTTTTTTCTACAAGTGACCACAATAAAAATCTCAATGTTCATCTTGTCATCATCTAATAAAAGCCACATCCCAAGTAATGCTCCATTTCTCCTTCAGATATCACTATTAATGTTAGATAAGGAGGTGAAATAATGAGAAACACGTTTTCTGAGACTATTTTGAGAGAATGGTGACAAGAGCTAATTTGCTAAGCTTTGTAGAGCATTCGTCATGTGCCGGCCCCATCCTAAGCAACCACTCCCTTTGTCTCCCTTACCAGGGCAACCCGGACCACGCTGTCTGTGTTTCTGCTCCTCAGTCACACTGAGCTTCTTGACACCTTTGAGCTCACATGGGTGGTTTTGTTCTTTATACTCCTTCAGAACTTAGTGTCAATGTCATCTTCTCTTCTCAAACATGACAATCCCTATCTGAAGTCATTACTCATGCATTTCCACCAGTCACACGACAAAGTCCAAATCAGGGTTCCACTGGCTCTCCACATACAAACACCATACACACTGGTACAGCTGGTGCTGTCTTACAATGCCTCCACTTGACATCTTTCAACTTTACACTGGTGTCACAGCAGTGTGTATTTGGCAGAAAGCGTACTTGGAACTAGAAAGTCTATTCTCTCCATGGCCAAGGATGTGGAAGCCAATCCTCTCTCATGATGCTGGGCAGCCACAGCAAGCCCCGTTATCCCCAGGATCACAAGAGGAAGCAGCTGACACTGTGTTCCACATGTGCACTTGTTGCTAAGCCAGAATGCCAGGTGAGTGAGGTAAACGTAGTTGTGACTCATAGTACTTTCAACTCACGATGGGTTCATCAGAACCTAATCCCATATGGCTTAAGTTGAGGGGCAGGTGAATACAGGATGGTTCTTGATTTGTCTCTCACTTTGCAGTATCCCCACCTGTTAGAGCATGGTAGATATTCAACACTTTTCTACTGTTGAACCAAATAAGATAAATGAAATGCAATAATTCTACAAAACGCAGATATTATTTTTAAGCTGGTGATTGATAAAGCTAAGATTTTAATTCCTGGGCTTAACATCCTGTCCTACCTTATACCTAGTTTGGCCTCCAAGGGAGTGGGACACAGAGAACAAACAGCCCAAACATGGTGACAATTTCTTGATGAGATACATGGAATCAGTCCCAGGGCTCACATTCCTGGTTTGTTTCCCTTTCCATTAAACCACACCCCACTAAATACAGTTAGAGGGAAAAATTAGCCATCAGCCTGCTTTGTCAAAGCCAGAGTTTCCCGATGACACTGAAGTTAACGGCCCATGAGGCACACACCCACCAACTCTGAAATTTACAGCTCCTGGAGGCTCTCAGGCTATCTGCAAGCATTTGGGAGCCTCCAATGAGTCTTAAAAAGTAAGTACAAATTAATAATCAAACGTGACAGGCTAGTCCATGCTTCATGCTCAGAAAAAAGACAAAAACTGCTCAGTCTTGCTAGAACCGGAATAAAATAGGTGTTGAGAGATGCTGGGGTGTAATGTTCTACTCTCTTGTCAGCAATATAAACTTGAAAGGAATACATTCTGAAGTCTTCACTAATCTGAAAAAAATTGTCCAACATTTTCTTCAAAATGAATTTCGATCCTCAAAAGGGCAGAATCTTGGCCATTCACACAGATATTCATAACTAGCAAAAAGGAGTGTGACTGAGGACAGAAGGGGCCTCCTGCCTAACCAAATGGATACCATGCAACATTCAGATGGATACTTAGCTTCACTTTCTGTGACAGGGGCATTTTTTTTGATATGTTAGCTTGGCTCCAAAGCTCCATTTTAAGTTTACGACCTAAAATAACGGGTACATAACATTTCCAAACAGGACTAATAAGTCCCAAAATCCAATTCTAAGGTGTTATTTTTTTTTTCCCCCAAACACCCACAAGAAACTAGGAATAACTGCCTTTGAATGTAAGTATAAGCTTTATGGGCTCCTGAGGTAATGCCATGTAAAAGATCAAACTGTGGCCAATCAATTCTAATGGTCACACGCCATACAATTTTTATGAAGAGTGACAGAGATGTAGACAAGGGATCTCAGGCTGTAGCATTGCTTTTACTAAAAGAAATAGAATTCCTAAAAGACAAGTGATGTCATCTCTGAAATTCCTAGGGAAACAGCAGCCCATCTTATTTTCCCTTGCTGATTTACATCCTAACTGCATGAGAAAAAGCAGCGGTGCATTTTGCAAAGAAGAGCACAAATTCTAAAAGGCAAGGCAATGTTATTGAAGATGATTTTCTCCAGAAAGTGGTTCCAGAATAGCATGTAGATATTAAAACTAAACAGAATGAGCACTAGCTTGGGTTAAGAAAAGTAAAATAAATTTGCTACCAAAGGGATGAGATTTGTACTCCAGATCTAACCATTCCACCCAAAATAATTCTTAAATGCAGAACTGTTTTAAAAATCATATGGCATCATCATTTTTGGCATTAGTGGTTTAAAGCTAGAAAATGCCAGGAAGAGGAGGAAAAGGCGAGGAGGAGGAGGAGGAAGAGGTGGAGAAGATCATGATGACCAAAGTAAAATTCTGCTTATATTCTTCCAAAGTTAGGGAAGGATAAAATGTTCAATCTTGGGATGATTCATTTCTTTAGCCTTATTTGAAATTCAGACACCTGTGGCATGTTGAAAGCTGGCCATGCTGGCCATGCTCGTCCACTTCCTGGCTACTGCCTACTCTTACTCATATCCTCCAGAGCCTGCTCTGGCTATACAGACTGGAAGTATTCCCAGAACACTCCACAGCTCTTGACTGGGAATAGAGAAGGCAGGGGAGAAACTGCCAAAGAGGGCTCCGTAATCTGTTAGGGCTACCACAACAAAGTACCACAAAGCAAGAGTCTGCATCAAGAATGGATTGCAGTTCTGGAGGCTAGAAATCAATGTATCAGCAGGGTGGATTTCTTCTAAGGGCCAGGAAGGGAGGATCTGTCTATCTCCTTGGCTTGGAGATGGCCAACTTCTCTCTGTGTCTCTTCAGGCTGTCTTCCCTCTGTGTCTTTCCCCCTGTTATAATCACACCAGTCCTAATAGATTCGGGTGTACACTAATGATCATATCTTAACTAATTACTTTGGCAATGACCCTGCTTCCAAATAAGGTCATATTTTGAAATACTTATAGTTCTCACTTCAGATTTTAATTATGGAATAAGGGGTGGAATGTGTGTGTGTGTGTGTGTGTGTGTGTGTGTATACATCCCACCATATATACATACACACATACACACACAGTCCCTAATTATATGTCATATATGCTACATATTTATGTCATATATGTAATATGTATTATAAATAGATTATACAGTAATATATGTCATATATAGGTTATATATATACATATATATGTGTATGTATGTATGTATATATGTGTGTGTGTGTGTGTGTGTATGACATCACAGAAAGGCCAACCCAAAGATCTTTGAGTTCATGGATCAAAATTGGCAAGGTATGGGGCTGGTGTTGTGGCTCAGCGGTAGAGTGTTCACCTAGCATGTGCGTGGCCCGGGTTCGAGCCTCAGCATCACGTATAAACAAATGCATTGTGCACAACTAAAAGCAAATAAATAAATATTAAAAAAAAAAAAAAAAAGATTGGCAAGGTAACTGAACATAACTCCAAACACCACGGGTTAGAAAAATAAGCCTCTAGTGCTTCTCTGCCATCTGCAGGCAAAAGTTGTATTGTAAGCAACACCCTAGAAAAATGGGGGCAAAGCAATATAGCATATTGAGGAGGAGAAAGGAAAATAAAATACTTACTGGGAATAATCAATTTATCTGTTTCCAACACTTGAAAATGTTCTTCAAAAATTAGGTTAAAAGAAAAAAAGTGCTGGACTGTGGTTGTGGCTCAGTGGTGGAGTAGCTGCCCACTATGTATGAGGTACTGGGTTCGATCCTCAGCACCACACAAAAAATAAATAAATGAAATAAAGGTATTGTGTCCATCTACAACTAAAAAATAAATAAATAAAAAGACAAAGAGATAGAAAAAGGTGCTAGAGCCTGGCACACACATGGACACCAATAGAAAGAGGTAACTCTTCAAGTTGCTAAATTAATAGTTCAAGACATGTTTTTCCCCAGCCTGTATTTCCTATTTTGTCCCAAACCAGAGAGAAACCACATGGGAAAGAGCATTTGATAATGAGGAAATCAGAACTGAAAGGACCAGTTAAGCTTCATAGAGCCTAAAAATAAATATTCAAACAACACTGTGCTCCTTCCTGGAATGACAGAGACCTTTCAGAGTGTGACAAATCTCTACCAAGAATTACAAATCCCTTAATTGCAACTTGCTAAAGAAAAAAAAAAAAAAAAAAAAAAAAGCCCATGCCCCAGACACATCTGTTTATAGAAGGTTTTGCAGACACAGTGAAATATCTGGATTTTCCTTTGCTTCAGTAAAGTAACAACAGATTTTGATTACTGGACTGATTAACGTTCAACCTATACTGCAGTTCAGTAAAAGAGAACATAGGAGAACTTCTCATAATGCATGATATTTTATGTTGACATTTTTAATCTAATGGCTGTATTTCTTTTTTTTTTTTTTTTTTTTCTTCTGGTTGTCATGGACTTTTTTTTTTTTTTTTTTTTTTTTTTTTAATTTATTTTTATGTGGTGCTGAGAACCGAACCCAGTGCCTCATACATGTGTGTGCCTCACACATGGTAGGCAAGCGCTCTACCACTGAGCCACAACCCCAGCCTATAATGGTTATATTTCTGGTATTTAAAATGTTCACAATTGAATGAAGAAGTTAATCCATTCACTGTTACAGTGCAGGAAACAAGTAATGCTTTGGGTGAAAAACAGTCTGAGAGGAGTTGGGTGGAAGTTTCTGCAGATTAACAAGTTTTCATGATACTTTGTGGCTTTATGTAAATTAGTGCTATTGTCTTATAAATGTGAACTCTCTGATCTGAACCTGCCTAACGTCCTTTCATAAATCCTAGCTCATCCCTGTGCCTTTCTTGCTGGATGGTTCCTCAGCAATTCTATTCAGTACAGAAAAAAAAGAAAAAAAAATAGCATGTAATATATTGTGAGATACAGTGCATGACATGTACAACACAACAAGAGAGCATGATCCATGGTCTATTTACTTGAAAAGAAAATACACTTAAATCCCCACCTTCTATTGCACCAAGTTTCATTGAGCATGTTTGAACTGTGCAAATTTACATGGCTCTCAGCAATGATATGAAAACTAGTTCATTAATCAACTCCTTTTGAAATATTTCTTTAGTACACTGTTCTCAAAGTTTCTAAAAGAGGTGACTACAACTGTGGTTTCTATTCTTTGCCAAAGAGTTTGGGTCAAGGCTCTTTGGGCTCAGATGCATGTCCTTTCATGTATTTGAGAAAGAATGTTTCATATCAAATTCTTGTCCAAGGCCATTGTTTCTATGAAAATATAATTATACGATAAAGAATCCCTATTACAAATTGGTGGTAATAAAGAAGCTATTAAGAAGCAATTCTATCTGGTGATTGAATTTTGCTATAGTTTTGCAGCTGTAATCTCAGTCAGTAGAAAAAGGCTGTCTTTTCTTACTCCTCAGTCAAGAGAAGCCAGCAAGTGTTTGTCCATGTCTGAGTGTATAAAGTACCACTGACTGCCCTCTTCCCAAGCCAGGATCCTGCACTTGCCCTTCTAGACCACTGAGGGGGATTTATCTGGGATAGGCAGAGGGATCCAAGAAGCAGGACACAGAGCACAATCTTGCCCAAAATATCATCCGGAGTAGGTGGTATATCCGAATTGCTTAGACTTACATTTTTCATGATGTAAAATTTCCACATAACTACTATAGACACTACATGCATGTGTATATGATTACACATTCAGCTGATAAAAATGCTTCTTGAAATAACACCTATCTTACTGCATGCTGGACCACAGCATCTTTTCTTTCCATTCTAATCTACTGTATCCTATTCCATCAAATCTGTTCTATCCTATTTTTTTGGTTAATCTCACCATAAACTACTATGCTAACATCATTTCCAATCAATAGGTTCTTAACCTTGTTTTAATGACCCTCGTATAAAAGCATCCCTCCCCTGCCACCTGTATCCAAGATTATTATTTTTTAGGGGAATGGGGGATAATTTGAAGCTATTTCCTTCATGTTCTTCACAAACAAAACCAACCTTGGCAATGAAGGAACAAAAATAAAATCACCTTCAAAATGGAAAGAGCATTCTTATTGGTTCCAAGATGTAGTAAAGACAAGAAGCCTATCTGCACATTTGCTGACCTGAGACATCCTCTGCAGTATCAAGGAGAAGAGAAGCAATAGTGTACACTCTTATAATGTTGGCCAACAAGGACCCGTATTTTACCTCATTTTGAAACATATTGGTTCTTAGTGCTATGCAGTATGGGGAAAAGAGAGTCCCTCTTCCTGATGTAAACTTGGGTAGCAAACGTGTACATTGCCCAAAGTCAACAACCACCTGTGCAGGGAAAATGGACACTGACTACTCCACCTGTGCATGCATTAAATCACTGAATTCTAAGTGGATGTAAAACCCTCGGAATAAGAAAGTGGTGTTCAATTTTAGCATTTGCTGCTTTCCTTGAAGCTGCTCTCTGCTCTTCCAGAAATCCCGCCTGGCTTCCAGCACCTAGGAGCAATCTTCCCCACTCCAAATTCTTAGCAAAACATGGATTTCACTTAGAACACTATCTTTGTCTTACTAAATATTGCCTTTGCTTGTTTTTTACTCCTATTTCCTCAGCCCTGGGCTTTAAACTTTCAGAAGATACTGAACACACATTTCTACCCTGAACACTTATAACATATTGTGTATATTAGAAAATTTGGTAAATTACCATCACACTAGAAATCAATCTCTCTCCCTCCCTCTCCCTCTCTGTCTCTCATAATAGTATCTGAATCCAGAGGCACTTTACTACTGAGCCATATCCCCAGACCTTCTTATTTTAAGACAGGGTCTTGCTAAGTTGGTTAGGGCCTCACTAATTTCCTGAGGCCAGCTTTGAACTTGCCGTCCTCTTGCCGTAGCCTCCTTACTTACTTACACAAGTAAGTCTCTGAGATGACAGGGGTGTGCCACCATGCCCAGCAAAACAGGAAATCAACCTCTCTTTCCCCATGTTTATTCAAAGGACAGCCCTAAGCAGGTACTCTGCCTCTAACTGTAAAACAGGCATCCAGCTATAAAGTAATTAGTTATATAAAAATATCAACTTATAGTAGAAGCTAATTCAGGGACCACAACCATGGCTCTTAGGAAACACCCCCACCACATCCTTGCAGAGACACCTACTGTCATTAAGTGGCTATTTCTGTTTTGACAATTTGAGGCTCTATTCACCCCCACCTCATCCACTCTCTTCTGAGTTCTGTAAACATGGTACTACATAGGAGTAGCTTCGCTCACACACACACAATAAATAGCACTTTTAAGGGCAATACACTCCGCTGCTAATCTATTGCAGAACTTCTGAGTGCGCTGAAGCAAGGCTGTGTATCTAGGTTTTAATGATGTGCTGGAAAGTACCAGCTGTCTCAGCCATTGAAACAAAACATCACCAAGAAGGGCACGCATCTGCCGGGCTGTTCCATTATGAGGATTTCAAAGAAAGTTTGCTGTGGTTAAAGTTATTTTCAGAGGGATGAGCATTTGTACAGGTCTTGCAAAATATCAAAAAATCTACAAGAAGTCATTTACACAAACCATGGATTTAGTTAACAAGTAAGCTATGTGCCATTCTGACTTTAGGCTCAGTCTTCTTAAGTCAGAATAAGATGTAAGTAAGCATGCACATCAGTCGCCTGCTGGATCCTGGGACACTCCACATTTCTTCTTTGTTATTTTAGTTTATTTTTTATTTGTTCTAATCAGTTATACATGACAGCAGAATGCTCTTCAGTTGGTTGTACACAAATGGAGCACAATTTTTCACTTCTCTGGTTGTACATGAAGTAGGGTCACACCATTTGTGCAATCATACATGCACCTAGGGTAATAATGTCTGTCTCATTCCACCATCTTTCCTACCCCTTTGCCCCTGCCCCCTCCCCTCCCCTTTGCCCAATCCAAAGTGCCTCCACTCATCCCATGCCCCCCCACCCCATTATGGATTAGAATCCACTTATTAGAGAAAACATTTGGCCTTTGGTTTTTTTGGGGGATTGGCTTACTTTGCTCAGCATGATATTCTCCAACTCCATCCATCTACCTACAAATGCCATAATTTTATTCTCTTAAAAGAGACCTTCTGACCATTCTGTGGTTGGTCCACATCTCTTAAAATAATAAAATGTTGAGTAATATTCCATTGTGTATATATACCACAGTTTCTTTACCCATCCGTTGAAGGGCACCCAGGTTGCTTCCACAGTTTGGCTATTATGAATTGTGATGCTGCGGACATTGATGACACTCCACACTCTGATTCTCTACTTCAGAGTGGGAGCTCTGTTTTTCAGATGGGACCTGAACTTGACTGTCTTTTCAGGGTTTTGAAAATTTGAAATAAAACTGTGATTATATGAAATGAGGAAGGTTTATCAGAGATGCTTGGAGATTGTGGTTTGCAGAGGTGTATACTAGTGGCTGCTGGGCAACATCTATTGTGAAGGCTTCCATGTGGACCACAGAATGGTCAGAAGGGGAAGAACAAAGTAGAACAACCTCCCCTAAGCAATCAGGATTCAAAATCTAAAGACATCAGGCATGGAGTCTAACTTCATCTTTTTAAAAACAAGTAATAAAAGGTCCAGCCGTCCTCAACTCAGCAGTGTAGACTGTAGTCTCCATTTTCACCGATCACAGCCCCACATAGAACAAGACATTCCTGGTTGTCAGTCAGCAGGGCACCCACAATTACTTGAAAAATAACTTTATTTATCAAATAAGTTATCTTGGATTGATTTATGCCATTTTTCTTCCTGAAATGCTTTTTCCCTTTATCCTTTAAGGCGCAAAGTCTGTTTTGATAGTCTGGCCAAAAATAATCCAACTTTATCAGAAATTCAATTTAGTACATTGAATTATACATCTTCTAAAGCATCTGTATTTTGAATGCAGGTTGCCTCCTGTTCCTTAGCCTCCATCCTTTGTGTTTCTTCAGAGAACACTGCAAAAGACCTTACAAATGGTAACATGATAACTGCTTAAGAAAAAATGATCTTTATTTTTTTTTTTAAGAAAAAATGATCTTAAAAAACATGTACTTTTTTAATGAAAGAATTTTTAAATTATACAGAATGGGCTTCATTATGGTGTCCTTGTACATGCAAATAATGTACTTTGATCATATCCTCACCAATGTTTATTTATTTATTTATTTTTTTTGTATTCTTGGCAATGGCCATTCTGACTGAACTGAGATGAAATCTGAAGGCAGATTTTTTTGTTTTGTTTTGTTTTGTTTAGAAAAAGGGGGGTTATTAAGGGAAGGGGTGAAGGGGAGAAAGGGGGAAAGTGAAGGTAGTTTTGACTTGCCTGACATTAAACATTTTTCCACATAATTATTGGTCGTTCATACTTCTTCATTCATGAAATATATCTCCAGTTCAACTGACCATTTATTGATGGGACTGTTTATTAAAACACATATCAAAGCTTTAAGACATGGGTTGGAAAGTCAAAGCCCCTGAGTCAAATCTGACCACCTTCAGCTTTTGGACAATCAAAAGAATAACATTTCAGGAGACTTGAACATGGCCTAGTATTGAACTTTTAACATCTGTGAATAAAATATCACTGCACTGAGGCCACAGTGGCTGTTTGACTATTGTCCACAGCTGCTTTCACACTACAGTGGTAAAGCTGAGTAGCTATGATGGGGACGATATGGCCTATAAAGACAAAAGCACCTACTGTGTAGCTCCTTCTGAAAAAATTCACTGATGGCTGCATTAGGAAGGACTACGTCTACTAGAAACCACGGTAACTGTGGGGAATAACAGACAAGACTTTTCCCCATAATACCTCCATCTAGCTTTAGGGAGATCACTCAAGCTCTAAGCCACTGAACTCTCTACTGTTCATATGCAATGATATCAATAGTGTAAGTTTTCAATGCATGATTAGCAGTATTTTTTCAGTGTCACAGTGGTGCAATAAATGGCATTTGACATTATTATTGCATATTTTTTGCTTAGCCTTGCATCAAAATTTTAATTACATCTATCTGACAAGAAGTAATTTGTGAGAAGGTTTTCTAACAAATGACTTTAGCCATTACAGCTCTAAGTCTACATGGCATGAGAAAATAGTGTGGAATTGTCCTTTTCTTCACAGTGGTTGTGAACATGGGTACCTGTGTTCAATCATCTGGTTGGAACACATACTTCCCAGTGTTATGCCTAAGACAAAAGATACCTATTAATCTACAGAATCTCTGTGATGCCCACTGTCTGAATCTCTTTGAGAGTGTTCCCCAGCAAGTATTTACTCTCCACCACATTTTCAAATAATTACCTACCCAAGTTATATCAATAGGAAACACAATGACATGAGCAGCAAAGAGCTTCCCCAAACCCCACAGTCAGAAGACATATCACATTACTTTATATTGTTTTTTCTGAATGCTTGTTTACTCTCTTCTCCCATAATAGGAATAATACCATAGCACTGAGTATTATCAATTCACTTGGCTGCATAATTAAGGGGAAAAGTCATTTGTGGCTCTAAATACACTGCAGTAAATATTATCCCTTAAAAAAATAGATGTTCGCTGAAAAACCCATGCAGTATATGGTTCAACAGTCAATGCTTCATAATTACTTGCATAATTATACGCTGATTACCATTTCTTTATATTTGTGCACATGTTTGAACTTAAATACTGCTTGTATGTGTACACACCCACACTCACACTCACAGCATTGGAAGGAAAAGTTCTGTTTTCCTCTACAAAGTCAGGCACATTATCAATTTTCAAACTAAAAAGCTATGAGCTCTACTTCAAAGATGGAAAGCTCATATAAAAACACAAAATGTTGTCGTATACCTTTAAAACTCCCAGGACAGCACATCCAGATTGAACGTTCTCAGGACAAGCAGTCCAGGATGCTGTGTAGAACAAGCAATTGCTATGCCCAGTATTTACGTGCTTATTAATTAGTGCCCTCATGTCCCTTGGTGACACCAAACAATGCCACACAGCAATAACATTCCCCAAAATGGCAGCAGTCTTCACCAACCTCTCTGCATGTGAAGATTAGAGAAGCAAATAATGTTCACACCATTGGAATAAAGGATGCATTACCAACCAGCACCATTCAAAATGGCAGCCTACATACTCCATTCCTCCAGCTCAGCAGACTCCAGGAAGATGAACAGGTAAATAAACTAGACAGAATCACTGAGTTCAGAGAATAGGGTTTCATGGTCAACCCCACAACACTCCCCAGAACCAGCCCTTCGGTCTCTCTTGGACACCTTCCGGAGAGATGCTGGGTCTTCAATGGCCATGCAATGGGTCCCTGGAAAGAGCAGCTTCCTCCACAAAACCTTGTAAGTTCACTGCCCAAAAACTGGAGTCCAGCTCGGCCTGGGTACACAGAGTCCCCTGATCCCCTGTCTCTGTCTTTTTTTAAAAAAAATGTTGACTAAAACTGTCCTTTTAGTTACAAGGAACACATTATCTCCAGTTTAAGTGACAGGTGAGGATATTACTTTTGTCTCCAGGAGTCTTATAAATAAGCAAAGTAAGCCTGGATGGTATAAAGAGACACTAATAAGTCAAAGACCAAGATAAGAGCTTAATTCCTTACCTGCCAGGTAGAAAGTGGAAGAAGTTGATAAGTCTAATGACCAGCTAGGAGTACAGGATGATTTTTTTTTCTGCCAACATCAAGATATTTCTATTTTCTTTCTAAGCAATAAATATCAACAATGAAGTATGCCCCCAAAGCATCGTGCCTCACATTCAATAAATGTTTTCCCCACACTCACAGAATGCTGATCAAAGATTTCATGATCACCCATTTTGTAATCTTGCCCATCTGCATGGAATTTCATGTGACTGGTACTGTCACAAGGAGGCAAAACTGCATAAGGGAACTTCCAATGCAAAGGTAGTGATTATAAGCTTCAATCATTGTGTCAACGGTTTCACAGGCTGAGAAATGTATAAACAAACATCATGCTGAATAACATTTATTTGTATATTAATGCACTGATGGACAAGTGAAGTCTAACCATTTGTCCATTTCTGAAATCACTGTCCTGTCTCCTTTACACTGAACCCTCATCAAAGAAATTACAATGGCATTCCTTATAGACATTATTAGCTGGTCTTATGCAGAAACAAACAAAAAACTGAAAATCACTTGAAAATCCACGGTTTCAGCAAAATATCTGGATTAAATCTCTCCTTGCCATAGTTGGCAAATAAAAATTCCAAAAGCTGTTTAATAATGTGATACCGCTTTCAAATGATGCGAAGTCACATCACAAAAGATAAACTGACTCTATCTTCTTTCATAGTTCCTTCCAATTATACACCCCGGTATTTATATATGTAAAGATGCCGGCAGAATCCGATGGTTCCCTACTGCACACTGTTCTTGTAGAACAATTTTCAACTCATAATTTCTCCATCTAAAATAGCACCCAGTGCTATACATGTAATCATAAAGTTCTGTCACTTGACATTGTCTCAAACTTTGTTGATTTCAAAGGAAGCAACATGCAGAGAAGTGAACATCAATTGTGTCTGGGCTTCTCATCCACAGGGATAAAAGGAGGCACGCTGAAGATGGGGGGCACTGACAAAGCAAGAGCTCGGTGCTCTGCCATTTCTCAAAGTGTTTATCAGTGTTTCCCTGTGAGTTGCTTCAACTGCCTTAGATGACCCCTAGGAATGGACCTGTTCTTGCATTCAGGCTCTGAGTTCATGGACATGGGGATGGAGCTGGGCATGTGAGAGCTGGGGGAGTCATGTAGGTGAATGGAAGGGCACCCTAGAGAGCAGTGGAGGGGACCCTCAGGAATGCCTGAGCAGGCTTTTCCATGGCCAGGGGCTCTGCGATCTATGTTAAGCAAAAAGAAATAAATAAAACTCACAGGAAATAGAAGACAGTGTATGGGAGATGGACCCTGCATAGTTGAGAATTATAGAAGACCACACATGAAACCCTCTGCACAATGCCTGCTGCTGGGGAGGGGTGGGCAACAGTGCTCAGCATTTCTGTGCAAACTTCCAGATATTAACTGGCAACTGATATTCATGAGGGAAAGTCCTATTTGCACACTGGTGAGCATGTTCACAAAGTCAAATTCAAAATGATCTGCAAAAGGGCAGACACATTGTGTAAAGGAAGCAGAAATCATATTTAAGGACCTATTCTCCCAAACCCTGGACAGTAGGAGAGATGAATCATCAAGGAGTACTAGAAGCAGGATCCTGTGACTGCAAATTCACTACTCATTCCAGGAAAACAGTGTCCAGTCCGCAAGAGGGAAGGACACGGCAGATCAACACAACAGCCACAGCTAGCACCTGTCAACCACTGTACAGAGATTCTGACCCTCTCAGCCATTGGGGGCTCCAGGGATAGCCATTCCTGGCCAGCTGCTAACAAACGAGCCCTGAGCTTTCTCACTTAGGAGCAGCTCTGAGGAAGGAAGACCATTCCTTTGTGCAGCTCACCTCCCAGGGAAATGTCTGCTTTTGTCCATCCATTTAGGGCCATTCACCTGGACAGCATTTATAAGTTAAAATTACTCAGAAACACGTTTGGTAACCACCTTCCCTTGATGCCTCTCAAGGCACGCCTGCCACACGTATACATCCATCTCCCAACACTTGTCAGCATCACACCCTCCCTCCCCCACAAGCCATCAAGGAGGAACCACCTGATGCCTGTGGAAGTATCCAGAACATACCTTGCTCACAGAGCCTTAGTGCAGCCAAAAGCCTCCTAAACAGAAATTCAGGCAATCTAGAGAAACTCTCTACAGGGCCAACAACTGGCTGTGGGCCTCAGAACAGGCACCTGAAATGCTTTAGACCACACTGCTCCTGTTTCCATGAAGGGCAGGTCTGGTATACATGCAGAGATGTACATATGAATGTGTGTGCAAATAAGTGTAAGTCTATTATATCCAAGTACTAGGGTCCTGGATGCATTTTCTTTCTTCTTTAGCAAATACTTCTTCCTTAAGGTTGTACTCTCCAGTAGTTCAGGGCTTGCTGACCATAAGTCTCAGCAGCTTTTTCTCAGACTCCACTTGCTTCCTCTTCTTCCTCCTAAAATGCATCCTCAGAGTCCCACCTTCCCTGCATTGACTCAGAGATGCTCACACATCTCTGTTCAGTCCCTCTCTGCCTCTCTGCCCACCATGGGTTCTGAGCTTCATCCTTTCAAATAATACCCCAAAGCTCACCTGTAAGCAGTCCCATTGGTAGCTGTCACTTAAAAGGTCTCTCCACCTTGATTCCATGCCATGGCACCTGGAGACACTGGCACTGATAATGATTCCAACTCTTTGGTTTCTGCAGTCTCCTAGAGCCTATCATTCAGAGATTCTTCAAGTGCATCAAAATTTAGTGTTCCCAATGCACCTCCAAACCCTGCTCCTTCTGTGTCTCAGAGTTTCACTAGTCACCTCATTCTCTCCCCACTCAGTTTCAGAATCTCACAAGCTGTCCTCAACCGTCTCCTCCCCACACTGGGGAACACCATCCAATTGTCTGCCATATTGTTTTAGTTCTGACTCCAGGATTCTCTTCATCTCCAATGCTATCTTTTTCACTCCAACTGCCATAGGTTGGGTATGTAAGTTACCTTTCACTCGACCTATTCCGTTTCTTCATTCCAGATGTGGAACACGTATAAAAACTTAAACACAGCATGTGATATGTCATTATATAGCATATAATCATATAAAATATTTATAATAATCATAGTATTAGTTAATATAGAATAATATATGTCCTGTCTAGATTACAAATTTGAGCCTATTTTAATGTGGTTGTGTCAATTTCATTGAAATACTCACAGTACTGAAAACTTGGGACTTAATGGGTTAACATGTGGCCATATATCCCAAGCAAGTCTTCTCCCTGCCAGCTTTTCTTGCTTCTATTCCATCCTACAAAACAACCTCTTGGAGCAATGTTTTCCTAGCAAAGCTTAGATTGTAACATTCCTGGCCTATCCATCTTTGAGTCCAGACTTTTCTTCTAGATTTCTCTGTACCACTTCTCTTCATGCATGCTCAGGGCATGGTGTCTAGACCTATAATGTCCAATAAACACAGTATACAAGAAACATTTAAGTTTTCCAGTCACAAAACAGGAAAATTATGCAGATGAAATTAATGTCAAGTACATACTGTGGATAACCCTAAATATTAAAATCTTATTAACTCAACATGCAATTATTATGAAAACTTTAATAATATATTTTCCATTATTTTTCTCAATGTAACTTTGAAATCATAGGTGTAAAATACACCTAGGGCAAATCTCTGTTTTAACCACACTTCAAGTGCTGCGTAGACACATGTGGCCACTAGCTACTACACTGGATGATGCAGAATTAGGTAAACACAGCTAGAATTTACTACTCAGCTCCACTTAACAAATGCATATGGCTTCAGACAAAGACATAACCTTTCTGCACCTCAGTT
Organism: Tamias sibiricus; assembly: GCA_025594165.1. NCBI lineage: Eukaryota > Metazoa > Chordata > Mammalia > Rodentia > Sciuridae > Tamias > Tamias sibiricus. The sequence continues at coordinate 12,352,902 of CM046675.1, forward strand.
TCCTCCTGTAGAGTAATGTCATCTATTGCACAGGGTTGCTGTGAGGACCAAATGTGTACAAATCCATGAATGAACCTGGAGGACATCGATGCTAAGTGGAAATGAACAGGCACAGAAGGACAGATACAGCACAACCTCAATTGCACACAGAATCTAAAACATCAAACTCTTAGAAGCAGAGAGCGAAAGAGGCAGGGGGCGCAGGAATGGAAGACGGTGACCAAACAACATGATGTTTCAGTTTGGAGTCACATTTCTAGAGATCTCTTGTACAGTATGCTAAGTATAGCTGTATACTCGAAAATCACTAAGAAAGTGCATTTTAAATGTTCTCAACACATACACACACACACACACAATTAAAGGAACAGTATACGAGGTGATGAATGTTAATTAGTTTGATTTAATCACTCTGCAATCTGTGTGCACACACATACCAAAACATCTCATTGTATACTGTAATATGTTCAATTTTGATTTGTCATTAAAAAATGTATTTTAAAATTAAAATTAAATTGACCAACACTGATGGATTTCTTGAGCCAGGTTAGACATGCAAGTTTTATTATGTGTTAGTTGTCATTATTAGTATTATTAACAATTATATCTTGCTATTCAGGAGTAGAAGCCAGCCCTGAGCTATCCTTCTGACCCATTCTCTTAAATTATGTCCAGGTTTAACATAATGGCCACGTTCCTGTGCTGTGGACCAGCCTGCCTTATGGATTTACATTGCTTTTACCTTGTGTTGCTGGGCAGTGAAGCCAGGGCTGCATTCGAGCCAGGCGAGCACTCTGCCATTGGGCTACACCCTCTGCTCTACAGATAGGTTTTTGAATTACAGCTTAAACCCTTTAGGTACATGAATTTTAGGGAGTTCCTTAACTTGAGCAGAACCTCAGCCTCTCCTTTGTAAAAGAAGGTCAGTAATAGTGCAAGGCTCACAGGATCACTGAAGGAAGTAGCAATATCATTCAGGCAGGGCCCTTAGCTTGTGCTTGGTACACAGTAAGTACTCGATAAATGTTCAGTACACTTGTTATTTTAGGGGCCATCTCAATGCTGCCTCTCTATAAATGTTTTTATTTTTTGTCTTCATCTGTACAACTGCATACTCAGAATTTCCATGCAACAATCTCTATATTTTTCTTAAACTAGGATCTTGCATCCAGCACTTTCTCCTTTCATTGTTTATGTGCAGCTTCCTCCTCTGCTGACAGCAATGCAACTCCTCCTGGACTCCTTCACGCCACTTATCCCAAGGCCCTACACAAAGCACAGACTCCGTATTCAGTCTACTCCATGGCTCTGCAGAAAGATATCCTGAGCTGCAATGTGCAGGATGCACCAGAGAGAAGAAGGAAAAGAGGCAGAAAGGGGATCCAGGTTGGGTCAACACTCCAGCTGAGAGAACGGAGATCTGAGCTGCCTGAGGAAAGGAGTCGGGATGGGTGGGAATGGGCAGAAGGACCAGGGCACTCTAACACAGCACAAACTTCACTTAGTTATTGATCAATATCAGAACTGCTTTTGTTGAGCCTTGCATAAATGCATGCATGGTGTGGGTGTGTTTATCTTGCACTCAAAGTTCCCCACCGTCCTGGAGGTAGTACTTAAGACTGCATCCTCACCTGGCAGGAACCCAGTCCATTTAGCTCTGCTAATGCAGCTCAACTCATGGAAAGGCACAACGTGCACAGGAGTATTTAAAAACACTTTTATGTGATGAGTACTTTAAGGCAGCTTAACACTTAGGCAATAGTCAATTAAAGTGGTTTGAATGAGCACTTTATTTTCAGGAGTCAGTGAAGTAATTATTAGATACTTTTGAGACAATAGCTACTCTAAGTGCTAAATAAAATGGTGAGTTTTACTTAAGCATATGTTTTTGGTACTCTAATTATGCTTTTTTTTTTTTTGTACTGAGGATTGAACTCAGGGGCACTTTACATCCCCAGCACCCCACTATTTATTTATTTATTTAGAGAGGATCTTGCTAAACTGCTGAGTCTTGAACTTTGATCCTCCTGCCTCAGCCTCCAGAGTTGCTGGGATTACAGGTGTGCACCACAACGCCCAGCTTTTAATTATACTTCTAATGCATCTTTCTTAAAGTTCCCTGATGTCCTTCTTAGTCATATTCATCTTACAAAAAATCCAATATGTGAAGTTATCAATGATCAAGATTATAAGAACAAAACACATCAATAATGTTTGCATCTTTCACTGGTTTTCACACCCATCCTGTGATAAACTGTAAAGATGTAAATGGGATAAACAAAAAGAAATTCAAGATTTAGGCTGCTGCAGTGGCGGGATGATCTGAAATAAGTTTATCTGTAAAAACAGGGAGGATGTCAAGATTTATAAGCAGCAATCAGTGACATCTCCATTTCACCAGTATCAACACTATCAAATCATATTACACTGTGCACAAATACTGGAGAAGAAATGACAGTCATTTGAGTTTATGGCAACAGCTTTCTTCAAGTGCCACATCTGACACAACAAACTAAAACAGTTCCAAATCTATTCTGAAATTAGCCATGGTCCAACAGAACACTCCATCGTTTTCTCAGTGATTGCAAGAGTGGTGTCATTAAAACCAATTAAAACATTTGTCAAGTTCGGGAAGAACTTGAAAAGTTTATTTTACTTTCAAAGCAGCCCTTAATCATGGTCTGGATGGAACACTAGCATAGAAGCTCACTCATGGTGAGATGACATGGGAGAGGAGGAATGCTGTGACTGAGGGCACAGGCAGATGGGCATGAGGTGGCTCAATCTGTAAGTGCACACTCTGCAACTACAAGCATTAGAACCAGCAGAATTTAGATTCTCCAACTGCAGCCCAGACGTGTGACCTTTGCACATGTTGTGCATGACTAAATAGGCAAGGCTAAGGGAAACCAAAGTTCACGTGTGGAGGCCATGCACTTTAGCCCCAATTATAATATGGACAATTGTTTAGAAGGAGTTAATGAAGATGATCAAAATGATCTCACAGGGCATGGTTCACGATCTCAGTTATAACAGGTTTGCAGAGAGAGACATAGGCCTCTGTGGACATCCTGACTCTTGAACTAGGCAAATATAGAGTTCAGGGGTTCATGTCCTTCTGCAGAATAAAAAGTAGGCTAAATTCAGGGGTGTGAGGTATTTATGGCTCTTTATCAGCCAAGAAAGGGACCAGATCAGAAAATGTCAGCAAGTACTTCTTTGATCTTTCTGATCCACATCACAGGATTAGCTTTGCCCTCAGATTGGTTTCCCTGGTGACTGCAGGATGGCTACCAGCAGCAAGAGGGACTTCAGAATGCCTCTCTCAGATCACCAAGAGAGATGACTTGTCCCCCAAACTCTGAACCAAAATCCTTGAACCAATCAAAACTTACAGCCAAAAATAAAATGTCATGATTGGCTTCAGCCAGTTACTAGAACAAATGGAACAGTTCATCTTTGGACCACTGAAGTTCTGCATAGTGTCAGTGTCTCCCAGTCAACATAGCTGCACTATAGACACCGGAGACACTACCATAATATCCACAAAAAACGCTTGATAACAACACAACCTCATTTACATGATTAACCCCTTCTAGAATTAATGGCTACTTACTTTGATGAGCAATTCCCAAGTATCATCAAACTATCACTAGACAACAGGATATGGACTGTTCACTACAATTTTAAGAGAAGTTGGTGAAATGAGAAGACTTTAGAACTTTTGCAGAAATAAGGCATTTTTCCTTAGGATGTTTTTAACTAGACATCAAAAATGACTATAGTTACCCATGAGAATTTCACTTTCCAATAGAGCTGTATTTGTTCAGCTATTTCCAATAAAAGCCTGAAACTAAAAACTGAATTTGTTACGGGATGTTTTGAGTGTCCACATACATTGATTAAAGACTTGCCCATATTCAACAAAAAAGGATACAAACCTTGAACTCATCCCACAAAATATTCTGTGCCTAAAGGAAATGCATGCTCAGGAAGTATTCACAACTTTCCAAGTGCAATAAAAAAGTCCCCATTATCTTAATTAATCTGATTTCCCACTGGACAAGTAGATGTTAGCAAACATGTGCAAGATGGGCAGGTTTCTATTTTATAAGTGTCTGAATCAATACCACCCAACAGAAATAAAATGCAAGGCATGCACGTATTTGAAATTTCCTAGTAGCCATGTGCAAGAAGGTTAAAAGAAACAGGTTAATTTTGACAACATTTTAACTTAACCCAATATATTTAAAATATTGTTATTTCAACATTGAATCTGTACAAAAGTTGTAATAATTTAAATTCTCTTCTTTTGTGCCTAAGCCTTTGAAATACCATGTACATCTTACCCTTAAAGAATGTGGAACTTCAGAACAGCCACATTTTATATCCTTAATAACCACGTGCAGCTGGTGGGTCCCATGTTGGATAGAAAACATCTAGAGGATCTAATATAGTTAAGTAATTAATTCATAGCTAATTAAGTAGTAAAATAAGATTCTCCTTGGATTCTTGATGAAAGTTAGCCTGTGGCTTAAACCCATGGCTTTATTTTGCAAAAGTAACTATTCAAGAAGCAACCACAACTACTGAGGAAGAATACCTTGATTTCAGAGATAAGCAGAAGGGGTGAGCCAAGCAAACTGACTGGGAAGGTTCCTTAAACTCTTAGAGATGGCTTCCCTATCCCTAAAACAGAAAACAAGTAATGCACTTTCTACCTATTCATCATTTATCTATCTATTATTATGGTACTGGGGATTGAACCCAGGGGTGCTCTACCACTGAGCTATATCCCCAATCCTTTTTATTCTTTCATTTTGAGATAGGGTCTTGCTTAGTCAACAAGGGTCTCACTATGTAGCTGAGGCTGGCCTTGAACTTGCACTCCTCCTGCCTCACTCAGCCTCTGGAGCTGCTGGGAGCACAGGCATGCACCACAGCACATGGCCTAAGAGATGCTTTTTCCACAGCGGCTGGCACACAGTAAATGAGCTTCCCTTCTTCGTTCATGCCACTCTTGAGTCATTTTGGTGCCGTTACTTCGTTCTGTGTCAGCAGAGCTCCTTCCTTTTCTGTCATCTTACCAGGATCCTGGAGGACTCTGTTTTCTCTGTGCTGTCTACTGAGGTCTCTGGCTCCTCAACATTCTTGACAGCAACTCAGCAAGAAATACACGTAACATCAAGAGGCCACGCACGCATACTAAAGCATGAGCTCCAGACGTCGGAGACGTTATTTGTTTTGTTCACTCCTATGGCCCAAATGCCCAGATGTGCTCAGTAGAGACAGTATTTATTCTACTAAGGTAGTAGTGGACTCTAATAAATTTTAATTCATCCTTGTTTAATTCTAGTTTATCTATTACATTAAAAAATACTGGTCTTGGGCTGGGGTTGTGGCTCAGTGGTAGAACGCTTGCCTAGCATGTGTGAGGCACTGAGTTTGATCCTCAGCACCACATAAGTAAGTGAGTAAGTCAATAAATAAATAAATGTATTGTGTCCATCTACAACTAAAATATCTATATGAAAATTAATTTTAAAAATGCTGGTCTTGACCCACTGAATTGACTTTTTTTTTTAATACCCGGTATTGGGTAGGGATCTTCACTTTGGAAAGCACTCTTAGGCACACTCCTACATGTGGATGGAGGTGACTAACTCCAAACACAAACTGACAAACAGACTTGCAGTCCTCCTCCACTCATCCCTTCCTCTCACATCCCACTCCCGCTCCACCAAAAATGCTCAGAGTTTGACCTTCAAAATTTGAACACCAACTCTGCTACCACCCTGGACTCTGCCACCACCACCCCTTGCCTGATTTTAGCATCAATGTCCATCTAGTACCTCACCTGGCTCACATGCCCTTCTATAATCAATCTGTAACATGGCAGTCAGTAATGTCCTGCCATAGGTCACATCCTCTTTAAATTTTATTTATTTGTTCTAAATAATTAAACGTGACAGCAGAATGCATTTCAATTCATTGTACACAAGTGGAGTACAATTTTTCATTTCTCTGGTTGTGCATGATGTAGAATCGCACAATGTGTGCAGTCATACATGACCTAAGGTAATGATATCCATCTCATTCCACCATCTTTCCTGCCCCTATGCTCCCTCTCCCCCCCTACCTCCAAATCAAAGTCCTTCCATTCTTCCCATGCCAACCCCCCCATTATGGATCAGCATCAACTTATCAGAGAGGACATTTGGCCTTTGGTTTCTTGGGATTGGCTCACTTCACTTAGCATGATATTCTCCAAATCCATCCATCTACCTGAAAATGCATAGCTCAAATCTTATCACCTCTCTGCTCAAACCACACTATAGCTCCTAGGAGAAGGCAGAGTCCAAGTTCAAAATACATTCATTGGTTTACCATCTTCCATATTTTTGCTATGTCCATTTCTACCTTTCCTTCTGGCTCTTCCACATCCCATCCTAGTCCAACCACGGCAGCCTTCTTGTCTTTGTGAAATGTTCAGTATGTCACATGCTGGAACCTTTGCACAAGTCTTGGAATTGGCCTGGTGTTCTTTCCTAGATATCCATAGGGTCAACTTCTTTGCCTGTCAATCTTTGTTCAAATGCTTTGTTCAGATGTCACCTTCTAATGAATGTGAGGTAGCTAGCTAGCCATAAATGGGCGAGCATGAAAGGACAATAAATGGTGACTGAAAGCCACAGGGAGCCTTTTCTGTCAGGCCAGCATCCAACGATGAGGGCCTGATGGGTCAAAACCTCCCCAGCCATAGTTACATCCCCTTGAGAAAAGCCTTTGTTTCAAGACCACATCACACCTGCCAGGTAGCCTGCACCCTCCCTTATCACTGAAACTGCCATAACCCCCAACCACCCTGGCAACTACATCAAGACCCTCACAAAGAAAGTTTGCTGAGGGCTATTCAAAGGGTAAATGACTGATTAAAGAGGCAAGAAATTGAAGCAAAATCAAGGGGACTCAATTTCCACTATACCATCCTCTCCTGGAGGAGGTCCATGCAGTTCCTATGCTTTTAGTCAAAAGTCAGAAGGTGGGCTGGAGCAGGACTCTGGAAACTTCCCTGGGACCCCCAGTAAAACTGGAGGGTGAGGAGAGGCACACTGTCCCTCTGCTCCCTCACCTCTCCGAGAGGACCCGCTCTTCCTTGAGAGTGTCCCCCTTTCCCTTTTCTTCTTATCCCTCCTAGTACACTCATGCCCATTATCGGGTGGGACACGTCTGAAATCTTTCTGGCCCCACTGCAAGAACCCAGGGTGAAGGGGGCCTTCGTGCTGCCTCAGATCTCCACAGGCCTGGGGTCTGTAGCAATAAAGCCCACCCTGATCACCTCATTTAAAACTGCAACCACCCCCCAAGGCTCCACATTCCCATCCTATTCTACTCCCCACTCCCAGAGCACTGTGGCCTTCTAGCTCAATGTCACTGTCAACCCCAATGTGACAGAACAAAAATCCCACAGGGACAAGGTACATTTTCTGTACTCAAAACAATGCCTGGCAGAGGCTTAATAATTATTTAAGAAAAAAAGGTTTAAGGTTTTATAAAGGAGAACTAGATAGTTTTATGTATGAAAAATTGTAAGTAGTGCATTACTTACAGAATTGGCAATCTCCACAATGATTATGGAGAAGAATTTGGCTCTTTGAACCAATTTTTATAACAGCAATGACCTACTCCGTGCTTAATACACTAAATGCTGGTCCTGAGTGTACAAAATGTAGCATTTTTGTTTGGTTTGGTCTGGTCTGGGTTTGGTACTGGGATTGAACTCAGGGTTGCTTAGCCACTGAGCCACATCCCTAGACCATTTTTATTTTCTATTTTGAGACAGGGGATCTGTAAGGTGCTTAGTAAAGCTAGCCTTTTTGAGCCAAAAAATAGTTAAATGCCATTACAAGACAAATTCATGGCCAGCAATTATTATTTGCCTCTTTATTACAGGGGAAACCTGAAAGACAAAACAACAAAAGAAATGGACAAACATACACAAAATAATGGACATGCAAAACCTTAAACCTGAGAAAACACAAGTTATCTAGCATTTGGTTGCACTGATTGAGTACATATCTTTTGCTAAGCACTGCTAACTTCATTCACACAATGTATCTGACTTGCTTTTGTTAATATCTAAGATTATAGGATATTGCCGAAACAATGAACAGATTTTTCTTTCAATGACATAAAACGGCCCAGTATTTGTTTATAAAATATCACACTCAGAAGCCAGATTTTATTCTAAATTTTATACTGATCCAGGAGGAGGACCAGCATTCCGTATATAAGGCACAGTATGCAATCAAAACTCTTTTTTAAAAAATTGGTCAATGCCGGGCGCGGTGGCGCACGCCTGTAATCCCAGCACTTTGGGAGGCTGAGGCAGGAGGATCGCGAGTTCAAAGCCAGCCTCAGCAATGGCGAGGCACTTAAACTCAGTGAGACCCTGTCGCTAATAAAATACAAAAAAGGGCTGGGGATGTGGCCCAGTGGTCGAGTGCCCCTGAGTTCAATCCCTGGTCCAAAAAAAAAAAAAAAAAAAAAATTGGTCAAAAGGGCCAAATTCTCCATAATATTATGACGAAGACTGCCATTTCCCTAAGTGACATACTGCATACTGTTGTACATAAACTAACCCAATTATCCCTTATAAACTCTTAAAGGATTTTTATCACCATATACAGAGATTCTTTAATGACATCTTTACATTTTAGCATCACAGACACCGATTTTTCTAACAATTTGCCCATAAATCTGTAAAGTATTTCTCAAAATTGATGAAACACTACAATTTGCACATGGCATAAAATTACAACAAAAAATCTTTAACATTAGAAAATCTGGTCTCATTCTCTTTCTCCACACTGTACGCCACTTTCACAGAATGTCTTCTTTTCAGCCTACTGGGAAATTTCAAGTTCGCTTCTATAAAGGTTGTACCATAAAGAATAATATTGCTGGGCTGGGGATCTAGCTCAGTTGGTAGAGTGCTTGCCTCACATGCACAAGGTCCTGGGTTCGGTCCCCAGCATCACACACACACACACACAAAAAAAGAATAATATTGGGGTAGTATATTGTCATTTTAGCCCTCTACTAAAACAGAAACAAATTCAAAACTTTGTAAACAAAGAAAATAATTCAAGAAATTAATATTTTTTTTTTTAGTTTGGGGTATCTGTATTATTATTTCTCCAAAGCTCAATTGGAGAGATAGAGTCAGTAAATAATTTCTCCTTTATTCCCTAATACGAGATTAGCAGCAAAGAATTTGTTTCAGGAATCCAATGGAGGCACCTCAGTGAAAACCTACAAGAACTATAAAAGCCTTTATTTTTAAAGTTAGAAGCTTGAACCTAAAGTCCATGATTGATTTTAACTCTTTGCCATATATTTTAATTTAAATATTAGAGGAAAGTGTGAATTTTGACAGAGCCCAGAATTCTACTGGAGTATTCCCATATGGAAATGCCATGTATTTACCTGAAAATTCCCTTTGGCTTCATTCCTCACCCATTTCCTCCTCTTAGAAAGGAAAAGGAAAACTGGCAAGCTGGGTTTTTTGTTGTTGTTGTTGTTGTTTATTTGTTTGTTTGTTTCCTTAAGCATCCAGAAAGAAATTGTGCTTCTATAGAAAATTGGTCTTAGAAGAAGAGTGCAGATTTTTTAAGGGATGAGAGTTACTTTCTTTAAGTTACTTTCAAATGGATGATCCAAGTGAAAAATAGAAGGAAAAATACAGACACATATACATACAGATAAAATAAGTACAATAAAAAGAGATGAGAGTTACATGAAAATGGTCCATAGGTGGGTATTAATTGTACTATTCCTTCAACTTTTTAGGAGCTTAAGAATTTTTACAATAAAAAGGAAGAAAAATAATAAGATTTAAAAACTCATTTTATATATGTTTTTAAATAACCATTCTCTTATCCACTCACTCCATATAACAGAATAAAATGAAGAAAAGCAAAAGAAATGCATAAAATGATTTATAGTAGTTGCTTTTACATGCTTTTCATATTCCTTGTACTTCCTTGGAAATTTCAAATTTTCCAAAAATTAAAGAAAAAACAATCTTCAGTATGTGCTATAAGAGAAACAGCACTATTTCTAAGATTTGAAATATAAATAGTAGCACACTTTAAAACTGAAATTCTCCCTTATACAGTGGAGCTTACATTTTATGTTTCTCTTGAAAATAAAAAAATAACAACCATAAATTAAAATTCTCAAATCTTAGTAGCCATATTCATATTTGACAGATCCCTGTTATCAACTATCATCAGTTTTGCTATGGGAATAAACCTGCTTGCTGAAATTAAGGAAAAGGGCAGTGATAACTCAATAATCAGAGAAAGGATTTTAAATTTTCTTTCTGGAGGAAAAAATATTTGTTTTTCTTTTCTTCACTTCGTGGAGTTTAACTTTAAGATTTAAAATTGTTTAGGCAGATAACGGGAGAATAATTGCAACCCCAACTCAGGAAAGAGAGCTTATTGTTACCTCCTAGGCAGCCAATGAATGGAAGCAGGAGCAGCTGTTTCCATGACAACATCATCTTTAATTGCCAAAAGCAAGAGTAACTCTTGTCCAGTCTCTGATGAATAGAAGGCTTTGTCTTCAGGTAAATCCTTTAATCTGTAAAATATATGTACAAAGAAGTTAGACTTTTAAAAACCAGCTCCTTCAAAAAAAGGGATTTTCTTCTTTGCTTTAAACCACATCATTCATCAGCACTCAAACTCCTCAGATAAAACAAATCTTTTTTGATACGCAGTAGAGGATGCTTGAAATGTAGATACTTAAAAAGTGATTTATGTAATTGATTGGCAGATGGAAACAGCTTCATAAAAAGAGAATTTTGCCAATACTAAAATATTAACTATTAATGTATTAAATATTAAAACTTTTGCTTGATAATAATTGCTACAAATAAAATATTAATCTGAAATTCAAATTTTTCCCATTTTCTCTAATGAACACATTTTAGTAAAACTAAAAGAATCCAATAAGCAGATATCTTGAAACAAGGCTTTTCATGAGTTTCTGAATCCCTAATAAGGCACACAAGTTATTAACAGCATTATCAATGTCCATCTTAAGACTATTTTTTTTCAGAGACAACCACAGAAAGTTCCCAATTACATATGCTGCATTAAATAGATAAAAATATGCTAATGGTAGAAATTATTCCATCTAAGACTTGCAAATGAAACCTTTTCTGTTTTGTTTTTCTTTCTTGAATTTTCATAAACTTGAATATCCTGGTTAAAAGGAAATAATCACATGAAAAGGCCTGTGTCATTTTCAGTGGCCCCTTGAAACCCGTTAGGATGCATGGTTAATGACCAAGTCAGCCAGATACACACACCCAAAACCAGACTGTCTGCTCTCCAGTGCTGAAACTCAGCTGGTTCCATGCAGGGCAATGAAGGACATTAAAATCTGCCACTTAAGCAAGCAAAGTGTACCACTCTCTGAGTCAGCAGCTATTACTGACTGGGCTATTTGGTTGTCACTGAGCCAAAAGGGAAAAAAAAAAAAAAAAAAAAAAAATCTCAGGTTCCTTCAAACAGTGTCTCTCCATAACTGGTTTCTTACATGTGGTGTTCCCAATCATATGTTAAGTGTGTTCCCAATAATATCAAGAGTAAAAATATTGTGACTTGTACTGTGTACTCAATGCATTAAATCAGTCATTCCCACCTTAGTGTTCTTTTTGTGCAGTGCAGTCTACTATATGTTCTTGAGAGGGAAACTAGAGAGGGTATTGCAGCCAAGATGCCAGGAATTAGGCACAATAAGCACTGGGTATGAGGGAACCTGGGCCAAGTCGAAATACAACAGAGAACTTCTCTTATTAGAACTGTAATTTATAAACTGACACCAAGATGAGATCTTTAACTGTCTCTCTCTACCCCCAGGACTACAAAATTACAGGTGTCTTGATTTGAGATGCCCTAACACAAATACTGCAAAAATGAATTCAAGCACAAGTTGTTTACTTAGGAAGTAAAGGATTCAACAACTTGGGAATGGAGAAGGGAAACAGAGAAAGGAAGACAGAAGAGAGATGAAGCCACCTTTCACTGTGGGTGACTGGAGTGTATTCCCACTATAGAAGTCCTGGAAGTCCAGCCCATGTAGAACACATGCCTCAGAGTTCACCAAGAGTATTCTTGGCAAGTGGCAAGGGAGCAGAGGTATTATACACCAACTCCCATTAGTCATTGCTTAGGGGATACACCTCAGAATTATTAGTTACCCAGCCCTCTAAAACCAAAAAAAAAAAAAAAAAAAAAAAAAAAAAAAAAGAAAAAAAAAAAAAGAAAAAAAAAAAAAAAAAAAAAAAAACCTATTATAGGGCAGCAAGTGTTTCCAGATGCTAGCAAAAGAGATGCCTATGCTCCGTGCTAGACCAGGTATGTGCAATGAAATGACAGAGGCAAAAAGAAATGAGAAGAGCAGCACACGTGAAAATGAGACTTTAAAAAGCCATCTTCAATAACATCAGATCCCTGTGACTGATGGCTAAAATTATTGAATAATTTAAGTATATAATCAGTCAATCACTCAAGTGTCTCCAGCGGGTGATTTTCTCTATGTGGATAAAGACTCTCAGATTCTCATTCTTTTTCTTCTGTTCAGTCAGTGATATATCTTGTGTCCATAATTATTTTCTAGTATAAATCTAAATGATAAGTAAAGTCATTCTAGATCAGATTGAAGTTACAACTGCCATCCATAATTCCCTTCCAGTCATGCATATGAGGTAACTGTGGTTCAGAAATCAGGACAACAAGGGATGGGGTTGTGGCTTGGTGGTAGAGCATTTGCCTACCATGTGTGAGCACTGGGTTTCATCCTCAGCATCACCATACAAAAATAAATCATATCAGGTCCATCTACAACTAAAAAAATATTAAAAAAAAAGAAATCAGGATGGATGACAGATAAAAAATAATCAAAGTTTCCTTTTAATTGCCAAATAAAACAAAGTCAACTAATCACAAAACCCTTGAGAAACATGAGATGCATTGATAAGACACATGGTATATTAAAGATCCATAAGAAATTAGGAAATGACAGAAACACATTAAATTCTGGGGACAATACATAAGACTCAACCACTGGAAAGGGTTGAGAAGAATGTGGACTGAACTGGCATTTCCTGCCTTGAAAAGGTTATAGCTATCCAGTTTATAAACTAAATCTAACCTGGAAAGAATTTAGTGACAGCAAAGTAACAGACATAAAAAAAAAAAAAAAAAAAAAAGGCAGTTGGGGATTTCAGGGGAAAAGGGACAATTCTATCAAAGAATCCTGGAGTTACAATTGCTCTTACATCATTATCTACATCATCTTCATCACCACCATGATCACTATCATTATTATCATCATCACCACAATCACCACAATCATCATCATCATCACCACCACCACCACCACCACCACCACCACCATCACCATCAACATCTTCAACCCGCCTCTCACCATCATCATTGTGATCAAGTAAATAAATGATGTTTTCCTATATATCATACAGAACATAAAATATGTGGTCAACATTCTCATAATGTAATAGAAAGTGAAATGGTATAAACTCTCAGAATAAGAAACAAATAATTAGACTGATAAATCTCTGAAGGTGGGACCCCAGTTCACTTAATGTTTCATACATCCTTCCTTGTTCATAGTAAGATTTCACGCCATGCCATTTTTATTCCAAGAAACATTGAATATAAGTCATCCAAGAAGATTTTAATCTGCATCCTGGACACACAGTGAATGAGAAGTTTTCACACTGGAACCAAAAGATAAGCTACCTCATAGGATCCACAGACCATTTAAAAATTACTTCAAGGAAGTATGTAAGAAAGCAAAAAGAAGGAACAGCTTGCAATAGTGTATCCAAGGTGAGAGACATGCCAGTTACATTTACAAAGTATACATATGTATTCAAGGAAGTTCTAAGTCACTTGAAAACACATTCATTCAATAAATTATTGAGCACCTCTTAGATGCTCGAATTGTAACTGTGGAGGGAGGTGGAGGTGCTGATGAGGCTGTCAGAGCACAGACGGATGACCCCCACCCTCTTGGAGCATGTATAAAAGCGGGGGTGACACTTTCTTCAAACATGAACAAAGTATTTGTAAAGTGTCCCTTTGAAGATCACAGGGCAGGGCAGAAGCTTCACATCAATTTTATGCTAGCCCCCAAATTCAGAAAAATCAGAAACTAGACAATCGTAGACAAATTATCTTATTTAAGAGAAGAAATATGTGAATGCTCATATATTCTAATGTTCATACACATGCAAATGCACACATTTATACTATATAAAGTTTCATGATAAAAACTCAGGAAGACTATGCTTTAAAATTGAGCTGCTTATTTTTAATCAATGTTAAAGTAGGGCATTAACTTTATAAATAATGAAGGTAATTAATATAATCACAACTTGACTTCTCAGCACTGCCAAGTAGTGTAATGAAGAAAAGGGACACATGTTAAAGCTCTTCTCACTTCTAAAGTCACCAAGCTAAAATAAATACAAAGAAAGCTACTGAAGCAAGACAAATACAAATCAAAATGTCATATGCTACAATAAGAATATTCTACTATTCACAGGAATGTTTTAAACCAAAGAAAAAATAGATACACCCTTTAAAATGTTCCCTGCTAATAGACATTTGCGTTTGAGGGCTAAAGCGTAATATATTCACAACACGTTTTTCATGGAGGTCTTTAAATAGCCCCCAAATTTAGTACATATTGACAACTATAATTCTTAATGTCAGCTGAGCTAAAAAATGCTAGACCTTGGATTCAAAACAACACTGCTCTAAATAGTTTTCCTGGTTGCTTTAAAAAAAGGAAGAGACCATTTGTGGCTTTTGTCATATACTTTACAAAATTGCTACTAAGCCCCTGCATCATGAAATATTGATGCATATTTATTATTTTAAACGCACAGAGACAGCTTTGAATGTAGTCTTGGCAAATGTTCAGAGTCAAGCTCTTTATGTGGACAAAGTTTAGGTGTGAGAATAAGCTGTCTTCATTTCCATCAGAGAAACAAATACCTAACAAATATTTTTGTTTCCAGAAACAATTTTGTCTAGAAGGATCACTTAGCAATTCAGCATCTTTCATATCCACAAAAAGTGACCTCTGACTTCTATGTTTTAGATACAAATTCTATTTCTGAATATATATAATTTCTAGCTCTCATCAAAAATACAAGCTGATGCTTCTCTGATAGTACAATGATCAAATATCAGCAGATCAAGGTTTGCTTTCTATGGTGTTACTGGGCGAGGCTCCTAGCACTTACTGATTCACTGCCATGGTATGCAGCCGTAATGTCATGATTTTCAGCTAATGACTTTCCTGGCTTGATGGGACTAAATACCCTGCCAGATTGGAAAGCAGGCAGCCCACACCCACTCTGTTTTCATTCACAGTCATAATCACGCACCCATCCCTTCACAATCTGCACATCTTCCAGAAATGGAATTCATCCTCTCTGCATACTAACTCTGCCTCTTTCCTGCTGCAACCAGCCTGGCAGAGGATGAAGTTTGCATAAACTCTGGGCTCCAAGGGCAAGAGTCTGGACAACTTCACTCGTCTTCCCCAGGTGTCCCCCAGGGAAGGAGAAGGGAGAACATGACCCGTGCAGTTTGATGTGCTGAGTTTATAGTAGCACAGTGGCACAGAGGCCAGTGCCAGCTAGAAGTCATCTCATGCTCCTGTGCACAGCTACAGCCCTGTGGCTTCCCTCCAGTGACGCTTCGTCGATTTTGACCACTTCCATTACAGTTATTTAGACCATAGTGGCTTCTCTCACCAACCAGACTACAATCTGCAAGAAACGGTGATTCATAACCTTTGTGGGTTAAGATCTCTGCTAGCATCAGCCCAATCTGGGGACCCGCCTACCTCTCTAGACCCAACACAACTAGAGAGACATGGGCTAACTTTGTGTACATGATTTGATTTATTGCACTGAAAAATAACTTATTTTACATAGACATAATAGGTTTATATATGGGCATGTGTTTTAGTCAGCTGTTTTTGCTGCTTGACCAAAAGACATGACAAGAACAATTTTAGAACAGGAAGAGTTTATTTGGAGTTGTTTCAGAGGTCTCATTCCACAGACAGCTGGCTTCATTGCTCTCGGCTTGAGGTGAGGCAGAACATCATGGCAGAACAGGGTGACAGAGGAAAGCAACTCAGGAACAGGAAACAGAAGGTGGATGGGGGAGAGAGGGAGGGTACTCTCTTCAACAGGGACAAATTATATACCCAAGGACAGGCCCTCATTGACGCAGTTCCTCCAGCCACACCCCACCTGCCTACAGTTACCACCCAGTAACAGTGAATTAATGCAATGATTAGGTTTAAACTCTCATAACCCAATGATTTCCCCTCTAAATGTTTTTGCATTGTCTCACACATGAGCTTTTGGGGGACGCCACATATCTAAACCATAAGAGCATGTATACATGTATGTGTATGTGTGCTTGACCGTGTGCATATTCACAAATTTATTTCTTATTTTTTCCATGCAGAAATTAACAGAAACTGTATGAAAGATGAAATAAAGCTAAATTATGCAAAATTTTAAAGAGCAAATTCTGTTCAAAAACAAGTGTTCTGAAAAGGCTACTATTGAAAACAACTTGACAAAGAGGCTGAAATGTGAATTTGGTTTTCATCTGGCGAAGCTCGTCATTTCTGACATCCTGTGAGTTTCTGCCGTTGGTCTCTTAGCCACCATTGCACGCAAGCAGGAGCAATGACAAGCAGAGGCCTCACTGTGGGTACATGATCGGAGGCAGGTCAGCTACACAAAATATGGCAAGAATATGCGGGGACACCTTGTGTGCATTTCAGGGCCTCTTTGACATACAAGATCTTCTCTGACAAGACCAGTGCCACTGACACAAGAAATTACAAACCTGTGTTTCAACTGGTTCCACCAGTTTCACTCAGGTGCAAGCCGAAGGGAGAAGACACAGGCACCAAATCATGCCAACCCAACACCTGCTTCAAAATTGAAGACAGAATGTCAACACTTCTTGAGCACCTTGATAGAAGCTTTGCTTCAGTTTCCTTGCTCTGACTCCAATAAACTCGGCCATTCCCCAGGCACACTGCTTGACAAAGAGCTCTCCGCTCCTACTTGACATGCAGCAATGGCCATCCAAGCATGTGTCAGGACACAACTTATTTTAGAGCTGGCCCACGTTTCAATGAGCAGAGAGGATTCTCAAACGGAATCTTGACCCCTGAGAAAGAAGGGCACTGATGTTCCACCAAGATAGCCAAACCTCAGATGCCCTTTTGGATTTTTTTTTTTTAAGTCCCATTTCCTTTGGAAAGAAACTTGAGGCAAATAAAGGGCCTAGACTTTTGGTCTTGCCACATTTGATGATGAAAGGAAAATGATTGAGCCAATTCCATAATGCATGCTCCTCCTTGACAATTTTCCAAATCAAACAGCGAACAGATTGAACCAACACTAACTTTCATCATTACAAATGTTGCCTGAAATTTTTCTTCTGTCTTATCCAATGAGGAATTATTCTAGACCTTATGACATGGTAATGAGGAAGAAGATCCCTATCCCAAATCTGCATAACACCACTCCTTGCTAACATATGCTTATTTAAAATTTAAAAATAGCTTAATAAAATACTATGATATAAATGCTTTTCTACAGAGACAATTTTGGCAATGCCTGGAAGACACTGAAATGATAGCATAATAATTGCTCATTTTTACGGGGTGCTTCCATGCAAGACGCTATTCCACGTGATTTCCATGTCCCAACCCACTCAACCCACACAGAACATGATTTGCACTTGATGGCCACCTTCACTTTTCACATAAAGAAACAGACACAGAAGGGCTAACAGAATTTTTTCTACACATAATAAAAATGAAATAGAAAGCTCAAGCAGTGGAATCATACATGATATTGTTTATATTTAAAATACCTAACTTCATGTAACTGGCCATTGGAACTACTCACAAAAATGGTAACTATACACTTACTTTCAGTAAGTTCTGCCTAGGAAGGGCCTGGATGTTTATGTCAATGACTCTGCTACTTGATTTTAAATCCAGGCACCACTGTAATGCCCCATCCCTGTGCTACATGTGAATTTACACGTTTATAACAACTCTATTTAGGATGAACTCAAATTTCTCAAATACCTACTAAGCCACAAATGTAAGATGTATTGCAGCACGTACAAAATGTGATAACTTTTGTTTGGAGATTAAAAAAATACACATATACATTTATAAATGCACAGAAGAGCTGTTAGTATAAGAGAACAATTGATCAAATTGTCCCTAGGACAACTGTGCACTTAGGAATAGGGAACAGAAATAAAAACAATACTCCTCAGTACATATATTTTATAAATTTTATTTTTAAATGTGCATATTTGAATGGTTCAGAACATAAACAAACTTGAAATATATCAATGATACAAAAATAATCTATATTCCAGGTTAAATTTTTTTTCAATCACTATGCTAATCAACCTGAAGCACTGAAATTTTTTTTACTGTTATTTATTATCTATCTTAGTAATTTTTATCAATGCATTATAGTTACACATAATATTGAGATTCATTTTGACAAAATTATGCAGGCTTTGAATATAATTTGCTCTAATTCAGTCCCCATTACTTCCCTTCCTCTACTGATCTTTCTTCTATTTATTTATAGTATTTTTTAAAATTAGTGTATTAAAGTATACATAAAGGTAAAATTAACTGGGGCATATTTATGTATGTACATAGGATGGTTTTGGTCAGTTTCATGCTACTGTTCTCCTCTCTTCTTGCCCTTCTTTCCTTCCCCTCAATCTCCTTCCTCTCTTCCATAGCTCTCTCATAGAACCAGCCCAGGTGTCCGTCAACAGATGAATGGATTGAGAAAATGTGAGATATAGATATAAACACATACATACACACACACTACACACACATATATATGCAATAGAGTCTTACTCAGTCATAAAGAAAAATGACTGTTATGGTTTGGACGTGAGGTGGCCCCCAAAAGCATGCCTCATAGGTTTAACTTTTCAATTGCCTTGTATTTGGATGTCATAACATAGTCATTAGAATTAAAATATTTTGTTCAGCTATAAAAAAGAATTTACTCACCTTTTGAATGGTTTACCAGTCTCATTTTAACACTTCTCTGAAACTCTTGCGAGGTTACACCCAGGGATGATCTTCTAGTCTTTCTGCACAAGCATTTGTAAAAGCACCTAGGGACAATGGCTTTCACCAATTGCTTTTTTTACATTTCCAGAGATAATCTGTGCATTTTTAAATCTGTATCCTTTTGTGTTTTTTGTTGTGGTGATTGTTTATTTGTCTCCAAACAAAAGGCACCACATTCTGCACATGCCATAGAGCACCTTACCTTTGTGGCTTAGCTGGTGTTTGAGAAATTTTTATTTAATCTCAAATAGAGTCGCTATATACTTTTAAATTCATGCCTAACATAGGGGCAGTGCACTATAATTATGCATATGCTTAAAATCAAGCAGCCAAGTCATTTACATAATGTGAAATTAGTGTTCAGGGTGGTAGAAAATACAAAATGAAACATTTTTTAAAAGAAAAAAAAAAAACGCATTTCATTTCTAATATGATCATAAGTCAAAAATTGGTAAACAATCCTGTTGGAATTGTCAAGGAGAAAAATGTGAAGGGGCTGAAAAGTGCTCAAGAGGACTTTTCAGCAGAAAAAAAGCAGCTGCCACAGGGGCTCTCAATGCGTACTAAGGCAGGCCGCTCTGCTCTGTCCCTGCTAACTGTGGGGTGGGCGAGGAAACCCAGGTTCGCTGAGGGTCTACAGCAGCCCAGGTGTAGACACAGAGTCAGAATGTTTTCAAATAAATCTTTGCCCTGGGGGCATTTAAACTCTGAAAAATTACACTGAACCTTAAACATAAATGTACTTCATTTTAATGAATGTTTCTGGGCTGGAGGACAGCAGTGGGTAGCAGAATGACTGAGGCACAGTTTCCCCGCATCACCTAAACACTATGGGCATTTTGTTCAACAGGGAGATGCCAGACCAGGAGGGAGATGCAGCTGGAGAAGAGAGATGCCAAGTCCTCGAGGGAGATAACAGCCAAGTCATCTGTGTGGCTATGTCAGCTTTGCCCCCTCACCCCCACTGTGACCAAAATACCTAATAAGAACAAGTTAGACAAGTAAAGTTTTAGACTTCTTGGTCCATGGGTACCCAATTTCATTGCTCTGGGATTGTGGTGAGGTAGAACATCATGGAGGAAGGGTGTGACAGGATAGCGGCTCTGTTCATGTCAGCCAGGAAGCAGTGAGAGCAAGTATGGGAAGAAAAAAGGACAAAAATAATAGCCAAGTGCCCATCTCCAGTGACCTTCTACCTCCAGCCACTCCCCACTTGCCTATAGTGACCAATCAGTAATTCATTCAATTATTAATCCATCAAACAGATTAATCCACTTATAAGTTTATCATTTTCATAATCTAATTACTTCAACTCTAAACACGGCTACATTAGATATCATGTTTCTAACACATTAGCTTTTCAGGGGATATTCATATCCAAATCCTAATGGCAGCTGTTGAGGCCTGCTTACATCAGAGGAGTGGGGAGGCTGAACAAAAGGTGTGAGGAAAGGACACCTCTGGAGGGAACTCCTCCTCAAGGGGAGGAAGGTGCTCCCTCTAATGGGATGACTCTTAAAGGAGCCCACAGGAAGTTGCATTTGGGGGATGCATTGATCTCAGAGCACACTACCAATAAGAGCCAGAAGAAGCAGAATGGAGGACTGAAATTTGTGGAGGAAAGGGATCCTCAGAGATGTTATGGGCTCAGAACACATGACGTCTCCTGGGCATCAGATGCACACAGGGGACCAGCTGTGGAGTGTGCCTGTCACACATCCTGGGCAGCAGAACCACCTAGCAGGGAAAGCAGACCTGACTAAGAGAGGCCGGGTCTCTCTGGACTTCTGGGGGCTAAGACATGAGGAAGCAACTTAAGGGGGGCAGTGTTTCACCACATTAAGGGGACTAAGGGAGAAATGGTCCCCATGTTTGGAGACATCAAAAGAACCCCTTGAAGATCTACTGGAAGAAAATGTCACTTCTGTACTAATGGCAAATCCCAAGGCGAAGCCATGATGCTAAGTCCCTGTGAGAGGATCACTCAAGTAACGCTTGCTGGTCTCTCTTCTCTTCCCTAATAAAACACAATGGGAAAGAGAAATCAGGTGATCAGGAGGCAGTGGTGTGATGCACCAGGTGAGAAAAGAAGACAGACACTCTTCAGCTCACCGTAGCGCTCCCTTCTGTGACAGCTGAGCACCAGGAGGAAAGTTAACTCTACCCTTAAAAATCAAGCCCTACGTCCTAAAAGTGCATGGGGCAGGACATTTTATTTTATTATTTTTTTTTATTAAAATCACATCCATTACCTAAACATTATCAAATGTAGATTGGGTAAAGCTTCCCAAGGTTTCAAAGGTTTCAACCAGGGCCAGGAGAAGAACTTCCAAGACAGAATGAACAGAGGGCAGTGACCAACCCCAAAGCTGCCTTTGGGTTCCATGTCCTGAGTGGAGCTTCTTCAATGAATAATGACAGGCAACCGATGAAACATGCAGAGATGGCACAGGGACGAACTGGAATGGGTGGCATGTGAAGTGACGCTTGAAGGAAAGGAATAGCTCCCCGAGGAGATAGGAAGCACAGCGTACAGCACACGCAGCAGCAAATCTAGCATCGACAGTGATTCACGAGAGTGGAAAGGTGGTTAATGGAAGCCCAGACAGCATGGGCTGAGACAGAAGACGGAAACCCGGGGTTTGAGTTGTGAGCAGAAGACGACAGAAAAGGGGCTTCCGAAAGGTGCAGTGCCTCTCCTGTGTGGACCACGCCATGAGAGCTGAGGGTGCAGAGTGCTGTGCTCTGCAGGCGAGTGCGGGAGAGCACGGAAACCAACAGGATGCTTGGGCAAGAGCCCTGAACCTGAGGATGGCCCACGACTCTGCCAAGTTGCCAGCATTCACTGAATTGGACCCATGTATAAATGAGTTTTATGGTAGATCAACTTTAACCCAATAAAACTGTGTTTATAAGGTCTTAAAAACAGAGAAAGAAGAAAGAGAGAGAATAGAATGGGAAGTTAGAGAAAGAATATTAAGGTCTGTGAAACAAATGCCATGGGTGACATTACTGAGATCCTGGGTGTCCTTAGAAAATGTGGGACACTCTGTGGAAGGCAGCTGTGTGAGCAAAGGGTGAGGATGTGAAGACAGGGAGACTCAGCCGTCCTTTCAAGAAGTTGAAATGGGAGAGAAGGGATAGTGGTTCAGAGATGGTGGTAGTGTTAATAGAGAGCCACTGGAAGATATCTTAAAGATAGAAAATCCCTGTGCATATTTCCAAAAGTGGGGGGATGGATCAAAAGAAAGCAAGGAGGAGGTCTTCATTTCTAGAAAGGATTCGTCTTCCTGGAGTTGACTGGCATGGTGATGACTCTGCCTCAGTTAAAATCACATTCCCTGAATCTCCAGTATGCAGAAAGGAAAGACGGGCGACTCTCCACCACTCCAGCCAACAGAGACGCAATCCTGGGTCACAGAACGTTTTCAGTTTGACCTCGTTCTGAAACACTGTCAGTTTGACCTCTTTCTAGAGCACAGTCAAGGTGGCTTTTGTCTGGAATACTATCAGGCGGGTCTCCAGCTCCCTGTCAGTGTCCCTAAAGAAGTCATAGAAACACTATTAACAGGCCTGAGTCCAGGCACCCAGCAGCTCCTGTATCCGGGAGCTGTATTTTTTATATTCATTGTGAAATTACTTTAGAATCCATCCATGGCATGATTTCATAGAGTGCCCCCTTTTTAAGAAAAACTCTAAAAACCAATTGCAGAACCTTGCCACTTGCCCTCTACAGCCTAAAACTACTCAGGGTGCGCTCCCAGCCTTAATGTACCAAGCAAACATTCTCAAAGCACTCAAGACACACTGGGCAACACTTAAGCCAAATATGAGAGGAATGTGTCCTTTACATAATCCCTTAAACCCCCAGGTATCCACAGCACAATTTGGGTACAATGGGTTCTAGGTGGAAAATAATCAGAACACTAAGTACTAAATGAGTGCTAGGCTAGTCTGAGTGGTTTGCAAATATGAACACAGGTTAGGCCAGGACCCTCACCATCTTATGTTACATTTTTATTACTGTTTAGGTAAAATTTGTATATGTTACAATGGAGAAATCTTGGCTATATGATTTTCTAACATGGAATTGTGAGCATTATTTTTATTATAAAAGAAATCTCTCTCCATTGTAGGATGAAAAACATGAATACAGAAACAAACATTCTAAGACAAACTCCTCCTTCAGACTACAGCCTCGTTTAACGATTCTCTCTCCTCTTGCCCCTCACACATTCCACCACAAGGATTTTTCCTGGTATCCAGCTTCTAAGTCAGGGGTTTTCAAACTACAGCTCATGTCTCATAAGGGGGGGGGGGGGGCGGCTAGAAGTGGTCTTTGCTTGTTTGACTTTGGGACAATGAAATAAAAGAGAATAGAAACTATCAGACTGTATTGAACTAATATTAAAATATTAACTTCCTATGAACAGCACTTGCCAATACTTTAAACTGCACAAAAGGCAGAATGAGCTATGGTTAAACACGGTGTGTGTGTATGTGTGTGTGTGTGTGTGTGTGTGTGTGTGTGTGATTGGACAAGTTACTTAAACCTCTGCACCACACATTACACTGTGAAATGGGAGTGGTTAATGTGCATATAACCAGTTTATAATAAAACTATGATTATACATTGAGAAAGCTCTTTGGCACTCCAGTTGTGATAGTTATTGCTTTGATTTCTAAGAAATTAAATGTAATTGGCACCTTGTCTGGAGATGAATCAAAGCCTTAAAGTAAGAACTCAAACACAGGTCTCTAACTCATTTTAAAGTGACATGAACTGTTCAAGAGCTGCTTATATCTTTTTCTAAAAACACTTGTTCAGCTTAACTGTGTTTTTTAAAGTTGCTTTATAACAGTGAATGGAGTGATTTTGACACCTTTTGGAAATGCTAATCATGGCTATGAATAGTTATTTGCTTAGAATTCACACCTATTAAGGGCTGAATCTAGGTGTATACAACATTCGCTCTATCAACACAGAAGTGTAAATCTAAATTGGGGCAAACTGTGATAGCAGCTTGCACTGATAACCAGAGTATCAATTTCAGCTGAAGGGAGAGAGAGAAGGAGTCTGAACTCACTCCTCACGCAGCCATGGGCCGCCATTTGCTTGCATGCAAATAAGTAATGGTTCAGTTAATGCCCACAAAGCACAGTGGGAAAGACAGCGGGAGAAGACAAACTGTCTGCCTGTATGGAGTATTGCAGGACAGACATGAGTCCAACACGCCAGGGAGGAAACCTCAAGGAGTGGGAAAAGGCCCAGATCAGAGGTGCGCCCACACCTCAGCCTCAGTCTACACCTTGCTGCAAGAGCCCAGGGCTGTCAGCATGATTTTCAGAAGACCCTGCATATCCAGAGGTTTCTATGAGTTCTCTCCATTTTTAAATTCTGGCAAGCAACTACTACAAGCCAAAACTACTTGTGTTAACCAAAGAAAAATACGTCTGCAACTCAGACACAGCCCACAATGAAACCTCCAACCCAAAGGCATTTTCCCACCTAAAATTATGAACAGCATAATTAATCATTCCATCGCAGCTGGAGAAATAGGCAACAATGTGTCTTAGGAATGCAATCTCTTCCTTTTACCATTTGGTTTTATGTTTTCTTTTTGAGGGAAAGATGGCAGTGGAAGTGAATAGGTGTCCACCACTTTCCAGAGAAGGAAATCTCTGCTATTTAGAAAATTCCATTTTATTACATTTTATTCAAAGAAATGGTTCTCTATCAACTGTGTGTTTGTATGCATGAATCAAAACTCTTAAAAATTTCAGAGAGTCCCCAAGACTGTGCCCAATTGGTCAATGTGTCTATGGCCTGCCTCAAACCTCTTGACCCTAGTGTGCCAGACACATATTAACATTTCTGTGTGTGCCAAGTATAAAATATTAAGAAAACGTGTGACTACTGGCAAGAAAATCCAAAGACCTTAAGACAGACTTGGAGGCGGAATTACACATTCAGCTCAGGTGACCGTAATCAATGCAGTTCCATGTCCCCACATCCTAAGACTGATGTGGAGAATGCAACTGAATTTATGCAAAAGCCACATGCAGATTTGGAGGTAAAGCTTCAACTCTGAATACCGATGCTGTCTCTTGAGCATCAGAACTCTGCATGGACCTACATGCTGAGGATGGACGTGTCTCCGGCATGGGCTTTGGGAGGTCCAGTGGGTTCAGAACAGGGACTCTCCTTGCTTCCTGCTTCTCTGGACCCTCAGATAAAGCAGCACTATGTGGACATCTCAACCCACATTTTGTTTTGGAGAACCAGAACAAGTCCCTTCCCCTGAGCCTTCACATCTCAGAATAACACACACGCCACTGGAAGTTTTTACAAATACATATTCCAGTTTTCCCAAAGTGCTCAGAATGTGAGGATGTTAAAAAACCAGGCAGGCTCTTTAAAGAAAAGCCTTTGCTGTCCCTGCCAGGTATACTCCCCAGGAAAAAAGGGCAGGTGCGGTTTTATTGTTTCATTGTTTGTGTGTGTGTGTGTGTGTGTGTGTGTGTGTGTGTGTGTGTAGTATGTATTGTTCTAGGCAATAGTTGCAAACCTGTCATCTTACTTTCCTCATAAGTTGGAGACTTAAAAAACAAAAACAAACAAACAACAACAACAAAAAAATAAACCCCACAGGGCTGACCTAGGAAGACCTGCCTGTAGACAAAATATGGCTTCTAAGCCATGAACCTGAGGCCTCTGAGTAAAGCCTCTTGCAGGGGAAACAAGAATAACAACAAAAGCCTTATTGAGAGACTCTTAAAGAGAGTTCTGCTGTGCTCACTTCCCACTGGATGCCCCAAATCCAATCACAGGGCCCAGCCCTGAGCACACACTCACTACAATATGTGCTGCATTAATGAACATCAGATTCCAGCCAGGAGCTGCCACACTTGGCTCCATATGGGACCATCCGGGGAGTTCTGCAAAACTACTGATCCCTTGGTCCACTGAATCATAATTTCTAGGCACCAGGCCCAGAATTTGTTTAAAAAAAAAAAAATTTCCAAAGTTATTCTGCTGCAGGATTATCAACACATTCAGGAATGATGGGCTCAGACATAATGAGCTCCCCAGTCCAGTCCCAGCTGTCAGTGACAAGACTGAAAGGGAGCTTCACCTCTGCGGAGGGGACCATTATTAACTTGGGTTTCTTTTCCCAGACTCTTCCCCTTTTGCTACTTCCATGACTCCTCACCTCAGGGATAATTGAGACAAGAGGGAAAGAAAGTTCAAGTTGTTTCCCCAAATGAGCTGCTGCCAGAAGCACACACCTTCCCCAAAAAAGGCAATGAAAACACTGAAAAGAGACAACAGAAACTTCAGTGGAAAACACATTAACAAAGAAGAAGAATGTCCTTCAAGAATAAAAAGGTATTTCCCAGGGATGGAGATCCACAGGGGAGTGCAAAATCCGAAGAGAAAATTGGTTACTTGGAGCTTGGAAGCAAACAGGCTTACAAGAAATCCCAAGACCCAGAAGCAGGGAAGGAAATTGTAGGGGAAGAGACAAATATGGAGACAACCTGGGCAGATGAATGACCCATGGCCCATCCTTCTAAGTTCCATTCATGATTGCTCACTTCACAGTCCATTAACCCTGCCAAGACTCTGGGGAATGGGACTGGATACCTGGGCAAACAGAATGAGAATCTACCACATGAGGAAAAAGATCTACCTTGAGTTGTAAAAATACAGGGAGCCCTCTGACCTGGTGAGCTGTGACTGCAACACCTAATCCCCTTCCACACTGAGACTTTTTATATCAACTAGTGGGAGGAGGGGGTGAGCCTTAGTTGGAAGCCTTTTGTGCAGATTAATTAGTCACTGTGGAGCACTTTGGTGAGTGCAAAAGATTGCTTCTTATTGTGGTTACATAATCTACTGATTTTGCAGTTTGAAGGCAGAGTGATTTAAGGTTTGATCACAAATTTGGAAAGCCAGGAATGCTGAACATCCACTAAAATTCTCTCCTTACGTATTCCTCCTGAGCCCAATTATTTGCAGGGTCAGGGCTCTATTATTTTACTTAGCAAAATGGGTGCTTTGAGACATATTTTCCAGGAACAACAAAAAGATGGGTTCTGGTTCATGTAAGTCTTCCTGTCCATTTTGGAGATGCTCTGTTTTATTGGAGCATGGGTATTCGAACAGAGGTTTATTATCACTGGGGCATTGTGAAGGCCAACTATGTGATGATATAAAGGACATACAGAATGTGTGGACATTTGGGTGGTTTTCTTCCCTCAGGCAGGAGTGGAGGTAAGAAATCAAACACAAAGCTGCTGTTTCTAGAGGGACTAAGAACTGAAGGCCAGGAAACTGCTAAAGATTTGCAGCCAGAACCCAACCCCTGTCTTCACCACATTCTAGGATGATATTTAGCCCTGGGTGTATGTGGCCTGGCTGCACTGACGATGCACAGCTGTGGCCCCTCCTGAATATCACCCACGGTACATCAAAATTAGTTTAGTTGATTTTCGAGCCTTATACAGTAGAATATAAAAGGTCTTTCCTAATATTTTAAAAAAAGAAAGTCTCACATTAATTTCAATAGGTGCTAAGATGTCTTTCTCTGCTCACCCTCTCCCATAGATGGGGCTGACTCAGAATGGATGGAAACCATGAGATGAAACCATCTAATGTGAAATTTGGTGATTTGCTTTAATAAAATTATTGAGGACTGAATACTAATGCCAAAGGCACGTGCTGATAGTCATTCCTGCCATTTGCTGATGATCTTGTGCCTAGCACTGAGCTCATTTAATCCTCCCAAAGCCATATGAAGGTAATATGACTATTCCCATTCATAGAGAAGGAATCTGAGGCTTCAAGTATTCTGCCCATCAACACCCAGCTAACAACAAGTGGATGGGACTTCTATCCAGTGACTCTTAAAACAGCAGCAGCTACATCCCCAACTTCAGGAGCACCCATATGCCCCCTCACAAGATTAAAGCAACAGCTCCCCCAGGGATGAGAAGAAAAGTAAGTACTTAGTACAACATCAGACCCAGGTAGGTGCACCACAGAATTCTGGTGCTGCCATTTTGCTTAGTGTCACTTGTCACTTCTTCCTGCTTTTACATTTGAGCTCCCTGAAATGCACTGCACTCCTTTAAGACTCTCAGGAGGGGATGGAGAAAGTGAGGAAAGAACCAAGATTGGAAGTAAAATGAAAAGAACGTACAGCTACTATGAAAAACTAACTTAATGCCATAAAACCATACAGGAATTATGTCCCATTTCCACCCTGTGTTTGTGCACAGAGTGGCTCCATTCACAATGAAGAGCTGAGGATGACCTGGCAGAGAGTTTTCCAGAAGCACACACATAAAATCCAGACCTGCATGACCTGTCAGGCAGCACATTCTCTTATGGAAGTTTGGCTTCTACAAGGTTACTACTCCAGGGAACAATGTTTCTAAGAACCAGGAAAATGCATAGTTAGCGAAATACCACCTTCTTCCAAGGCTGGCAGCCGTCCATGTTGGAGGAAGTACACACCTGGAATAGAAAGCCAGACCCTTCAGCATGCAATTCCTCTCAGATTTCTATTTCTGTGTATATATTTTCCCAAAATTTCCTTCACGGATTCCCCAGCATCTGTCTGTCAATAAATATAGCAGAAGAATGCAGAGAAGTGAGAATACACAATAAGGAACACTTCTAGATTTTCAAATTCAGTGGATTTCCCTTGCATGGTGCCTAAGATTAATACTTCCACCCTTAACACATGTGTGGCTATGCACACTGACTAGCTCATGAATGCTGTGCTGGTCTGACTCAGGCACTCAGAACACATTTTCTGTGTTGTTATTCTCTTTACATATATACTGCTTTTCCAAGCATTTGATGGACCCTTTAGCAATGTTGCTAAAGTATGCTGAGTATTTTCCACATGCCAGGCTTTCCTGAATGCACTTTGTATGAATTTCATCAATTAATCGTCACACAAGTTGGCAGTGCCAACTCTCAGGTGACGAATGCCAATTTGAAAGATAGAGCAATTTGTACGTGGCTAATTATGTGACACATTGGCAGAAGATCCCAATGATCCATCTCCCTCCTTCTCCACACTGACTCCTACTGGTCAAAGACTGATTCTCTGTATCCAAACTCCATAATGCATCCATAAGTCAAAGTATGCAGAGAATAAATGAGGAAGTCAAGTGGTTCCATTTAGTCTAACAATGAAGCAACCATTCATTTTATTTTATATGCACAGATCCACCATGGTAGTATATTTCATGTATGTTTGCAATTATGATAGGCAGACTCTTTTTTCCTTTGAAATATTTTAAGCTTTTGGTTTTAATTTAATAAGTAATATGAAACCACTGCACAAAAGATGGAAAACCACAAAGAATACCCAACATTATGGAAAATCTCACCATCTAAGTAAAACTACTGGCAGAAATCAAAAAGTTAGAGAATGCCAGGTGTTGGTAATGAATCAGAAAGTGCTGTCATATCCTGATTGCAGGAGCCCATGTCCATCTGACTACCTGGGACAGCAATGTGCTATCAGTGCATGACATGGAGGGTAAAGCAGTGGCTCTCCTGGAATCACACACTAGAGAGTCTGGATCATGGACACCATCCCACATGCACAGAAATGATCATGGCAGCATCAAAGGTCAGAGCAAAAACATAAAACAAATTGATGCCCTTCAACATAGGAGTGGATACAAGAGTGTGGTGGACCCAAGGGGTGGACTACAGCAGAGCAGGGAGAATTAATGACATGCACTTTACACATCCACATAATAAAACCTCAAAAATACAGTAAACTGCAAATGTGCACTGCAGAACAGAAATCCACCCCCAATAAAAATCTTAACAGGTATACAGAGTCACATGAATGCATAGTAAAATACAAGCAAAAATAAAATGATTAAGTAAAATTGAAGCAGTGGTACTTGTGGGATAAGGTGATAGGAACAGGGAAGAACATTCTGGAATATAAACCCATTGCATAATAAATGAACTTCAAAGCCAGTGAAAATGTCCTATTTCTTAAGTTATATAGTGAGCTCATGAGTGTCCACTTTATTGTTCTTTACAAATTATTCACACGCAACATATATTCTTTTGTGTGCATGAAATGCTTCACTCCAGAGGCAAATATCTTTTTTCCTAAGCTCCATAAAACAAAGAGTTCAGGCAAATTGGCTTATCTGACATGTCCAATCTCACAGCTTGTTCATAACATTCTGAAAGGCAATGTTGAAAATGTCATGTTACAGGCTACTGAGGAAAGAAGAGGGGCTTAATGACACACTGAAAGTTGTTTAATATCATCCTGTAGAGATTAGGAGCCACCAAGGCTTTGGGATAAAGATAGATTTAAAGAAGTGATTTAGGATAATTAACCTACTAGCAACTCGTGAACTTATAAGAAGATAAAACAGAGCATTAAAAGAGTGGATTACTAACAGGAACAGTCTTCCATACTCACTTGTATTTCGTCTCCCCATGTAAAATCTGAGGCTTGAGGATGCACATTTTTAAAACAGTTCTGAATGCAATTCTGATCCACACAGCTCTCTGAGAATCACAGAGTGAGCTGGCATTAACTAGTGAGCTACAATGAACTAAGTAGTATTGGGAAACATGCTGAATCAGACACAATAAATCCAAGGTGATTGCGCCACAGGCATAGCCTTCAATGTTGCTATCTGTGCAAGTCTTTCAATGATACAGTGTTTAAACAGTGCTCAAGAGTCACTTATTTGTTCCTATTTATTCCATTATACATTTGCCATTTAAAAAGCTCCCTTATGGCTTGGTATTTTCTTTATAATATAAAAACTACCAAATAAAAGAATGAATTTTCAGATTTCATTGTTTAAACAATAAGACTGCTGTCCAAAATTACATAAAAGTTAAAAGCATAGCTTAAGTTTCCAGTATTGAACAAGCCAAAAATGCATGGGCTGTGTGGAAAAGTGGGACATAATCACTCAAAGATAAACGGGAATCCATAGGCATTGAAGGAGATGACGAGATCAGAAAATGAGGTTGAAAACTAGCATATAATTCATGGCTTTGGAATGTTAAAAAGGAGCATGGCTTTGTCATGTTAACCTCTGGTGGTAGAAGATATTCTGAGAATATTTCCAAAATGATCAAGTCAAGCTAGGGATTTGGGGTTTAATGGTCCAGGCAAAATGCAGGTTTTAACACTTGTAAGTGTTTTCTCAGAAAAGAAGGATGTTAAAATGGAGAAATAAGAAAATAGGTGCTCATAGGAAATAGGAAGTAAGTGAAATAAGCTACTATATTTCCAAGTAAGAGGAATTAATTTAGTAGATCTCATGTCATCCTATACATTAGACCTTCAGTCTAATTTTCTAATTTTACCTAGAGATATTTTTCACATTCACATTTTACAAATAAGTATTAATTTGTGCCACTTCACCACCATCACCATCCCTGCTACAAAAAGAAAAAAAAAAAAAAACACCCTAAGGAACACTTTCATCATAGAAATTGCACAAATGTAGGCAATATACAGTCAGACATTTAAGTGAACCATGCTCTACTTAACAAATCCTTCCAATCCTTTTTGTGTGTGTGTGTACTATTTTATTTGTTCTTTTTAGATATACATGAAAGTAAAGTACATTTTGACATATTATACACACATGGAATATCACTTATTCTAATCAGGATCCCATTCCTATGGTTGTACATGATGTGGAGTTTCAATACTTATGAACACAGGGAAAGCTATGTTCAATTCATTCTCCTGTCTTACCTATTCCCATACCCCTTCCCTTCCCTTCATTCCCCTTTGTCTAATCCAATGAACTTCTACTCTTCCCTCCCCCACCATTCTTCCAATCTTAATAGCTCACAGAAATGGCAAAGCCAGGAAGATAAAACAAGACAATGTGTGCGAAAGGAACCAGGTACAGCAGCAATTTGGTGACTGGCTAAGCAAGCCTCAAAAGAATACTTTTAGTTTTCTCTAGTTGAAAAGATTCCCAGGTACAAAGACTGCTGGAAGAACATATAATGAATTACTTCGTCTCAAATGGATTTTAATCATAGTTGATTGACAAGTTCAAGTTAAACTTTCAATTTGCAACAGAGGAGTCTGTAGAGTCACTGAGGCTAAATTAATCAGGAACTCCAGGAATGCAGGAGTCAGAAAGAACACAAACTGATTTTTCTATATTGATCACAGACGGCTAGGCAGAAAATAAATTGGGGGAACTGATATGGGAGGTCACGCTGGCATCGAAAAGCAAAAGGCATCATAGAATTTCTTCTCAATAATACATGATATGAACTAGCCACCTTATGATATGACATCGTACCAAACTACAAAAGAAGAGAAGAGGCCTGGCTTTGAGAAACTTCTGAGGTATAAAGGAGACTTTAAGCATCTTCAGATTGTACTGTTAACCTTTCACTGAACATATGTCAGATTGTTTTGCTGCTACTGTTACATTTATACTGAAGCTTTTCAAACACTAGAAGACTCAATGATTTATAGACACCTTCATTTCATCCAAGAACTGCTAAACTTTCTAAAGTTTCTAGTACTGAACACAGATAATCATCTGTTGTAAAGACTGCCTGAATATTACTAGAAAGACACAGCTTCAACCATCTCCTGAAGAATCCCTTGGGGTGCTTTTTTTTTAAAAGCCAATTAATTACAAAGCCCCTGGCCTCATCTTTGGACTGATTAAACAAGATTTGTATGAGGTCAAGAAATCTGCATTTTATATAGGTACCTCTGTAGAGTGAGGCTGAGAAGTAATGGGAAAATCGTGAAAAACAATTTTGAAGCAAAGAACAAGCAATCTTAAAAAAAAAAAAAAAAAAAAAAAAAAAAAAAAAAAAAACTGTATCACTCCACAATGCCATGTGACCAAAGTTCTAGGACATGGGTACTGGCAAGATGATGTTTAAAACACCAACTAGTTAACTAACAGTAACTCAGTGTCTATTACCCTAAACTAAAATCAGGATGTCCATAATGTATTTTAAAATTTCTACACAGAAAACTAAAAGATGTCTCTAAATGCTGAAGGGATGGCCATTTACGTTCCTCAATGATATTGAAATAACTTTCTGAAGTTTTCAAATGCTACTTGTATCTACATCCCCAGTCTTCAAGACTGTGAAAAACCATCCTGCTGGTATCTTCCCATCTGCCTTAATATTTTTTTTTCTTCTAAAAACATTCTATTCATTTGCTTTAGTTGTATACAATGCACTTATTTGTATGTGGTGCTGAGGATCGAACCCGGCGTGAGTGCATGCTAGGCGAGCACTCCACCGCTGAGCCACAACCCCAGCCCTGCCTTAATAATTTTAATAAATATGAATCCACTAGGTGTCAGTTCTGCCAGATTCAAATTCCACCACCACACGTGAAGCGCTTATAAAATCCCACCTGTCAGATCACAAGCACCACTGTAATTATCTTATTTATACATCTACAGTTCAAGCAGAGGCTTTAGTCTAAACTGTAAGTTCACTAAGGTCAAGGAAAAGAGCATTAGTTTAAACTGAACTTCAAGAACTAGTTCTTGATCTCCCTTTTTGTGTAGAGGAGATCATTTTTTAAATATGAAACCCTCTTCCTTAAGGAGATCCACATTATTTTAAATAAATTTTAATTAATTAACTTAAATTAACTAATTTTTCATTAACCCACATTAATTTAAATTGAACTTCAAGAACAAGTTCTCAATCTCCCTTTATGATAGAACATACATAAGAGATCATTTTTAAATATGATTCTTTCTTAAGGAGACCCACATATTCAGTGATAGAAAGTAAATGATGTCACTCTTTTGTTTGTTTGTGATTTACTACCAAAAAATACAAAAAAAAATGATAAAGAAGAAAGAAGATCAAGAAGATGAAGAAGAGGAGGAGGAAAAGGAAGTGAAGGAGGAAGAGGGAGAAGAAGAGGAGGAAGGAGAAGGAAGAAGGAGGGAAAGGAGGAAGAGAAAGAAGAGGAAGAAAAAGAGGAGGAGGAGGAAGAAAAGAGGAAGAGGAAGGAGGAAGAGAAAGGAGAAGAAGAAGAAGAAAAGAAAGGAGGAGAAGAGGAAGAAGAGGGAAAAGAAAAAGAGAAAGAAGAAAGAGGAGGGGGAGGAAGAGAAGAAGGAGGAGGAGGAAAAGAGGAAGAAGGAAAAGGAAGGAGGAGGAGAAAAAGAGGAAGGAGGAGGGGCAGGAAGAAGAGGACGTGCCAGGAGGGGACAGAGGGAAAAGAGGAAAGGTAAGGATGAGGAAGAAGAAGGGGTAGAAGAGGAAAGGAGGAAGAGGGAGAAGAAGAAGAGGGAGGAGTGGGGGAGAACCAGCTGGATCTCAGTACCAGCGGGGCCACTTCCACTCTGGCGGCCTGGACTTCACAGACCAGCTCCACAGGCAAGCCAAGGCCTGACTTCAGTCTCCACTGGACTGCACCATCTCTTCCTGTTTCAAGCTCTTGCTTTCGCTTCATTTCGTACTGTTTGAAGCACTCAGCCAAGAAACACCTATACTCTCAAGAATCCAAAGTGATTTCAAATTTGCCATTTAATTTTATTTCATTTTTATTTGCTGAAATTTCTCCTGGTTTTGTTAATTCAGGGAAATCATTTTCCTCTCTCCTACGACTTGTTTTTCACGTCGCTCTCTTCTCCAACTACACACACATCCCACTGCCATTTCTGATTCTTCCAAGTGAACAAGCCAACAGTATGGGCACTCTTCCATCATATCCCATATTTTCATTATTGTAATTTTATCAAAACATACAAATACATTCACACATGAATATTCACACACAAACATATGTCCACAGAGAGTGTCAGTGATTTATAAAATGTACAGACATTGTTGTCTTCTCCAAGTTGCTGTTTTTAGTAATACCAAAGTTTCCCCAAATCACCAGGGATGGCTCTAACACATGGTTTTCAATGGTTCTATAATACACCATAAGCACACACATCAAAACATGCTCAGCCCTGTCAGATATTCTTATAGTAACATTATGCACATGAGTGGGTGCACGTGCACGCGCGCGCACACACACACACACACACACACACACTCTGATGCTTTTATTAATATGGAATAGGTTCCCAGAAATAAAAATGCATGTAACTTTTATATTTTATAGAAACCATCAGATTCCTTTAAAAGGGTAAAATATTCATACTAAAAAGCAAATGATATCATGAATTTGAGCATCTTTTTACCAATATGCAATCACCCTGAATTTACTCCTCTATGAATTATTGTCTCTTTCTTTCATTGTTGCTGTTCATTCAACTATTAAACTGTTTATAGAAGAACATAATTTACATTTGTCAATTTGCAAGAATTCTTTGCACACCATGGATATTTACTCTTTGCCTCTCATCTACTTTGCAA
This sequence comes from Tamias sibiricus, assembly GCA_025594165.1. Lineage (NCBI taxonomy): Eukaryota > Metazoa > Chordata > Mammalia > Rodentia > Sciuridae > Tamias > Tamias sibiricus. The sequence continues at coordinate 12,388,579 of CM046675.1, forward strand.
ATTTTTCTCAACATATTTTCCACCAATTATCGTTATGGTAAAATTTTCTATACCATAGCTTTTAGGTTTTACTTGGCAAATATGTCTACATTTTCTTGGTAGCTATCTTAAGAATATTTTCTTCATCACTAAATTAAACCTGCAGTCTACAAAATGTCCTTCAGAGATCTTTTTCATATTCAAATCCTTAATCCATACAGAATTTATTTTCATATATATTGTAAGGTAAGAGCCTGCCATTATTCCAGATGGAGAGTCATTTGTACCATTAACACTTATTAAGTGATCCACTCATAGGCTACCAAATCAAAATACTACCTATGGTACTTATTCACAAATCCCAAGATCTATTTTTGGACTCTGTAGTCTAGTTTGCCAATCTAATTGTCTATTCTTATGCTAAACATACAGATTTGGTTATAGTATACCTTTGGAAATAATAGTGGGCAAAGATATCTATGTCTTTTCTTTATTGATTTTAATCTTAATGATTAATCACTTACACAATTAAATGTGGGCTTTTAAATGTTTTGTTAAATAGCTTTTATCATTTAAACCCTTTCTACTCCAACTTTATCTCCATACTAAATGAAGAATGACAATATTATCAGATACTTTTCAATGCAACACTATCATATAGTTTTTCAAACCATTTCGTTGACTCTGATGACATAGTAAAATACTCTCACAGTAAAAAAACAGAATAAACTTTCTCCTGGAATATACCTTCCTAGGTCAGTTATTATCCCCAGTACCCTGTTGAACTTCACTTGTTAATATTTTAATTTTGCATGCATGTTTCCTAAGATCACATGTATACTGCCCATTTCTATTTTATATACAATAGCTTTGTATATCAAAATTATGTAGCCTTCCTGATATGAATTGCTGAGTTTTCTACTTTTCTAGGGCATTTACTTGGAAGAGACAACAGTATACTCTTACTGTCCAGCACTAGGATATGTAATCCTTGCAATCACTGGTATAGCATACTCTCAAAGTACCTATGCAATGTGGATGTTATTCAGAACATCCATTGTACTGGCCCATTATACCAACATTACCATGTTGAGCAAACCAAATGTGTGAGGTACAATAAGTATATCAGAGGCCTGATGCAATACTGTATTCCAAAAGGTGGGAGGAAAATCCTACCAAGATTCAGTTGTCAGCCTCATAGTATTTTCTTCTTGTTGTTAGTTCTCTCTCTCTCTCTCTCTCTTTTTTTTTTTTTTTTTTTTTTTTTTTTTTGGCTTTTTTTTGTTGTTGTTGTTGTTGTTATTTTTTGTTTTTGGTACCAGGGATTGAACTCATGGGCACTGGATCCCTAAGTAACATCCCCAGCCCTATTTTATATTTTATTTAGAGACAGGATCTCACTGAGTTGCTTAATGCCTCACTTTTGCTGAGGCTGACTTTAAACTCATGATCCTCCTGCCTCAGCCTCCCAAGCCACTGAGATTACAGGTGTGCACCACCACACCCTGCCCTCTGTTCATTTTTTATTGGGCTTTTCATTGTTTATTATTGCTGTATTGTAAGAGCTCTTTTGAATTCTGGATATGAGAACTATCAGCACTAGGAGGCACAAATATTTTAACTTAGTCTGTTTTTACTTCTAAGTTGTATCCCTTAAGCACAAAAACTTTTAATTTAGATGAAGTCAAATGTATTTTTTTTACTTTTGTCATGTGGGGGTTTGATGTCATCTGTAACAAACCATTCCCTTATCCAAGATCATGAATATTTATACTTGTTTTTTCCTATGGGTTTTGTAATTTCGGCTTTGCAACTATACCTGTGATTCATTTTCAAATGATTTGGTGCACAGTATGAGATAGTGGCCCAATTTTTTTGCATGGAAACATCCTATTGTCCCAACAATGTAATAATGACACTTAAAAGGCATGGCTGAAACATTCATCAATTATTCTTGCAAGGACAAGAGGCATCAACCTCCAGGACATGGAATATATGCTAAATCAATGACTAGTATATGTTGCTGTGTCCTTAACAGGCAAAACACATAAGTTAGCACTAGCGGGTAAAGCACCAGTGGCCATGCTTTACCCATAGGGGAATTTCTTCTTTTCCATTTACTGAAACTCTTGAGGATTTAGGAATCCTTGATCTCAGAAATGGGACAGTTCCACCAAGGCATATTCCCAAAACACTTAAGCTTTACACTCAGGTTCCCACCATGTCACTTCAGATTTCTCATACCAGAAGATCAACAGACCAAAAAACCTTTTTAAAGTGGTATGGGGACAGGAAATGCTAGTCAGAGAATGGAGAATGGGTGTGAAAGGAGGGATGGGAACAATCCATTTCCACTTGAAACCAGATGCAGAGGTGAAAATGTGTTTTGTCCCACTGGTTATCCCCTGGTAAGTTTCTCCAGGAAGAAAGGCCAACAGCTGCTTTGAAACCCCATTATACAAAACAAACTGGCATGCGAAACACCAGCTGTGGACGAGAGTAGGCCTCTTCAGAAAGCAGTGTCCATTGTCCCAGTTGCTGCAAAAACAGGTGGCTGGTGCCATCAGCTGGGTTTCTCTCCAGGAACTGTTCTCAGACAGAGCATTGTCCAAGTTGGAGTCCCTCTTTAGGGACAACCTGCATACAATTATTGCTCTTTGAATAACATATAAAGGTCCATGCCCACCCTGCAGGTAAGACACCCCTGATGGGCCATTGTACCCTAGACCTCCTCAAAGTATGAACTGAGTCCCTTGATGTAACTACATCATACTTTGCCTCCCCTTTCTGCTCAGTCCTACTTTCTTCCTTCTCTTACTGGCATGGTCCTCAGAGACTCCCAAACTTCCTGTATAGAAATCTCCATCTCAGAGATTGTTTGTTCCAAAGAATGCAATCTAAGACACCATCCAACTATCAGGAGTAAGTTTTCCAACACTCCTCACAGTATGAGTGACATATCCATATGTCCCTATGCATATATTTAAAATCATATGGTGTATGCAAGGTCCTCCTGCTGAACATTTTAATCACATGGTTCACTTTAAGAATCAAATGGGTAAAAGAACAGCAGAGACAGTTTGCATGATCTCTCATGTAACAGATCCAAACTTGAGTCCTTGATCTCCTATTTACATACTATCTCTTTGACCTTGCATCAAATCATAATTTTTTCACCTGTAAATTCTTTTCATAGTTTTAACTATATGTGGGGGTCATTTCAGGAATCAAACAACCTAAAATATCAAAAGTACTAAGCACAAGCTCAATACAATTAGCTGCTATTGTTATCATCATAATTAATATTATTACTAGGGAGAAGAAATACATGAATGGGTTTAAGCCCCAGTTCTGACACTGGTTAAACTTCAAAAGTTTCCTTGTCTATTCTGTACCTCAGTTTCCTTAACAGCAAAATGAAAAAAGTTGTTAACTGTCTTTCCGCTCTAAAAAGTTGTGATTGTTCAGATGCAGAGAACCGAATGATTTGCATCAGTGGGTTTTTTGGAACCAACAGCCCCTGAGATGCTGATGATTCTTCCACAGGAAGGAGAAGCTCTGGCCAGCCAGGATCCTTTGGGGCCTCATTAGAGCCTGGGAGGATGGCTCCTTACCAGGGCTCTTCAGTGAGTGGGGGTAGAGGAGCACCTTGTGCTTACAGGGCCTACCTCCACCAGCAGGGAGCTTTGTGGCTGGCAGTCAGTCCTGACAGAACTGAAGGGTAAACATAAAAGATTAGAATAAATAAGACACACACAGCCAACCCAGACCAAAAACATAGAAAAGCAATAAGCAATGCTGAGCACAGGTTGAGTACGTGCACATTGCTCAGAGTGAAAAAAGGGAAAGGAAAAATTCTGCCTTCTCAGAAGAAATGTCATTCTGTTCTGCTTCATTTTTTCCCTTGACTTCAGATGGCTTCCTGTTTACACTATGCAACTGCTTAATGTCATAGAGATTTTGTGGTTTTCCAAAGTGATGCTGGTGACCCATACCTACACCCATGGAGGCAACCTTTGCACGAATATGATGAAGTCATTAGCATCTGAGACACCGGGGCACTGGTAGTGTCTAAGTCCAAGAAAATGTACTTCCAAGGAAAGTAAGATTCGGTATCACCCAAGAGGCAAGCTATGTTTAGAATGGCCATAAATGACGTCAATGTATGCTGTTAGCAATGCTCCAGCTCTGTAACCAGGCAGCCCTGGATGGATGCAAACCCCAGCAGTGCACTCACTGGCTGGACATCTTCAGGCCCAGCATTACACTCTTCCATAAGCTCCCCATCCCTAAAACATGAATATCAAAGGCCCCACCTCTGGAGGATGAGAGGAGCTAACACCTGCCCAGCACTAAATGCAGGGTCTGGTACCAGGTGACTGCTCTTGGTGTCATTGATGGTAACCTTACACTACCAAAGGGCAGATGGCAATTATATACCTTTGAAGCCTTATTTGCCTATGAATGCCTTCCAATTAAGTTCATATATGAAATACAATTAATATATAATAAAATTTCTACATGCATACTCAGATAAATTTAGAAATCATCTATCCATACTCTTCCTCTTCCAATCTTTGATCCTAGTCCAAACCACTCTCATCTTGTAACAGGATTGTTGAAATGGACATTTAACTCATCTGTCTACCTCCACCCCTGCTCTCCCAGCAGCCAATGTTCAAACCTAGATCAAAACTGGTTATTTCCCTGATTAAATCCCTCAATGGCTTACCATAGTCCACAAACTAAAATCCAGGCTCCTGGCTATAGGTTGCAAGAGCCTACCAGATCTGGTCCTGTCTCCCCTCTGGATCTCCAGCTCCTGCACTCCATTCCAGCCTCAGTGGCTTTCTTTCTATCCTTCAAGTAAGTGAAGGTGCTCCCTCTCGGGGCTTTTGTACTTGCTACATGTGATCTGCAAAGCTTCCACCTGCCAAAGCCTCTGGTGGCTTGTTTTTCCCTCCTACTTCTGTTCTCCGCTCCTGTTCCTTACCTCCTTCATTACACGATTTTGCTGCACTGTCCTGAGATCAATTACCACTCCGCAGAATTATGATGCTCACTTTGGAGGTGTTTTATCTCCTTTCAAGTAGCATGGGAGCTCTGTGAGATTGGGTACCACCGCAATACTCTCACTACCCTCGACAATGCTTTCAGTGTAGTTAGAATTCAACAGGTACCCGAAAAATAAATTCTTGACACCATTCTTTCAAGAGGAAATACCTTTCCATAGATCCAAACAACAATCAATCAATTTCACTGGAATTTATTTTTATTTTGACTGACCATAAATTTCATAAATAAGAAAGGTTGAAATGGATTTAACATTTAAAATATGGGTCCGCATGATCTTTAGAAAATCTCTCTGGGAGCTATGAAGTGAGCTGTTCTCACAAACTTGACTCATCTAAAACAGTAATTCACCTAAACCCTTGGGACCAAGATCCTGGCAGTGTCTTGGAATTTCCCCATATTTCCACCAGCCACATCATTTTTAATTCTCATTCCAAGTAGAAGTAATTAACAAAGTAAAACAAAATGTTAGCATGTTTTCAGGTATTGGATCCTAGCGTGTATGACTAGCTGTGAAAACAAATTCAAAGTTTTACACAGTCAGAATTAGAGCTTGTGTTGTGTTGCAATGGTGTTATCTCCATTGTTTCTCAAAACCTTGTTTTCTTCTCAAATTTTTTTGTTGAGTGTTGTTTTCTTCCCTTTTCAATCTTCCTTTTGGTGTTTGCTTCGTGAACTTCAAAAACAACTCAAACGTCATTGTCATTTCTTCTGTTTGCCAAAGAATTAGATGCTATGGCAACAGCATCCAGAAAATGACTACTGAAAATAATTAGAGCTTAGGCATGGACACAAATTATTCACAGGTAATAAATTCAAAGAGGAGAATGAGGGACTAATGAGGAGGTAAATGCTTTTGCACCACGGAGAGCTCCTGGTGGGCCTGAGAAGGTCTTTCCACCCTGGAAGTTGCTGGCTGCACCATTTTCTCCTAGGCTTTCCCCCTTTGCCACCAACACTTTTGCTCAAGTTGCCTGCAGCACTTCTCACTCCGCCCCTCCACCTCTCCATCCATATTTCCAATCCTTTCCTTCAAAGTGGTGTAGGCAAAAGAAAGGGGGAAGAATACTGCATTTGACCTTAAAGTGGATCACTTGAATCTCGGTGCAGTTAAAAGTAGTCAGGATGCAAACCCCACAGTGAGCTGCCATTAGAAAAGCTGAGAGCCTCTTCGGCATCCCTGGCATGCAGAGAGAGAATGCCCATTTGAGAATCAGGATAGAGCAGCTGCAGATGTTCAGTCAATTAGATTGCCTGATTAGCCCAACATCCCAACGCATCCAGCCATTCTGGGAGGACCATCCCACTGTTCCTGCTCTGGGGAACGGCTTTGTCGTACCGTCGCAGCTGCTGGGTCCCATCTACGTGTTTATACACATTCTGCTGCTCACCCCACACATTCTCCCTCTTTCTTTTGGTTGCCAAGCTGCAGATGTTCTGCTTTCTCATTTCCCCTCTTCAGAATATCTTGTTTCATTGGAAACCCAATAAGCCCAATTGGAAAAAAAGAAAGAACACTTCATATTAGTTCTTCCAATTGTGGGAGATAAAAACAAGCACCTCACTGCCTAACTGGAAAAGTTACATCTACAAGTGCCAATTTTCACGATGTCATTATGGAGTAATAATGGAATCCAATTTACAGTTACAGGTGGAGTGGACTTCTGCCAGCCTCTCTGGACAGCCAGCAGCCTTGTTTCCTACACGTGAGAACTTCTCCCAAGTTCTGAGACAGAATTCCCCAGAAGCTCATCTGCCAGGAACACATCTCCTAGGCTACCTTTTAGCCATCCTGAAGCACATGCCCTAGACTCTGATAAGTAAAGGGACCCATTCTAAACTTTGGGAAGCTTGTGACACAGGATGTATGGACTGACAAAATTCATCCAAGTGAAGTGGGACAGGGGACAGCAGCACCATCTGTTTCCTAGAGAACATACAGTTGTGCCCAGGCCTCATGCTGGCCATGGCATTCATGAAACCATCCTAGGGCCATGGTGTTCTTGATGTTTTTAGCTGTGTAAACTCTGGGCTTGGTCTCTGGCCTTCACAGATTTTTTTCCTTGATTCACCCAACATTTCTTTAATGGGATGTTCAACACAGACATAGGCAGTAGAGAAGAATGCATGGTAACTAAAGAAGTTGGTACAAAAAGACACACCTTCCCTGGACCCAAGTAAAACAGAACATTATTTCTCTCTTAATTAAAAATTCAGAGCTAAGTCACAAAGTGGCCCAGGGATTGAGGTGCCAACTATCTTGTTCTGCCATCCTCCTCTGCAAGGGCAAATCTGATTTCCACCAGTCCACACTTCAAACCAAAGGAAAGGGCAAACCATGAGCAGAATCCAAGGAGTTTTCTGTTCTGCATCTGTCTCCTAGCACTACTTAGTGACTTACAACAACATCAGCTTATTATCTTATCATCCTGGATGTCTTAAGTCTGAAATGGATCTGATGGGCTAAAATTAAGGTGCCAATACATCTGCTTTTCTTCTGGGGCTCTACAGGAGGATCCGTGTCCTGTCATTTCCAGCTGCTAGAGACTGACCGCAGTTTTGAGGTACGCCTGTCCACCCTCTGCTTCCAACATGACATTTCCCCTAAAATAATCCTCCTGCTCTCTTAATTGCAGCGATTTCATTGGGCTCACCTAGGTGATCCACATTCCCTTCTGAAGGTCCTTTAATTAAGATATAAAGTCCCGTTCTCCACGTGAGGCAACATACACACGGGTTCCAGTAAGAAGGATGTGAAAACATTGGGGGACCACTGCTCAACCACAGGAGAGCATTCAGAAGTGGATCCTATCATTACCTCTCACACAGCCACACCTAGCTGCAAGGGAGCCTGGGAGTTTTAGTCAATGCTGGTGAACATGTGTCCTGCCAAAGCCCTGGGGCAATAGGGAGCAAGAAGGCTCCTGGAAAGGAAGAAAAGAATGGAAACGAGGAAAGTCAGTTGGGGCTTCCCTGGTGGGAATCAGAGAGGAAACTCAGATAATACAACTGGCAGGAGTTCAGCAATGGGACTCATTGCACATACATGAACACCGTTAAAGGAAATGATCACAAGATGGAGGTTCATCTGCCATGACCAATGACCACAGAGAGGTGGCTTAAAACAACAGGACTGTACTCTGTCAACCTCTGGGAGGAGAGAAGCCCAAGATGATGTCAGTAAGGCCGTGCTGCCTCCCAGGACTTCAGGGAGAATCCTTCCTGGCCTCGTGTACCTTTTGGCAGTGCTTGCAATTCTCAGCCCTCTTTGGCCTGCATTAACTCCAGTCCCTGCCTCTGTCTTCAGAGGCTCCTTTTCCCCATGTCTCCTCTGGTTTTCAAGTATCTCATTTCTCTATTAAAATGGCACCGGATACTGGGTTAGTGTTAGTCATTGGGTTCCCTAATCCAGGAAACTCATCCTACCTTAATCTAAAAATAGAACAAACTTCTGCAAAGACACTCTCTGCAGACACAATCATGAGCACAGAACATCATCAGCACTGAGCTCTCTTTATGAGATGCCCAATTTGGAGCACTATAGAAGGAGAGGTTCCCAGGCACAGCAGTGGGGGATCCAGCTGAGGAGAAGCTGTGGCCTTTGGTTCAGGACTGCAGTCAACTACTGCAGCCAGGAGGGAAGTCCACTGAACTTTCCGCACACCTTCTGACATCCTGCTTTCCACTGGATGACCCCAACTAGTGTGAAGGGACAAGAAGTTCCAGCTGGGCGGTCTTTAATAGTCAGCCTCTTGGGGCATGAGACAGGCTGGAGAGGAGAGGAGAATGCTTGTGTAAATGCACAAAGATCCTCCTCTCGGGGACATTACGTGGATATTCATGGACACAAGACCTACAGTGGTTCCTGACTCTGACAAACGACTATCAAATAGTGGGAATCAAATCAACACGCTTTGAGTTCCCACATGTGACATGCAGTACCTCAGGCACTAGAGTCACCAAAAATATCTAAAAGACAGTGCCCATCTTTTAACTTGGAGAATAGCATTGCGTTCTCTTGGCTATGTGGGCTTGTTTAGGTTGAACCCCAGAATTAGCAGGTGTATCTACACACTTCAAGGCAAAGATAGGCTAGGGTAGGAGTCACTCCCCAGAAGAGCTATAACGTTTGCAGCAAAGTGGCTTAGCTACTGGGGTGCAGGAGGGGGGCGCCTTCCATATCCTCCAATAGGGGATGTTTCTGCGGATCTTGCAGAGATAGAGTGTGCAGTCTTTTCCACATGATAGCTTCTTCTGCAGAGGAGGCTTCTGGGAGCTGTTTCCAAGATGCTCAGAGTAGCACAAAGAGAAACACAGTTAACAAAAACAGTCTGTTGTTTTAAGAGGGTGTGAAACAGTTAGAAGAATACCAATGAGGAAGCAATTAGCTAGGTTCAATCCCCTGTTGCTTGTAATTTACCAGATTCCCTCCCCATAAAAAAATTGGTTTTCCATGGAGACTAAATAGGGGGGGGGGGGAAATCTACATTAGCAAGATTTTAACAATTCTGTCATTCTCTGTAAACTGGAACTTACTAATTGAGTAAGTCCTTCATGATTGTTCCCAACATCATTTCTAATGGCAGCCCCCACACTTTTCTACACCAAAATAGAAATTTCTAAGCATTTTAGAAATCATCAACATCAATTTTCTATTTTTGAAAAGTAAATTACTTGTGCAATTCAATATAGAAACTCATTCCTTTAATAACTTTTTCAAAACTGTACAAGGCATTTGAGCAGAGATTCCTAAATGACTGAATGCAGGCAAGTGGGAATGTCCTCATCTGCATCTAAAGAAAGATGGATGCAGACTCTCGCCTGTGTTCTTTGTGTCCGTGTGTGTGCAGGTGAATGTGTATGTGGTCGGGGGAAAAGTTTTCCCTCAGCATCTTGTGCATGGGGGCAAAATCTGATTAACTTCCTAAGACACCCTCTTACTGCCCTACTCCATGGGATGCAGAGTGAATTAACTACATTGGGAAACAGTAACCTGAATTGACGAGGCTCACTGTAGGCATCTCAGCCTTTGCCCCAAACTTGCTCTTTCACTCTTCTGTGGGGTGCATCCCATCCCAGTCCATCTTTGCTGATATGTGGGTGGACACACCACTAAGCTCTTCCCCTTCCCAACCCTGTTCCCTTGCTTCATACCAGTGTCCTCTGGGAGTGTTCCCTCAAAAATCACTAGCACAAATGTCCTCAGGTCAGTTTGGAGGAAATCCATCCTAAGTTAAAAGACTAGAGCTTTGTTCCACTTGAGTGGCTAATTCAAGGGAAAGACACTTAAACAATGGTTAAGAGTATTTAGGCCTCTGCACAGGCCTAGGCAGCCCAAGCCAGATGGCTGGGAGGGAGGAGATTGCTGGACATCTTCCTAGCAAGGGCAAGGGGGGGTGACATCAAATTTCAGCACAGGGTACTGCAATTGTCTACGGAGAGACGGTGCTCCTCAGGAGGGACACTGGGGCCAAGAGTTCTTTCTTCAGGGGAAACTGCACTTCCAGCCCAATTAGGCTGGGGGAGCAGAACATCTGTGGCTGCTTTTATTAGCATTGCTACACTGCTACAGAGAACTGTAGCTCTGGGCCCAGGTAAGTGGAGCTATCAGGAGCCCCAAAAGCCTTTCTGTATGGGGGGCTAAAGATAGGAATTAGTGGAAAGACTCAGCCTGAAGTCACTTCTCCTGTCCCTGGGCTCGAGAGTAGAAAGCTCCAAATGATGACTTAGAGATTTAATGTAGGATCTCACAGGCGACATCTGGGCCCTGAAGGGACAAGCCAGAGATGGTAACAGAATTAAAGAGTCTGAAGCAAAAGTTTTCGTCTCTAATAGTTCCTGAGCATAAGCTTTAGAAGCATCAGCAGCTACCTCAAATCCAGGGATGGAAAGAAAAAGGAGAAACTTCCCAGTGAGTCAAAGGCCTGGGCCACTTCCTAACCAGAGGCAACAGAACAACTCTGAGGAAGGGAAATGATAATGCTTCAGGGAGGAAGCCCACCCTCCACTCAGCCCAGGAGCATGTGAGAATAAAGAGATACATACTAAATGAGTAAGAAAAATACCTCCAATAAGAACTAATGACTAGGGATTTTTTAAAAAACTGTATTAATTGTTGATTGCTGTATAACAAATGAGCGTAGGCTTAGTGGCTTCCAACAACACAGGTTTATCACTGCACATTACCCAAGGGTCTGGCTCATTTTCACTCATCTTCTGTTCAGGGTCTCACAGGCATCAAAAAGTCCAGTCCACTCGCACTTGAGGTTGGGGTCCTCGTCCAAGTTAACTCAGGTTCTCAGCAGAATTTACTTCCTTGCAGCTATAAGACTGAAGTCACCCTTATCTTGCCAGGTGCCAGTCAAGAACCACTCTTGGCTCCAAAAGTACAGACTTAGGTCTTTGCCCCATGACTCCCCCAGGTAGTTCACAACATGAATATTTGCTTTCTTTTCTTTCGGCCAAAGGAAGCTCTAACATCCACCTCTGCAAGCCACCAAAGAAAATGTTCTGATTTCAGAGGGCTCATTGGAGTAGGTCAGGCTCGCCTGGACTGAGACTCTTTGCCATATCATGTCCCATTAGCAGTGGAATGAGATCATGGAGTCCCCCCATAATCATGGAGATTACATAAGACATGTACACCAAGGGGCAAGGGGATCTTCAGGACCTCTGAGTAGCCTGCTTGTCATATACCGCAAACTAGCAGTAATGTCTACACTGCCATGTTATGAATCAAGAATCTCAATTTACGAAGGTGGATTTTTCTACTGGTATGGTAAATGTTCTGTGTTAACCTCTTACTAGGAGATAGAGTTTTGTTAAGGTAGAGAATTCTGCAATGAAAAATTGAAAGCAAGATACTCTCTAAAAACCCTTGGCAATCTTAAACCATAGGTTCTTTTGCAACTTTAAATGCTAGACTCTTCTGAAACAATGCTGCTCAGTCTGAGGATCCCAGAGACTAAATGCTGCCATATCTTTCACGCAGATTATACTGTAGTAGGGCCAATGCTGCCTGATAATCCTGTGTGTCACATTAACTTTTTGGCTCTTTAAAAAGCAAAGGACATTGATGTGTTGGCCTCAATTTCTGAGGTCGTCTTCCTTCAGACCATTGAACAATCACCAATCCTCTAAGGCATCACATAGAATACACTGGACAAGATGGGCTTGGGGTATGACTTCTACTTAAGCATTTCAGACTTGTAACTGAACGGCAAGAAATCTGATTGTGGGCAACTCATTTGAACTTGAATATATTTAGTATTTAACTTCCAAGGGAATTTCATCTTTAGCCTCCACTTTTTCCTTGAGGATACAAGGATGGAAAGATAACTTGTATTTGAATTAGAAGCATTTATGAGATAATAAAAATAGAATACAACAGAATAGAAATGCCAATATGTTCCATTTGTAAGGATAAGTACTTTCATATGAAACTATAATTTCTGAATTACAAACATTTGCACTTGGCTATGATAACAAATACATTTCGTGTGTAGGCTGCAGTAGGGGTAGTTTGCAAGCCATTCAATACATGCAAAGTGTTTAATGAGGTCTCTGACACAGGGTAAAATCCTGCCTTTAGCTAGCCTTTCTAGCAGGAGCAGCATTTACCTCAGCCCCTCTCAACCTAGGTGTGACATGGTTTTAAGCAGCATTTTTGCTGCTGTGACCAAAAGACATGATAAGAACAATTTTATAGGAGGAAAAGTTATTTGGGGCTCACAGTTTCAGAGGTCTCAGTCCACAGAAGGCTGATTCTATAGCTCTGGGCCCAAGATGAGGCAGAACATCAAGGTGGAAGGGTGTGGAGGAGAAAAGCATCTCAGGCCCTGACAGCAAGGAAGCAGAGAGAGCTCTGCTCTCCAGGGACAAAACACACCCCAAAGGCACACCCACAGGGACCCACCTCCTCTAGCCACACCCTACCTGCCTACAGTTACCACCCAGTTAAACCATATCAGTGGATTAATGCACTGATTAGGTTAAGGTGCACATAATCCAATCATTTCACTTCTGAGCTTTCTTGAGTTGCCTTACACATGGGCGTTTGGGGGGCACCTTGTACCTAAACCACAACAGACAATGAGTCACCTGGAGATGCTTGCCTTTGCACCCACAGGATTCTCCTGTGACTAGCCTGGGATGCAGCCCAGGCACCTGACTTTCCTGACAGACAAGCACAGTGCAACAGGCCCAAGGCTTCAATGTCAGCATAGCTGCCCAGCTGTGAGGTCACCCTGGGTAGGCTACCTCTCAGACATCCGCTGCCTCACATGTGCCACGGGAATCACTCTGCTGCCTGCTTCTGCAGGGTTATATGAAAGATTAAACTGCACAATATGTTTAAAGCATGCGGTTTGTGTTCAAATTAGTGGCTGTTATTCAGATACATTAAAAACCTACAACGTGAGACATCAAAATATTTTCCTCAAAATCATCCTGTCACTTGCCTAGATAATATACATTAGAAACCAACATTGTATACTTTGAAACTCAGAAACAAAACCCCACAGAACTTGGCGGTATGCCTTTCACTAATGTCAATCATGAATACCTTCATACTAACATCATGTCACCTTCTTATTGTGCGACTACTAGTGCCAAGTTTGTCTCTGCTCTTTCTGGCTTCACATTCCTTTGCAGCTTACTCTCACCTGCTGACAGGGTGTGGTATTGAATATCTCACAGAGGCCTCTGGGTCCCTAACAGATGCCCCAACATCTGCCCTCTGCCTGTCACTGATGCAGGCCTTGCAACTTCCCCCTTATCTTTTAAATAAATTACTGAGCTACTTTTAAATAAATTAAATGGGTCTACCATGCTCTTATCCTCCATTCCCTACAAACTACTACACCCAAAAGTGATGCGTGCGGCCATCAACTTTTATGTCCATAATGCACCTCAGTGACCTGGGTCTCTTAGGACATCTAAATGAAAAGAAAATACCATTTCCACTCATGCTATTAGAAAAAGAAATTTTTCTATATTTGAAGATGGAGGCATTGTCTATGATATGGCAGTTCTTTCTATAGTATCAAAAATCTGGGACCAATACAAATGTTTATCAGAAGAGGAATTGCTACAATAAAATGACTGTATCAGTTGTGGTACTGCCACAAAGATAGAAAGATAAATGGAATGATATTCCAGAAATAAAGACCTACATCCACATTGAGATGATTGTAAAAAGGATACAAAAGAAGTACAGTAGATGGTGGGAGGGGAGGAAATAGTCTTTTCTACCAATGTGCTGGGACAACTGGCTACTCACGTGAAAATCAGTAAATCTGGATCCCTACTTGAAACCATCTATAAAAATTAACTCAAAAGGTATCACAAAACATAAAAGATAAAATCATAAACCTCTTAGAAGAAAATACAGGTATAAATCTTTGTGTCCACGAGTTAGATAACATTTTCTTAAGTATTCTAACCTAAAGCAGGAGTAACAAAAGAAAAAATACATGCATAGGGTGCCATCAAAATTAATAACCATCTGTGGACACTATCAAGGGAGAGAAAAGACAACACAGAGAGCAGGACAAAACATTTGCAAATCATTCATCCATTAAGGGTCTTTTTTAAGATGCAACAATAAAAAGACAAATAGTCCAACTTTAAAACAGACAAAAGAATTAAACAGACATTTTTCAAAAGATGATTTACAGTTAATACATACATGAAAAGACACTCAATATCATCTAGTGTGTTAGTCCGTTTTTCATCACTAATAATGAAATGCAGAGATAACTGACTTATAAAAAGAAAAGGTTAAACTTGGTTCACATTTTCGGAGGTTCCAGCCCATGACTGGTGGGCTCCTTTGCTTTGGGCCTGTGGCCAAGTCCCACAATGCCCTTCAAGGGTTGCCCACGTGATGTAATGGCATCAGTAAATTTGGATCCCTACCTAAAAGTCTTGCTCCATTTCTTAAAGGTCTCACCACCCCCCAAAGGCACCAATCTGAGCATCCAACTTTTAACAAATGGGACCACTGGGGGCATTCAAGATCCAAGCTATAGCACTGATAAGAAGGGAAATGCACATTAAAACCACCATGAGATATCAACACTTCATACCACAAAGATAGCCACATTACAAAAATACCTAAAAAATAAAAAGGCAAGTAACTGTGTTGGTGAAAAATTGGAACCCTCCATTGCTGGTAAGGACCTAAGATAGATTCTGTGGAGAATTGTCTGGCAATTATTGCTAATATCAAACTTAGTATTTCCACATTGTCCAACAGTTCCTTTCCTATTCATAGACACACACAAAAATGGAAAATACATGTTCATGAAAAATAGTTGAAAATAGTTAAAAGCAACATCATTCACAATAGCCCAAAGCATAGAAATGATCCAAATTTCCAGCAGCGAATGGAAAAATAAAATATGGCATATACATATAACAGAATATTATCTGGCCAAAGGGAGTGACAACTGATGCATTCTACAACTTAGAATGGGAACATTATGTAGAATAAGTTTAAGCCAGACAAAAAAGAAAGGCCAGGTATTGTATGAGTCCATTTATGTGAAGTTTCAATAGTGGAGAAATCCATAGTCTGAAAGTAGACTAGTAAGTAAGGGCTGACAGAGGAGAGAATGGGGGCTGACTACAGACGGGTCACTCTTAGGATGATAAAAATGTCCTGGGATTGGACAGTGGTTACAGCTGCACAGCCCTGTGAAAGCACTAAGGCCCACTCAACTGCACCTTTTGAAATCGTAAACTGTATGGTACATGATTTGTATTTCAAGAAACAAAACTACTTAGGACATTTCTTTAAGACAGAAATCTAGCTTCTGAAATCCCTGCTTTACATTTCTTTGCAACTACATCAAAATCATTTAGGTTTGCTCTCAAAGATTTGCTCAGATGCTCAGAGAATTCTGCCCTCACCGTCACCCCCCCCCCTCAATATGCTATTTACTTTTCCTAGTGGTATACCTTTGATTGGCACTGATCACTGTTAGAAACAAATGTCACCAAACTGCCTTCACCTGCATTCCATTTTGGAAAATACTTGGGGGGAAAAAAATCAAAGGTTATCACTTCTGCCAAGTGTTTCCAGAAGAATGTACATTACAGCCATGTAGTTTGTTCTGTCTGAAAAAAAAAAAAAAAAATTAAAACTGCTGGTAGGAAAGTGACCACATGACATTAAAGAGCAAAGTTTTCATGGCAAAGTGAAGAAAAATAACTGCTTTTCTCAGAAGCACTTTCTTTAAATATAAAGTAATGTTCGAGATATTCAATTGTGATCAATTTTTCCTCTGATCACTTCCCAAAATGCAGATACATACCAGTTTACACTGTACAGCCAGGTCTTTTGGGTCCGTCGATGGAGGGGAGGATCCTGGAGAGAATATCTCGCTCCCCTTCTTTTGCCTTCAAGCTCCTCCTTTTTCTGTGTCCCTGCCTTAGATCACACATTCTTTATGGAGGCTTCTCAGCCCACCAAGTTATTAAGGAAAGACCTCCTATTCCAGTCTACATCATCCCTTGGAATCCTGCACCTATTTCAGAGGCAAGCCTTGGCAGGGGACCTTTTCCTGCACTGGCCATCCAGGCACAAGGTATACAACTTCCCTCCATCTACCACATAGACTCCCCAGCCCACCAAATCACTGCCACTCCTACTATGCCCCAAAGATCCCACCACTCATCTCTGCCTCCCCCTCTCCTCTCTTCCAGAGTCTCCATTTCTTCCTTAGAGTGCAGAGTAATAGAAGAGGAACATCACATGGATTTCTATCTTCAGAAAAGATCCTGCCCTGCATACATGAGAAATAAATAGTTCTCTGATCCTCCCATATCAAAAACTACTCCATGGCCTCTTGCTTCCCACTTAAGAAGGAGAAAAGTTCAGTGTTTTATATATATATATGTGTGTGTGTGTGTGTGTGTGTGTGTGTGTGTGTGTGTGTGTGTGTATAAAACACGTGAAGTTAAAACGGAACAAAAGGAATTCATTCCCCAAACCAGACCAGAGTACACACAATTCCTCTAAAAAAAAAGAATTCTTAGCCTAGCCACAAGGAAGAAACAATATCACAAATGGATAAGAACTGAAATTACATTAATCATTTATATGTAAACCAAACCAGAAGTTCTTTTCACATGACTGAGATAAAAATCAGAAAGACTGCACATTGTTTTATTTAAAATGCCCATAAATTATATATATTCTTTGGGAAGGTTTCTGTGTTTCTCACATTGCAATTTTAAGCTTATTCAAAATTCAAACAACAACAAAAAAGAAATTCTTCTAATGCTTAGAAAATTTTCCCCTATGTGCAAAATAAAAAAAAAAAAAGTATTCCCACACACTTTTAATATAAATACATCCTATAAGTACATCCTTTAAAAAATAAATTCAAATAAAAACTTAAATCCTACTTCCCTATTAGAAACAAAGAGTGTTTATTTGCTGGGCTTAACTCCCACTTCAAAGCTTCTTTTACATACTTAGATTAACCACCAAATCCTGCAGAATCTGAGTAACCAACCTCAGCCATCTAAAGAGAGGGAGAGGTGAATTTGCAAGCAGACTTCTCATTCTATCTAAGAACACGTGGATAAAAACCTCCCCAGAGCTGAGTGTCAAAGTTTCATTCAAAGAGGAAAATCGAACTCACACCTGTCCTAGAAAATGATACAGCTACTCCGCCTACATCACCAAGTCCAGTAGTCACCACCCAAATTTAGGCAATGCCATCCTGGGAACTTAGCAAAAGATGTTTTATATGAATGGATAAACTATTACCACATCGGTATCAAATGTATTCAGGCACTATGAAAATGAAGAGATATTTCACTAAAACACATCATTAATCCAAGTGAAATCAGCAGTATCTTTCTCAGAAGTTGTGATTTCTTACTCTTCAAACTTTCCAAGTGATTGCATAAAAATGTGCCTCACCTGGCTACACAGCATTACTTATTCTATTATACACTTTTTTTTTCAAGAGCAGAGAGGGAAAAAAAAAAAAAAAGAATTATAGTACGTGTGTGTTACTGAAATGACCTCAAATCCAAATAGCATAGTTCTCTCTCATTTAACCAATGCATATTTCATTTTTACTACCACCCAAGATCTGAAGTTATTCTAAATTATTCATGATCACTCCCTCCCAGTAACATCCATATGTACTCACTCACCCAAAAGAGAAAAGCCATTTCCATTCTTGATTAGGAACGTTTGCAACCTATCACTTTTCTTTAAAATGAAAGGAGGTTGAATACATCAAAAAGTAATCATAGTAATATGGGCAAAAGCTAAAACCAGGGTCAGATACTAAAATTAACTTTAGCTAAAACTTTGATCCTGAACCATTTATGTATGTTACTGACAGAAATATGTGATTAGATAATTTAGTATTAATTGTATTACTGAAATATAGATAGTTTGCAGAATCCCGAAACAGGCCTGGCACCAGGCAGGCATTGCAAACATATTTGTTGAAAGACAAAATGACTATCTAAGCAATGGTAGCTTCTTTTTAAATTTTAAAAAGGGATATATTTATTTTAAATGTTTCATGTATTCACTGAGATACATTTTTGGTAGACCCTTGCCAATCTGCAAATTAAACAGTGAAAACATCAACTTCCTTCCAAGGTCAAGTCAATGTTATTTATTAACATCCTATTTAAAGAGAGTCAAAATGGTTGAAGACTTAGAATTCACATTTTCATGCAGAAAGTTATCAACGGAGGTAGAGAATATTACATGATCCCTTAACCAGATTTTGATTTAAAATGTTAAAGAAAAAAATTAAAACTAAAAGAAAAATTTACAAGGAAAAAAATCCATAAATAAAATAAAATCCAGCAACTTATCAGATGTTATAGTGCAAGTTTTCACAATTGTCTAAAATTAATGCAAAAGCTACAAATTATGTGCAACCTAAGGAGATCATTGCCTAATGCATCACTTTTGTTAGTGAGTTCACGTGAAGTCCACTTCTGTGAAATGCTGCCCAGACAGATCACATCAAATGAGATTTTTCTTCCATGCAGTGGAATGTGGACATCTGTTCTCTACAAGTCTGTTCTGAAAGTTCATTGCTAAGCACATTCATTAACCATCAGAGTACCCCACCATGAAGTTAGCCAGCAGTATTTATAGTTGGCTGAACTTGCATGCTCCCAAAAGGGAAGTGGCATAAGGGGCTCATGATTTAGGATGCTTTCCAGGTGTTCTGGCAATGCCTAGGGAAAGAGGACAACTCACAGGGTTTCAATAACTCATTGCCAATAACTCTCTTTCAATAACTCTTAGAAGTCTTAGGTACTTCAAGGTAAAAACGTTGTGAATTTGCCCCTTCCTCAACAGGAGCCAAGTGATGCCATGGATTACTCTCGATGGTGCCTTAATGTGAAATTAGTACCCGGACATCCTGCAAGGTCGGCTGAGGCTAACCCATGTCTATGTAGAAGACTGATATGTGATATGTACACCCAGCATGTGAACTGCACTGAGCCAGACAGAAGCTTGCTACAATGAACAGGCAGAGACTATCCAACTGAATACAAATGAAACAATTACATGCTTTACACACACACACTTATATCAACATTAGACAAAGACCATGAAGAAAAAGACCATGAAGAAACAAAAAGGCCATCCCATAATGACAGAAGGATCGTATCACTAGGAAAAGACAACAACCCTAAATGTGGAGATGCCTAACAAGAGCTTCAAATTAAAGGAAGCATAAATTGACAGTTGTATAAAGAGAGAAACAGAAAATTCCACAATCATACTTGAAGTCTTTAAGAGCATTCTAAAAGCAAGTTGATTTTACTGCCTACTCCCTTAAAAAGAAAATTTAGTAGAAACACAGATGATTTGACAGTTGGACCTAGTTGGCATTTATCAAGTCCTAACCGGACACCCCAGCTCACACATTCTTCAAATACACTAGAACATCCACCAAGACAGACCACAGGTCACAAGTTTCAAAAACATCAAAGAACTGAAACAATAAATAGAAGTTATTTGAAAACAACATGTTAAATTAGAAAATAGCAAGAAAGGATAAATGGAAGTACCCACAAATATTACATAATCAAACAACATCCTTCACACATAACCCAAGGACTGAAAATAAAAGATTAAATATGAAATATTTTGAAATCAATAATAATGAAAACATATAAAATGGGTGTGTTGCAGGGGAAGCAATTGTTAAGGTTTATAATTTTACCTCAATAGAAAGGTTTAAAATCAATGATCAGAGCTCTTACTTTATGAAGCACAATTAGAGGAACAAATGAAACTCAAATGTAGCAAAGAAAACATTCTTTCAAATGAGCGTAAGTCAGTGAAATTTTCAAAAGACAAATAGTAAGGAAAATCAACAAAATGAAATCTTGTTTCTTTGAATATATTAGGCTAATAAGTCACTGACAATACTGTTCAGGGAAGAAAGAAGAAAACACAAAATATAAAGTCAGGAATGAAAAGGACAGCACTACAATAGGCCCTAAAACAGTAAAGCAAAAACAAGGGAAGACAGTGAACAACTTCATGTCAATAAATTTGCTTAATCTGATGTAAATGACAAATTACTTCAAAAACACAAATTACCACAGTTGATGCTAAGTGAATAGAAAATCAAATTACACTCAGATCTGGTAGGTAGCAGACAGATATGAGAGGTAGGAACATGAGATTAGGAGTAATTCTACAGACTAGGTCTGCTATACTGACCTCTACATGGTTTCTTTTAAAAAGCAACATACTTGAGGACACTCTGGCTCTACCTGGCTTAACTCAATAGAATATGCTAAATTTCTCACCAAACATATTGTTTTCTGCAGGAAAAATGCAGGCCCAAAACTCATCCCTGCCCATAGGAAAAAAACACAAGTTACCCTGAAGGGGAGACTTTTATGCCCTTTACATAGACCAGGTTCTAAGACTTTGGGACACAGAATAATTAGAAGCAAAACTTCCAACCATAAAATCTGCAAGAACAAGTTCCAATTAGAACTGGTCAGCTTGGGCAGAGGTGACCCAAATTTGCCTGGGATCTTTAACAAGTCCAGTTACTATAACAGTGACATCTCTCTCCATGGGGTTAGATCACATGCAGTGGGAACTTGAAATTCTCATGCAATTGATGTCAGTCAAAAGTGAAAAGGTGGACCTAGGTGGGATTCTCTGGAAAATTACCTGGACCCTCCCCCCCAATAAAACAGGAGGGTAGGAGGGGTGCACCATCCCGCTCTTCTCTGAGAGGACCCATATTCTCGCTTTGTCCCTTTTCCTATCTCTTCTAATAAACTGCCTGCTACTATGTGCAACTCATTTGAAATGCTTTATATAAGATAGCAAGTACAGGTGGGTCCCAGACCCCTATGGTCACTTAGACTCCATAGGCTGATCTTGAATTTGTAATCAAATCCATTTCCATAAAAAAAAAAAAAAAATACTCTAAGCCTGATGATTTCATTGGTGGATTGCATTACAGAGAAAATAATACAAACTTCCCAAAGCTCTTATCAATCAGGAAGAAGGAACACTCCCCAGCTCATTCTAGGAGGCCATGTTATGATACAAAAAAAAGTCTAACAAATATCACAATAAAAGAAAATCATAGACAAATATTTTCTCAAGAGATAACTTCAAATCCCTTAAAACTATAAAAGTACACAAATCATAAAAAAAATAGCAAATCAAAAAATCAAATACACCAATACATTTTTAAGTGGGGTTTCTCCCAGAATATAATTAGTATAACATGCAAAATACCAATCAGTATTATATTCCACATTAACAATTTTCTTTTTAAAAAATCACCTCAATAAATCAAGAAAATAATTATGACAAAAGCCATCACCTTCACGAAAACAAAGTAAGAACAGAAATAAACTGCTCCAATATGATACAGAGCATCACTGTTAAGGTTGAAAATGAAGCCCCTTTGCTCTACCACCAGGAGGAAGGCAAGGATATCCACTCTCATCTCTTCTGCTTATTGTTGTAATGAAGGTCCTGAATGGTGTGATTAGGCCAGCACAGAGAATATAAGGCATTCAGATGAGGGGAAAAAATGTTAAACTCTCAGTTTCCACAGGCAATAGGATTGTGAATTATAAAATCAACGAAGAAAAATAACTTAATGTGAGTTAGCAATGTTGCGGAACCCAAAGTCACTACACTAAAAATCACTCATGTTCCTAACTATATTAATGAAAATCAGGAAAATTAAAGTGGAAAAACCATACTTACAATAACATAAAAACATCAAATACATAGGGATAAATCCAACAAATATGTGTGATGCTCCAACACAGAAAGTCACACACATTGCCAAATAAAGATGATCTAAATAAGCGGGCAGATATGCTATGCTCAAAGAGTTCATACTGTGCCTTATAGTTTCAATACAATTCCATTCAAATTCTAACAGGTGGTTTTTTGTTATTGTTTGTTTGTTTGTTTCTTTTAAGAAATAGATAAGACAATTATACAATGTACAAGAAACTGCAAAGGATCTGGAAGAACCAAAACAAAGTTTAAAGATCAAACCTGGAAGACTTGTACTAGATGATTTCCAATACAACTTAGATAGTGTAGGACCTGCATAATAATAGACAAATAGATCAATACAAGAGATGAACACAGAGTTCAGAAATGGAGCTGACATATTAGGTATTCTTTATTTAAAGCAAGGCACAATGGCATTGCCTAGGGTGAAATTCTTTTTACCAAATGTTACTGGGAAAAAAAAAAAAGAAAGTGGCTACTTTTTAAAATTGTCCTCAATCCCTATATTACTACATACACAAACATTTATTTTACATGAATCAGAGATCTAAAAAAAAAATCAAGGGCTGGGGTTGTGACTCAATGGTAGAGCGCTGGCCTCGCACGTGCACGGCCTGGGTTCGATCCTCAGCACCACGTAAACATAAATGCATTCCATTGTGTACAACTAAAGTAAATAAATAAATATTTTTTAAAAAATCAAATCATAAAGCTTCCAAGAGTATCCACAGGAGAATATTTAATGGCCACAGTAGGTAAAGCAAAATGCTACTTTCAAAAAATTAAAAATAAAAAATTATAAACTGGATTTTTCCAGAGTTAAAATTTCTAAAAATATCACCATGAAAAGTAATAGATAAGCCACAGTCCAGGAAAAATAACAGCAGTGTACTTGTAATGCTGAAGAGATAAATAGATGATGAAAAGATAAAAAATCTAAATGGGCAATAGACGTGAACAAACACTTCCCCAAAGAAGATATATAAGTGATAGATTAGAATATGAAGAGATGCTGCTTAACTCCATTAGTCATGCAAAGCGAAACGACAGGAAGATGCACTGTCTCATTTAAAATGGTTTAAATAAAAAAGACTGACAAATGTTGGCACAGAACCCAGCCCCAGGAATCCCCAGACCCTGCTGCTGGGAATGTGAAAAGGGACAAGCACTGTGGAGACCTGTGGAGTTGTGCCCATGCACAGGTGTCTTCCTGTGTCCCTGTGACACACAGATTCTGTTCTTAGGGATTTACTCAAGGGAAATCAATATAAGTCCAACAAGTAACAAACATGTCTATAATCTGCATTTACAACCCTCTCATTTGTAACTTAGGAAGGTGACTGAGAGCAGAAATGCACAAAGAGGCTTTCCCAAGAGAAGGAGCACTCCCCACCCGGGGCCACGCAGAAGGGCTGGTATGAAGGAAACGGGAGGGAAGGAAGACAGCCTCCTTGGGGGACCTGGGGAACACCACAACTTCATCAGGGTTTTCATGAAAAAGACAAGGCTGGTCAGGGGGATGCTCAGGAATGGCTACTCAGAAATTCTCACAGGTACTGGGCAGAGGGTCTGTCCCCAGCTGCCTGGTACCTAGATCTGGGGGACTTGGGGTGAAATACTGGAATGGTGTGTGACAGCTAGGCAGGCAGGTGGCTCAGAGTAGGGGCTCTGGATCACAGGTTATATGTAAGCAACTTTGGTCATATAATTAATGGATGCCAAATAGAACAGACCACCCTTGGAATAGTAGTAACCCTAGAGTGGAAAACAAAGGAAATGCTCATGAGCATAGAAGCAATAAACAATCTGTGGTATATCCCCCCAGAACTAAAAAAAAAAAAAAAAATTACAAATAAAATGAAAGTAAAAAACAAGAAGCAATTAAAAAAATGTGCAGACACAGGAAATACCTACATAAATCTGAATGCACATCTTTACAACAGTGAACCTTTCAGTGAACATGGTGTCTCTGTTTAGGTTATCTTTCATTTATCAGCAATGTCTGTGATTTTCAGAGTAGGAATATTGCACATATTTGTTAGATTTATTAGGCAAAAAACAACCAGACTCTAAAGAACGTACACCTTACATTTCCATTTTTATAAGATCTGAGAATAGGCAAAACTACTGTATTAAGAATTAGAAGTGGCTGCCTCAGGGTCAAGGGTAGGAGGCAGAATTAAATAGAAAGGACCATAAGGGACATTTCTGGGGGAATGGAAGTCTCCCATAACTTTCTGTGGGTACTTGTTTGTGACTGCCTGGGGACAATCAATTGTCAAAATGTATTGAAGTGAACACCTAAGATTTATGCAGTAGAGTGCATATTAATCACACTTCCATTTTTAATAATGAAAACAAAATCAGTTAGAGAAGCTTATATATTTGAAGCACAGAATTGCTGTGGCTAGTTTCACTGCTTTTTTTTTTTTTTTTCTCCATTTTAATCCCCCTTTTGGGGTCCAGGAAGAGACAATAATTAACTGCCATTCTTCTCAGCATAGGCTCTGTAGGTACACAGACCTGGGTTCCAGTCCTTCCCCCCAAATCTACATGGTGTTTTACCAAGGAGGATATCATTTCCAAGCCTCAGTTCCCTCACCAAGTAAAATGGAGGCAGCAGTACCTACTTCCTACCTACACAAACACCTGCAACACCCAGGTCAGGATAGCCACATACTGACTTGCAGCCACCACATTGAAACTCCCCACTAATGATAACGTCATGAAAACCCTACAATCCCGGACAATTACATATGTCACACACTTTTATTTGCATTTTCTACATCACAATGTATTTTGTAGTTCACCTTTTACAGTAAAACATGACACTTGGGGTGTCACAGAGCCTCATCATCGACACCTAACACGCTGCCAGCACCAAATGAGGTAACATACAGGAAAAAGTCCTTTACTAAATCACAGGTTGCTTAAGAATGGGCTGCCTCCTGAGAACTGCATTATTAGGCCATTTCTTCATTGTCAAGACATGAAGAGTTATATACACAATGGGGCTGGGGTTGTGGCTCAGTGGCAGAGTGCTTGCCTAGCATGTGTGAGGCACTGGGTTCAATCCTCAGCACCACATAAAAATAAATAAAACAAAGGTATTGTGTCCGTCTACAACTAAAAAAAAAATTTTTAAAGACTTACACAATCTCAGATGGAAGTGATGTCACTAGGTCACAATGCCTTGTGGGACCACCAATGCCTATGTGATCTGATGGGTCAAAACATCATTCCATATCACAGGACTACAACGTTGTTTCACAAAAGAACCACTGCAATGCATGTCAACGTGCTACGCAGGTATTATAATATATCTGTCCCTTACAGCATGCCTGGCACATAGATACCATGGTCACTCTCATTTCGCTGAGGAGGAAACTGAGGCTCATAGAAGTGCTATGCTCTAAGGGGACCAGGTGGGTAAGCAGTAAAGCCAGGACATCAACCTCACCCTTAAAAACCCAGCTTCCTCTTATATTCCATCCAGACAGCCTCAGCAGCTCACCTACTCCCCACATGACTGCAAGACCATGGGACTAGATAAGGTATCTCATCTTTCCACAGTATTCAAAGTCCAAAAGGAAGAAAGGGGGACCCACACAAGGAGTGCCCCCTACATTTTATAATTATTTTTGAAGGGAAGAAAGTGGGAAGTGGCACATCTACCTTGAATAATGTCTTGGGTTGAGATTTTTACACGCGCCCTGAGTCATTAGATTTCAGGATCCTGATGGGTCACGGGTGTGGATGCGTGCAAATGAAGCCAAGCTCTAGCGAGAGAATCACAAATACAGGTGCAAATTCTGTGCTGCTTTTATGTATAATTCAAACAAAAGCTGGAGTATCAGATTCCTATTATTTTAAATGTTAAAGGAAAAATGTGCATACATCTGAATACTATGGATTTTCTGTAAAAGAGAAATAGGAATAAAACCCTTGCAAACTACAGAATCAATCATCTGTGGGAGCATTGATTTCAATAGATTTCTTTTTTTGAAAATTAAGTTTTGGACAAAAAAAGCACTATAAATAACTGACCATCCTTTAAAATAAAATGAACCAAATCAAAGTTTATGTTTGTATTTGATCCAAAATCCTTTATGAAGTAAGACTTTTTTTTTTGTAGGATCAAATACCAAAACATTACATGCTAACCTAATCATTAAATATTAAGTATATGTTGGTTTTGAGGCACACTGTAAAACTAAAACTCAGGTTACTTAACTTTACAAAAATCTTTGTATCTATTATTTTAAAACACCAATGGTTGTCTTAAAAAAAACTAATAATTTTACTATTTCAAATAAACAAAGTTAAAAATGTATTTTATTGTCACGTAAATACAGATAAAAAGGGATCTATTCATGCCCATTTAAGACAGCTTTCTTAGCTGTCAAAATGAGCTACAGAAGAACAAATGAGAATTGTATTCTATTTTATTTCACCTTTCCACAGAGGCACAGTATTAAATTCTTTTCTTGTAACTTCCTTGTTAAAATTACAATGTATCAAGTAGAATACCAAGCCACTGGGATAATGGTAAAATTACTGTCTTGGCATTCAGACTTCATTTCCTCAAAGATTTCAGAAGTTGTGACAAGATGCTAGATGTCTTCACACTACAAAGGAAAGCAAAATATCCTTATCTTGGCTGCAACAGGACAAGACAGCAACCAAGTATCCTCTGGCAATGTTTTCTCTGTAGATAAGCCAGATCTGAGAGAACCACTTATCAAAATATTTGTTCTTCTACAGTGATAGGGGAGATTTCCAAACAAACATGTAATGGATATTTAATCAATAAAACAGGAAAAATATTAATAAAGTCATAGTGGAGGAAGAAGACTAAAACATATGGACCCCATTAGCTTCTTTACCTGGTCTGACCACCAGAAACACTGCCCTTCTGTCTTTTAACCTGTATTAATAACAAGGAATGTAATATGCAGTTTGAATTAAAACTTACTAAGAAAACATATTGTTAATATATTTTCCATATTAAGCCAACATATTGTTTGGATATGAGGTGGCCCCGAAAAGCTCATGTGTGAGACAATGCAAGAATGTTCAGAGGTGAAAGACTTGGGTTGCAAATGGCTTATCAGAATCAGTGTATTAATCCACTGATATGGATTAACTGGGTGGTAACTGTAGGCAGGTGGGGAGTGGCTGGAGGATGTGGGTCACTGGGGGTGTGCACTGGGTTTATATTTTGTCTGCGGTGAGCGTAGCTCTCTGCTTCCTAGCTGCAATGACCTAAGCTGCTTTCTTCCTCTCTGTCCTTCCACCATGGTATTCTTTTCTCACCTTGGGTCCAGAGCAAGGGAAGTGGCCATCTATGGACCAAGACCTCTGAAACTTGTGCCAAAATAAACTTTGTGTCCTCTAAAATTGTTCTTTTTGTGTCTTTTGGTCAAAGCAATGAAAAGATTGACTGAAAATATGAACATTGAGTGGCAGTTTAATCAATAATTACAGTAACTAAGGACATAATTGGACTCATTAGGTTCATATCCCTGGTACAGAGCTCTCGAGTTTTGAGACATTGGTTAAATTACTTCATTTGTCTGAGCCTTAGTTTTCCCATCTGATCAAAGGGATTAATAATGGAATTCTCCTCGTGGGGTGATGGTAGGATTCAATGAATTCATACACACAAGGCATTTAAACATGCCTGGTACATACTGTAGTAAATATTACACACACTTAATGTAACACGTCACATACAAACAAATGAATGAAGCAAGAATTCAAGCAAGACACTATACTGAACACCAAGAAATACCAAAAGGGTTAGATCTCTTCTCTCAAGTAATTTTAATCTTATTAGGGACCACAGGATTCCCTGTGGTGACTGCTGGACTGGCATCTTGTGTGACTTAATGTTACTTTGATGGACTGTCCCTGCTAGCCGCTCTCACTCCATGGGATTCAGGTGGGGCACTTCCCATGTCTCCTTGTTCTCCCAAAGACTCAAGGACAGGATATCTGCAAGCAGATAATGACACAAAGGAAACCCAACTGTGTTCAACTTCGGGACACATTTGTCTGCCTATATTTTGGTTTCATGATTTTCCTTATCCATCAGATATAGAATAGGACTGCACCCTTCTTTAATTATAAGAATGGACATTTCACGGTTTTCTGTCAACGAGATATGAACAGAAGTGACACATCTCCTCAGGGCAGAAGCCTGAAGACAACTGCACAATTGGCCACATTCCCTTTTCATACACCTGCAAGAATGGAGACACATGTCGACGCTGCATTTCTATCAACATGGGACCCTGAGTAACCACAGTGGGCAGACTCCACCTGCCACGTATGTCAGATATGTAACATGAAAAAGACATGAGCTTCACTCATATTAAGCAGTAATGCATTGGAAGATGGTAGCCTGCCCAATCAAAGATGGAGGGAAGAGTAGGAATATAAACACAGCTACCATGACATACTGGGGTCTTACACTGTTCAGTGACAGCCATCCTGGGATTTTCAATAAAGACAGCCAATACCTGTGGGCAGAGCAGGGATAAAGACTGTAGACAGTGTGACTTGAGTTTGTGATCTGTGCAACTAAAAGCATACATTCTAATACAGGAAGGGAATGTCTGCAGGCAGAAGTAGTAAACATAAAACTGTAATACAGACACCACACCACCACAGGGCACTAAGGAGACCAGGGTTCAGAAGGCAAGTTTTGGGTCCAGATTAGCATTTAAGAAGCAGATGACTTAAGGTCCTTCCCCAGGAGAGGAGGAGCCCAGTCAGAACAAGGTGGATTCAGAGCAGGATGGAAGGGTGCCTGGGCAGTGCTCAGGGAAGCAGCTCTTGCAGCTCCTATGCCTTTTAGAAAACATGGGGGACCTAAGATGACTCCTACTGGGGAATATTGAGGTCTTGAGAGGTACAGGACATAAAGGGTAGACGTCCTGCATTGCATCATCCACGTGCCTCTCAAAGGAGATGGTCCTTTTAGAGAAAAACCTACTTACCATGACATTTTTCTTTTATAATGCTGGGCATCAGACCTGGGGTCTCCTGCATGCTAGGCAAGCTCTCTACCACTGAGCAGTACCCTGGCCACCACATCTGAGCTTATAAACGTGTGTGTGGCCTTGATAGATAAGGATGAATCTCTATTCCAATCAGAGAGGGACTGAATGTAGAATGTTCAGATGTCCCCGAGGGTGGCCCACTATTTCAGAAAGTCACATCACCAGTGATAACTATACCTTTAATAGGAATACAATTAGCAACTTGACTTAGTGGTGTGGGTGTGCATCTGTAGCCAGAAATGCACAGCCGTGCTATGAATATACACAAATACACAGATGTGGCTACCATTCTAAAGGCCAAATCTGAAGCAAAGTTCTATAAATATGTAGTTGACTGTTGCTGTATTTCTCTGAAATCCAAACTTAATAACAATTGGTAGATGCAAACTCTGGCAATCTACTCAGACTCAGATATAGTCACAGATTGAAACAACAGTACAAAGAAATTTCCTTATATTTCTGCTTTTATCAAATTTAGGGACTCATGTTGGCTTTCTAAAAAAACATCATGTAGATTTGTTACAGTTTCTACTTATTTCATGTCCGCATATAAAGGGGATGTTACCAGTTATTAAATATATAAAGGAGGTTTCAGAAACTCCAACTCTGAGAAGAGAAATGGGAAGAATAGTACCACGATTGAAACGTGGGACAACTTGAAGCCCAGATTGGCGGATTGGCCATTTTCTTTTTCTTCCCTTACATTTTCCTGCAGGTCTCAGGAAGACATCGCAGTTTTGCAGTGAGCAAGGATGTGGAGACAACTGTGTTCTGGGTAATTCACACAGAACCACGTAGGGCAATGTGGGTAGAGGGGAGAGCAGGAGGCAGCAGCACTGTTCACTGTGATGTGATAATAAAGGCTGATGCCGGGGTCATGGCTGTCTGGACAGCTATGAACAACAATGCTGGATGCCACTCTAGTAAGGGACTGGGTTTGGGATGCAAGAAGAGACTCCCTGGTTACTCCTGTGGCTCCCCTGACAGGGAGCATGGATGCTCTTGAGAAGAAATAGGGAAGGCTGAGACAAGAAGCCACATCTCAGGTAGGATGAATTCAGGTTTGGACCTGGTAGAGTCTAAACCAACAGCGAGAAGTTCAGAGGGCAGCAGTGGGCACCAGCTGGCAAGTGGGGACTCTGCACAAAGAAGCTGATGATACATGATCAGGACACAGAAGTACCAGAGCCGTGGAGAGGAGAGGAAAAGAAGAGGCAGCCAAGGCTGAGGCTGAGACAACCTCTACCATCAAGCAAGAGAAAGAGGAAAATATCACCCAGATGGAGGAGCAGTTGGAAACACAGGAGAGAAGCTCAGAAGTGCATGAAAGTCAGAGGGGGATTATGGGGGTGGGGAGCAGCAGCAAGTGCTCACCAGAGCTCAGAAAGAACAAGGACAAGCACAGACTGTGACATTAAGAAGCTGCCTGAGCCAGGTGAGGTAGCACACACGTGTAATCCCAGTGGTTCAGGAGGCTGAGGCAGGAGGATAGCAAGTTCCAAGCCAGCCTCAGCAAAAGAGAGGTGCTAAACAACTCAGTGAGACCCTGTCTCTAACTAAAATACAAAATAGGGCTGGGGATGTGGCTCAGTGGTCGAGTGCCCCTGAGTTCAATCCCTGGTACCCTCCACCCCACAAAAAGAAGCTGCCTGCATTCTGCAGGGCTGTCACAGAGAAAAAGGCAACCTACACCCAGAGAAAAAAAGGAACAAAGTCACAGGTTCAGGCCACCTGTCCTAGATGCCCGGGGGTGTGCAGAAAGGTAGCAGGAAGAACCTGCAGGTGGCTGGACACCGATGTCCACATCTGACATGGTGGGAGATGCTGGTGCGTGAACACCAGGGGCTCACGGTAGTCTCAAGAACTGGAGACAAACACGCCCCCTCTAAATGTCATTTGGCAAAAGGAAAAGCAAGATGAAACTCACACCCAACCTTGTTTTCAATGACTCCTACTCGAAGAAATTGAAGAAAATAACAAAAGCTTTGTCTAATTTCTCAGACATCAGGAGGCGGCTGTCTCATGTAGCTGGACTATTCTGAAACAGCTTTTCTACAGGAAAATGAGGAAAAAGCAGACTCATAATAGGAATTACATTCACAGCAAATGACTGTGGATCACATCTGAGGACTGTTCTTTGTTGTTTTTAATAAATTTATTTCTTTCAAACCTTAAAACCCTGGATTTTATATGTCTCATTGATCATAAAATCCTCCTAGGAAATCTATTTTTTGGTAAGTTTACACAATAAAACTACATGATATCTACTAAGTCAACAATTGCAACCTTTCATTACTTCAAAAACCAGCAGTTACTGAGCCCCTCCTATCTTCCAGGCATGAATATAGCCTTAAAATAAACTTAGCTTGGTAAAATGTAAATGAATATGCAAATTGATTCAATTTTCTAATTTATATATTATTGGATGTCGAGGTTTTGTTTTGTTTTTGGAATATGTCACACAAATTCTGACTAGCAAATTAAGTGAGAGTTTTATAGCTTGGCAAATTTGTTTTCACTTTAGAACAATTTATGACAAGGAGTCTATAATGCATTGTGGCTAATTAATGGCTTTTTTGTGGTTTGACATACATAATGCATGAGCTTGGTGATAGCTTCATCTCAGATCCTCCTGAATCATCTTTCTAAGATTTCAAGTTATGAAAGTGATTGAAACAAGAAAAATCACATTTTATCTTCTGTTTCACAACTTCTGCTGCAAAGGGGATATGTTCATGAACAGCAAAGCATAGACACACAGATGGCACCTAGCTTCAGGTAACCCTAAGTGGGACATCAAGCTACAGTTCCTGCAGTCCAAGCACTCACAGAAAGGCTCTTTTCATTAATGTGCAGAATAGACCATTCTTGTTTTAGAATAACTATAACGACCAATGACCACATGCTCCTGTGCAAGAAACTGCGTTATTTTTAATTTCACAAGGGCCAAGACAAATTGTGCAGATGAGGAAACTGAAGATCGGGAAGTTTAAATATATAAGAAAACATAGTTAAGATGAGCGGAACTGTGCAAAACTCTTACCTCAGGCCAGTTTACTTGTTGGGGTTGGGCTCAGAAAGGGATCAATATCTGTTTATCTATCTATCTATCTATCTATCTATCTATCTATCTATCTATCTATCTGACGTGCTCTTGCTATGTTGCGGAGGCTGGCTGGAACCTGTGATCCTCCCACCTCATCCTCTAGAGTTGGTGGGATAACAGGTGTGTGCTACCACACCTGGTTGCTCCTATTATTTTAGCTAATGCTAACATATGACAGTGGGAGATGTCTCACTGATTGGAAAATTATAAGAGAAAGGAAATATCAAATATGTAACTTTTCTCCCAACATGGTCCCACCTCCAAGCCACCTGGCATATAGTAACTGGTAACAGAACAGCTGACAATTCACTCTCTGGTGGTTGAGAAGAAGATGGGACTTTGAATGAAGGACACAGGATTTAAAAGGCAAGGGGAATGGAGGAGAAGAGATAATACTCCAAAGAGCACATTTTCTTCCCCTAGCTCGTGCCCAGTGAGAGACACAAAGGCAGTTGTAAGTATCTAGTCTGTTAATCCCACTGGACTCCATGTTGACTTGCTAGACTCTGGGGTTAGTCACTAATGGACAATTCTACCAGCCCCTTGCAATACCAAATACCTAACACAGTGGCTTATCTTCAGAACTGTATTTCCTGTTTCAAAAAAGATATGTAACCATGCATACAAATGGAAACCTACAACACATTACCAAAACTTAAATCAGCAAATCCCTCGCCTAAACAGACCAATAAGAGTAAGACCTGAGAGGCCATGAACTTGAGCAGCAGGGTCCTGGGAGATCTGAAGATAGCATCATTCTGTCAGTAGAGGGTACTGCTCTCAAAGAGGTGGAGGTCCAAAGGCCTCAATGTAGCATCAGTATGTGGCATAAGGACAGCAATGACCTGGAATGGACCCCTTTATCTCGGAGGGAGCAGGACCCTGAGGGTCCATGGATTCCTTCCGCCTCCTCACTGCACTGGCAGGGGATGCAGGCAATCTGAACACCCATCCACTGGGTGTACACAGAATCCTAAGGCTGCAGCTAAATAAAGTGGAAAAGGGGGCTCTGTTCGCTGCCCATCAGTTAACCCATCCGCCAGTAGGAATCTCCTCAATGGCTACGGATCGTAAACAAGCTTCTCTACATCAGATGTAGGCTGGGTTTGGTCCTCAACCAGAAAAACTATTCTTCATAACCAGCTCAGGAAGAAAGACTTTCTCACTATCCTTAGAATAATGATTTTATTAGCTACATAAACCACTTCACACAATGTAATACATGTGAAAAATTTCTATACGCTAAGCACAAATCTTTCCTAAGCAAAAATCTTTTTAGAGCTATATTTTATCAGATAGATTTTTCTTTTTTCTTTCTTTTCTTTTTTTTTTTTCTTTTTTCTTTTTTTTTTTTTTTTTTTTTAATTAATAAGGAGCAATCCAGACTGGGTTCCTTCTAGCGACTGAGCTGTGGCTTGGTGAAATAGAATTTATAATTACTAAAAGGAAAACAGCCCCCAAACCCACAACTCCTTTCACTTAATTATTTATGATATTGAACAGCACATTTATTTTTAAAAACAGATGAAGTTGGAGCAGCACTCAGGAGTAAAACTTCTGGCTCACTTGCATGACACGGTTGGGTCCCCCCCCAAAGATTTCTATTCTGTGAATGTAAATTTTAAAACCAATCAAACACCCTCGCAACATGCTTGAAACACACTCAACAATGTTAAAAGCCATCTTTGCAGGTGGCACTTTTCATCCTAATTCACTCATCAGGATTAATTTCTGTTTATTGTTCTTAATCATAAAAAATAAATAACTCCTGTGATACTAAAAATAAATGTGTTAATGGTGAGGAAAACAGGATGGGTAAGTCGGGTAGGCACTTTATAAATTAATGCAAGTTTAAGAAGTCATGTTGACGTTCGGTAAATCACAAGACAGCAGGTTTCACAGAATGCACATTTGACTGTCCACACTACATAAGGGAACCTTGGAAACCTCTAGAAGAAAATTTAGAATATATGTAGCTTCAAGTAGTCCCATACACATGGAAAATGGCAGCGGTGAGAGGCAGCAAACCCTTTAACCCTACCGCTCTCCAGCAAGCAGCAGGCTTCTGGCCCACTCTGGATATGGACCACAACTGTGGCATGCTTCAACCAGCAGAACAGGACAGTAGTGAGGCTCTGCCGGTCCCAAGATCCCACTTACATTCTCTTGGTCCACAAGGACAGGGAAAGCAATGGTGGATTCCTGGATGGTAACTAGTGAGCCATGTCTACCCAGCCAGGTCCCAGCCATTCCAGCTATCCCAGCTGAGGCCTGAACTTGTGAGGAAAGTCACCTTGGATGCTCCAGACCTGCCAAGCCACCCCTCAATGTCACATGGATCAAAGACCAGCTTCTTTGGACAGCCCTGTTCAAATCCCCAATCCACAGATGGAATGGAATGCTTTAAACCACTGAGTACGGGGACAGTTTTGTTATAGAGCAATAAATAACTGATACATTTATAGATGAATTCTTTATAATGCGATTTGCAGAGTTAGAATACAACCCTTAGTGTAGTAAGCACCTATTATTAACTCTATAAAAGAATCAATGGAAAAAAAATTCTTCCTGAGGTACCTGTTATGCATTAGGCAATAAGATAAAATTAAGTCTAATGCTATCAACCATTTAATGTGAACTTAAGTATGATAATTTATTCATGAAATAGGTACATAATGCCTACTAAGACTGAGGGGATAGGCCAGGCACAAGTGACCAACAGTCAACAAGCCATCTTACAGTTCAAGGGTATACAGGCAAGTCAGAGGTAACTGTCATATAATAATTGCTATCATAACAAAATTAGAAAATATAGACAGGGAGAGATTTCTGAAATGTAGAAATAGCTAGGTTGAAGCAATATGATAAGCCTCATAAGAAAGGCTGTTACATCAGTCCTTTCCTGTGAGGATTAAATGAAGTGGTTAGCATAACACTTAGTACATAATTAATCCACATTAAATGGTGCTTAAAAAATCTAAACTATATGAAGGGTTATAAGATTCCAAACAAGAAAAGAATATGAGTGGATTTTAGGTATCTGTGACTTGTATTGGAGTCACTCGACATTATTTTACAAAGCCTATTCTCTGCCATGTGCTGGGTGGGGCACAAGGGTAGCCAAGAAAAACAAGCTTTCCATCCTTGTACTGCTCAGCCTGGAAAACAGGCATCAACTGGGCGTCATGGGTCTGTCACTGAGCTCCACTCTCAGCCCTGGGTGAGTTGTCTAATTTGAAATTTACAAACAGGAGTGCCCCAAGTGATGGCTGCCAGATGAGGATCAATGTTTGAATGGACCCATGGGCCGGGGTGGGCGGAGCAGAAGCAACAGGGGTCAGCAACAGGGGTCAGCAACAGGGGCCAGCAGGTGTAGCCTGCAGAGTCCTCCCAGCACATGCAAAGGCCAGATCAGAAATGTGCTACCTACCGAGCAGAAAGCATAGGCAGGAGTTCCCCAGGATCAGGCCACAGAGGGCAGGAGGGGTACAGTCATGGAGGTCTTTGGAGCCATATCAAGTAATTTACCCTGAGATCAACGGAAGTTCCTCAACATTCTATAAGGCCTTAAGGAGGCTCTCCTACTTAAATGAAAAACACCAGCTGAGATACAGAAATATAATCAAAATTATTGGATACAGGAGAAACCAGACTGGATGTTGAGACAAATGACACTAATGGTTTAGATGAAAATGTTGGCCCTGAAAGTGGAAGGAAGTGGGCAGTTTCTGGAGATATTTCAGATGTAGGAAAAGCAAGACTTCTGTGCTAATTCTATGTAGGCTTTAAAAGTGGGCAGGGGGTTGTCAAGAAGAAATCAGTGTTTGAGTAGTCGGTTCCATACTGTGCCACTGGCTGGTTGTGGTAGGATGGTACCAGGAAGAACAACAGTAAAGAAGTAACACTAGTGAGGACAGTGATGAGGCAGAGTCATGCACCTTGAGGCTGAGGGTTCTAAAACACCCAAGTAGGAGTCATATTGGTCAGTATAAGCCAGGTTATGCTGCAGTAACCAACAGCTGGAACATCTCTGTGGCTGGAGACAATGGTGTTCATCTCTTGCTCATGCTTCACATCTACTGCAGGTTGGCAGAGCGTTCTGCTCATGAAGTCACTCCAGACCCAGGTTCACAGAAGTTGTATATCAGCATGGGCTTCCAGAGCCACCAAAGTCCCCAAAGGCCCCACAGGAAGTGAGTAAATTATGAAATGACTTAAAAGCATTGGCTTAAGCACATCATCTGACCAGACCTCTGTGATCCACCTGGCAGGGAAAAGTCACACTCTCCCATAGTTCCTGAATAGTGATAAAGCAAACAATTGAATAAACAGGTCTAGACTTCTGGTTAAAGCAGATAAGGGCTAAAGAGAGATGGAAAAGGGAAACTGAGGTTGAGCCCTTAAAAGTGTGGCTATGAATCTGACTCTTGAGCAAAAAGAACCTACCAGAAGACAACATGTAAAACAAAGGACAAAGCTGACAAATGACAGCTTTTCATTTTGATTCTCCTCCTTGCACAAGAAGAAAAAGGAGAAGGGAACAAATGAATGAGTCATACGCTAGAGAAAGAAAGTGAACTAAGCAAAGACTCTGACCAACAGACCAGAGAGGAGGGACAGCCTTGAAAGGTTTTAATGTAGATGGTGAGTTTGAAAGAGATGCTGAAGAGTAGATCCAATTTCAGTCCTGTAGATACAATGTGCCAAATGTGGAGATGGGTGTACCCAACTTGGGGACTCAGAAAAGTTGATGATCACCATGGAGGAGAAGGCAGTAGTTCTCATTTACAGTCACATGTACTTCTCTTGTAAGTGGACCTTGTTCTGGAATATAAACTGTACTGCTTCAGGCATGTGAAATATGGGTGCCATTCCATTAGCTTATTAACCTGTTATTGGCTTGAGGTATGACTCTGTGACTCTATGACTCTTTTTGCCTCAGTGGTAAAATGTATTCCAAGATGGTATGCTTTGCAATAATTTTTGAAGCAAAAATTAAAATCTATTTATAGAGAAATTTCACCTATGTCCCTCCCTAAGTTCCCCAGTAGATTCCTGATAGGGCAAAGCTTCAGATCAACTTCATGCACTGATATCTGAGAGTTAATACTTTGCCCAAATCAAGGTCTCCCATTACCACAACTTCCAACTGCCAAGTGCCTCCCTTATCAAACTACTCAACTGCAACAGGTTTGAGATGACTTCCTGGTTCAAAAACATGCCAAGCCAGCTCT
Source organism: Tamias sibiricus (assembly GCA_025594165.1). NCBI lineage: Eukaryota > Metazoa > Chordata > Mammalia > Rodentia > Sciuridae > Tamias > Tamias sibiricus. The sequence continues at coordinate 12,426,334 of CM046675.1, forward strand.
TATCACCAGACAGCCTATACTCTGACTTGCTGCTGTCCCCAAACTGAAGATGTAGCCCCAGTTCCTTTGAAGCCCTCCTGGATCCTTCTAGATAAAAGTCACATGAGTTTCCTTTAATTCTTAACAACACTTTCTCACTTACCATACACCACATCTCTATTATTCTATGAATACATATATAAAAATATGCTGTAAACAATAATACAACCCTACCAATACAATGGCACACATCAGCAGGTAGCTCTTATTGAGTTTGGCCAAGAGGCCAATCTTCCTTTATATATTCTGTGCAATAAATTTATACAGTGAAACCAAAACTCCCACTTTATGAAGAAACAGAGACTTAAAGAAGCCAATTCATTTGCCCAAGGTCACACTATTAAATGGCAGGGACAGTTTGCCTAGATTAAAAAGAATTCACATTACTACTGAGCAAAACATCCTACAATTATTCGCTAGACCCTCAAACACATAGATCGGTTCCTCCAACTAGACTGCATGTTCTCTGAAAGCTTTTATCTAATTCTTTTTTTAGTTGTTGATGAACCCTTATTTTATTCATTTATATATGGTGCTGAGAATTTAACCCATTGCCTCACACATGCTAAGCAGGTGCTCTACCATTGAACTACAACCTCTGCTCCGAGAGCTTCTTGTATATTTTCTGCCTCTCTGTATTCCTGGGCCTCACACAGATAAAGAGTTGTAATTCAATCACTTGTAATAGAGTGACATTTTACATTTCAAGTTGAAAAGCAACTAAAATATGGAGGGCCTTTACAGTGCTTATTGGCTGTGAGGTTTGGTGGTATGCATATTACAATATTGGTCCCAATGCTCCCCCACTTCCTATATCTACACCTTAGCCATGTGACTTCTCAGTTCTTCTCACTAACGAGGCCGGGGACTTGACTATGCACTGGGCAACAGAAGGAGGCAGAAGTGAGAACATACCAGTTGCAAGGCCAGCACTAAGAGACGTGGTGAGTCTCCTTTTATCTTTTTGCACCTCTACAACTGGCAGGAAAATAATTTCCATCAGGGCTCCTCCCCTTCACCAAGGCCCCACCATGAGATGTGGAAACAAGAGCCAGGCAAAGATGCAGCTTGAGCAAGTCCAGCCCACCGATGACCAAGACTCCAGGCTAATGAAATTCTGTGGGTTGTTTTCTATGCAGAATTATTATGGCAATAGCTAACTCATATGGGTAGATTGTTCACAGATATTCATTCTTCATTCCCAAACCCACATGTCTCCGCCCACTGTGGCAGTGTCGGGAGGTGGGGCCCAGTAGGTATTTGTGTTCATTGAGCAGAGTCCTGAAAAACAGCTTAAAGTCTTTCTCTCTGAGTTAGTTCTTGCTTTGATGAGGCTGGATCAGTTACTGCAAGAGGAGGCTGTTATAAAGCAAGTCACTTCCTTATAGTAGTCTACAAATTCCACAGTCTTACCTGCCCTTCTAGTTTCTGCCATGAGTTGAAGTAACACAAGGCCCTCAGCAGATGTGGCTGCCCAACTTTGAACTTCCAATACTCCTGAACCATGAACAAACTAACCCTTCTTTTCTGTCAATTACCCAGTCTTAGGTATTCTGCTACATCGTTAGAAACAGACTAAGATGGGATGCATGCGCTATGGTTACATGTGACTAAATGTGTATTTTGGATATGTCACTAAAACAGGTGGGTCAGAATAGACAGTATTACTGATTGCAAATTGTAGCTTGTCTCCCCCACTCCCTTTATTGACCCTTCAACTTCTAGCCAATGAAATGTGAGAAACCTGCCTGATACATGACCAGTCCCAACCAAAGTTTCTAGAGCAACTACATGGCTTAGTTAAGCATCCTCAGTTTCTGCCTCTTGAAATAAGAACAGCATGTCTCAGATACAGGTCTTTTCTAACTTAGGTTATTTATTTATTCATTTATTTTAGTTGTAGATAGACCCAATATCTTTATTTTATTTATTTATTTTTATGTGGTGCTGAGGATCGAACCCAGGGCTTCACACATGCAAGGCAAGTGCTCTACCACTCAGCTACAACCCAGCCCCTAACTTAGTTTCTCTAGAGATAAAAATCTTAGATGAAGTCTGTTGAGTAGAGAAGTTGAGACTGAAAAGAAGTTCTTGAAAGAAGCCGTGCTCAAGTAAAACCATAAACGGGCACAAGATGTTGAAATTTAAAGTAGTTGCAGCTGAGGACCCAGCTGATTCTACAGGGCAACTTGGGGCTGGAACTGCCCTTCAAAGTTGTCTAAGTTAAAATCACCCAGTTTTTCATGCCCAAGGATCAGTCAGTCATTGATCAGGCATCATGGAGATACAACCTTGGCTGAGACAGTACTGCCAGCCAATGAGAAATGTCCAGGGAGGAATGCAACTGGGAGCCATCAGCAGCTTCTATTCCAAGCAGGTGGTGAGTAGTTATTGTTGGCCTCGTATCAGTGGATGGATGAGAACTACAGTCCACTACAGGGATCTACCTTCAACCTGGACCCTAGAATGAGATGCCACACAGAGAAGACACACAGCTAATCCATAGAACAGAAGAAAGATATGCAGATCTGCAGATGATCCATAGCCCTCGCATAATCCAGGTCAGTAAGAAGAAGCCACTCAAATTTTTGGATTGTATGTTACCAGAATGAGAGTTGGCTTCTGTATTTACAAAACAACAAGCAAGAGGAAAGATATCAAATATTTTTAGTTACCTACGATTATATAAAATTATTTTTATTACAATGTATTTGAAATTGAAAAAGGCACAAATAAATGGAGAGACACATACCATGGTCATAGATTGGAAAAATTAATAATGTGAAAATTTTCCAAGACACCCAAAGTAATCTATAGATTCAATATAATCTCTATTAAAATTCAACAATGGTATTTTTGGCAAAAAAAAAAAAAAAAAATTTAAATGTCCTAGAATTCATATGGAACTACCAAAAACCCCAAATAGCCAAAGCAAACGTGAGCAAGAATTACAAAGTTGGAGACATCACAGTCTGACTTCAAAATATGCTACAACGCTATAGACATCGAAACATCATAGCACCAGCATAAAAACAGACACACATGGACAAATGGAACAGAACAGAGGGTACAGAAATAAATGTGTGCATTATGGTCACTTGATTTTCAACAAATGTGCTAAGAATATATAAAAGGAAAGGACAGTTTCATCAATAAATGATAATGGAAAAACTGGATATCCACATACAGAAGGATACAATTAGGCCCTCATCTCAAACTACAAACAAAAATCAACTCAAACTGTATTAGTCTTAAATGTAACACCAGAAACTATCAAATTACTAGAAGAAACTTAGCAGAAAAGCTTCATGACATTGGTCTGGACAATAAATTTTTGGATATGACCCCAAAAGCACAGGCAATAAAACTGAAATCAGACAAACGGGATTACATCATGTTAAAAAGGCTGTGTAGCGCCAAAGAAACACACAATACAGGGAGTGACAACCTACAGAATAGAGAATATATTTGCAAACTATATATCTGTAAGAGGTTGATATCTGAACTATATGAGAAAGCAAAACAACTCAATAACAAGGAAGCAAGAACCCAGTCTACACAATTGTGATGGACTTGAATACACATTTCTCAAAAGAAGAAAGGCAAGTGTCAGCATGTTATGAAAAGGTGCCCAACATAATCAGAGCAATGCACATTAAAACCACAAGGAGATAGCACCTCATACCTACTAGAATGGCTACTCCAAAAAACCAAAGATAAACAAGTGTGTGTGAGGAAGTGGACAAAAGTGAGCACTTGCACACTGCTGGTGAAGTATAAATTATACCACCATTGGGGAAACAAACTGGAGGTTCCCCAAAAGATGCCATTACTGGGTACATATCCAAAGGAAACAAATTATGTGTGTTGGAGAAAATCTGCATCCCATGTTCACGGCAGCATTGTTCATATAGCTAAGATATAGACTCTACTTAGGTGTCTGCCAACAGATGTATGGATAAACAAACTGTGGTATGCACATGAGATGGAATACGACTGAGACTTAAAATGTGGGAAATCCTGACATTTGCAACCACATGGGTGAACATGGAGGATATCATGTTAAGTGAATTAAGTCAGGTCCAGAGAGACAAATATCACGTGATCTCACTTAGATGTATAAGCAATGTTAAACTCATGGGAGTGGAGATCGAATGGTGGTTGCCAAGAGCTGGGCTGGGTGGAAAGGATGTCGGCCAAGGACACAGGATTTCAGTTAGACAAGAGGAAGAAGCTGAAGAGACCTATTGTACAATAGGTGAATATTTTTAAAAAACAATCTAATGATGATTATTTTAAAAACAATCTAATGCACCCTTGCAAATTGCTCAGAGTGGATTTAAGTGTTTTCAACACAAAAATAAGTGTGTAAGGTTATGGATATGTTATTAAACTAAACCATTCCATAACAAATATGAATTTCCAAATGTCTTGTTATAAATTATGTACATGAAGTTAATATCATCCTCCATCCTAATCTATCTACATCTTGTGCAGTGTGTGGATGTATATGTGTGCACACACACAAAAGAGTGTGTTTGTTTGGGGGGTGTTAGAAGATCAAAGTAGGGTAGGAAGAAAGATGACAAAGAAATGATATTTTTAAAATAGAAGAATGAAAAATCAAGACAAGCAATAAATCCCATTAACAATTTTTACAGTAATGACAAAACATTTTCCAAGCAAATCATAATGCAAAGGTACTTACAGCAATAGACAATCATGGCAAAGTTCAAAAGAAATAATGCTTATACTCTAGGTTTTCACATTATGTAGAAATACACTCTCTAATAATAAGCATCTTCACAAAATATGTGCTTTGTTTCATAACATATTAAAACCCACATATTGAGACCCACTTCTTTTACAAAACTAATATTTCCATTAAAAAAATGCAGAAATAACTACACAGAATGTTGTTTGATATTGGTGAAATAGGTCAATAAATTGATACTAAATATAAGAATGTGTATCTTCACAGTGTGTATGAGGGGGAAAAAAACACCTATTTAATGAATGAAAAAAGAAAAAAGAGAGAACCCTTGGACTAGAAGGCTCAAATTTCAAAAGCATGAAGTCATTGCACAGGTTTTTGGTTATTTTGCCTAAAATAAAAAAGAAGCCCTATCAAGGCTTTCCTTAAAACGGTCAAGAAAAATGACATAAGTTGTCTAATATACAGAAATGTAGAAGCTTTTGTAGGCAAAGGGAATGAGCATGGTGAGGGAGGCAGGTAGCGTCACACGCCTGACTTTGGTGCCAATGTGCCTTATCTGTATTCTAGGGCTTTCAGAATATTCACCAGAATTAGTAACGAGCACGGGTAATCAGCCACTTTCAGCTGCTTTCTACGCAGGCAGGCGACCAGACCAAGCGAGTAACAGGCATCCGATTAGATCACTGGTTATATTGTTCGGGTTGATTTTAATTGCCTGGAAAGTGCCATTACTGTCCCCTGCAATGTGTTATTTTAAAGAGTGACCATTTCTATGTGAGAAATAAAAATGGACTGTGTCCCTAAGAACACTCAGGAAGTATTCAGTTAGGGCCTTGCCCTCACAGCTTGACAATCCTGCCAAGTCCAATCACACTGATAAACAAGCACATTTGCTACCTGCAGAATTTGAGAGAAGGCAAGACAAATTCCCCAAGGGATGACAGCAGAGACCCACCCAAGTGTCATACCTAGGCTTATGAACACCTTGAGAATTTCCATTTCCATAGCCACTTTTACATGCAGGCATCTCCAAGGTGAAAGAATTCATGGAATTGAAGAAGAGGAAACATTTCCATGGAGAAAGGCCTATGAAAATGCAAGTCTGCAAAGCTAGAAGACACCTGCAAAATATTTCATCAGTGCAGGCTCACATGGAAAGGGGACCTCTCAGGACAGTCATTCTTCAAGTCAAAATCAGAGATATAAGAATACATGAGATAGAACTACATCAAGCTGCTCATGTACTCATGAAATCAGGTTTCAAAAGGGGCAAAAACAGAATAATGCCTGTAGTCCAACAAACAGTAATGGACTCCTGCCAATCTCCTAATTCTGATATTGCTCTAGATACAATGTAACCACAGGGAAAGCTGACCAAAGAATATACAGAACTCTTTGTACTATTTCTGTAATTCCTTCTGGAACTATAATTATTAAAAAAAAAAAAAAAAAAAAAAAAAACTTAAAATGCAGGTTAAGAAGAAGCTTCACCCCAGGAATGATTCCGTTAAGTTGTATAAGGGCCAAATAGTCTTCAGTAGTTCAGCAGAACCCTAGGATATTTTCACAGAAAAAAAGTAGGTTCTGAAACTGTGAAAGATTAAGAGTATTTTCAGCATGATGAGGGGGCTTTCTCTCTACTGGAAGACTAATGAAATTACCTAATGCCCACAAAGTTTTTACTCATTTATGAGTAATTATTTACAGTTTGGGAAGATGGGCTTTTGATTTGTTGTAATACCATTTACTGATTTATTTCATATATCAACATTTTAATCTTGAGGATTTAAAATTATAAAATTAGTTCTTTGCCCTGAAGTTAGCTCATTATATGGAGGACCAGTTCTCAGGACTTAAAACCTTTAGTTTATTCTAAATTCAGATTGTATGAAGATAATCATCTATTGTCAATCCATGTTCTGTCACTCAGAAACTGTGCTGTGCAAAATAAAATAAAATCTTTCAATTATACACTGAAATAACTATAAGTCCTAGAATAAAAAGTTCCAGTATAACTATAAAATAATTCCATGACAATGAAAGAGATTAGACTTCCTTCTACTCCATAAATGTTTACCAAAGTCCTAATATGTGTATGCCACTCCATCTCCAGATTATTAGAAAAGGCTGACATTAAACAATTTTACAATATTTAATGATAATACATGTTCACAGTAAAGAAGACACTTTTAAAAATGGTTGGGAGTCGAGACTCCTTGTGTTCGTGGTTCAAGCTGTCTGAACAGTAGTAAAGACCTCTGGGAGGATATGGTTGGGTGGTTATTACCCAATCCAATGTCAGAAGGCAGGGTTTTCCTGGAAGAAACCACAGTGAATTGAGGGCGAAGTTATATCTAGATGGGAAGGAGGGGAGCAAAGTAGAAGCCATGATATTCTAGGCACATGCAAGGAAACTGAAGCCACAAGGGTGCATTTTCAAGGAGGTTTAAGAAGGCTCTGTTCTGTGGTTGGACTGTGACATTGCAGGGGAGAATCAGGGAACAGTCCCATTGACACAGGCCACATCAGTAGCTCAGTAGCATTTTTTTTCCCTAGGAAGCAGGTGTCCAATGATCCAGGTGTTCTGGCTCATCGATTAATACTTCACCAAGAGTAAGAGAGGCCAATGAAGGAAGGAGAGGGGATGAAAGGCCTCTTCCATTTTTCATTAAATTTTTTGGCACTAGGGATTTAAACCAGGTTTGTTTGTTTTTTTTTGTTTTGTTTTGTTTTTTTTTTGTTTGTTTGTTTGTTTGTTTTTTTTCTTACCACTAAGCCACATCTTCAGGTCTTTCTGTATTTTTTGAGAAAGGGTCTCACTAAGTTGCTGAGAGTCTCACTAAATTGCCAAGGCTGGCCTTGAATTTGAGATCCTCATGCCTCAGCCTCCCATATTGCTGGGATTACAGGCATGTGCCACCACACCCAACAGGAGGTCCTTTTTTAATCAGCTGCATTTAGGTAAAAAGTGGGAAGGAGTGAAGGGCCGAGAACCCAGCCTGGCCCATGATGGCCAAGTGACTGTTCTCACACATTAACTCAATTGACTCACTACAAGAGCAAAAACCCATTGACCACTGAGGTCACATGCCCTGACAGCCACGACGAGGGTCAAGGAAAAAAGAGATCCCTAAGCTGGAGCCAGCTTCAGAGGAAAGTGATGAATTCCATTCTGGACACAATAGGTTTGACGCAGCAGATGTCCGAGAGATGAAAGCAATGTGACAGAGAGAACGCTGGGAAGATCAGCAATGACTTCTGCTGAACAGGGACCATCTTGATGGGCAGGATCTTTGGTGACAAAGTGAAGTAGGCACATGCTGCAAACCTAACACCCCCAAAGGCTTAGATCTAATGGGTCTATCAAACTCAGTATAAGCAGCTACTCTGATGGGTGGTGCTCTGCACTGCTAAGCAAAACAGAGGTGAGATCCACATCCAAGGTGCTCACTAGAGAGTGCACATGGAATAGGGAAATGTTACGACAGAAGCTATGAGGACAATGGGCAGAAAGAGCCCACAGAGGTGTGGGACCAGTGAGTACCACAGAAATCAGCACCCGCTCTAATGGTATTTAAATTGTGACCTAGGGGACAAGCAGCGGTCAAAAACTCCACCTGTGTCTGCGTTAAATGTGAGTTTAGGAATGAGGGCTGGGGGTCCACCAGGGAAAAGGACGGAATCATCCTGAAGGCACAAAAACACTCAGCACAGTTGCAGAACTTTATGACACTGCTGCTCCCCAAAGCATGGTATGAGATGTTGAGGGATAGGTAGTGTTTAAATCCTACACAGCTTTGTGGGCCATTTGTAATACTTTTTATTTTATTCTAAGTATAACAGAAAACCATGTAACTATTGTCAGTAGAAGAGTATCAATTTAACTTACATTAAAAAATAGTGCCAGCTGTGCAGAATTATCTGGGGGAAGAAGTAAAAAAGGAGAAAAGGAAGCCAGGGGAGTGGTCCAGGGGAGAAAATGGAGTGACTTGGAACAGGATGCTGTGGGTGGAGATGAAGGCATGTGGGCAAATTTGAGAAATATTTTCTAGTCAGAATGAAAGGCCACATGAGATCTGAGTTGTTCCAATTCTCCAAATTAAGACTATGTGAAGTACCATAACAGCTCCAAGAATTCTTTATCCCGTTAAAATAATATATTGACAGCCTCCCTTAAGAGTAATACCATCAAAGCACGTTTTGAGCTATGGATCCCGTGTCTTAACGTCTGAAAGATAATCAAAGTCAAGTGAATTAGAAAACAAATGAGACAAAATTGTTCTCCTGCTTTAGAACATAGAAAATTTTCAATCTGATTTATCAAGGCACCTATGAGAGTGCTGTAGAATTGCTGTAACACAGATAATCTATTTCCTCAAATGCCAATATGTCTGCAATAAGGAATATGCATATCTTCTGAATTATCTTTTCCTACTAATAAAATAGTCATTTTCCCCCACTCTTTGCAAGGCAGCTTCTTGAACAGTAAAGATTCTACAAATATTTACATTCCAAGTAGCAGAGCTGTTTGAAATGCTATAAAGTCCTGCCAGCACTTCTATTACAAACCCTTATTTCTTGTTTATAACATGTACATAAAAGGAGGAAAATAAAAATGTACTATAGATTGAAACTTAACACACAAAGTTTTAACAAGTGAGTGCATTACTTATGCAGCAAATTTTCCAAAGAAATGTTCCACTGTGTTTAGGAGATGGGGGAACTGCAAACCTAGAACTGTTTTGCACACGTGATCTACTCCTGAAATTTTTATACAAGTCAGATCTGAGTCTGAGAACTGTCACCCCTAAATTTCAAAGAAATTCTATCTTACGCTATCCTATATAGTCCCATATCCTCATTACTGACAAATATTTTGCAAAATATTGCCCAATGCACTATCATCAAGGATAAGAAGTAACAGTTTATCAGCACAAAGTGACTATATACATATATATATATGCATACTAAAAATCTTACATATACTCACATATGCTTATCAAAATCATGACCAAGTACCTGGAGAACCTCGTTTTCCAAGGGGGAAAAAAAAAATCACTGGCTAAGATAAGCTGGACTGTTGGTGATGTCCAAACCAGAGATGTCATGCAAACACACACAACAGTGATAAATCCTCCTGCCATCTGAACATCTTACACTGCACAGAATTAACATTTTACTGCTAACAATGTACTAAATGGTGACTGGAAAACAGAACATTGAACCAGTCATAGATCCTCTATTTTGTGGCATTGCCAAAGTTCAATAATATATAGATCCCTGCAGTCTGAAAGGAGCAATTATATCTATATACTCTTTCAGCACAAAACATATTAGAAGTTAATGAGAACTTCAACTTGGACACTTAAATTATGCAGTAAAAACAAAGACAGAAGATGTGCACTGAATGAATGAGAAGGAATTAGGCGCTTATAAAACAGAACGATGCATATTTTGATAGAAGAGCAAAGAGGCTATTAGTTTGTAATAACTAGGCATATATGAAATGTGACAGTGATAAAATCATACATAAATCAAAAACTGAAAGGCTACAGCTTGTTTTCCACAGCTAATCTTTGCTCCAATTGAAATTGCTCAGCACTTTAGTCCCATTAAATGTGCTGCTGCCATTTTAAGAAACACTTGGGATACCTGGTTGTGCTGTGAACAATATTTAAAAGTTAGGGTTCTTCTGGAGAATGGAACTTTATGCCTCCATATCTCCCAGCTGACATTAATGACACCCAGACAGTGAGGAGGACATGGGGCTAAATGCTACCATCTTAGGTGGCCACTTCCTGAATCTATTACTCTGCAAATCAATCAGCAGCTAGGTGTCTCAGTTATCCCTCCTCAGACAGAAGGGCCACTTGCTTGCATTCAGCCCTACCATTTGTCCTCATAAAAGAATGCAAAGTCTGCTATATTTCCCTGGAGGATACTGATTCCTTTGGGTGTTTTCAAACCACAGTTTACTATCAAGCATTCTAAGATTCTGATTCTACACATTATTTGCATCAATCATCTTTCCATTTAGCACCTCTGAGCCCTCCGAGTTGTCTTTTATGAAGCTGTCCCATTGTAACCAGTGGCTTGCACATATTAGGCATCTTACAAATGTTGCACGAATAGATGTGAACACTAACCATCTCCATTTCCAGACAACTTTTTCCCCCGGCTACCATAGCCCACAAAGGGTTAAGACCACCAACTAAGATGCCAGTTTACTGCAGCCAAAGTCGGTTTCTGTTTGTAAACACAGCTAGCAAAGCAAAACTAACACAGTTGACTTCAATATTGAGATATAATAGCTCTTTCAAAGGCAATTACTTCTCCTTTCAATCTCTGAAGGGTTCTGACTCATTGTTCTGATTAATTCCAGTTTTTAATCTATTTACAGATCAGGATTCTTTTTCAGCTAGTGTAATATTCATCTCTGTGGGGGTAGACAGAAATCACAGCAAGTACAGTCTTCCTTTTTTTAAGTTATTCTTGCTTAATCATTTTTAAATTATTTCTGGATTTACATACTCACAGCATGGGCTAGGGTTTCTGACCTCCCTCCTGCACATCGCACATCTCCCAATCTACTGCTTTCTCTAGCTCTGTTTCCCCACATCTTGCCGTTGAGGTTAACAGACCTGCGAGCCCTTTCCCAGAGCTCTGTCTGTTCCCCTCCCTTTGGTTCTTAAGGGAGGTTTGATATCCTCACCATAGTGGGCACCGTTTGTTATTAAATCATTCCTCTGAGCGCATCTCCTTGCTGTAAATCACTAAGGAAATAACAATACAAGAAAGGACATGCGGATTAGCGAGCCCTGCGGAGCTTTGCAGAAGCTGAGCCCAGAAGCCTTTCTTGCATTTTCTGCAACCAAAAATTTCCTGATGGTGCTGTGACTAGGGGTGCCCGGTTGGCACTTCCTGGTCTTGTGTTTCTGGTATTTTCTGCTTGGTTAGCTTTGCAGGGATCCTCAGAGAACACAGAAGCAGCCAAGACCCGGGTCCAAGCTCAAGAGCCATGCACTACACCCCATCAGAGAAAATCCGCGAAATAAACGCGGCAGGGGATTTCATCTGAGGCTGCAGATTTGTGACTGGAAAGAAAATGCAACCCGGAAAACTTGATAGTTAACCGGAAAAACCCTCACGCTAGCTTCCTTAGACCTACGAGTCAAGAGGAGAGTTTCTGGCACACCGGCGTCCTGCTCTCGCCTCCTGAACCACACACCTGGGATTCTTCCTCTGCCGCCCTGGGGTGCACAACTTTTTATTCTTCAACTCTGACTGCAATCCGGGAACATCCCCTGCAGCTAAGGGCAAGCCAGAGGGACCTACCTCGCATTTCCCTAAACCCCAGCTGGGGAATCGGAGTCTCCCATCCCGGAAACAATCCTCGCCCTAGAGGTGGGGAAAATAATCTCCCCCACAGCAAACTGGCTGGGAGAAGCACCTTTCATTCTGGACACGTCAGGTGCACTTCCCCGCAAACAAACTTTGGGGATGAGGACCCATGAAGCCAGTGCATAAAGTTTTCCAGGCAGGTGGCTCATCCTGCGCCCGGGGCCACGCAAGCAGCTGTACATCCCCGACCTACCTAGTCCCCGCAGCTCGCCCGGCTCCCGCCCCGCCGGCCCGCCAGCCGCCGCCGCCGCCGCCGCCGCCGATCGTCCGGGCCCGGTGGGCCGCCGTGCGCGTCCGCGCGAGCCGCCGCCGCAGCGCCCCCGTCCGTGCTGTTCGCTGCCGAACGCGGCGCCCGCCCGCCCGCTGCCGTCGCCGTCGTCGCGCGCCAGGCTGCTGTGGCTGCTGCCGGCGCCACGAGAGCGCTGCCTGTGCCTCCACCGCTCCGGCTCGGCGCGAGCACGGGAGGGAGGAGAGACGGGTGGGAGAAAGGGGCGGGCAGCGCGGCGGAGCAGCCAACGGGGGCCCGCGCCTCGCTCCCGCCGCGCCCCCAGCGCCTCCAGCCACCCTGCGCCGGGCCCCGTGCACCCACGTGCGTCCAGCCTCCCTCCGCAGGGCCCTCGCTGCAGCGCGGGATGGGCGGCGGTCAGCGTGTCACCACTGGGTGGCCTAGTGCCGCACAGCTGGGGTGCGGGGCGCACGGGGTTAAAGGCAGCAATTCCACTTCTAAGAAAACCTGCTGCAGCTGCGCTCACACAAGTGCGCAGAAATTTCCAATTTCCTTATTAAAGCAGATAATTGTTAAGGATTAGCTATAGACAGGTAGTGGACTGTGCTATAAATGAATTAGTTCATATGGTCTTCAGAAAAACCGCATATCTATTATGTTTGCCTGATTTGGTGATGAGGAAATTAATTTGCGTAAGGTTTCAATGACTCGGTTATAAGAATATCCCAAGTTCCCTATGAAGCAGATCTTACTCTATTTGCCTAAATACATACAGGTAATGAATGGTCAGCTGGAGAGGAACATAGCTTGCAGAAGTATTTGAGTTGAATTGCTGGGCATGGCTCCCCCACACCTGTGCAAAATGCATCTTTACTTGTATGCAAAAGTTGAAAACAACCTACCTGTCCATCTTTAAAGAACTGGCTAATCAAAATACAGTGGAGATATACAGAGGAATGTAACGAATCTCCTACAGAGAGGGCAGGGCAAGGACATCTAGCATGGACATAAATGACCTTCCAGAGGTATTAAGAGAACAAAGTTGATACAGGAAAAGTATGTACAGTTTTGTGTTTTCTCAACACATGTACATATGGATGCTTTCATAATTTTTAGAAAGATGTTCCAGAGTACCGTTAACAATAGTCCTTGTGAGACTTTCAATTTTATAGTTATTTCTCATTAATTTTAAACTGTATCACCAGTTCATTTTCCCTTTTAAAAACCTAGTCACTTTGGTCACTAGACTTCCCAGTTTGAGTTTACAGCCTTGTCCCTCCCCCTCACTCCCCCCACCCTTCCCAACTCCTACAGGCAGAACAAATTCGCATCTCAGGGGCCGCCACCTTGGTGAACCAGATCTGAAAGGGGGTTTCCAGGGAAATGGCTATTTGGATTGCTCTTTCTTATTCCTGTCCATTTCCCCCAAGAAATAAATAAGTGTCTGATCTCCTGCAATTCAGAATATAATTTGAACTTATGAGAATATTTCAGGGAGTTTAGAAGACAGGAGGTGGTACCCAGCTCTAAGATGCAGGGCACTGCCCTCTACAATAAAACCAGCATGTAGCCCCAGCCTTTCCCTTGGTGCAAAGAAATTACTTCAATGAGCAGGTGAGTTCCCCCCACTCCAGAACTATTTCAATGAAGATGTTCTCTTACCCCATGAATATACACCAGAGTTCTGGAATACACTTGGGAACTTCCTCTGATATTGGCCACTTTTGCTGTATCACTGATCAGGAAATTGCTCATCCCCGTTAAGAATAATGGCTAGATTTAAAAAAAAAAAAAAAAAAAAAAAAAGCATAGCTGGAGTTATTTATGTTTTAAAGTGGTGGTGGGGGGCAGGGATAGATAGAGCACAATGCTATAAATAAAAATAATGTGCTTTTCCCATCAGAATTAAATTGCAGTAAATTTGGACTCCTTAAGGTCTCTGCTTAGCCAAAAGGCCGGGGGTGGGGATGGGGAGAACTAAAGGAGGTAAGGAAAGGTTGTTTATGGTCCTTTCAGTTGTTATTGGTTACTGTAAATAATCTTTTTGCTTGCAATCTGGGAACACGTTGGCAAACCCCCTGAGTGTGACAAAATGTTTTATTGGATAGAACTGGTGTGTTCTGGAAGGAGCTGAGAGAACTTTACATGCAAATTATGCTCATGCTTTGCACCTAGCAGGTGCAATTACCGCCATGCCTACATCCATCACCAGCGTTGCCTTTTCTTTTAATATTTTCAAGTTGATGCCTCATAATGCATTTCCTTCTAATACATACATATATGTTCTGCCTAATGGGTAGGGAAAGAGCATCTTTATCAAGGAGGGAGAACTGGCCCGGAGGCAGCAAAATGACAGTGAGAAAGACAGGAAAGAAGCTCTTTTAAATTAGAGAGAAATCTAAACCCTAACCCCTCACAGCCCTCTCCAAAAAATCAGTCATTTCCAAACTCAGATTACATTGCCTGTGCTGGGGAAAGCTGATTAGTACTGGAAAAGGATTTAATGGAATTTCAAATCTTGTAGTTGTAGCAGAAGGAGGTGGGGGGTATCCTAAAATTTGTAAAAGCAATGATGAACATTTAGCATATGCTGCAATTTCCTCATCACAACAGGTAAAAGATGTATAAATTTAGGTATGGAGAAGGCAATGTAACATTTTCTGTCCTCTCTTTGCCCAAAATGTAAAGCAAAATGTAAGTCAACTGAAAACCTGATATTTACCAAAAGTTGATACACAAGAGCAGGTTTAAATAAAATTTCCATTCAATTTCTGGGCCGGAAGCCCAGGAAATTAAAAAAAAAAAAAAATTAAAGGCACATGTGGGTCTTCTCAGTGTGAATGCCGGATGGAGTTTTTATTGAATTTGGCCTCAACTGATTGTAGCATTATAAGCAATTCTGCCATTAAGTTTCAGCAGCCATTTAGATGGCAAATCCTTTTTTTAGGGCATTATAACTAAGAATAATAACTTCCTTTTTATATGGCACCTTTTATATCAAAGCACTTTAAAGTGTGAGATCATCTTCCCATTATTAAGATACCCCATCTGTGTTGGAATAAAGAAGCTATTTCATGCCACTGATACCACATAACAGTTATTTGTTTGCTTGTTTATTGCATAGCAAAGGGAAATGAAGAAAAATAAATTCTAAGCCTAGAGACTGAAATTCTTAGGCAAAGTGTAAATTGGAATTTAGCCAAGCTACATAAACATATGTATTTTTTTCAAAAAGGGACATGGAGTTTTTCATTTCTATGGATGGAAAAACAAATCCTTTGAACAAGGCCATGTTACTATGCCCAAGTTCTAGTTCATATCTGGATACTAAGATTATGTTGTGGGATGTACAAAATATTCATTTAATTTTCAGTGCTGGGTTCAGTGGTTCCAAGAGTTTTGTGGTTTTTTTTTAAGTTGGACTAAAGAGTAATAATAACTTTTCAACATCCTAATTGGAGTAAGGTTGTTACAACATGTGTATAATAGGAACAAGCATCTTTTCATGGCAGGGAATGGTAGTACACGCCTGTAATCCAAGAGGCTCAAGAGGCTGAGGCAGGAGGATCACAGGTTCAAAGCCAGCCTCAGCAATTTAGAGATGCCCTAAGCATCTTACTTAGCAAGACCCTGTCTCAAAATAAACAATACAAATAAAAAGGGCTGGGAATGTATTGGCTTAGTGGTAAAACACCCTGAGTTCAAACCCCCAGTATAAAAAAAAAAAAAAAAAAAATCTTTCCATGATACTTCTACTTGTCTGATTGTCCATTGCATATCTTTATTCAAGCAAGTCATCCACTTTTCTGTGGTAATGGAGGGTTCATAAAAGAAAATGAATTCCACTTTGGGAGGCTGAGGCAGGAGGATCGAGAGTTCAAAGCCAGCCTCAGCAATGGCGAGGCACTTAGCAACTCAGTGAGACCCTGTCTCTAATAAAATACAAAAAAAGGGCTGGGGATGTGGCCCAGTGGTCGAGTGCCCCTGAGTTCAATCCCTGGTGCAAAAAAAAAAAAAAAAAAAAAAAAAAGAAAGAAAATGAATTCATATAAAATGCTCTGGAACTTTGCTCCAGAAACTACTTCAATAATAGCCAGTTCTGGTAGTCACTCATTTGTTTTCTTCTCTGAAAGCATGTGCTGCCTCTCTAGTCTGTAGTAGTGCTGCTATTCTCTAGATATCACAGAGAATATCACTATGTAACATTTTTATTGTTATTGTTGTGTACATGTCTGCCATTTTATTGCCAGTTTCCTTTGCTGGACTGTAAGCCTCATGAAAGTAGGGGCTCTCTTTTGTCTAGTGCTGCATTCAGAGCTTCCAGCATGAGTCTCACTTCTACTTAATGGGTTTGCAGTAAATGTTTAATGATAGATTGGTTTTCCACCATGCCAGGTAGTGTATAAACTGCTGTTCTACAGTGCTTGGCAATCTTTACAACATCCCAGGCTTCTGTACCACCTTTTTTCACATGAAGGAGCAGAGGCACAAAAAGTGAACTCATGTATTGGTAGCTCACTCTTCCAAACTGTGATATAGAGGTCTGATGGGAGGCTCCCTGCTCCTTGCACAGGGATGCAAGTACATGCATTCCCGAGTTCACGTGAATTTTGTCAACCACATAGTGCAGCAGTTGTCCAACATTAATCTACGCATCAATTTCGTGGGGATCTGGGTAAGATGCATGTTCTGATTCAGCGGGCCTGGAACAGCGCCTGGTACTCTGCATTCCTACCAACCTCCCAGATGCTCCCAGTGCTGCTGGTCTACAGACCGAAATGTGATAAGCCAGGCCACTGTCAAGACATTTTAATATTAACAGACAAGCCACCTGACACATCCCAAACCTTAGTGGTCTGAATGAACAGAAGTTAGAACAATATTGGAATTGCTTAGTCATGGAACCATAGAATTCAATTTGAAATTATTTCTATTATGTTGACAATGGCTATTCCAGATTGAACTCAGTGAATTTTAATTTTCTATGAAGACAAAGATACTAAAGGCTTAGAAATATTAGGAAACTGTCCCCAGTTCACTGGTGGAAGAGCTAGGACAGGAACCACCTGGCCATGAAGACTGTTCTCTTCTCTATTTGACAAGAACACACTGGCTCCTCCCAGTTAGTTCTATAAAGATGATTCCATGAAGTTCTTAAATGGTAACAACTGACAAGGTTAAGAAAGTTGGTAAAGAATGGGTACAGGAATGTAGTTACCAATTGCACTTTCATAGTAATGAGTTTGTTGCAGTCTTAGAGAGAAATGAAGCCATTTGAAGTTCTCAGCTGTCCTGTACAAAAATCCATTACAAAGCACACTAAAGAATATTAGCTAGGAAGACCTTTCACTCTAATGCTTGACTATACCCAGGTGACATAAGTTTCTGACAGAGTAATTCATTTATGTTCTTTTTCTTTTAACCCTAATGTTAATGGGAATCATACTGTCTTTCCCTTTAAATATTATATTTAAAAAAGGATTAATTATGCACATGCATATGTATCACTTCAGTGCAAATATGAGTTTTTACACAAAATAATAATATAGCTGGTCAATTGTTTAACATGGGCTTCATTAAGAATATATTTTATTCATGGACTTAAAATGCTTTTTCCAAGTCTAACAACCTTTCTTGCAATAAAGATTGAAGACATTTTTTTCATGTATTAAAATGAAGGGGAAAAAAAAAAAAACCCTGCATGTGTTTGTTTTGAATTCTGCTCATACTTTCATTATGTTGCTAATTGTTTGACAGTAGTAAATGTGTTGCTCTTAAGATTGGGCTTCTGCTCAAGTGTAACTGTGGAGATTTTTATACATCAAAGTACATATGAGTTGATGAATTGAAACAAAGAGCTTTGTTTTAAACTTAAGGTGAAAGAAAGTTCTTCTCAGGATAGTTGGAGAATAAAAAACAAACACTGGTTCTTTATGTGGGTGGCTATTATTAGCTTAAAAAATATCTTAGTTGAAGTATAAAGATTTTAGTAACGGGGCTGGAAAAAAAATAATGATTATCTTAGCTCGAGCAGCACAACCAACCTCCACATTGGGGTGGCTGATCTTGATAACATTCATCTATGCAGCTCTGGAGGCTGAAGCCCACAATCAGATGCCAACATGTTAGGGGCCGGTGAAGTCCCTGGTCTTGGTTTGTACATGACTATCTTATTGCATCTCCTATGGCAGAGGGGAGAAAGAAAAGGAGCAAGCTTTCTGGTCATTTCTTGAATTCATGAGTGTCAATCAGCTTCCTGTTACTGCAACACAAAGCTGAGATAACTAGTTTAAAAAGAGAAAAGGTTCACTTTGGTTACAGTTGGGTAGGGTTCAGTCCAATGACTGGCTTCATTGCTGTGGGATCTGTGGTGAGACAATATGTCATCAAGGGAATGTGTGGCAGAGCAAATGGCCAGGATGAGAGGGCAGGGGAGACCAAGTTCCCACAGTTGCCTTTGAAGGCCTGTCTTCAGGTGATCTGAAACTTCCCCATAGGCCCCCTCTCTTAAAGATTCCCCCTCCCAATAGGGTCAAGCTGGGGACCAAGCCTCTAACCCATGGGCCTCTGGGGGACATTCAGGACCCAACTCCCATGAACTGAAGGACAAAGACATTCATTCCACCACAGGGGTGCAACCTAAGCATAGGCCAAATGCTGTGTGAGACAACAGGGCATCAAGACCAAGAACACAAGCAAGGAGAACACGATTATGCTGATTTTGTTGCTCCCTTAAGATCCTCAGGATCCTATTTATGAGGTTGTACCACAAATAACATTGTGAAAATATTTATAGAAATCTGTATTTGGGGCTCTGGAAAAGGAGACAAAAGGAAGAGTTTACATATCAACCAATTTGCTTGCATCAAAATGTTTTTTCTTTAGTAACTTAATTCAGTCTTAATATGAGTAGTCCTGGGTATAAACAGCACAGAGTAATCAATTCTGCCATAATTGTGGAACTTCTCAGCTTGGCCACTTGATCTATACAGATAATAAGATCCACTTGCATTACTGGCTAATAACTGAGGGTGTTCTGGGGAAGGAGTAATGTCCACCTAACTTCACCTCACCGAAAGCACAATCAGTCTTTTTCTTCCTCCAGAGTTAGGAGGAAAATTAACTGACCTGGAAGTTTCTAAGGGCCACCTCTGGACCGCTCCACGGCCAGCACGCAGTGTACACTAAAATGTCCAGTGAGTGAGCATAGTTCAAGTAGTTAGCTTTCTCAAATTCCTTTTGATTAGGTAATTCATTTACATCCCTGACTTTTGTTGGTCATTTTTAGTTTTTTAAGTTGTCAAAATAATGAAAAGGTAGGTTTTCCTATTGGAAGACAGACTTTGTGATGCTAAAAAAATCTTTTTAAGAAACTGAAAACTAAAGTCCTTCAGTGTCTCTGTGATTTTACTAAACATTCAAATTGCTTGTAGGACATTCAAAATTGAGACACCTTAGGAATTTCTAAGGGGCGTCGCTAAGGTATCAGGATTCTTTTCAAAGGTGCATGTTGGCATTCCAGGCTACGCCTGAGCTTGGGTAGCACTTGTGGGATGAATTGAAAAGATAAGTTGAGGGCTAGGCTGGGGCTCAGCAGTAGCACACTTGCCCAGCAAGTGTGAGGCACTGGGTTCAATTCTTAGCACCACTTACAAATAAATAAAGGTAAACAATTAAAAAACATTTTTTAAAAAATAAAAAAATAAATAAAGATATATTAAGGTCCTAATTACAGGGGTTTATGAATGTGACCTTATTTGGAAATAGGGTGTTTCCAAAAATATTAGTTAAGATGAAATCTCACTGGACTTTGGAGTTCCTAATTCAGTGACTGGGGTCCTTATAAATGATGGGAAATTTGAACTCAAGGATACAAGAAGAAGAGGACACTGTGTGAAAACACAGAGACAGAAACACAGGGAAGAAAGATGGCCATGTAACCACAGAGACAGAGACTCAAACTGGGAAGCCACAAACCACGAAACCCTAAGGATTTCCAGAACTCACCAAAAGGTACAAGAGAGGTAAGGAACAGGTTCTTCCTCTGAGCTTCCAAGAAACAACCAACCTGCTGATACCTTGATTTTGGACATCTGGCCTTTTAAACTGTGAGAGGATAAATTTCTGTTTTTCAGACCATTCAACTCATGCTGATTTGTTACAGCAGCTCTAAGAAACTAATAACAACACTTCTTAGTCAAACCAAGATCTACAGTCTTGCAGTATGTGGTGCCTTAATCCTTCCTCCCCCCCCCCGTCACCACTCACGTAGCAATCTAGTTAAATTGGTGGGAAGTTGCTAATTTAACAGTCATTTTCATTGACTACACCAGAATAAATACATTGCCTCCTCTTATCCCTCCCTCATGCCCCACCAGGGTATTAAGCCAGGAAGAAAAATTCAAAGCACTTACTTTGATGAAACATTTCTTTAGACCATTATAGTTTTAGGAATCAGACTTCACCATTTACTATTCCAAAACATTTGCTTGTTTATACACTTTTTATCATGGTCCATAAAATAGTAAGTCACTTCACCCCAGTATTTTCTCTTCTAAACAAGTCCATTTGCTGCAGAATATAATAGTACAATCAAAACACTTTTAAAGGCCAAAAATCAGGACTATTTTTTTTTTCCTTGATTCCATTGTTCAAAAGAATGGATTACCAATATACATTTTGCCATCAAACAGTATCTTCCATTACTTCCTTGGAATAATGAAACTATAAACTGTTTTAATGATTAGATGAAAAGAGCCTTTAGGTTCCTCAAACTCTTAAGATCACTATCTCAGTTACTGGGACAAGGCTGGGTATGACTTAGACAGGGGCTCAAACAACCTAGTGTAAAAATGTTGACAAAGGAGCTTCGTTCCAGCCAAACATTTTAAATGAGTAAACAAGTAACTGTAGGTTTACTCCAATCCGCAGGTGATACTTAGGCTATGTGATGAATGTAGGCAAAACCTTAAACCAGATCAAGATGTTTGTAAACTGTAATGCCCAAAGGTAGTCATTGTATCTATGACTTCCAAATGAAGAGAAACCCTCAATACGATTATGCGACTATGATAGGTGTTGGAAGTAAGATGCTAACTGATCATTAAAACACAAAACAGAGCTATTCTAAAGCTAGGGCTTAAGGAGTCACTCTAATAGAAAAGTCATTCCAACTTCTTAAACAAAGATCAGCTAGTTTCTTGAAATAAGCAGTATTAGCATTTTCCTATTGTGACCTCTGGGCAAATTTCTTTGCTGCTATTTTTGGCTTTGAAATTCTCAGGATCCTGAGGGGGTAAAACACACACACAATAAAGGTAGGTGGAAGAATAAGATAATATTACTTCAATGATTTAAGTAGAAAGATCTATTCCCCTTTGAGAACCGACGTATTTTATACATAGCTAATGGCTGACTATATAATTTGTAGTGTTTGGAGTGAAATTTCTTCAAACATCAGGCAAAAAAAAAATGTTGTATGTACAGTGTTTTTTCCTTTTATTCATGGTTTCTCTTTGTCTCCTGAACTATCGTTATTTTTAAATTTGTGCTTTTAAGTTGTACTAAGTTAAGAAGAATTAAGTGTTAAATTAGCATGATTTTTACCATTGATCTATATCATGTATAATGCCAGTTCAAATATAAAGCCATTTCTCTCAGCCCTGTGCTTGCTCAGTTGTAGACAAAACCAAATAAAAGAGCGCAAGTCTTGCCAGACTTGCACACAATACTGGGAAATGCATTAAAGTTCTATATTTGTTACAGCTTAGATATGAGGTGTCCTCCAGAAGTTCGTGAGTGAGAAAATGCAAGGAAGTTCAGAGGTAAAATGAGTGGGTTATGAGAGCTGTAACTTAATCAGTGCATTGATCCAGTTGAATGGATTACCTGGGTGGTAACTATAGGCAGGTAGGGTGTGGCCAGAGGAGGTAGCTCATTGGGAGCATACCTTTGGGAATATATTTTGTCCGTGTTGAGGGGAGCTCTCTTTCTCCATTTTCTGGTGGCCATATCCTGAGCCACTTTCTTCTTTCATACATGTCTGCCATAATGTTCTGCCTCATCTTGGGCCAAAGCTATGGAGTCAGCCATCTATGGACTGAGACCTCTGAAACTCTGAGCCCCAAAATAAACTTTTCCGTCTCTAAAATTCTTCTTCTTAGGTCTTTTGGTCACAGCAGTGGCAAAAGAGCTAAATCAATATCCATGAGCCTTTGAGAACACCAACTATAAATGGAACAATGGGAACATCAGAAGCAGAAGTTGTTCTTACATTCTCTACTCAAGCACATACTCCATTGACCAGCTGGATTTTACTTACAAAACACAAGTTCAAAAGTAAAATCATTAAGAGTTTTAAGAGAGTCACTATGTAGCATTAAACCAAGTTCTGGACTCTTCTGAGCATATGGTGCTATGGTATTGGGCAGGCAACACTGCCGCGAGGACACCCTGGACAACATCACTTTATCACTACAAGTTTCAAATTTAACTCTGCCTTACCACTAATACAGAATGTTCTGGATTCATATGTAAAGTTTGGGATGATTGTTAAATAATTCAAGGTACTAGATTCTTGACATTTTTTAGCTACACTTTCAAATTTTATTCAGTATGATCATTTTTTTTTTACTTATGTCAAATAGGCTCACATATTCCCCTTGAATATGTTTTCAAAATTTTCCTTTTCCAATGTTCTTTCTTTGATTCATGCTGTAAATTCATGGGTAACTACTCATGGTCTATATTTTGGATGTACTAAGTCTATCCAACAAACTGGCAGCAATTAATACACACTAGAGAACAACAACAACAAAAAAAAATTGTAAACCATCACATCCTCTCTCTTCTGAACACACTTATATACATTTGCTTATTTTTTAAATTAGTGCATTCATTTATTCTGGTGTCTTAAGGAATAATCAACATTGTCTACCCCATGCTTAAAAATGACAAGATTCTCAGACATGTACATTTGTTACTCAGTGATAGATCCTTTGAGAGTAAATCTGCCTCTTTCTCAATGTTGATCTACTTTCCCCTCCACTCTTTTTTGGAGAGTTCTTGCATTTAAAATTTAAATCATTGACTCTGAGCAAGAAATGGCAGGATCTCAAAACTGGCATACGTTACCAGAACACAGCCTGGGGGCTACACCGACTCTTCCAAATTTTAATACTCCCAGGTGTTGCTGATGTTGAAAACACTCCAACTCTACCCTGTATTTGTAATGCTACCCTGATCACCAAGAGTGCAAATCTAGTGTAAACCTTATTCTTAATAAGGCTACCAGGATCCACGCCAATGAAAAAGAAGGAGCCTTCATAAATATTCACAGCTCACCAGAGATTTAGCTGTAACAAGTAATGAATAGTCATAGGGATTCTCGTCATTGACTGAGACCCATCAATGCAGAAACAAAACCCGCTTCTAGAGCAAATTAGAGGAAATGTATCTGTAAAATACAGGCTAAGAGTGGTATTATGAGAACATCATTTTGATTTAGAGACGTTTCAATTACATTTCATCTTTCATTTATTTTCTCCTCTCCCCAGATTACACACAGATTTTAAATAATTATCTCTTAAAGACCTATTTTTCCCAGCATACCAGTGTTTTTTCCTTCTACTGGGGTAACTGTCTGTTCATATGCCACAGACAGCGATAAGACACATGTGGTTCCTCGTTATAGCACATCTGTTTGCTTATGAGGCTCAGGGGAAAGTAGTAGGTAATTTTTTAAATGGTTTCTGGCTGTGGTAGAACATTTCATCTTGGAACTAGAAAGCCACTTGGTTTGACTACCTTCAATTTGAGAATAAAATATTTGGGCTTAAAACATAAAGTGGTTAGAGGCATATGGGCTACAATGAGTCAGGAAGTATTCTGGACACTAAATCTGTGAGAGCGGGGGAAAATGTGCCTCTCCTTCCTTATTTCTCCCTTTACTGCTTGCTAAATAGAATTGTCAAGGCCTCCAACCTCCTGCATCTGTTGCAATGTTTTGTAGATTAGATATTTGGAAAGCACAGTTGCCCTTCTGGATCTGTGCTCAATGCGATCAGCTCTCTACTTGGAAACCCATGCAATTAAAAATTATTTTATGGAAATGTACTAAAATCAGAAACATCTAGTTGTATGGAATACTTCCCCTCTCCACAGCTTCCACCCATCCACATGATCAAGTGATAAAAATTACTTGAGGTCCTCCACTTATTTTAATGGATGCCCAGTGGCAGTCCAGAAGAGAGACTTTAAAAAAAAAAAAAAAAAAAAAAAAAAAAAAACTTACCCATTTAACACTCTTATTATTCATCTATACACTGATCTGTCTTTCTCTTTTATTGAAGTAAATTGCAGGTGACTTCCAGCAAATTCATTTCACAGCCTGTCACCTCTTCCATACCCAACTCCACACCTTCAGTCCGGGAAACTTGTAACTACATTCTAAATTAAACACAAATTCCTCAACCATACACTCTGGTTCTTGTCATTAGGACTCTAAGTCAGAGAGCTTTTGATACCAAACAATAGATTAAAAAAAAATGGTGGGAAGAGAATCTATTTGTGATAAAAAGGAAAAACCCAGCCAGGTCTTTCTTTAGCTTTGGACCCAGACTGATCCAGAGCCTCAGATCTTCTCATCAGCACCCAGTCTCTGTCTTCTTTCTGAATTCAATATCAAACATGGTGCTGGTCACCTTTTCATCAGTGTGACCAAATTACCTGATGAGAACACCTTAGAGGAGGAAAGATTTATTTTTTGTCACATGGTTTCAGAAGTCTTAGCCCATGGTCAGCTGACTCCACTGCAGAAACACCATGGTGGACAGACACAGTGGAGGAATGTTCCTTAGCTCATGACAGCCACAAAGGACAGAGAAAGAGACACAGAGACAGACACAGAGAAGAAGAGGGGGAAAAAAAGCTAGCAAGGGGCCATTGAGAAGATGAACTCTTTCAGGAAACAGATCCAGCAGCCTACTTCTTCCATCTAAGACCTACCTCCCCATAGTCCATCCAGCTGCGAATGAATTAATCTACCACATGGACTAACCCACTGATGAAGCCAGAGCCCTTAGGATCTAATCATTGCCTAAAATCCCCACCTCTGAACCTTGCTGCATTGGAGACCATGCTTCCAACACATGAAGTTTGGGGGGACATTGCAGATTCATACCATAATGAACAAGTTTTCTCCCCTTGGTGACATCTGGCAGCTCCATCCAGGCTTAAATCCTATCAGCTTTGAGTCTCTCAGAAGGGATTGTTCTTCTCTCCAACAGTTCCCATGGAAGTTCTAGACAGATGTCCACTGCACTCCTTGGTATACACTGAGTCCTTGCTATCCTTGGGCCCCCACTTCAGTTAGAGGGAGATGATGCTATGACGGAGCAACTAGAGTCATGTTCCCACCCTTAGAAGAAATTCTGGAGTCTGTTGCATCCCATGGACCATGACACTTGTAAGAAAAGTCAAGTCTTAAAGCCAGCATTTCAACATCCATTAAAACCGACATCCTACATTTCTTATATTCTCGTCTCCTCTTCATCTAAAACAACGTGTTATCAAGTCCTCCCCTGTTTGTGTTTTGTAGTACTGAGGATGGAACCCAGTGGCTTGCACATGCTAAGCAAGTGATCTTCCACGGAGCTACACCCCCAGCACTTCTTTTATTTTGAGACATGGTCTCACAAAGTTGCCCAATTTGGCCTCAAACTTGTGGTCTTCCTGCCTGGCTCTCCCTGGTTTAGTGACCAGGCAAACACGGATATCAGGAAGATAATTTGCCTAACTGGAAGACATGAATTTCAATCATGGTTTAGGGAAGTATGGTCCTCTTTTGAACAGACTGCAACTACCTACCAAAGATTTTCAGGAAATCTTTCTACCAGTTCTTAATCCAAAATCTAGTTGTATAATCAAATTTCTTTCCCAAAGACAGATGTCTCTTGGGATACTTGGCATCTGTCAAAGTAAATGCTTAAATCTGGCCCCAGAGTTTTAGTGGTTCTGGCCTTTCTGAAATGTTTAATCATATATTGAAGATCACAAAGCCAGATGGTAAGCTAATTGTTCCAAACCCTAGGGCCTCCCTTTTGAATTAAGTCCCTCGGACCTTCTAGTATAACAGCCAAATAGGAATCTCAGGAGGCCCCCCTCTATTTGCTTGCCCCAAAGACCATTTCTCAAAGGTATAATTCTGCTAAACAGTGAATTGTTCCAGTAGAAAATAAGATGCAAAGATAAATCTTGACCTAGAAGGATCCTTGGAATCTAGCCCAGGCCTATTTCCCACAAGTCATTGCTTCAGAAAAGACCTGAACAAAAAGTTTGGGCATTATTTGGTGTCTGCTAGAGCCTTAATCTTCTAACTCTGGTCTGAAGACCAGTAGAATGGGCATCACCTTGGAACTTGTCAGAACAAAACCTTAGATCCAGCCCAGAGTGCCTCTCTAGCAGCTAAGATTTGTAGTTTTGTGGAAACAGATCATAGAATTAAGAGACAGTTTGTAGAGGAGGAACCTTTATCCTTAACTTTTTGTATCCCAATTTCCTTAGTTTTATAGAGGGACAAACAATGGCAATTTCTCACATCCCTTCCAAAAGGATTATATGAATTACTATGTTAAGAATTTAGAA
Source organism: Tamias sibiricus (assembly GCA_025594165.1). Classification (NCBI taxonomy): domain Eukaryota; kingdom Metazoa; phylum Chordata; class Mammalia; order Rodentia; family Sciuridae; genus Tamias; species Tamias sibiricus. The sequence goes on from CM046675.1 coordinate 12,453,360, forward strand.
CAGTGTCTGGGACATAGTGATTCCTCAACCAGTATGAGTTGATATCACATAATAGTGGCTATTTCCATCATTCTGTTCTTAAAATCAGAAATAAGAACAACCTGTCCTATGTGGCCTATGCAAGGCAGATACAAATGTCCTTGGGGAATAGCTTTCACCCTGATGCTTTAGGATCTTTTCCCATGGACTTGTTTTGGTCATCCAGCATGGTGCATTTTTTTTTTTTTTTTTTTTTTTTTTTTGGCTCAGAAGTGATTTGGTACTCTTTTCCCTTGCTTTCATGCAACCAACCAGAGGAGAGACCTTATGCCTTCATTGTATTCGTTTACCTTGGGACTTGGGGTGGCTTTTGTTGCCTGCACTCTGCACCCTCCTCAGGCACACAACAACCTGAGCCCTAACCTAACCATGGTTGCCCTCTAATGCATGCATTATTTTAAGTCTTGTTATTTATTTAATTACATCCAAAAGCACTGTATGCACCTTATAAGTGTCCAGGCCCACCTCAGGGTATAGAATTCTGAAGTCATTTTATATTACTTACTAATCTGAATTCCAACTAAAAGGAAGTCCTGTCCCCACATTCAGCAAACACCTCAAACTAGCATTTCAAAATGATTGACAAATCAATTTGTAATACTTCATGTTGCTCTTCTTATTGCTCTTCTGCATTGTGTCATTGACTTTAGTTTGGTAAAAACAAAATGTTAACAATACACCACAACTTTTCTAACTTACCTCTGTCACTTAAAAAATTTAATATCTTTGAAGTTTCCAAAAAATGGAAGCGTCCCCTAGCCCTCTTCTCTAAACACCTTTAGAGAATTTCTTTTTATTGAACTTTCAAACTGCCTCCTTCCTCTAAAGCCTCATGGCAAATTCTACACCTCTCCCTGAGTGGTCATTATTTTCTGCCTTGAATTAGAGTTGTTGTGTCTGTGCTTCATCTAGCTATCATTATTGCCAATGACTTTTTTGGGTTCAAGGACAATAAACACCTTGATACACATGGGATATTTATATATTTTCATTGTGTGCCTGTTTAACCCTTCCATTGTGTCACAGTCATCCAAAGGACAGATTTGTATTTTATTCACGTGTGAATTTAACAAAAACCTGACACAGAATTCTGTGTACAAAGTAGGTATACAATTTGTTGAAACAGCATGAATTTTTGAGCCTGCATTTCTATAAGAAATATATGTGTCATTTAAAGTTTTATTTTTTAAAAAAGAGAGATGCCTGTGTTTTGTCTTGTGTGCCTTCATGGTTTAGATTGTAGTTGGTAATGAAATCCATATTTCACTTTTGCTCCCATGAAATTATAAAGGGCTGCCCTTCCAAGAAACGGTCCTTACCCACACCCTCTCTCTCAGTCAGATAGAACTGACCACATGATCTTTATCTCTCATTCACCATGTCATATAAATTCTTCTAACATGTTACATTTATTGGTAAATAAACCTGCCATATTTTCTTACTTGTGAGCCTTTCAAAAGACAAGAGCAATTTTGTTTTATATTTCTATATTCCCAGTGCCTGGATCATAAATTTTGACCCCATTTTTATTAAATGAATGGAAGAAACGATGGAAATTGAATGTAAAACAATTGCCCTAGAGGAAGGAAGGATTCCATTGCATTGTTTAACTATCACCATGATAATGCTTCATCACAAGCTTCCTCTGGGGTTGGGGGCTTTTAAAAAATCATTTATTCATGCTCATGTAACTGTGGTGCAATTGATCTAGCTGTGCTTGCCAGAGAGCTATGCTTCCCAGTGTGGGTCAGGTTTGGCCTGGCTCTGTATTTCAGATTCGGCTCAGTCTGTGCCACTTATGCTGACTCAGAGGGCCCAGCTGAAGGTGCTGCAGTTACCCAGGGAACTTTTCTCATGGTGACAGAGGAGATGCCAGGGAGAAAATCCTGGCACATGAACACATCTCAGGACTTGGCTTGCATGATGATATTAAGATCTAGCGAAGGAGGAGGAGAAGCAGGAATCTGAGGACAAGGTGGTGGGGGAGTAAGAGGAGGAGGAAGAGCAGAGAACAAACAATGGGATAAGTGAGAAAGCCAATGAAATAAGTGAGAATATGCTTTGAGTCTATGAGAAAAACAGAAATCTTGGAGCAAAAGGCATAGATATGGATAGTAATGAACCACGGCCAACAATTCAGTCCACCATATCAGATTGTGAAAAAAAAGAAAAAATATATGTGAAACCAACAGCCATCCTAGAGTTAAGAGCTTATTTTAGCCACTGTGGTTCTAGGATATCTGTAGTTTGTGTCCAAGGTATGTAAGGAAGATTCCATTTTAAATCATATCCAAAGATCTCCAGAATAGATGCTCATAGAGTTATCTATTTAGCAGTATTTAAAATATAAGTTATATACATTGATGGACATCCAATATTGCTGTGCTCTGCTTACTAAGTCTAAGTTCTTTTATGACTAGATTTTCCCTATTATGACCCTGGTTTTGAAAATCCCCCTGGTGAAGTCGCCCCCTCCATGATTACTGACATTCACGACCCTCTCTTCGGAGCTATGAATGGTAATTAGACTTCTTCCTCATAATCAAGTCAGACTCCAAGAACTGTTAAGAATTCTTCCCCTTTGAATTTGCAAATCACTACGATTTTAACACAAGTTTATGCTGTAGTTCCAAGGTTTAATATTTTGCACCCTCTGCTGGGGGAAAAACAAAGAAATTTCAGCACATGTGGAGAAGCAGGGGATTTGGGATACAAAGTGAGAGCTTTAGACTAGAAAAGCACTTGACTTTCATTTCAATTATTTTGAGAATATGTTTCTGTACTCTCTTTGCATAAACACTATGTTGTGAAATTTAAATTCATGAACATTAGCTAAAAAATATCAAAACTTTCAATTTATGAAACACAGAGATCTGAAATACCCACTTAAAACCTTCCCTATGAGTAGATTTTTTAATATATTTAGTGCAAGTTCCATTTAAAAAGACCCAACATATCAAGAAAAGGAAATACTAAATATCTGAAGAACTGAGACTTGAATTGTACTTTCTATTAAGAAAACCAAAAGCTTGTAATTTTGTGGTCCACATATCACAAAAGAGGTTGTCAGCTTATGCACTGCTTGAATTATAAGGAAACAAATCTTTTGTTGTTGTTGTTAAAAAGTAAAATTAAATGCTATCACTTCTTACAGTGAATTACCACGAAGGCTACCAGCAATATCCAGCGGCATAGTCTTTCACTTAAAGGTCTTCATATAATGGCAAAAATCATCTAAAATTACTTCAAGCTCAGTTCAAAACATAACATAAATCTGAATTCCATAGTGCTTTTCATGAGATGAAAAAAAAAATGTAGCCATCTCTAAAATTTTCTTCTGCTTTTACTTCTCAGAGGTGAACAGCTCCATGAGAATGAAATTATCACATGGAATGATAACTGTATTCAATGACAGAATATTTTAAAGGAAGATTCCAACAGAACTTATTTCTAATTTTTTAAACCTATACATGTATACCAACAACTGTCCTAGCATATGTCGAGGGTCGTAACCTATTGTTCCAAGTGGCCAGACTTATCCATCCCCCGCACTCTCCAGGATGCTGCACTGTTGAATAAATATTTCAGCAGACATCACTCTCTCAGGAACCCCCGGTGCAACACAAACCTGCTATTTTCCAATCCAAGGTTATTTTTCAGGTCATCAATTCTATTTCCAAACACCTGACAGACTCTGGTGTTCTTAATTAGAATGGTGGCACATCTATCGATCATTATCTCTATGACTTCAATTTTCTCTTCAACTGGTAGAAAGTTCTGTTTCACAGACCTTGTCTCGAGCTCTCTGAATCACATCTATGAACACTTACTAAACCAGTCTGACATCATTTGATAAGTAAAACATGCTCCATCAGATGTTAAATCAAAACAGAACAGTTTACCTCTAAGGAAGGGGCCTGCAGGACAAAATGGTAAATTCTGATTTTTTTTTCCATCGTTTGTTTACTCCAAATTTATTTTTTATTCTAAGTTGTTAGAAATGACAGCAGAATGTATTACATTTCATATTATACTTATAGAGCACATTTTTACATATCTCTTGTTGTGTGCAAAGTATATTCACATTATTCGTGACTTCATACATGCACTTAGGGTAATCATATCCATCTCATTCTACCATCATTTTTTTTTTCCTTCACCCTTTGGCCCCCTCCCATACCCTCCCTTACCATTGGCCATTCTAGTGTTCCTCTAATCCTCCTATGCTCCCCATCCCAACCCCACTGTGAATTGGCCTCCTTATATCAGAAAAAACATTTGGCATTTGGCTTTTTGGGATTAGCTAGCTTCACTTAGCATTATATTCTCCAATTTCATCCATTTACCTGTGAATGTCATGATTTTATTCTCTCTTATTGCTGAGTAATACTCCATTGTGTATATATACCACATTTTCTTATCCATTCATCTACTGAAGGGCATCTAGGTTGGTTCCACAGTTTAGCTATTGTGAATTTTCCTGCTTCTGATTTTTTACTCCTGTAAAATACTCTGTTTCTCCATCTCAACACACCTCTCTCTCTCTCTCTCTCAAGATAAAGTCACATACTTATAACAACTATCAAAATCATATGTCAATATGATTATGACTAAACTATGAATATGAATAAATTTACATTTGAATATACACATTGCTAGTCTTTATTAGTATAAGAGCTATGGTTTAGATATGAGGTGTCCCCCCAAAACTCATATTAGCCAATGCAAGAATTTTCAGAGGTGAAAACATTAGATTATGCAAGTTGTAACCTAATAAGTGGATTAATCCCCCAATGGGGATTTACTGGGTGGTTAACTATAGGCACGTAGTGGTTGGAGGAGTTGGGTCCCTGGGGGTGTGCCTGTGGAGTGGATATTTTGTCTCTGGTGAGCAAAACTTTCTCTATGCTTCCTGGTGGCCACATCCTGAGCTGCCTTCCTCCTCTGTACTCTCTGCCAACACCCTTCCTCCATGATGTTTTGCTGCATCTTGGGCCCAGAGCAATGAAACTGCCCATCTATGAACTGAGATCTCGGAAACTATGAGTCCCAAGTAAATTTTTCCTACTCTAAAATTGTTCTTGTCAGGTCTTTTGGTCATCCTTGTGAAAAACCTGACTAAAACAATATGCAGCACAAAGATGTGACCTTTGCAAAAACAGCACTTCTAAACAGTTCCAGGTGGAAATACAGGGGAAAGAACCATGAAGTTCAGTGAGCTGCATTTTCTGTTTGTTAATGCTATAAAAAGACTTCAAATCATCTGATCTCCACTTTCCACTCTTGTTTTCCATGTTTCACAATGTATACTGTTTTAGTAGACCCTGTGTCTTTAAAGTCTCTTTAAAATGCCATCCTCATCCAATTTTCAATGTTATAATCTGGCTAGTATATCTTTCCTTTCCATTTCTATTTCTTCACATCAGATTGTGCTCAGCTCCTGTAAAATAATTAACCATAAAGCTTCTTTTTGAAAAATATCAGTATAAAGGGACATTTTCTTAAGGTTAGGACTTACCTCATTAATTATTTAATTCATTTCAATTAATGTGTTAATTAGTCATGTCACATATTTGTCCTTACTATACGAATCTGGATTGAATTGATTAACCTTTAGACTTTTAGATCCCTGTTGCAATTTATTTTTTTGTTGTTGTTCATAAGAAAAATAGCCCGGCTCTGTCCAGTGGTGTTCATTGTCCCACTTTGTTTTCTTACAGAATGAAGAAAGATCTGAAGTAAGAGTTTGTCTCCTTTCACTCTCCAAAATTTTTCATGAACATTCTTGCTTTTCTATTAGTCCGGATTCCTTTGATTTGCAAATAACCGAAGACATAATCAAAGGACTGCAAATAATTTCATTTTCCTGATGTTGCAGGGACTGATAGAAGGTAGTTCTCAGGATGGAGGAAAACATCTAAGGTGTTAGGTACTGATAACAAAGACTCAGTCCTTTCTGGGTTCTGTCTGCCTATGTCTGTGTTAGTCATCTTTGTGTCACTGTGACCAAAATACCCCAAAAGACCAACTTACAGGACAGAAAGTTGATTTGGGGCTCACAGTTTTAGAGGGTCAGTCCACAGTTGGCCAACTCTATTGCTTTGGGTCAGAGATGAGGCAGAACATTGATTACTGAAGAATGTGGGAGGGGAAAGCTGCTCAGGACATGGCCATCAGGAAGCAGAGAGAGAGAGAGAGAGAAGGAAGAGTCCAGAGAACAACACATAATCCCCAAAGCCACCCTGCCCCCAGCAACCCACTTCCTCAGCTACATCCCACCTGCCTAATTACCACTTAGTCAATTCAAATTATTAATCCATCAATAGATTAATATGCTGACTAGGTTATAGCTCTCCTAAGCTAGTCATTTCATCTCTGAACCTTCTTACATCAACACAGGAACTTTATGTATCCAAACCATAACAGTATCTGTCTTATTTCTCTGCATCTCTCTACGTTGGCCTCTTTATCCAGCTCAGCCAAGATCTTTCCACATGGGAAGGATCATGGCAGCCTGATCCACCAACTTCATAACTCCAGCAATGAGCCACTCTGATTGTCCAGCCATCCCTGGAAGGTGTTTGACTGGCCCAGCTTTGGCTCCACACCAACCTCTTGAACACGTCCCAGTTGCCTGGGGCTTAAGTCTTACTAGTGTAAATCACAGGTGACACCTGTTTCTGTAGGTTCAAAAATGTTCTAATACGGCCAGGTCCTTAGGAATCAACTGCATGAGCGTCAAGCCTGGGTCACATGCTATTCCTGGGGCAAGGTAGTCTTTTACTATGGAACTTTTACTGAAGGAGAGGGTGATAAAACTGATAGATAGCTAAAAATATGGTGCTATTATTCTGATAAAAGCATTTTATATATGTGAAAAACTTAGGACTGATAATGTAGTCTGTATTACATGGGGACTTAGCCTGCAAAAAAAAACACAGTGGAATAACCTAAGTCTGATTTTTTTCTGGTCTAAGGTTATTTTTCAGGCCATTGATTCTGTTTCCAAGCATCTGAAAAACTCTGTTATTCTTAATTAAAATGTTACATGAAGACACACACACACACACACACACACACACACACACACTTCTTTTTATGTAAGTGAATTCTGCTCTTAATTGTCAGTTTTCAAGATAAACCTTATAGCATATACAGCATTTCAAATACCATTCTCAAGTAATTGAGAACCATGTTCTCAAATGTCCCCTATCTTTTATTGCAAAAAGCCATTATTTCATATTGGAAGGCAAATGCTTATTTATTCATGATCCTGTAATGAGAGATATTTCAAAAGCCTTTTAAGAAGCCCATAGTTAAGGAGACTGATATTCCTCCAGACATTGTAAGTTTAATAAAGAATGCAGATCAATAACAACTTCATTCCATTCAAATAAAATTATTTAATGATTGAACTATGTGAAACTGCCAATATCCAACCTGTTTTGACTTACAGATGTGATGATTTTATATTATTTGAACTATTAATCCATGAGAGAAATTTATGCCAAATCTTGCAAATTGTACTCTTCAACTATGAAGTTCATTTTTGATCTAGGTCTACCATGGTATAGGAGTATCCCAGCAGATACAGTTTAACTAATTTGTTTTCTCACCTCTTAAAAACTATGGTTTGAGCTGGGCATGGTGGCACATGCCTCTATACCAGTAACCTGAGAGGCTGAGACAAAGATGGTCACAAATTCTAGGCCACCTGAGCAATTTAGTGAGAACCTGTATCAAAATAAACAATAACTAAATGAAAGGGCTGGGGATGTTACACTGGTAAATTGCCCCTGGGTTCAATCCCCAGTATCATTAAAACAAACAATAAATCTATAATTTGTAGTAATGGTACTATGTTCGAAGCTATGAGTAGACACAGGATCATTGTCCAGTCCAGTCTAGGCATGGATGTGAGATCACACAGATTCCCTAAGACAGCAGAGACCACCTCACTTCTGTTCATTGTTTTATTCTCATCACCTAACACAGAAGTTAGAACAAAATAGACAGTTACTACAATTTCATTAAGTGAACTAAAAATAAACATGGAAATGTTTGCACTTGAAGCAAATGTCTTCATGAATAAAAATTATACCTTAAGTATGGGGGAAAGTTAATTTGGTGTTTCCTGTTCATTTCTCTGATGGCATGTGTGACCCAATTGTAAAATCATACGCCAGAAACTGAGTGCTATCTATGGAAAAAAACAACAAATTTGAAAAGTTGATAAAGAACCTAGTAATAGCTAGTATTTCACTTTAAAAATTAAGAAACTAGTTAGGCATGCATGTAATCCCAGCAACCTGGTAGGCAGAGGCAGGAGGATCACAAAGCCTTCCTCAGCAACTTAACAAGGCCTTGTCTCAAAATTAAAAGAGGACTTGGGATGTAGCTCAGTGCCCTTGGGTTCAATCTCCAGTATCAAAATAAATAAATGAATAAATAAGATGAAGAAACTGAAAGTTATGTGAGTTTAATAAGATCTTTCTTAAGACCCCCCAGCAAGCCAATAAAGGAGAGAGGACCAACTCAAGACTTGTAAATCCCACTCCAGCAGACCTCCCATATTTTAATTGAAGTACACAATCTACTATTTGCAATCCTTCAGGTGGACTGCACTAAACTTAATTCAACACATTAGATCACAGTGTACCTTTAAACGAATAATTTTTGTTTAAAAACCTGTGTAATACAGCATTCATTTTAGAGAAGACTTTAGAGTGTACCTTATTCCCCTATACCAAACAATGCTAAAGAGTATGTTTTCACCTTGATTTTGAAAGTTTAATTTTTATGTATTTCTAGAAGTACACATGGATTAAGACTCTATGTTAATTCTTTTATTCATTTGCTAGGTGTTGGTGAGAATCTGTGATGCCTAGAACTTAAAGCCTAGTTAAGGAGAAAAACAACAGAGGCTGACATTTCATATTATGGAACGTCGTCAGAAAATGAAGTGGTTGCTCAGATAATGAGTGGTATGGAATCACATGGGGGAACCAGTTAGAGAGAGATAAGGACTATGTTCTATATAGAGATTCTATAAAGACTGAGACCAGAATGATGAGGGGACTTGCAGAGACTGAAGGGAAGAACATTCAGGCAGAAAAATAAATTCAGAGTATGTGCAGAGGCCCTAAGAAAGGAAAGAAGTTGAGAAAAAAATCAAGCAATAGGGAAAAGAGAGCAGTGCGGCTGGATTGCAGAGGCAGGGAGAGGGAGGAAAGCAGTGCTGCAGGAGCTGGGCTTGATTTACCAACACTCCATTCTCCTGCCTGCTTCTTCTTTATCATCCCGTATTTGCAGAAAGAGTTGGTCCTCTTGCTCTCCTGCGTGTCCACTGTTCTAGAACTGCAAGCTCTTACCTAGGTAAGGTATATCCGGGGTTTTGTTTGTTTATTTTTTAAATCCAACTGGCAACTTTGAAAATTGAGATTCGTTTTATAAAAACAAAAGCAAGCTTGCTTACTGTTATGGACAGAATGTTTTATTGCACACCAAGTCCACATGCTGAAGTCCTAACTGCCAAGGTGCTGGTAAAGGAGGTGAATCCTTTGGGAGGTGATGAGGTTCCAATCTCATGACTGGAATTATTGCCATTGCCAAAGAGACCTTAGAGAGTTCTCTAACACTTTTGGTCATGTGAGTATACTAGGAGATGAGTGTCTGTGAGTTCAGTGCATTGTCACACTCAATGTCTCCTGGTGCTTTGATCCTAGACTTTTCAGCCTTCAGAACCATGAGAAATGAATGTTTGTTGTTTAGGAAATCCCCTCTCTATGGTGTCTTTGTTATAGCAGCTCCAAGAGACTAAGACACCATCTGCTATAAAATCTGTGGATTCCCCAAGTTCATGTTCTCAGTTGCAAAACATAAGCACCATGTGTTTAATATCCAATACACTGCTTTTCATGAGACTTGGGAGCAGAGAGAACTGACAACAGTTTGCTGCCACTCCTGTTGCTTGTTGTACTGTAAGTGATAAAGTCCTCGGTCTCTGACCTAGGAGTTTCATGTCTTAGTAAGCATACACGAATGTTATGGGTAATAATCAAATCCCCAAACTGATAATGTGTGAGGTCCTCAGTGATTTGGCTGAAAAAAATAGAAAAGATAAGACTTTCATTTTTAAAGCATTTAAGCTCTAGATTTTGCTGAACATAGTCACATTAACTTTTCATTTAATTTTTGATGAGGAAGGATATACAGAATGCTATTAATGTTTGCTTATCTGTAAATAGGTGCAAAAATATCACTTGATTATTCCATTGCAATAATAATATATTGTTTTTAGAAAAAAATATTTTCTATTCTATGTTAGTGGATTTTTTTCATCTTAAATTTATAAAATTGAAATACAAATGGACATTTTAAGTTTATTATATACTACTGAGGGATTTTTTCTATTTTTCCTAAAATTTATGGTACCTATACCATAAATGCATTTTTCGTATGTATTCTGATATCTACAGTTGGAATTAAATTTCCTTATGGGACTATATTAAATTATATAGATATCAAAAACTCTATTTACAAATATGAAGGACTAGAGGTTATGATATTATATTCCTTTTAAAATTATTATTTTAATAATTTGTGTTGAACTCCCAATAATTCTCTAAAGCCCAAACTGCAAGGGAGTGAGTACTAGTACTTTTCTCAGATCTGCGTTAATCAGCTTTCTGTCACTATAAGAAATATCTGAGATAATGAACTTATAATAAAGAAAGGTTGATTTTTTTTTGTCTCATAGTTTAAGAGTTTTCAGTGCATGATCAGTTGACCACATAGCTTATGGCCTGTGGTGATATACCATGTGGGTATGTGTCACAGAGCCAAACAGCTCCCCTCATGACTAGGAGTGTAAGCGAGAAAGAGGAGGAAGATACCAGGGTCCTAGAGTGCCCTTGCAGGGCACATTCCAAAGGATGTCAAGAGCTCACACTAGGCCTCACTTCTTAAAGGTACCACCAGCTCCTAATAGCACCAAGCTGGAGACCAACAAGCCTTTAGGGTGACATTCTAGATCCATAACCAAGACAAGGAAATGGCACCAGGAAAACCTCTCCTAGGCAGTGTATTCCTAAAGCTGGGTAGTAAGAGGGGGCACATAGGGTAATAAAACGAAAGCAGCCGAATGCCTTCTACAAATCTGGAGGGCTCTGTTCCAGCAGGTGTTCCCATGGAGCCCAAAGGAGAGAGTGCCCCTTGTGATTTGGCCCATTTCAGTCTGTCACATCCTTTTTTCAGAATTTTTGACTAAAAGATGTAATTGAGAAAGAGGACAAGAGGACTGTTGATATAAAATCAGCATAACTGAGCTACTTTTATTTTTTTCCCTAAGATGTTCACTTTTGTTTTTTTGAAGGTTGACTAAAGGACCAGCATGATTTTCCTTAAGTGCATCCCTTCCTATTACAGATGCTGCAGCCAGATTGTCAGTAAACTTATTTAAAACAAGTAAACTAAACTTCTAGATGGATGGAGTTATTCAATATTCCACAAGATGTGTTTTGAAGCTCCCCTTGTGAAATCTTACATGAATGATCATTCCTCTGATTAACTGTGGAACAGTGATTTATTCTACTTTGAACTTATAGTCTAAATATAATCATCTCATTACTGGTAACAAATCACCTTAAGAGCAGTTACGGCTGGAATATTTCCTCACAATCTGGAATGAAACATTGAAGACAACTTTCAGTTCTCTCCCTTTATCATGCTGCAATGAATCTGAAGGTTAATTTACTTTCCATCTGCCTTTACTTCTTGTTCTGTTGATCTCATGCTCCCCACCCCCTGTGTTTCTTCCATAGGATCATCGTCTCTCGATTCTAAACCTCTTTCGTCTCACCACTTGCAGAGTTGGTCAGCTGATGTTCAGTGAGACTTCACACTAAAGGACCACACTTTCATTAATACAATTTAAACTTCATTTTCTTCACTTCTAATTATTCAACTTCTTTTCCCATTTAAAATTTTATTTTGGAGCAGCTTTTTCTTCAATAGATGAGCAGTACTTTGAAAGTTGTAAACAAACAAAAACAAAAAAAAAAAAAACACAAATATTTCCAGGATTTTCTGAATTAGTCTTTCTAAATGATAGTCATGTAACCTCAGCATGTTTTGATAACAAAGTTATTGTTACCTTTTCCTCCCTTTCGATAGTCAATACCAACTAGCGAATGACAAAATGACAAGATTATATTTGCATCTACATCTACTCAGCGAGACAGGCAATTGAATTGCAACATTTAAAATTTCTGTTGGAGTTATTATCAATTGGAAGAGAAACTTGGCCAGTCTGATGAGATGGGAACTGGGTTTTGATCACAGTTCAATCTTGCTCTATCAAATTATAGGTTGCACAGTGTAATGGCTAGGAATATGGGTTAGTGGTCAATCTTACTTGCTAACTTTCATCTTGACTTCATAATACTTAGATCTATAAGCCTGGACAAATACCTAAGCCTCATTTCCCTGTCTTTCCAATAGGAGTATTAAATTAGTTATTTATGCTTGAGAAATGTCAGTTTCCTAATTTATTAACTGAGGATGTTAGTGCACCTATAGGGTCATGAAGATTTAAGAGAGACAAAGAAAAAATACCATAAATAGTACAACATACATTGTACATTGCTTCTTTAAAAGTGATCCAAATCCAAGAAATTTGTATTAAATTTCCAGTAAAACTGTGACATCATTTTGGGGGGTTTAGTTGTTTGCTTTTATAATAATTATTCTGCATAGTTATATTTATTAACCCTTTTCAATTTTTAAATAAGTTTTAGCATATAATCCTATTAATTTTTAAAATGCAAAATTGGTACCTCATATCCATGAAGATGGCTATTTTCATAAAACATCTGAAAATACCACATAGCGGTGAGGATGTGGAGAAACTGGAAACCCTTGGCACTGTTCATGGGGATGCAGAATGGTACAGCCCTCAAGGAAGATAGTCTGGAAGCCCCTCAAGAAAGCTAAAACAGAGTAACCATAAGGTCCTGAGTTCTACTTCAGGACCTACTTTCTAGAAAATTGAAAGCAGGCTATCTAAGAAATACTGGTATACCATATACATGTCAGGCCTTTTTTGGTTGTTGTTTTGTTTTTTCGTACCAGGGATTGAACCCAAGGGTGCTTAACCACTGAGCCATAACCCAGGCCCTTTTTAAATTTTTATTTTGAGATAGGGCCTTGCTAAATTGCTGAGGGTGTCTTTGAATTTGCGATTCTCCTCAGCCACAGCCTCAGCCTCCCAAACCGCTGGGATTACAGGTGTGGGTCACTGCACCTAGCTACACAGCAGTTCTTTATAATAGTCAAAAGGTAAAAGCAGTCCAAGGGGTTATGGGCAAATGACTGGATAAACAGAAGGTGATACACACACACACACACACACACACACACACATCCCACAATATTCAGCCTTAAAATGAAAGGAAATTCTGACACATGCTATGACCCAGGTAAAGGTCGAGGACATTATGCCAAGGGAAATAAGCCATCCAGTCACAAAAAAGACAAATACTGTGTGATTCCACCTATGCAAGGTACCTGAACAGTTAAATGCCTAACAAAATGGACGCTGCCAGGGACCATGTGGAGAGCAGAAAGGGAAGGTCTTTACTGGGAATGGTGTTTGAATTTTGCAAGAGTAAAAGAGTTCTGGAGATTAATCACCACAACACCGTGAGTGTAGGTAATACTTCTGAACTATTAACAGTGATTAAGATCACACATTTTATGGTATATAAAATCTGCAAATGCTGGGTTTTCTCAGCCACCCTACAGCTACACAAACCTGACAGCACTAGAGTGCAGAGAGGGGCACTGGACAAGCGATGCTCCGTTTCATACCTGGGAAGGTGCTAACTGCACAGAAAGCAGGAGGCTTGAGCTGCGCATCTGCAGGCTGGTGTTGGGGGCGGGGGTGCATCTATGACATCAGTACTGTCCTGGGTTTAAAAGAGAACTCATTCTTAACTCAAAGCAGTGTAACAAAATATAGGTTGCTTTGATTTTCTAGGGCTGGAAGGCCCTCGTACCGGGACCTCACTTTGAAGGAGCCCTAATTAGGAACAAAATACCAGAGATCAGGTATATAACCGGGTGAAAATGGAGTTAGAAATTTCAGCCGGGCATCATTCTAACAGTTCTAGAAGGAGCCTGGAAGGCCCAGAGGACTGGTCAGTAGGCTTTGCTTTCTATCTTTCTTTCCCTCTCTAAGCCTAAGAAAGTAGAAGTAAAAGGGACCTCATCACTTGGTGGCTTGTAGGTGGCTGCTGCCTGCTCTCTTCTCACGGTTTTTTCCTCTGTGAGCACAGGCCTGTGCTAACTTTTTTCTTCTTAGGAAGACGCCAGTCATACTCAATTAGAAGCAACGTTAAATACTTCATTTTAACTTAATTATCTCTTTAAGGGCTTTATCTTCACATATAGTAACTACATTCTGAAGTGTCGGGCATTAGGGCTTTGCCCTATGAATTTTGGGGACATTATTCAGTCCATGACAGATTCTCAAGTGGCTTAAAAGTAGAATAAATGTAAACTATTTATTTATGTTCTAATCTTCAAAGGTAGGTGCTTTGGGTATGTATATAAAATGTGATGTCCCTCTCATAATTCAAACATTTGAAAAATACAGTGTGATATGGATGAGATCACTCATTCAGCAAGTTTTGAGTCATCAATCAGTTGAGTAGATGACAGCCCAGAATTAGAAAAAAAGAAAGATGAAATATGGTTCAGGCTTTCTAGAAACTGAAAACGAGTACCATTATTTTAGAAATAATACTCACTTTGCAATCCACATTTATATGGTTTTTTATACATTGTCCTATGTAATGTTCACAAAAAACCTTGTGTGTAAGATGTGGGCCTAGGCTACCTGTTAAAGTTCTAAATTTATTTCTATTGTACCTGGTTCTCTAAATAATTTATGGTGGTTTTAAAAATGGACCCTCTGTATCATCTTAAAACAGCAGTAAAGTGGAGCAATTTTTGCAGAGGGAATTGGAGAGTGAAAACAAAGACCAAATCCAAGTGGAGAACTCTGGATTTAGGGGTAATAGGAGTGCATGTGTCTAATCTCCCTTTCTGTCCCAAGTTCTTGAGGAGAGAGGGAGACCTTATATCAAAAAATGTTTCAGACATAAGTGAAACATAGGAGGACAGATACGAGTGGATAGAGAAGGCAGGAGATAGAACCAAAACCGTCTTAGATGGAAAAGGACCCACAGTCTGCTCTTCTGTCCCCAGCAGATGATCTCCCGGCATCACCTGTTCAGCAGCTTGTTCTGCACTGCCCCGCAGCTTGTCAAAGGTGAGCTCCTGAAGCCATAAGAAACTTCCCAAATTGCAATGGGAATAGTAAGCAGACAGTTTTTATTTATGTGAAGAAAATGAACACAGGTCCTGGGCCTTCTGACCTTTACACAGGAATTATGGGGACACAGATCAGCCCAAAACACATATCTCATACATCCTCAGTCTTCAATAAATGTAAACTGTATTTTATATTCACAGATAGGTACCTTTAGGATGAATACAAACCATGATATTCCTCTCATAATTTTTGTTTTTGAAAGTAAAATATAATGTGGATAGCTTCATCCATTCAGCAAATTCAGGTGCAGAAAAGAGAGTGGAAGAGGAATTAGAGGTTATTTTAAATTATGCATTCTCTGAGAGACCAGGGAAATCAGCATTCTAATGGCAGAAGCAGGCAGGGAAAATAACCTAGTCAGGGTCTTCAAATTCATTTTAAAAACAATTTATACAAAAATGAGAAAAAAATAAATATAGAAGAATGGGCTCAATTAAAGAGGAAGTTAGAGAACTAGAAAAGGAAGCCCAGGAATTTTCTGACAATGTACTGCAAAAGACTAGAGAGATGGAAAGCAGTCACAAAAAAGAAGAAAGAGAGTGGATGTGGAATTGTCTAGAAGCTTCAGAGAGATGAACAGAGGATGAAATACTGAGGGGAAAATTTCTGGACGGCCATCAGAATGAACCAAACCAAAAATGCCTATCTCAACCATCCTGGTGAAAGTTCATAATATAGTGGGTTAAAAATCATTTAAAAGGAAAACAATGAGGAATACAAAAAGCAGAATAAATTAAAATCTAAATCACATTAAGGTTGTTTTAATACAATGAATATAAGACAGTAATGAGAAGAAAATGATTTTAAATCCAGAATATTGCTTCTGGCCAACTAAGATTCAAGTGTATGATAAAACATAACATTGTTTTTCATCATACAGGGATTGAGAATTTTATCATACAGTCTGTTTGAAAGAATTACTCCAGGATATATACCAGTAAAACAAAACACCACCACCCATCACTGCCACCACTAAGAAGGAGGAGGAGGAAAAGAAGGAGAAGGAGGTGGAAGAGGAAGGGGAAAGGGAGGAGGAGGAGAAAGAAACTAAAAGCTTGGTTACAAGAAATTGACAGGTCAAAAAAAAACAAAACAGTAAAATTTCCTTTGAGTTAAGCATTTAATATGCAATTGGACATGAATAGCAGGTGTGAGAATAAGGAGAAAACACTGGAATGAATAAAAATAAGTAGGAGAAAAAAAGGAACTAGCATTAATATGGAAAACATTTTTTAAACAAGTGGATATCACCTTGCCAAAATATGTTAATTCCCAGACAAATATTTTGTGAAACAGACCCACACATGCAATTTTGATGGAGTGTTTATGTTGTCCCCTTGAAGATTTGCATGCAGGAAGAAAATAATAGGGGATGACCAGTGAATAGAAGTCAGGGAGCCATTTCTTAATACACCAGCTAAGTGCCTCCCCATGTTCCCCACAAAAAGCTTCTATAAATTGACTTTGATGGTGTAGCAAGCTCCCTGTAAAATGAACATGTATTAAAAGCCTGGTCACATTTACCTAAAAAGAGGGGAAAATCCAGATGACAACAGCATTATGCATAGTGGCAATAATATCCACCAAAAAGAGGCCAAATGCATCTGGAAACTTGAGAAATTAGAGATTTTATTTATAAGTCAAAGGAGAATTTCACATCAAAAAACTATAAAGAACTCCTCATGCTTTTTTCCAAAGCAGTAAAACACTGAGATCTATTTTTTTCCTTAATTTTTAGATGAACATGAAATTCCTGTAAAGATGAAGTTCTCTTAATTATGAAGAAGAAAGGCCTCATCAGAATCAATCTTCTTCATTGACTCAAGGAGTATCAAGCCTGTACAAATGAATAAATGGGAGAGTCTTTCAAGAATGTGCTCCTATGCACAGGCTCAAGTAAGTTAAGTACTATAATTTGTTCAAAAAACAGTCTTTATGACATTCTATGAACAATCTGAGATGCTAGGAAACAACTAAATATTTAATAACAGGATGAATGGATAAATTCCAATACACCAATGAAATAAAACAATATGTGGGTGTTTTACAAGGGGAACCTCTAGGTAGGGCAGAAAAGAACATAATAATAAGACAAAATTTCACAGAGTAAAACAGCATTTTAAATCTGTTTTAAATTCACTATATCCATATGCTTAAACGCACCTATGAATATGCATGTTTGTGCATGTTAATAGCTATTAACTTGGGCAGGTAGGGGCCCAGATGGCCCAATACAGCTGCCTCGCATGTGACTCTGTCATAGAGAAGAATGAGGGCAAAATATTTTAAGTGGGGTGATTGAGGAAGAACGCTGGATATTAGCAAAAAGGCCACAGGAACCCTAAACAGCTTGTAGAGCTGGAAAGAGAATCCAGGGAAAAGAATAAACCAAACTGGAACATCCACCCCAGTTCCCTGGAGGGAGGAAGAGTAACCTTACCACCACCAAGAAAAGGCAAATGGGACAGTCCCAGCAACCCCATGGTAGCAGCAGACAGGCCATCCTAACAGTAGGAGACCTCCATGTTCCTTACAGTCTGAGGAGCTAGCTGGTCTGAGAGTGAGTGCTCTGCTCCAAAGAAGGACTTCATGCAGGCCTCCCTCAGCCCCCAGAGTCACTGCTAGAAGCCATCTATTTACCTTTGGGGACTCCATGACACTGAGAGAAGCCATGGGCCCAAGTCCCACCCAGACCTGCCCAGGGGAACTAGGCAAGCTCTTTTCCTCAGGCCACAGCCTTGGGACTGCAGCTGATGGAGGGAAGTACCTGCTTGACCAGCTCCTGTTCCCAGCCCATTCCACAGCTCCAGGCATGTGGGTACCAGTGGCTCCCAGGCCGACTCTACCTGAGTTCACCTGGCAGCACCTAGGGAAGCTTTTCTTCCCAACCAAGAGCTTTGAGACTGCAGCTGCTACAGGAAAAACTCCAGAATCACATAACTTGTCCCTGATCCCATCCATGACCTGAAGCACCAGGACCATGGCTGACAATGCCAAAAGCCTCATCCCAAACAGCACTTGCCTTGGGAGACCTAGGTCCATTCCTCTCCACATCCTGGTTTGGGGACTGCATATACCAAAGCACCAATCCTCCATGTTCACCTGGGCAACCTAGGGAGCATCTCCTTCATGCCCTACCAGCACCAAAGATGGATACCAGCACCAGAATACATATCTCTGGTTGTATACAAAGTATATTCACACCATTTGTGACTTCATACATGCACTTAGGGTAATCATATCCATCTCATTCTACCATCTTATTTTTTTTCTTCACCCTTTTGCCCCCTCCCTATCCCTCCCTCCCCATTGGCCATTCTAGTGTTCCTCTAATCCTCCTATGCTCCCCGTCCCAACCCAACTGTGAATTGGCCTCCTTATATCAGAGAAAACATTCGGCATTTGGCTTTTTGGGATTGGCTAGCTTCACTTAGCATTATATTCTCTAACTCCATCCATTTACCTGTGAATGCCATGATTTTATTCTCTCTTATTGCTGAGTAATACTCCGTTGTATGTATACACCACATTTTCTTATCCATTCATCTACTGAAGGGCATCTGGGTTGGTTCCACAGTTTAGCTATTGTGAATTGTGCTGCTATAAACATTGATGTGGCTGTGTCCCTGTAGTATGCTGTTTTTAAGACCTTTGGGTAAAGACCAAGGAGTGGGATAGCTGGGTCATAAGCTGGATCCAATCCAAGTTTTCCAAGGTATCTCCATACTGCTTTCCATATTGGCTGCACCATTTTGCAGTCCCACTAACAATGTATGAGTGTACCTTTTTCTCCACATCCTCGCCAATATTTATTGTTGTTTGTGTTCTTAATAGCTGCCATTCTGACAGGTGTGAGAAGAAATCTTAGAATGGTTTTGATTTGCATTTCTCTAATTGCCATAGATGTTGAACACTTTTTCATGTATTTGTTGATTGATTGTATATCTTCTTCTGAGAAGTGTCTGTTCAGTTCCTTGGCCCATTTATTGATTGTGTTATTTGTTTTTTTGGTGTTAAGATTTTTTTTTTTTTTTTTTTTTTGGTACTGGGGATTGAACTCAGGGGCATTCGACCACTGGGCCACATCCCCAGCCCTTTTTTGTATTTTATTAGAAACAGGGTCTCACTGAGTTACTAAGTGCCTCGCCATTGCTGAGGCTGGCTTTGAATTTGCGATCCTCCTGCCTCAGCCTCCCGAAGTGCTGGGATTACAGGCGTGCGCCACCGCGCCCGGCTTGGTGTTAAAATTTTTGAGTTCTTTATATATTCTAGAGATTAGTGCTCTGATGTACATGTGGTAAAAATTTATTCCCAATTAGTAGGCTCTCCATTCACCTCACTGATTGTTTCTTTTGCTGAGAAGAAGCTTTGTAATTTAAATCTATCCCATTTATTGATTCTTGATATTAATTCTTGTGCTACAGGATTCTTATTAAGGAACTTGGATGTTCCCTGCACATGCTGACTTAGGGAGGGTCTCCTCCACAGCTCACAGATGTGGGGCTACAGGTGCTAATGTCAAAAGCCCTGGTTTCACTTGGACCTGTCTCTTGGAACCTGGAAAAGGTATCATTTGGGTCTCACAACTTCAAAAAAGTGGCTAAGTGTGCTACATGCCCTAGTTTGAGATGCCATCACACCCACAGGGCCTAGGCAAGGTCCTTTTTGTCCTCCAGGATCTCATAGTTAGAAGTGCCACAGACCCCAGCACACCATTTTTATTTTATTTTATTCATTTCATAACTTAAATCTGGGGAAATTCTGATTATAAAGCCATTATGCATGCTTGCTTCATTTGTAAATTGCAAGAAAACATAGAGATGGGGAAAAGATAACTAAATATTCCATCATTTAAAGATAACATCAAAGATAATGTTAAAATTATTAGGCTTATAATTCTAGCTTTTCATTTGTGTTCATATATGTTATAAAATTTTTTAGGGCTGGGGATATAGCTCAGTTGGTAGAGTGCTTGTCTCGCATGCACAAGGCCCTGGGTTCAATCCCCAGCACCACAAAAAGAAAGAAAGAAAGAAAGAAAGGAAGAAAGGAAGGAAGGAAGGAAGGAAGGAAGGAAGGAAGAAAGAAAGGAAGAAAGGAAGGAAGGAAGGAAGGAAGAAAGAAAGAAAGAAAGAAAGACTATATGTAAATCTTAATATATAACTTTATAAATGCACATATGTATATATACAGGTACGTGCTTATTAAAAATGATGATATACATTATAGATTTTTAAGCATACTAGATAAAAAGATTCCCAATGTTATTGAACACTCTTCTAAAATTGCTTAAATGTTTTGGTATCATTTTACTTTTCATATGGATGTGGTAAGACTTCATTAACCAATATATTATGTAGGAATTTTCACAGCATAAATCTTTGAGCATTTCCATACAAGAAACCAAGGAAGTAAAATTTCTTTTTTTTTTTTTTATATATTTATTTGGTACCAGGGATTGAACCCAGGGGCACTTAATCACTGATTCACATCCCCAGCTCCTTTTTTTTTTTTTTTTTTTTTTTTTTTTTTTTTTTCTATTTTGAGGCAGAATCCTGTTAAATTGCTCAGGCTAGCTTTGAACTTGTAATCCTTCTGTCTCAGTCTCCAGAGTCACTAGGATTACAGGTGTGTGTCACCACGCCCAGCAGGAAGTGACATTTCTTGATCAGAATTCAGACTTTTAAGGCTTCAGATAGATCTTTCAGGACTGCTACCCAGAAATATTTTACCATGGCCAGCTCATAAGCAGGGTGTTTTCTTTCAACTTGGACAACAGTAAGAACATAATTAAAACAAATTTTATCATCATCAAAGGCTGTCAATATGTTATATGCAAAATAATATCTCCCGCCTTTCATATTCAACCAATTAATGCTAGTGGAACTGCCTGAAAGCATACATAATATTCAGGATAAATCTTTACTGTGGAAGGCAAGTAGGTTTCCAAACTTTCAAAATATCCACTTAGAAGTAGGTCATTTGGGAAGAACCACTGAGTACTAGTTGTGTTCTAGGTATAACCCAGATACCAACTAAAATCGCTCATCCTGTCCTCTGAGATTCAAATTAAATTAATTCCAACCTATGTTGCTTTCTGTAGGAAATGTAATATTCCCTCCAAGACGTCTGAATCCCAAAGAGCATATGCTTTGTGGTCACCCTGTGTTCTTATTTCTTGCTCCACTGGAACCCGTCCTCCCCCACTCTCCGTGCACCTGAGAGCTGTCCTCTCATTGAAGCTGTACTGAGGTAGCACAGGCTGCTGCTTAACACCACTTGCCAAGTTCATTGTCATTCATAATGGCCATGTTTTGGGTCTGGAGTGGAGAGTTCACACTCCAATCCTATACAGCCAATGGCATTTATAAATTATAAATGTATTAAATGAATAGAAATTAAATATTAGCCATTCCCATTTCCAAAAGTCATTTAGCTGGCACTCTATGAATTTCTCATTGCCCTGGTTTTGCATTTCTGCCCTTGATTCTTTCCTCTTTATCCTGCTGTCTATTTCTTCCTTGTTTCTCTTCATACCTCTTACCCAAGTCAAACACACATTTCTTGTGTAGAATAGTTTAATGATTGCTTTTTCTCTCTGAAAACCATCCAGTCAGAACCCAGCAGTAAATGTCTCCCCGTTCATCAGCCCTTTTTTGTATTTTATTAGAGACAAATGTGCCCATTCAGGAATGTTCCTAGACATTTTTTTAAAGCAATTTTCTCCTAGTTATTATAACTAGCACTCATTGTTTCAAAAATACAATGCTGGGAAGGCTTAGTTATCTTATCCATGGGGAGAAAGAAACTGATCCCTGCTTTTCAGGAACCCCTCTCCCAAAACAAAACCATGGTATCTCTTCTTTAACTTTAATCCATATATTCTTGCAGATACCTATAGACTTTGATCACCATATCTGATCTTGAGCTAACCACACCTGGGGGGGATATGAAATATGGGAGCAGGGAAAATAGTCTTTACTCAGGAACCATGGTTGAAATATACCACACCAGTGGCATTTCTGGTGGCTCTGTGAACTCCTACATTTTGCTGTCCCATGTACAGGACCCTGGTCAGTGCTGGCTAGTCCTATTGCTACTTTTGACTCATTATCATGCCAAAGAATGTTTGTACTATTATAGTTTGGATCTAGGAACGTTCCCCCCAAAAGCTCATGTGTCAGGTAGCAATGTTCAGAGGTGAATGATTAGGCAGAAGCTGTGACCTCATCAGTGGGTTAATAGTTTCAGTGGATTACTCGTGGTAACTGTGGGGCAGGTGGGTTGATGCCTGTGGGTGTGTCCTGGATTATATTTTTCCTGATCCCTTCCCCCAGTCTCTCTCTCTCCCTTTCTCTCTCCCTCTCTCCCCACCTACCCCCTTCCATGCTTCCCCGGTGCCATGAGCTCCACAGCTTTCCTCTGCAGTTCCCTTCTGCCGTGATGTCTATAGAATAGAATCAGCTGACCACGGAAGGAGACCTCTGAAACTACAAGCCAAAATAAATCTTTCCTCCTCTAAGTTGTTCTTGTCAAGTACTTTGGTTACAGGAATGAAAAGTTGACAAATACCCATGCCAGGCTTGTCTGTGTTGAATTCATCTAATCTGAGCCCTGCTTTTATCCCCTTCAGCATTTGGAATGAGTACATATTACTTAATTCACTTTCTTTAGTTAGACATTTTTCTTAACTCCTGGATCTTGCCAGGACTTGGAGTCCTCATCCATCCAAGAGTTCACAGCACAGTTTGTGAGAATTACCTGAAGACTTTTGAGAAAACAGAGGCTCACATGGCATGACACATTCACTGAAGCCCAACTTCAGAGGAAAAGTCGCATACTCTAAACACTCAAATGATGCTGATGTGCCATCAGACTAGGGAAACACAGGAAAAGTCCATTTTTTTAAACAAGTTTTCTCCTTAATATAAAATTTATGACACCAGGAATGATAGAAAGGCCAGATGGAGCCATGAAATATTTTCTAAGTTTATCATTAAAAAACATAAATTTCATTATAAATGACTTCAAAGAATAATATGTTGCCAATAGACTGGATATTTCTATGAGATAAAGAAAACTGAAAGTTCTAAGAGGCTTACAGAAAACCCTTTTTTCAAACATGCAGGGGGCATAGCATGCATTCAACTTTCATCTATCACCTATCAGCCAACTCAACAATGTAGCAAGAGCTTGTGAGAAAGCACAGACAGTGGGGCCAAGTAAATTAAACCGAACTGATGGTAAGCCGCTGTGAGAATGCTGGTAACAGAAGGGAATGGATGAAGAAGTAGATATGACTTACACGTAAACAGAAAGGTCATGTCAGGACTCAGAACAACACTCAGAACAGTGACCACGGCACCCTTAGTGCAGCAAGGTTCTCGCTGATTTTACTTTTACCCAGCTTAGTGACCACAATTTTTCAAGATAACCATGTTCTGACTCTATTAATGAAGATTTCTCTTCCTAGGATTGCCCTGGGGAAATCTGAAATAACATTAAACTCACATGTCTTTTTAGGTGTAGAATCCTACATTGTGAGTTTTTATTGTTTGTTAGTTAATACATTTTTGTATACTAACAGTGATATGTAAAAAGGTGCTCTTTATGTGTATTATGAATTATATATTATATTACTGTTATATATACAACACTGAATAAAAAAATTTTAAAAATACATTTTAGGTGTTACAAAGACAGAGAAAATAAAAATAAATAAAAACAATCAAAAAAAGCTTTTCTGTACGTGCATTAACCAAAATTCTTTGAGTTACAAGAAACCTACAAGTCAAATGAACTTACGAAGAGAGAGACAGAGTGAGAGAGAGAGAGAGAGAAAGAAATGGGGAAACCTACAAGTCAAATGAACTTAAGAGAGAGAGAGAGAGAGAGAGAGAGAGAGAGAGAGAGAGAGAGAGAAAGAAATGGGAGAGTATCTTGTTGAGTCACATAGTTACAAGTCTAAGGACCTGTTCCAGACTCTGCTGGGTCTAGGCTTCAAATGCCACCCAGACTTGGTTTCCCTATCTTGGCTTCATTGTTATATAATCTCACTCTTTTTTGGCAGGCAAATAGGAACTAGCAAGTGAAGTAGAAATTATTTTCTAAAAAAAAAAAAAAAAAAAAAAAAAAAACTGAGACCAGTTAAATTTAACCAAGTTCACTTGAATGAGAAAAAAGGGTCCTAGAACCTGGTTATTTTTCAGACCCAAGGTGTTCAGAGTGCGGCACCCTATCACCTTTGCAAGGTTTTATTTACAGCTAGGAAGAGGGAAGTGATATACAAAACCAATTTGATTTGCTGCAGTGGTATTTCCCTTTTTTGGTCTTGTTTTGACAGCTTTTCACCTACTATTGAATAGAAGTTCAACTAGAATGATTTTTAGTTGCTTGGTTACAAGGGTATACCCTTAGGGTAATTTATAATTTATTTATATATCAAGGTAAGTTACAGTTCACTATGCATAGAGGCTACTTTGGACCAATATTTATCACCCAAGTATAGGACAAGTTTAGGCCAAACTCATTTCTATTTGATAATTATCAAGTGAAAATACTGAGAATATTAAGCATCTTGTGCTTGCTAATACTCTATGTTATTATCTTCTTACTCCTCACACCAGCTCCATGACACAGTTGTTATTATTGTCCCATTTTAGAGAAGGGAAGACCAAATCATAGAAAAATGAAGTAATTTACCCAAGGTCAGACAGCTAGTGAGTGGTAGAAGCAGGATTCCAATCTAGATGTCTCACCCCAGAGCCCTATTAGGTCTGGATCACTTATTCTCAGTTTAAGAGAAGACTGGGTATATCCTAATGTTATCACTGAGCATGATTACTACAAAACAGAGAGTGAAAAGACGACTCCCCAATGGAAGAGGAGAAACAAAACCACAAGACTAAGATCATTTTTTTTTTTTCTTCTCATAAGTGAACAATAAATCTAACAGAAAAAAAAAATTGCTTTAGGATCTTCCTTTGGAAGGTAATTTACCCCTCAATTCTTAGCAGTTCAGAAAAGTTTTTTGAAGCCTCTTAGATTTGCAAACATAGAACAAATGTGTGAATGGTCAGGTTTCCAGAAAAATGGAATAAAGCAGAGAGCTACAGGAAAGTGAGAAAGAATTTTAGCATATTGATTTGGAACACCTTAAATTTACTTGTTTCCTTGCTTTCCCCCAAATAATCAATTCTCTCTTTGTACACACACACACACACACACACACACACACACACACCACACCACACTCTTTTTGTCTTATTTTTGGTTGAAGCATCAAAAGGAAATGTTTCTTCATATCAAGAATCAAGACAGATGCTATCTTTTCGGTGATGAATTCCTTTTTCTCATGAAAAGTCAATATTTATTTATTCTCTCTACCCAGACTGTTTACTTGTTAAAAAACGGATTCTAAATCACACCAAAACTCACAGAAAAACAGTAACAAGATAAAAAGAAAATTAAAAAAAAAAAAAAAAAAACAAGCATCTTGCATCAAGCCATATAATTCAGCATGAGAACAAAAGGTGGGGGCCAGCCCCTTCCCACAGTATGTGTTTTCTGCACACTCCTCTGGCTTCCATAGCAAAGGCCAACCTGTCGGTGTGGTAGTAAAGGTTTTATGTGGGACATATATGACAAGAGCAATCATTTTTACTTTCAGTGCTAAGCCATATTTTAGAATAAGATTTAAAGAATGGCCATAAAGAAAAATGTAAACCCTTCTCTCTCCAAAAACATATTGCACTTATTGGTGCAATATACTAGATGGAGGGTTTTTATGTCCTGGAAATATTTTCATATGTTGTTCCATTACTCTCTGGGATGGTCCTCTTCTGAATATTGTGGATGGGATTCAAGAAAGAGCACAGTGGTAATGAAGAGCATGGCTTGAAACAGGGAACTTGCTGGTAGCTGGGTGGAGGAAGGTTTTCTTGGAAATACATCATCCTTTTGAATTGCGCTGGATCACTGGACACGTAGAATACATATTTTAAAGGGAGATCTATTAATCTAACAAAGCATGTGTTGTCCCATATGTTCTATGGGAAGTGACGCCTTGTTGCTGGTCTCGCCATGCTTGGGGACTTTCCATGATGTTTCCTAAATGAGGTTGACCACATTTTCACTGGGTTCCTGCTCCTCTGAGATCTTCCCTCATTATTGTAATGTTTCTTAGGGTACTTGAAAGACATTAAGAGGAGTCTTTGAGATGAGGTTTAGCCTTCCTAAGGCAAAATAAACTCTCAGTAAAGAAGAGCACAAACAACAGATTGAAACATTGTTTTAAACAAGACACAAATATGTGCTTTTTGGCAAATTGATGAATTTGGTGGTATGAACGTATTTTGAACTTATTGTGTATGTTTTTAGAGATTGAGAAGTATAGTCATCTTATCAGTTCGAATTATGCTATCATACAATTCCCCTTGTAGTTTTAAGTCATTCACTTTTACCAATTTAAAAATATTGGATTCTGATAGTGCTTTCTGGAAAAAAAAAAATTCAAATTAAATCATGTCTCCAAATGTACCCTTAGAAAGAGATTCATCAGATAAATGTGGAAATTAATCTCATTTCTCCATTTGTTCATTAAATGTGCAATTTTCTTCAAATCACATGTATAAATTTTAAATTTACCTTAGCGAAAATGGCACCATGCAGTAGCAATCGCTCTATTCTTCCGTGTGATTTATATGTACTTTTTTCAAGAGAAAATTCTATATTTGCTTTACCAGATAAAATATTCTTCACACTAATTAGTAAGAATTCCCAAGTTTGGGCTAATAGTAATGTGGGCATATTAATTCTTCCATGTTGTCATTTCTCCATATTGTAGTGTTCATGATTAATCATTATTTTCTAAGCAACCATTTTTATAATAAGTATTCAGCACCCTTTTCACTAATGTATAATGCAACACTACTGATCATCCATAAAAGAAGGTAAAGATTGCCACCCTTTTTTTCATCAAAGTGAAATGTCATACGCTTCTATGTGTTCATCACATCCTCTGGTACTTGGCCAGTGAGATTTTACTTTTTGACTATTTAAAGTTGACTTACTGACCCAGGCCTGGAAGCACACCTAAAGCTGATTTCCACCAGCTTTGGGCTTTGAGTGTGCTTTTGATAGATAATAAACTGCACGTCAGAGACTGGTAATGGTGGTTTATTTCCCACTCGTTCAAAACTTCTCACTGTGAGTATAGCAACTCATGTCATTTGGTTTCCAAATATTGATTCTAGATCAATTCCAGGCTTCAGTGAAAAATACCAAGAAAGAGGACTGACTATAGTTAAACTCTTGTGTTTACCAACCTCAAAAGCACATCAATATGTTGACGTACATCAATGACAGACTCAGCATGGAAAAATGAAAAGATTTCATTTCACAATGTTTATGCATCCCACATACTGTCTGGTTCCTTTAAAAAATAAACAAAATTGACAAACCTTAGCCATCCAAATGAAAAGAAGAAGGTAGAAAACTCAAATTATTAAACTCTGTGATGAAAAAGGAAATATGACAGACACTACTGAAATACAGAAGACAATTAGAAAATACTTTGAAAATTTATACTCCAGTAAAACAGAAAATCTCAAAGATACTAACAAATTTCTAGAGGCATATGATCAACCCAAACTGAGTCAAGAGTACAGACACAATTTAAACAGATCAATTTCAAGCAAGAAAATAGATGCCATCAAAAGCCTACCAACAAAGAAAAGCCCAGGACCAGACAGATTCACAGCTGAGTTCTACAAGACCTACAAAGAAGAATTAATATCAATACTCCTCAAATTATTCCATGAAATAAAAATGGAAGGAACCCTTCCAAACTCATTCTATGAAGGTAGTATCAACCTGATACCAAAACCAGGCAGAGACACATCAAGGAAAGAAAATTTCAGACCAGTATCCCTGATGAACATTAATGCAAGAATTCTCAATAAAATTCTGGCAAATTGCATACAAAAACTTATTTAAAAAATTGTGCACCATGATCAAGTGGGGTTCATTCCAGGGATGCAATGTTGGTTCAACACTGGAAATCAATAAATATAGTTCATCACATCAATAGTCTTAAAGATAAGAATCATATGATTATATCAATTGATGCAGAGAAAGCATTTGACAAAATACAGCACCTTTCATGTTCAAAACACTAGAAAAACTAGGCATAGTAGGAACATACCTCAACAGTGTCATTGCTTTTTAATTACTGAGACTTATTCCCTCCTCCTCTTCTTTGGTGATGACTAGAAACAGGCTTTGAAGAGAGACATCATTAAGTTTCGCTCCACCCTCCTAACAGTCCAACCTCCTACTAGCCTTTCATCAATTTCTTGACTTACGGAATGGAGATAATAATAGCTACTTCAAATAATTGTTGTAAAGATTAAATAACAAATACGTTCAAAACCTCAGCATACTGCCTGGGTAAAGGTGAACAATTAATAGCGTTACTGTGACTATGTTGTAGTTTTTATTACTATTGTATCCCAGTGGTAAAATAGTTTGATAATCAATATTTATGCTATTTTAATCCCTTTATAAACTAATATGAATCCTCAGGAAAAGTTAGTAAGGATAAGACTCTCAGGAGATTTTCATTTTTATAACCAAATTCTTAAACCCAATTTCCCGCTCTATTTGTTGGGATTTTCTTAAGGACAGAAGATAGGGAGGTGGTGCTACTATTATCTCAGCACCCTGGTCAATGACAGAGTAGGCCCCATGCCATCAACATGACCTTATGTATGTTTAGAAGTTTAGAAGTTCAAGATGTTTGACTCATTGGAGTACTAAACCTATCTGTATTCTATAACATGCCCTTGAGACTGAAACCAAATCTGTTTTGTTTTCTACTGAATCACAAATACCTCATGTGGAATCTAGCATATAACAAACACTAAATATATATTTGCTGAATAAATTTATCATAAAGGGTATTACACATTATATATTTGAGAAGCTGCTATTCTCACTTTCTTTCTTAACATTCAGAAAAACATTAGTATATATTTTCTTATGAAGTTTTAAAGTGACTTTCACCACATTGCAGGCATATAAATTCATTTTCCTTGATATTAATTACTATTCTTGGAGTGGCAAGAGGAGAGTGCTCTAGAGAAATTCCAGGTTACCTCACTGAATCCAAAGGAAAAAATATTGAAAATGTATGGAAAGAATAAAAGCAAATTTAAGAATTTCAGTCTAATGATTCAGCTGTCAATGGCTCCCATTTTGTCTGTCTTTAAATTCCTAAGAAAGAGAATCTATTCACTTCAACTCAGATGAGTCGTCTACCCGTGGACCAATCACCAACAGGGGAGTAGTAGTATCACCCATTAGAGTATTTGCTAAGAGTCTACCCTTCTGGGTAGAGCAGCAAGTTTTCAGCAACTAAAAGAGCTAAGCACTCATCCTTATCTGTTAGAGGAGCTAAGTTAGGCTGTCATAACAAATACTCCACAAGTCTCAACGACTTAAACATGTTTTATTTCTTACTCTCAGCACATTTCTGCTGTGGATTGACTGGGATTCTAGTGGACAGCATCCCCATCTAATGCCCAGGTTGACAAAGCAGCCATTACATAAAACATACTGTTCAGTGTTGTCCAATATGGTAGCCTCTATCTGGATATGACTATATAAACCTAACTTGAAGTTAGTTAAAATTAAATAAATTTAAAATACAGCTCTTCGGTTATACTAGCCATGTTTCAAATACTCAATAGCCATATGTGGCTAGTAGCTATTTTATTGGACAATGCAAGAATATTTCCATCTTTATAGAAAGTTCTATTGGACCGTGACAAACTAGAATATTTCTGGTCACTGTGATGGAGGAAGAGAGAGCTCTGGGGAATCCTGGGCTGACAGTAAAATAAATGCTTCTGTTCAGAAGAAATATATGTACTTCCACTCAAAAGGAAGGCTCTACCAAATTTCACATCCCCTCTCAAAATCAGGAGTGTCAGGAAATGTGGTCCTACTGAGATGGTTAATTGTAAGTATAAACTTGACCGGAGCTGGGGTTGTGGCTCAATGGTAGAACGCTCACCTAGCATGTGCATGGCCCTGGGTTCGATCCTCAGCACCATGTAAAGATAAATAAAATAAAGGTATTAAAAAAAAAAAAAACTTGACCAGGCAACCCAATGCCCTGATATCTCACTAAATATCATCTCTGTGAATTTTTATGAGAATGTTCCAGAAAAAAATCAACATTTAAATTGATATACTGAGTAAAGAAAATGATTCTCCCCAATGTAGATGGACCTTGTCTAGGCCATTGAGAGTCTGAACACATAAGAAGGCAAAGGAAGACTGAATTCCTTCTCTGCTGCAGAGCTGGGACATCAATCTTACTCTTTCACCCTCCTGACTCTCAGGTCTTCAAACTCAGAGTGAGAGCTACACCTTGGGCCCCATGATTCTCAAGCCTTTGGACCTTATCACCAGCTTTCCTGGGTCTTCACCTTGCAAACTGAAGAACTCCTGTGCCTCCATAATTCTGTGAGCAAATACCTTATAATAAATAAGAGATTTATTATAATATTTCTCTGTCTCCATTTCTCTCTTCTCTCTCTCCCGCTCTATCTTATGTATATCCTATTGATTTCACAGCTTGTTTTCTATCTCCTATACATCCTATTAGTTCTAAAGAAATAGAGACACTTATTGTGTGTTTGTGTTCATGAACAGGTGTGTATACTATCTGTTCTGTAGAAAGTTGGCTCACATGCCTACCATGTGACTAGAAGTAGAAACCCAGAAGTATTTGGTGACTCAGCACTAAAAATCACATAAACCAATAGGCTTTTACTACAAGAGAATAACTAGGAATCATGAAATGCTTGAGATTTGTTTTTTCCTCAGTAAAATATTTGTGCCTTCTACTTCCCTTTATGGAAAAAATACAGCACATAAAATCTTTATTTTTGATCTGGAATAGTCCTACCATCCAAAATGCTACCAAATCTTCCATGTGGCTTGTGTGTGTGTGTGTGAGAGAGAGAGAGAGAGAGAGAGAGAGAGAGAGAGAGTTGTGACATAAATGTGAAAGGTTTTGTTATGTTTTTAAAGTTCTACTTGAGAACAGCATCCAAAATATTTGTGTCTGCTCTTAGAACATTGATTTCCTGTGACAATATTAGTTGGATAAGCTAAAACGTGCCTGGTGTTAGGAAATCAAGCACAATCATATCAAGGGATTTCCTCTGACAGCATCGCAGTAACAATAGTGGCAAACATGCATTATGTGCCAGGTGTTAGGCTGGGGGTAAATTATTGAATCTCCATCACTTTTGAATTTCACAATGAAGAACTGTTAAACGGGCAGCCCACAATCAGCAGGGTGAAAGACGGCAGACGTGGGTGGGCCCTGAACATGCCCCACTCACCACGCCAGACTCCATGCAATGCCGACTGCGGAGTGTGCGTCTTCATGTCCTTACGTCTCCCCTTCTTGGCAGGACAATGGTAGCTATAATTAAAGAGCACATTTGAGTAACTCAGATTTGCCAAAGACCTCTAATCTCTTTTTGAATAACTTACCTTGCAGAAGAAATGAGAGGACTGTGTGGGGTGAGGGCTGTTGATTAAGGTCACAGAGGCAGCCATTACAGATGCAGAGTGGAGACAGGCTGCTAGCTCTGACAGGAACAGAGAGGCTGATGGTTCCTCAGCGACCTGGTGTATTTTCATTCATTTATTCCCACCTTGATGCATCCCTGGGCTACTGGAGGAGATTCTGCCTTTCCAGCCCTAGGCGGGGTCACCAGGGCTCCTCCCTCATCAGGCATGGTCTCTGTCCTACTGGGAAGTGTTATTAATTGTGGCATAAATTGAGTTGCTCATTTAACACTTGGGGATGTTTTCTATCCTTCAAGCCTTTGAGACTTTGCCATAAATGCTAGTTGGTCTTCCCACTTTTCTATCCCTAGTATCAGTTTTATTCCCTGTGCTCCAAAGAGCACACTTGCTTCTTTAGAATGTCATGTTTCGGTAGGCCGCCTAATGATGTACTCTCAGGAAAAGTTCTGAGTCCCTGTGCTCCTCACTGTGTTGTAGGATTTTCTGGATTTGAACCAGTAACCCAGAAGCAAGAGAATTTATATTCTGCATCTGACCTAGTTACAATCCCCGACACCTCTTGTTTTCTACAAAGAGTTGATTTATTGTTGCAAAACAGATCTTTATACTGCAGTCAACAACTGCATACTTGTGGTGACTGCTCAAACTTGCTGTTTGGAGACATTGGTTTCTGAATTTTTCTAATGTCAAGCCATCTGTCTTTATGGCTCAGGTTCAGCCAACCTGACTCCTTTACACTCTGGCATACCATTTTTATCAGGGTAATTTCATGCCATTTACACAGGGAAAGCATGACATTTGCTTTTCACGTCAAGAATTAAGTTTTGTTCTTTGTGTCTAAAGATTGTGAAAATATATCTTAGTGCTTTGGCGAATTTCCCTCCGTAATCATTCAGTCTTAATCTACTTTCTTAAAATGTGTCTTATTATTGCCAGGAGTGGTAGTGAATGCCTGTAATCCCTGCATATTGGGAGGTTGAGGCAGGAGGATCGTGAGTTCAAAGCCAGCCTCAGTAAAAGCAAGGCACTAAGCAACGCAGTGAGACCCTGTCTCTTAAAAAAATACAAAATAGGGCTGGGATATGGCTCAGTGATTGTGTACCCTTGAGTTCAATCCTCAGTACAAACAAAAAAAATCATATATATATATACACACAGAGAGAGACAAAATGTATGTCAATATTTTAGTCAGTTGCAGATTCTATTATTTTTTAAAGAAAAGTATTTTACAAATGAAAACATGTAATGCAATAGTCAAACAACAAATGTCCTCCTTAAAAAAAAATTGTCTTATTATTTGATCATTTCCACTCAACATAGATTTCTGCCTATTTTCTGCAAAGGAAAACACAAACCATTTTCTGTACTAAAAAGGTACAGATGTGTATATGAAACAGACAAAGGAAGAAAGTTTTTTTAATGTTTAGCATACCATATATATCTCTTCCAATGTTTTAAAACATGCATTAATTATATGGAAATTGAATATATGATGCCTACTGTAATGACTTAGATCTATTGACATGGACCATCATTTACTGTTTATAAATGAGTGTTCGTTTGGATTGAGAGGTGAAGCACACCACCTAATGGGTGCCATTGGTTTCCCACCTAGGTCCTGTTGCCAGCCCAGTACACCATCAGCTGCTGATGGCGGCAGCTAACCGCTTTACCCAGCGTCCTCCATGGATCAGGCCACAGCTAGACCTAATGGCAGCACATCCTGGCTCCTCGCCTTTCCCGTCACTATTCTTGTTCTGCTTGCTCTTTTTGAAGTCTTGCCTGTATCAAGAATTACAAGGGTAAGTGGGATCTTATAAGAAAATAAATAATGTGATGATCATTTTTTTTTCCTGGATATTTGGGGACAAAGATGTCTGGGCTGAGTGGAAAAATATGTCAATGGTTGAATTATAAAAAATGCCACTCCAATAGCAAGGCCAAATTTCTGAACTGATCACAGTTATTGACCAAATATATATAAGTTTTGAATTACAATGGTTTTGACTTTAGTTTCATCCTCTTCCAAGCAGAGGATTGCTGAATAATATGTATAGACACTTTTCCTTCCAGAAAATGGAGATTATTTCTCCTCCATGTAAGTATGGGCTAGATTTAGACTCTCACCCTCTGCAACCAGTTGCTGCCTCCCCCCTGAAACCCCAAAGCCCTATTCCTTTCTGCTGCCAAGGACATTATATGACTCAAACCATCTGTCCCTTCTTTGAGTCTTTTATTTTTTGAGGCTCCTGTGCATATGTGCATAATAAGCTTGTATTCCTTTCCTCTTGTTAAGCTGTCTACTGCAAATTAATTTCAAAGACTCAATTTATTGAACCTTCTGAAGGGAGAGGGGGATTTTAGCTCCCCGTCCACATATAGCAGTTGGTACAGAACTATGATCCATATGTCAGGCATTACATTATTGTTGTAAGGATTAATTTAGTATCATCAGCACCACCATGATCAACTCTTTGTTAATCAATTTCATGAACTGTAAATTTTAACACATATATGTGTGCATGTATGTGCACAATTCTATACACATATGTATATATAGCTATATGTGTTATATAATTTACTTTAGCTTCACAACTTTTACATTTAAGAGTTAATGCATTTCAATTTGTCTCTTTGCAGTGGTACACATTTGGGAACATTTGAAGGAACAGCGTTTCATGGTTCTGCCAATGTATGAATCAGTTAATAGTGTGACCCCCATGTAATAGAATTTAAATCATCACTAACAGTAACGCATTTTGGATCTCTGAATGGTACTATTTAGAGTTCCATCAGAGTCATTTATTATACGAGTTGTGGGGATTTTATTATGACCATTTAAAGAAATTGAGGCCATGTGTGTAAACTACACTTCAATATAATAAAAGAT
Source organism: Tamias sibiricus (assembly GCA_025594165.1). Taxonomy (NCBI): domain Eukaryota; kingdom Metazoa; phylum Chordata; class Mammalia; order Rodentia; family Sciuridae; genus Tamias; species Tamias sibiricus. The sequence goes on from CM046675.1 coordinate 12,488,297, forward strand.
GGATAACTTGAGTTATGTGATCACATAAACAGGTAACATTTAAGATAGGAAGGTGAGGCCATGCAACAGGAATGGGGGCCAGTTCCCTCTCTTGGCTGCAATACAGAAAGCACTGTTCTCTCAATCTCCTTCCTTGCATCTCACCCTTTCAGCCAGAACCAGTTAAAACTACTTTGGGCCATTTGTTTACTGACATTAAAGTGGATTTATGGAGACTGAAAGCTTTTCTATTGTCCCTTCTGGGCTGAATCAACTTTATTTAAATGGAAATTCACTCACATATTTCTAATCCCTTTCAAATGCTTCCTTTGTTTATAACAACCAAAGATATTGAGGATTTAGAAAAACAGTTTGCAAATATTACTGAACATATTGAGTAATAAAAGCCCAGCACAGATACTTAGTACATTAGACATTCCTGAAGAAAATGGAATATTTCCATTTTCAAACTAAAGATTTAATATATTAGACTAAGGATTTAAACATAATCCTATATGTATAATTAATCACTAATTCTGGCAGATAGTTAATGACTATTCTTAGAAAATAGAGTCTGTTATCGTAACTTCATAAAAGTCATTTCTACTGAATTACCCCAACCATTACTTCTTCCTCTTATTTAAAAATTTTCTACAGGAAATAATTTATTTTGCTCTTCGTTTTACCTGTTGCTTTATTAATTCTTAAAGTCCTGTTTTCTCTCTTTCTTGTTAAAGACAACTAAAAAAAATCCTTATAGCTTAGCTGTTAACAAACTTTTGACTTAGCTGTCTTATTCACTTTGTAGATTTGTAAATAATTCCTATTCATTCTCTACTCTTCCAAAATATGTACCAATTAACAGGGGGTTTTGAGAGTGTATGTGCACTTATTTCAAAACAAAACTTACGCAGCTACAGTGTGACCTTGACAACTATCTGTAGGGACATATTAGCACAGTCTCTTAGCCAACCATTGTCAGGAACACTGAGTGACGTTCAACATGGTCAGAAAAGGGGGTGGGAGAATAGCAGGGAATGGGAGGTGGCTTTGGAACATTTTTATAATTTTCATAACATTTTTATGTAATCATTTATCACAAAATGATCATAGGAACCTCATTTTTATTGTTGCGTTTTAAAAATGTTATAATCTAACACAATAGTTAAAAGCAAGCAATTCTCTAAATGGATGAAAAAGCAAGATTTAAGTATATGGTGGTTCTAAGAAATAGACTTAAATGCAAGGAAACAAATTTTGAACAATACTTTCAACACCATGGACTGATACTAATGACCTTATGTTGAGAGCAGAAAGCCAGACCCCATTCCCCCAAATTATATACAAGGGCTTCCATTACCAAGCCAAGTACACAAAATTATAAATTTATCAATTAATTTTAAAACTGCCCCCCTCTACCCACACATACCCCTAGTATACAGCCAGCAACAGAATTACCTTAAGTGCTTATTGATTTCCTGGGCTACATCCGAGGTCTTTCCTATTGGAATATTTTGGGAGTAGGGTCCAAAAATCTATATTTTAAAAAGCAGTGATTCTTAATGGTAAATGATTGACCAACAATATATTTAGAGAGGAGCACTAAAGAGGACAGAAAGGGACAGAAAGGCTAGGTGACAATCTGAGGTCACACATAAGTGAGCTATAGTGTCTCTGGTCTCCCAGGCTGTGGTCATTCCTGTTGTATTACCGGTGGTGCTTAGCTTAGACATGCGCTCAATGAAATGGATCTACGGGAAGCATTGGGACACGTGTCGCAAGGGTAGTTAGGCCATGTCTGCTCTGATCTGAGTTGCAGGGGTGATCTCACCACCTGGAATTGCCAGGTTTAGGTAACACACCACATGCAATACCACTCCGAGAGGTTGACAAGAGCTGTATATAGGGCTGCTTATCAGAGGGCGGCAGGCTACATGAAGAGACGCAGAGAACAATGGTGGAGACAAGGAACAAAAAAAGAGACAACTAGATTGACATCTCTGGCAAAGATAAGAAGACAAAAAAAAATGTTTAAACTTCTAGTTAAACAGATCAATATCAGGTAATAATTGATTGTGAGCATAAGTCTACTCCTGCATATGAAATTTAAATAAAATAGAGTGCCATCAAAAATGGTAGGTACACAATTAAATTTTTGCAAACATTCCAAAGAACTGTATTATAATTAAGATAGGTGATGTGCTCAGACCCTTAACATCACAGTTTATTCAGTGTTATAAGAAAAAAAAGTATGATTTTAAAGTTAAGGGCAATAGTAATAAGACTATAGAATTGTGAGAAAATCATAATACTTTGATCTTTGCCTCTGACAAAAGCCATTATTTTGTAATCATATACTTCCTTTTGTTCAAATCTACAACCCCTGAATTTCTTCAAAGAAGAGTTTTAAAAAGTAGGTGACTAGGGAAGAGCCTGCACCCCTACTTTTTTGGGATGGGGAACTAAAAGATTGCAATTCATGTATGAAAAGAAGAGCATACTTGAAGATTATTCAAATCTTAAAATCAATAACAACAGGAAGTATGGTCAATTATCTTATTTCTGCCATTGATCAGAATGTGAACAGGAGCCTATACACAGAAAGACTGCTGTAACCCTGTATTATTTCCTTCATTGACTAAGAATCAAAGGAAACCAAATGCTAATAGGGTTTATAAAAATAAAAATACCGACACATGCAATTTGTCTCAGTAAAATTCCATCTCTACTGGTTAGAGTATGAATAACCAAACTGAGAGTCAAATAACCTCTCTTAGGTGCATTCTGGTATATACGTATATTCTCCATTGACATCACAGTAAACCAGATTTGGAAGGAACCTTAAATTATTTTAGTCCAACTACCCCACTGTTGCTTAGATACAGTCAACATAAATGGAAGTTATGCAACTAATAATATTATTTGACCTTATATGCAGAGGCAGCACTCTGAGGTAAGTGTATTTAATTATTACACATGATAGTGTTATATAAAGACAGAAGTTTTGGATGCACGGAGAATAGGAATGTATTACAGTGGAGTGACAGCCATAGCACTTGGGGACTGGGCTAGATAGTGAAGGCCAAATTGCACGTAAAGGCTTGGACCAAGGCTCTTGATGTCCGAGAGCCATAATTAGGCTTGTTTTGTTTCACTGCACCTACCCTGTGGGATACAGTAGGCTAAGATTGAACTTGGGGTTGGGATAAGAGGGGATGGTGTGAAGGGGAAAGGTAAAGGAATACCTCCCCACCGGCTATTGATAATGTCATCAGGTTTAACTTTATTTTTTGTTTGTTTGTTTATTCTAATTAGTTACACATGACAGCAGAATGCATTTTGACACATTGTACACAAATGGAGCACAACTTCTCATTCCTCTGGCTGAACATGATGCATACAGGTTGTGCAGTCATACATGTGCATAAGTTAATGATGTCCATCTCATGCCACCATCCCTCCTATCCCCAAGCCCTGCCCCTCTCCTCACTCTCCTCTGCCCAATCCAAAGTTCCTCCATTCCTTCCTAGCCCCCTCTTTCCCATTGTTATGGATCTGCATCCACATGTCAGAGAACATATTTGGCCTTCGGTTTTAGGGATTGGCTTATTAGCATGATATTCTCCAGCTCCATCCATTTACATTGCAAATGCCATCATTTCATTCTTCTTTAAGTCCGAGTAATATTCCCTTCTGTATATATATCACATTTTCTTTATCCATTCATTTGTTGAAGGACATCTAGGTTGGTCCCATAGTTTAGCTATTGTGAATTGAGCATGAAATCCATTTGTAAAAACAAGAGAATAGACAAAGCAATCCTTAGCAAGAAGAGCGAAACAGGAGGTATCCCAATACTGTACTACAGAGCCATAGCAACAAAAATAGCATGGTATTGGCACCAAAATAGACATGTAGACCAATGATACACCTAAATACAGTTATCTCATACCAGACAAAGGCACCAATAACATACATTGGAGAAAAGACAGCTTTATCAACAAATGGTGCTGGGAGAACTAGAAATCCATATGTACCAAAATGAAGTTAAACCTCTGTCACCTTGCACAAAACTCAACTCAATGTTTAACAGAGACCCTGTACCTGATAGAAGAAAAAGCAGGCCCAAATCTTCATCATGTCAGCTTAGGACCTGGCTTCCTTAACAAGACTCTAGGACTCATCTGCACCTACATTTATTTCTAATGCTGTTAAAATTCATTTCTAATGCAGTCTGTTGCTCACAGCCTCAGTAAGCATGTTCACCCATGGTCCATACCTTCCCTTGCTCTCAGAATTTTTTTCTGCCCCATTATTTTAGCATCCTGAACTTAGTCTTGACATTCTTTCAGATTATTACTAACTCTCTTTCTGTCCTTCTTGGTCCCTTTAATTCTTTTTTTGTTTTGTTTTTTAATTCGAAGTTGTTATATATGACAGTAGAATGCATTATAATTCTGAAAATGTGGTAGGGATTACAGTCCTGACAGTGCAAATATGAAGTCAGAGAGCAGTTTGAACAGAAAATCAGAGTGTTTTTGTGCAGAGTGACTTGGAGGTCCGAACACAATTTGACATTTGTGGGAGGATCAGATTCTCTGAACTGTGGTCCAGGTTTGTGTCATGTTTTCTAGCTCACTTCCCATTTACCTGTCAACAACATCCTGCCAGACACAAAAGTCTGGCAAGAAAAAGTAATTTATTTTTTTAAGCATTGCTTCAGAAACTTTGAGAGATGAATTCCTAGATAAGGAGCCAAAACCTCAAGTTATTTATATATATAGACATACATTAGTCATTTTATTATGAAGTTTCTTATACATATGTTTTAGTCAACTTTCTTACCACTGTGACTAAAAGATCTGATGAGAACAATTTTAGAGAAGGAAAAGTTTATATGGGGCTCATGGTTTCAGAGGTCTCAGTCCATAGATGGCCAAGTCTATTGCTTTGGGTCCCAAGGGAGGCAGAACATCATGCAAGAAGAGTGTGGCAGAGGGAAGTGGCACAAGACATGCCAATGAAGAAACAGAGAGATCTCTGCTCACCAGGGACAAAATACAAACCCCAAAGGTACACCCCCAGTGACTTCCTTCCTGCAGCCATAAAACCTACCTGCCTACAGTTAATACATGTCAGTGGATTGGTGCACTTACTGGGTTCAGGCTTTCATAACTACTGCATTGTCTCACATTTAAACCATAAAAGCATATTAGCCCATGCACCTCCCTAACAGGATGTACATGAGCTCATACTTTGCTCTCCAGAGACTTATGTGTTTCTCTTAGAGCTGTTTCCAAGATGCCCATGGTAATTAAGTGCTTGGATTCACACCCCAATACTGCTCCTCTTCCCTAGCTATGTGACTTGGGGAAAATTACATAACCTCTCTGAAACCTCAGTCTCTCTGTCTATAAACTAGGGACTACAGTGACACAAGTCTTGGCAGATTGGTGGGGGAGTCAGGTGCCCAGTATAGGAATATCATCATGCAAGCGGTCACTAAGCTAAGCATGTACTGTACTCGGCATTTAATCTTCTCATCTAATTTCCTCCTCTAAATTGCAGACTTTTTGTGTGTGTGTGTGTGTGTGTGTGTGTGTGTGTGTGGAGCTGGGGATTGAACTCAGGGCCTTGTGCATGCAAATAAAGCACCCTACCAACTGAGCTATATTCCCAACCCTAAATTGCAAACTTTTTTTTCGGGGGGTGGGTACCGGGGATTGAACTCAGGGGCACTCAACCACTGGACCACATCCCCAGCCCTTTTTGTATTTTATTAGAGACAGGGTCTCACTGAGTTGCTAAGTGCCTCGCCATTGCTGAGGCTGGCTTTGAACTCGTGATCCTCCTGCCTTAGCCTCCCAAGTGCTGGGATTACAGGCGTGCACCATTGCACCTGGCCCTAAATTGCAAACTTTTTTTTTTAAAAATATTTTTATTTATTTGCTTTTAGTTGTACACAATGCGTTTTATTCAATGCGTGTTATTTGTACGTGGTGCTGAGGATCGAACCCGGGTCGCCCACGTGCTAGGCGAGTGCTCTACCGCTGAGCCACAATCCCAGCCCTAAATTGCAAACTTTTAAGGACTAAGATTTCACGTTGTTTCACTTGCTTTCTGAGGCCTATTACTTTACACAATCACAGAGACTCTCCCTGTCACACTTTGTACAGTTGCACTTTGAAATCTACGTGGCCCTAGGATCAGAAATGAAGGGTTCATATACACCCTTCACCTAGGTCTTGTTATTAAGGGAGAGCTTCAGTTTTTAATATGTAAATTTAGAATAATAAAAAATATCAACCATATACTTCATTCTTAGACTTAAGCAATATAAACTACATGACAGACTGAGCCTAGGACCTGGAACACAGTAAACTGTCTATCAGTGTGGCACCTTTCTTATGGCCATTATCAGAAAAAAAAAAAAAAAAATTCATGTAAGTCTTGAAGAGAGGAAATTTGAAAGAAGGTTAAAATGATTGTACATAATCAGCTGAACTCCTTTCCATGAAATAGTGAAATTAATTGCATTTTTTAAAGTGTGGCAGAATCATATTCCAGAGCTAAAGCATTTGAGGGACAGTAATATTTTCCCTTGACCAATTAGATCCAAAGATGGAGACCTCAGAAGCAGAACTGATTTGCAAAAGAGGACACCAATCTTTAAGGATGTCTCCCTGATTACCACTTTTAATGTTCTTTGGTCTTCATTTCCTGCAATGGTAATCTCTAGCTAATATAAATGTAGTCATTTGGAAAAAAATTGGAATTACTTTTCTGCTGTTACATATTTTCTATTCTTCTCTTGTTTCTTTTCCTTGTATCTGGGGCATGGAGATCTAACTCATCATTTAATTTGAGCTTCAAAGTATTTCTGTGCAGTATATAGGGCAGGACATGTATAATTATAACTAGTTTTAAAATGAGAAATACCCTAGATATGTTAAATGTCTAAGGTCAAGCAGCTATAGTCATGGGGAGGCAAGATAGGAGCCTAGTCTTGGACTAGGGATTCAGCATTTTCTATCACAACAGACTGGTGGTTATTCTTAAGACAATGTGGTCCTAGCCATTGTACAATGGGTAGTTTTTAACTTGGGATGAAAAGGAAGACTTTTCCAATTGACTTTTGTCAATTGACAAGTGTCAATCTTGTCCTAAGCACATTAGTGCTTTTCTACACTAGGAGATAAGACAAGTCCAACCTCAAACCAAATATAGTAAGAAACTAAACATGTTTGCATATAGGAATTGCATTTGCAAAATAAAATGCTTTGCTGATACAGTTCCACAGTCCATACATGGTATTATATTCACTGAGTTATTCCATGAAATTTGTAATGCAGTTCCCAATATTTTGCTTGGGAAAAACATGTTTTCCAAGATAAACCCAATTTTTAAAATTCTTCTGTTATAAGTCAGTCTGTAAAGATAGCATTCACTGGACTGAGAAAGAGGGGTTTCTGGTCTTCAATTATAGTTCAAGCTCATTCATGGGAAAAATAAGCATTTTAGAACTTTTGTTTCTGTTTAGCTTATACCCAAAAGGCTGAATTCAAGTTCTCATACACACAAAGCACTGATAAAATATCATTCACTGACTTACTAAAGTTAAACCTTACTGAGCAAAACACCTTCCAGTTTCTTGGAGGGGCTGGAGTCAATAACTCATCTCTTTGTAGACACAAGTGAAAAGCAACCCTGAGCTCAGCTGCCTGCTCCTGCTCTGTGTGGTGATTGATGGAGGCGGGTGGGGAGATGGAAGCAGGGAGCTCTGGATTTCTGGCAGGCAGGTTCCTAACCTACAGTTCATGGACACCTTGGGGCTTCAGCGATAAACTTTGCAGGGTGTGCAAAACAACACTAATAGTGTGCAAGTGTTCCTACACATCTGTACTCACACATCCCAACTGGAATTTACTAGAACCTAGCCCCTTCTTCATAATTCCTGGTCTATGGCAGCAGTGTAGCTCAGTCAAAGTTTAGGTATCACACACCATAAGAGAGCTGTATAGCCTGCCACTTCTTTTGTAAAATCATAGTGAAAGGGTGAGATGTTGAAGCACTGCTGTCACACCTCACCTTTACAAACTTTGTAGACTATGTCTAGGATGGAGTATCAGAGAGCATGCATTAGCCCTATGTTTCAAATGGAAGTTGTTAAGATGAAGAAGATTATGCTGCTTCCAGGTGTGATGGCAGTAATCCTGTAATCCCAGTGACTCAGGAGGCTGAGCAGGAGGTTCACAAGTTTGAGGCCAGCCTTAGCAATGTTGCAAGACCCCATCTCAAAATAAAAATGAAAAAGGTCTGGGGATGTAACTGTGGTAAAGCACCCCTGAGTTCAATCCCCGGTACCAAATAATAATGATGATGATAATGATAATAATAATAATAATAATAATAATAATAATAAATGTAAAAATATATTGCCTATTAGGTAGCCTAAAACATCTCATTAGATTTACCACAAATGAAACCCTAGAAAATTTTGGAATGAAAATCTATATAACGAGAATGTGTTAAATCACTGAGACAACAGAGAATTTTATGGCAAAATACACTAGAATAGATATGAATAAGAATATGATATGTAGAATAAGAATATGTCTCCAGAAAAGAGAAAGGTGAAAAATTGTATAGAGACAACTGAAATAGTCACTTATTAAATATTAGGCTTCCTGACATCTCAAAGGTTAGAGCTTTATTTCCAAAAGTAGACCATTCCTCTGACTGTTTGGTAGGTTTAATATTTCCCTCCCTCACCTTTTCTTCTTTCCTCACTCCTGGATTCTGTTTTCATTTTCTTGAATTCTCCCACACTGTACATTCCACAAAACATATTTATTTTGGCTTCTCTGATGTATATTTACTTTTTCTATATAAAAACATCCATGGTGAAAAGATGGCAAATGAAAGAAAGGATCAGTTTCTGGAATAAATGCCCCTTGATATTCCTTTTCCATGGATATTTCAAGTCTACAATTCTATTTTGTATCTTGCCATTGTTCTTTTAAAATGCATTTGGTTTATACTGAAATTTTCAGAGGCAAATCTGCATCCCAAAATGCAGTGCTCTCTGAATGCCCTGATCTATTATAAGCAGGTAAATAATATTTGCTAGTTTGGGAAGAAAAAATATTTTTATTACAGAAAGATAACCATTGTCAGTTCTCTGTAATATTGGTTTTTACTCATGAACTTTATTTAGGATTTATGTTGAATTTCTGAGAAGGAAAAGTGAAGACTTCGCTTGGTTGAGACTAATGGTGTAGAGAAAAGTCCAGAAATGTCAACTCCTTTTGACAATTGCCAATTCTGGGAGGCCACCTCTATTGAGTCTTCTTTTTCTGGATTTGTTATCAACTTTTCCTAAAGATGAGATTTTATAGGCTGGAGTCTATTGTAAAAGGAGTTCACTGTTTTACTTATAGTTGCTAAAAGAGAATTGTTCCAGTTATCAAGTAGTGAACACTGCTAAACAACTAATAATTTATGCACACACTTACCATTGCTGTAATTAGAAATGAGAACTGTCTTCTTAGAAATGAGCTTTTTCTACCTCATAATTACCAGTGGCCTTGAAGGGCAGTATTTACTGCAAGTTCAAAATATGCAATAATAGCATGTGATCAAAGTTGTAGATTTTTAAAATCTGTCATGTTTTGAAGTTAACTGCATGAGAATTAAGCTCTGTGTAGGAGGCCAAACCCAAGTTCAAGGTCAGTTAAAATACAAACACTTTTCTCTTTGCTAGGCTTAAAAATAAGAAGGCAGGTTATACAGATAAAATAAAAATAGCTTGTTCATAGAATATAGAACCTAAGCTGGTAGGCAGAATTAGACAGGCTTTGTGATTTTATTGTACTTTATAAAAATAGTTTATTTTAATTTCATGCATACTTCTAATCTAGTAATAAAGGAATTCGACTAATATAAAGGTTTCAATCATGTGACTTCAACCTTCAGATCATCAAAGTTTTCGACTGCATGCAGGTCTGTTGTTGCTTTGTAAAGCATAGATTGCTTAGATCAGATCTGAGGAATCACAGCAATTTGAACATCAAATTAGTGTACCTCTTCCTTGGCCTGGTGAAAGAGAACAGTTATTGAGGTCACTTAGCATCCACGTGATACTATACTGGGTAAGCTTAGCTCTTTATAAGGGACACCGACACATAGGGTAGGAAATGCATAGCTGACTGGGTCACTCCCGCATTGGAGAAGAATTGGTTTTAGTTTGAACCATCGAGGTCCAATGTGTTGTGCTTTTCAATGCATCACCAATTAAAATGCTCTCTGTTGCTTAAAAACTGCTGGAGGCAGCTCATCTTATGTCCACATAGTTTCTGATAAACTGTGGCCATTTAGTCAAGCTGTAGGAGAAGCAAATGTGTTTTGCCAGTTGCTTATTTCATAGTATTTTCCCAGCAGGTCTAATTTCTATTTTGGACTGGAGCACATGGCTTGTCAAAATTTCAGGCCCTACTTTGGTTTGCATCTGGCGAGCTCAGTTATTGGGCAGGCTTCCCATCATGCCTTTTTCCTCTTCCTTACTTCCCTCCCTTCCTCTTTCCTTCCTTTCCAATTTAAATCCAAGGAAAATAATTGACATGTGCTTTGCTTCTGCGATAATTTTTACTATTAGAGCTGGGATGTGGCTTCCAAATCCAAGATTTTTGGTAAGATTTTTTTCAATGATAAAAGTCTTAAGAGTAGAGGAAAAGGAACAAAGGGAGGGAAGGGAGAAGGGAGGGAGGGAAAGGGGAAATACTGGAGATTGAAGTGAAGCAAATAATATTCTATGCTTGTATGATTATGTCAAAATGAACCCCAATATTATGTATGACTAAAATGCACTAATAAAAAATAATTCAGCCTATCACAGTGGTGCATGCCTTTAATACCAGCAACTCTGGAGGCTGAGGCAGGATCACAAGTTTGAGACCAGTCTCAGCAATTTAGTGAGGCCTTAAGCAACTTAGCAAGAATAAAATAAAATGGCTAGGTGACCCTGGGTTCAATATCTAGTACCAAAATAAAACAAAACTCTAAGACACTGACTTGAGATGAGATCAGAATCATTTTAGCCAGGGCACCAAAAAATCAGACTGAGATGTTGGGATAGAAATGGGATGATTGTAACAGATACTTTCTTCTTCTCCCTCCTAAACAGGAGCATAGCTTATTTGATTCATTACTTTTTTTTTTTTTCCTGGTACCAGGGATTGAACCCAGAGTACTTAACCACTGAGCCACATCCCTAGCCCTTTGTGATTTTTATTTTGAAACAGGGTCTTGTTAAGTTTCTGAGGGCCTTGCTAAATTGCTGAAGCTGGTGGCTTTAAACTTGTAATCCTCTTGCCTCAGCCTCCCAAGTCTTATGAGCCACCACACCTGGTTGATTCATCACTCTTTTCTTTGGGAGGGGGGTTGAGGGAGGAGTGGTAAAGCTCTAATTGCTCCAATTTTCTTCCATGTCGACATGTTAGTTGAGTTCTATGGCACAAGAAGAGGTGGTAGCTTTCCACAGGAGCACAACTAGGGTTGACCTTGCTCATGTTAATTAGCAATGATGTTTCATTGTTACTTTTTAACAATGAAATCATATTCCATTTTATTTATAACAGATTGATAGGGAAACCTTTTCTTTTTTCTTTTTTTCTTTTTCGTCTTTGAAGGCCACATAAACCTCAGCCTAACTCCCTGAAGGGAGTTCACAGTTCATGATCAACAAGCAAGCCCCACTCCAGCACTGTCACCTACTTCAGGACTTGATGTTTCCCTTTTTACTTTTTCCTTCGATCACCTGTCTTCTTTGTTCTTCTTCAACCTCCCTTAAGCTCTTCTGCAACTTTCTCCCTCCACCTGGAATCCCCTTCCAAAAAGTCTGGATGGCCAACACCCTGACATCCTTCTAGCCTTGCCAGCCGCCCACCCTGACCATCCAGTTAGTAGTAAAACATGAGTGTCCGTCCCAGTCACACATTTCTGGTCCTCTCACCTTGGCTTTCCCTTTTCTCCATTGTATTTATCATCTTATGCACCAGGTAACTTATTTACTCATAATATTTCCCATGCTAAAGCATAATCTCCATAGGAGCAAGAATATCTGTCTTTACTCTTCCTTAACAGGTTTGGTCACTTAGGACAGTGTCAGGGACACAAGAGGAGCTCAATAAGTATTTATCAAATGAATGCATCTCCTTATAGTAGATACCTCTTTATCTTTTAAATTTGTTTTCATTGCAACGCAGTTTCATAAAGGTAGCAACAATATCATTCATTTTACTTAGAGTTAGGTTATAGAGTGCAGACCTTGGCAAGGGGGCAAATAATTAGTGGACCATGGATTAGTTATTGCAATCAGGATGCAGCAGCTCTTTGTTGCATTGTTAGCCAGAAACCACAAGGGGATTCAGAAAGCTTGTTTCATAGGGATATAGCTCAGTTGGTAGAGTGCTTGCCTCACATACACAAGGCCCTGGGTTCAATCCTGAGCACGTGCGCGTGCACACACACACACACACACACACACACACACACACAAAGAATAGTACTGATGAACCACGTTTCTTGAAGTAAAACTGTGTTAACATTGTAACACCAGTAAAATTGTAGATCACAACAAATTTTCAGAGCAGGAGGAGATAGGCTATGTCAGTTGTGTGATTCTACACATCTGGAAAACAGTACATTGTAAATTTCATGAACAGTGGAAATACTCCAACCAGAGCAGAAGATAATTTTGGTATTCTATATTGGAGCATTTTGTCCAAATTTTGGATGCTATTAAAAAGTGAACTTGAAAGTTTTCTTCTGAAACTTTTATCTCTTTTCTAAGGCACCCTCATTTATGTTCAGATGAAATCTAAAAAATATATAAATTTTTACCCTGAAAATAAATTAAGTTTATACAATGATATCTTTCTAGACAGACATTTTCACTCTAAACCTACAATTAATAAGCATCCACTCAATAAATACAACTTTGCCAGGCATGATATTTGCTGATTGAGAGAAGAATACTAAACAGATACTGACTGAGAGGAAATGTTCAATAGCAATCTTACCTTTAACTTATGGAAGAAAAAAGAATTGGTTTTCTTTGAAGAATGAGAGAAAGTTAATTAAAAACAAAATAAGAAAAGGTTTACTCTCTATTAAAATTTAAAAGTTTAAGAAAATAAGCACAAAGAAATCCATGACACTGTGTTTTGTTTTTCAAATTCACACTTCATTTGCATCATATAAAGCAGATAAGTCATGTATTCCCCCAAAGTGGATACCGGAGGTGTGTGTATAACATAAAAGAACATCTGTTAGTAGGTCTCTCCTGAAAAAATGGGAAGGGCAAAAGTTTACTTCTTTCGGAATTAATTTGATAATGAGAGCTCTCTCTCTGCAACCTCAGATGGCTCAATACAGAGCAGTACAGAATGGCGGAGCGTAGAGGGAATTCTCAAGGTAAATTAATGGATTGATGGTAATAAGATGCAGCGCTAATTCCTTCTTTACTAATTGCTAATATAATCATAATAGAGCAAGACAATTTAGGAACATGTGCAAGTACACAAAAGAAAAAGGACAGGTCTGTTTATGATTAATTGTGTCAGAGTGAGATCCAGCCGTAAACCGCAGGATGAGGCAAAACTCAGTTATATTCTTTTCATCTCCTTCCTCTCAGGGACTTGCTCTATTTCCAAAAATGAGTTCTTAAAAAAAAGAAAAACTACAGGCTGTACTTTGAAATCAGGTGCAATTATCCTATTAGCAATTGAAATCTTCTTCAAATTAGGAGAGGCTTAATTTAAAGTTCTTAGGTCTAAGGCAATTACATTGACAATTTGCTAGTGACTAGACTGCATTTACAGAGGTGGTCAATTCACTGAGCCTGTAAACATAATCTCCAATTCAGCACCATCAGGGAACATCTACTGAAAATCTTGTGCTTAAAAGATTATTTTTGTGTCTAATTTAAATAAGGCCTAATAGGAGTCTAAAAATTGCTCTGAATTCCTTAGCATAGTGATTGAAAATTAAGAAGGTTCTGTTGATAGAAATATCTTTTTCATAAAGATTTTTATTGTCAAATAGTTATCTCAAATAAAATAGATAGTTAATAAATGTCACTTGAAGATAATGGCAGGCAATAAGTAGAGGGAGTGAGGACTTTATGATTTTGCACATTGGGTTCTTATTTATTCATAAGTTGCTCCTTGCCCCACTTTTCAACTAATTGTAAGGGAAAACACCATAAAATGCATTATATTGAGATATCAGTGACTAATATTGTATTAAAAATTGTGCAGTACCCTTTCCAAGACTGTTTGCATATTTTCAAACAAGATGCCTTGTGGTGGAGAAATTTTAATTTAAAGTGTCTTCCCATATGAGTAGAAATAGAACATACATCTTTATGAATGCTATTTTCCAAACCCAATCTTATAGGACAATTTCTATTATGCCTGTAATGCATGTTATACTTGCAGATTAAAACGAAGCTTCGTGGTGGACTCTGTTTCTGGGTAAGATAGAGTGAGGACACTCTAGCCTGTCAGTCCACCCAAAAGCAGCTATGGTGCTGTGATGTAAAGGTCTGCCCCCTCCAAAACTCATGTTAAACGTTGGTGGCTCTGCAGGTGTGGGGAAGCTATTTGAGGACAGTTTAAATACAGTCACAAGAATCAAAAGATGGAAGCAACTCAAATGCCCATTAATGGATGAATGCATAAACAAAGTATAGTATATACACACAATAACAATAAAGCCAAAAAAATCTAGTATACACACAAAATTCAGCCACACAGAGAACGGAATTCTGATATGCTGCAGCATGGATACACCTTGAGAACACTGTGCTGAGTGAAAGAAACCAGTGCCAAGGAGACAAACACTGAGTGATTCCATTTACCCTAAGTACCCAGAGTAGCCAAATTCATAGAGAAAAAAGTAGAAGGGCGGTTGCCAGGGCTGGGTGGAGGGGAGAACATTTTGCAAGATGGAAATAGTTGGGGAGGGAGGTGGTAGTGGTTGCACAACAGTGTAAGTGGACATAATGTCACTGCATTGTGTGTTTAGACGGGGTCAAGATGGAATAGTGGAATGCATCATGTGCTCCCAATAGTTGTGGGTTGATGTTGTAACCCCCATTGCCTTGTAATGTGACTGCATTTCAGTTAGGACCTTTAAAGAGGGAATCAAGGCTACATGAGGCCATGGGGGTGGAGCTCCATCCCAGTACAAATGGTGGTTTTAGAAGAAGGAGGAAGGTACACCAGAGAAAAGGCCTTGTGATGACACAGCAAGAAGGCTACTGGCATCAGAGAAGAAAAACTAAACCCACAGCCACCTTAATCCTGGACTTCAAGCCTCCAGCACTGTGAGAAAATTAATTTATCTTGTTGAGGCCAACCAGTTTGGGGAAATGGGTAATGGCAGTCTAGCAGACAAATACAAAAGTTATGTTTTATGTTATGTGTATCTTACCACAATTTTTAAAAATGTAAATAGTATCTACAGGTAGGTTAGGAAAGACTGTCTCACACGGAGCTCAGAAAATCTTGACAATAAATCATCATCGGTAAGGACTGAGTGTGCCCTGGAAGAAGTCTTCCAGTTATGGCTCAAGGGAGCAGAAAAGGGAGCATCATACTTCAGACAGAGTAGGGAAAATCCTGCATTCTTTATCTCTTCCTCTTGGGCCCCAGCCCACCAAGTCCAAGGATGACCGGGCTGCAAGAGCAGCACAGGGTCCCATGGAGGGGACTGCTCCTGTCTGACAGGTGAAGCTGTGGTTTCAAGGGATAGGGAAGCCATCACTGCTTCTTTCCCTCTGACAGTCTTTCCATAGCCAGATGTAGGGGTAGTAGACAAGACAGGGCAGAGAAGGATAATGGATGCCCTGGGGTTTTGACAGGGAGATGGAAAGGACTCACAGATCCTGAACATACTGGAAAGAGAGCCAAGAGAGAACTTGGAGAAGCAATGTCTTAAACTTGCTCATGGACTCTCACGTTCAGCCCCAAGTGAGCAGGCCTGTATCTGACTTTAAACCAGGCACAGACCTTGAGATGTTAATTACTTAATAGACACAACTTAGGTCCCAAACCAAATGCTTTGTAGTGTATACACAAGGCAGATCCAGACGGCATAGCAAGGGCTTAGAAAACAGAACTGACATGGAAGCCACATGGACAGAGAGTAGTATGTGGATATCCCCTATGGATGGTCCAGTGGACGCCAGTAGAGAAGGTTCACTGAACTTGTCAAATTAACTCAACCAGGTTGCTGATTAGCCAAAACAAAAATATCAGCACGCTCCATAGGATTCATGCAACATCCAGAATCCATGAACATGGTATTCAAAATGTCTAGACTATAACCCAGTATTGTGTTGCATATGAAAAATATCAAAACATTGAGGAACAGACAATAAACAAATGCTAATGGTAACAGGACACAGGTGTTGGAATTATGTTCCAAAGACTTTAACACCCGGAATAAAAGTGCTCTAATAGCTAAAGGTGAACTTTTAAAAACAAATGGAAAGAAAGAAAGTTTTGGCATGGAAAGGTTTGGCACAGATGATATAAGGAAGGAGAAACCACATTGAAAATTTAGAATTGAGAAGCCAGAATAAGAGAAAAAGAATCACTAGAAGGCTCAATAGTTCAATAGCTTACTAGAGTATAAAGGACAAAGAATCATCAATATTTATGATAGATCAATAGAAATGATCCAACCCGGACAACAGAGGAAAACAAAGGTTTTCAAGCAATGAACTGAACCTCAGGGACCTATGGACCACTTCAAAGAGTTAAGTGTACTTGTCATTGGAGTTGCATAGTGCAGACAGCCCCTTGAAGCTGGAAAAGGAAAAGAAAATTCTCCTCTACATTCTGCAAAAGGAATATAGCCTTTGCTAATGGCTTCATTTCAGTCCAGTGAAACTGAATTTTGACCTCTTATTTCCCAAACAATGAGATAATAAATTTATGTTGTTCTAGCCTTGAAATTGTGGTGGTTTGTCACAGCAGCTGTCAGAAAGCTGACTATTGTATGATTCTACTTATATGACATCTTCCTATGACACAACTGTATGGACAGAGATTAGACCCAGTGGATGCCAAGAGCTGGAGTTAGAGTATGTGATTACAAAGTAATTACACCAGGAAAGTTTCTTGGAGTTGGAACAATTGTGTATCTGCAGGGTGGTAAATATGACATGTACCTATCTACATTAAAATTCATAGAATTGTTCATTTATGATATGCATTTTTATTGTATGTTAATTTTAAAAACTGACATAAATAACAAAGAAAACACGTAATACAAGCTATCTCTTAAATTTTACACATTTAAGAACTTATTAAAAAGAATCTAAATGATCATATAGATCCTCTATGTTTAACTTTTCAGCCATGGAAAAAATAGTGATTCGATTATAGGCTAATTAATGGGATTATTTTCAAATGGAATCTTTTGAGTGGAATTTGCTTTCACACATATGAGGCAGTCCTCCTACCTAAAAGTGTCTGCATTTAAGCAAACAAAGTGGGGAAAAAAAAAAAAAAACAGTTTGGCAATTCAGGAATCTTTTTCTCTAAAAGTGAAAGGAACTAAAGGTTTAAAATTAAAAGGAAAAATTTACTACAGCTAAAAACACTTGCTGTGGAAAAATAGGACAGAAAACTGATTACATTAAGCAAAATTGTCTCTCCCTTGAATTTAAGAGCAAACCAAAGACTTCTTGCTTTATAATGACCAAATTATACTGAGCAAGTATTGGCACAGTATTGGCCACAACAGCAGCTGGTGATTTATACCTTGATATTGTGAAACTCATGCAATATGGACTCAGTGCCCATGCATTTCCTTTAATTTGCATTGTTGCACTTGATGTTATTCGGTAAAACCTACTATTTCTAGCATATTCTAGGTGATTTACAATCCTGTTGATAAAAGATTATAATCTGGATATGAAATGGATATTCAAACATAGCATAACTTCTATTGATTTTCCCCTCTATCAATTTCTCCTAATTCATTTTTGGGGGGATCATGTTATTCTGGGGAGGTTGACTTGATCTCTTGAGCTGTGACATAGGCCAACAGCCACTGTCCGTTCCTCTGGCGACATTATTAACACAATGAAAAGCATATAGTTGTGAACTGATCCCATCAAAGTGAATCTCAGGACATGCATTCAGTTTGTTGTGACAAAAATGCCCTCTCCTATTTCTGATAGGAAGGAAGAAATTTTATCTATAAGACTTTCTGACAACTCTTTTGGTTTGGGTATAATTTTTATGTGTTCCCAGGGTTCATGTATTGGAAGCTTGTCCCCCAATATTATGGAGTAGTGGTATTTTTAAGAAAGGGGGCTTAATGCAAGGTCATTAGATCATTAAGAGTGCTGTACTTCCAAGGTATTAATGTAATTTTGTGTCTTTTATATCAGCTTCTCTTTCTTCTAGGTCAAAGATCCAGTGCAGAATCCAATGTTGCATTTGGTTGTAATGTCTTTTTTGTTCCCCTTTTTTGCAATACTTCCTTGGTCTTTTGCCTTTCATGTCAATGACATTTTTGAAAAGTGTAGGCTGATTATTTTGCAAGAGGATCCTCAATACATTTACCCAATGCTTCCTTATGTTTGGATTTGCATCAAGCATCTCCAGCAAGAATACCATGGAAACAGCCCTCTCAGTACCTCACATCAGTACACACATGAGGTCAATTTGTCTGGTTACTGATGAAATTAACCACTTGTACAAGGTGGCCACTATCAGTTTGTAGTGAAGAAAGTTAATCCCAACTTAATAATACTAAGTATCTCATAAGGATTTTCTTTTAAGATTTGCACACTAATTTTAGTCTCTGTTTCTAATACTTGCTGGAAAATTCTCACTAGAGTGATTGTCTAATACTGAGTTTCTCATGCCATCTTTCTTTCTTTATTATTTAAGTTCTAAGAAAGATCTTTGTGCCTCCCTCCTCCATTCACTTAGATTCCTCACACTTGTTTTTATCATTCTAGACCCATGAACTCATATTTCATCCCATGGGTCATAATTCACTTCTAAAATGACTTACTTTGTTTCACAGTCACCCTAGACTTGGTCAATGTTTGTCTTTGGAGCTGAGTCAATGCTGAGGTAAGTTTTCCATCTGGCATAAAATGATGTATGTTCATTTTGTATGTTCTGTGGTCCAGTTCCCTTCATGCTAGGTACTCCAGAGCCACCTATGCTATGGCATGTGTCAATTCTCATTTACTTCCATGGCTGCACAGTACTTCACTGTGCTGCTGTGGCACATTCCTACCAGCTTGGTGGCTTTGAACTGCATATTTACTGTTGTATAGTCTGTGAGTTAGAACCCCAGCACAGGTTTCACCTGGCTAAAATCTAAGTTTTGGCAGGCTGGGTCCCTTTCTTCTGGCTTAGGAGGAGGATCCCTTTCCTCACTCCCCACTCCATCTCCTCACGAGGCTGACTATACTCTTTGGCTCTTGGCCTTCTTCTTCCATCTTCAAAGCCACCAAAAGCAGATAGTTCCCTGTTGAATCACTCTGATTCTCTGGTCTTTTTTTTTTTTTTTTTTTCAACTTTAAGGCCTCTTGTGATTACATTGGGCCCACTCTGATCTTCAAAATAATCTCCCCCTCTGGATGCCCTTAACTTAATAGCATATGCACCATCTCAATTACAACATAAGGTAGCACAGTCACAAGATCCAGGTATTAGGACCTGTGGTTATTTGGAGGGCTGTAATTCCACCTACCCTATTCAAATGCAGCACATTGGCTCACCTGCTCATCAGGTGATGGAAATTGGTCCTGCTCCCACCTTTCGGATATTATGCATAACACACTTTACATTTCACGGACATATGCTCCAATTTTTTTCAGTATATATCACGTGTAATAGCTGGGTAATACATTGACTTTATGTTTAACTTTTTGAGAACTTCCAATTTTCCAAAGTCACCTATCTATTTTACCTTTACATCAGCAATTGTTGAGGCTTCCAGTTTCTCTACATCCTCACCAACATTTACTACTTCCTTTCTCTTTCATCGCAGCAATCCTTTATTATTATTATTATTAGTAGTGTCTGGATGGTAACTTTTCCCCATCATTTTTTCATTTAATTCAGAATTTATTGGAAAATGGCTTTCTTGTGGGCAGCATAAAAACACATCTTGCATTTTTTGCTGTGTGTGTGTATGTGTGTGATAATATATATTTTTGAAAGCCAAGTTTTAAAAAGCATAGAACACTTCATGAATTTGCATGTTGTTCTTGCTCAGGGACCATGCTCTCAACTTTTTCTGTGTCATTCCAATTTTAGGATGCATGCTGCCAAAGTGAGCATTCTGTACTGTTTTTACTTGTGCATATTCTTACTAGATTATAAGCCTTGTGAGGGCAGAGGAATTGTTAGATTTATTTCTACTTGTCTTTCCTACACTTGTGTTCATCAAACATTTGTTAAATAAAGAGATGGAGTTTTGCAGAATATCCAATGTACAAATGTTATTTGGAGACTAACACGTGACTGTCTATTGGCTCTCAATTGTTTTGTTTTGGAAACACACCTGAGAGTATTGGTGACATGCCTCAAGAGGGCTGAACTGTAACCACTCTTTCTCAAAGTGTGCTTGTCAACCTTTTATTTCTATCTGTTTGAGGACAACTATTTGCCAGTTCTGTAATTAATGCCTTCTTTCTTCTAAGCCCGTGTTCTTTTTGGTCCAATAACATGGTCTTTTTCAGCACTGCTGGTGTATGCTGCTCATTTGGTATTATAATATTGCACTCTCCACACTATCCCACATTTTGATGGACTAAACATTCCATCTAACAGATGTGTCAGTAATAGGTCGCTCTTCAGTTGGAGACAAAGTAAATTTGGAAGCATGTTGAAACTGCTGGCGCACAAAAGAAGAGACTACAGGCTGAGTGGTGTGCCACGGCATTAGAATGCAAAGAAAGCTCCAATGCACTTATTGAAGGGATGCATTTAAAAGTTTTAACCATAACAATAATGGCATTGCATAAAGAGAATTCACAAATGTTACGTCTCGTATATCCTTAATGTTTCAATGCTTTGGAGCTGGCTGAAGGATTTGTCAGAAGTAATTTTACAAGTTCAGAATCCTTTCATGTGTTACCATAGAAGAAAATACAAATTAGTTTTAAAAATAAAATTATGGACAAAGCATAGACTCTTAATCCTGTTCATTTGAAAATACTTAAATGCAAATAGCTAATGGTTTTTTAATTATAAGAGGAGAGATACTGAAAGCTTTAGCATCCTATAATACAAACTCTGTCTTTACATTAAATGGAAGCATTTATTTTTAAAAAATGGCATATTTTTTTTAAATATAAGAGAACTTACCTTGAATAGTTTTGCAATTCTTTTTTATTTCTTACGTTTGCCCTGGTTCAAGTTAAATTTCTTGAGTTGGGGGAATCACATCCTATGTACTTTCTCAGTTCTGCAAAGCCTGACATGGACAGCAAGTGTATGTAACTCGGCTTCAAAGCTGCTGTCTCATCGCCTCTCATGGAAGCTTTTCCAGGGCTGGTCTTCACCTATGTCAGTGCTGCCCCTTTCAGTCTCAGCTCCCATGTCACCTGTGATAAAGGGCTTCCTTTGCCCCTTTGCTAATACCTCACTCTTCTTCTCAGCTCCCCTAGCCCTTTACCTGCTTCATTTTTCTCCATTAAAAAACAATAATAAAACTATGCTTTTTCCCTAGAATGAGAAAATGTGATAAATTCTAATGACTTTTAAATGGAAGTGTAATTTTCATTGTGAGTAATATTTGATTTTTGTGTAAATTTAGAAATATATAAAGAAAAGAAAAAATGACTCATGTAATATAACAACATGAACAGGCTTCATATATTTTTTTTAAGGATTTATCTGTAAAAATTAACTTGTTTTACTGGAAGAATAGAGAATTAATATTAACTATTGGGAAATGGAAAAATTTGAATGAACTACAAGATATGAAGAATTAGAAATGATATATTAAGTGTGTCATCAATATAAATTTGTGCCTATTGAAAAGTAAAAATAACATCAAATATGTCTTTGTATTTATTTTAAATGGACTAATAAAAGTTGTATATGCTGATCATATACATATTGTTTTAAAATCTATATACACAGGAGGGTGATTAAGATGAGTTTATTAATATATGCATTACCTCACATACTTATCTATTTCAGAGGTAAGTACACAATTTTGAAATATACTATTGGTTAGACTAGAGATACTGTTATTTAACTGGTATCACTGTTTAAAGATACATAAAATTTTTATTTTTGTTTAGCTAAGTAATAATAAAACATTTAAAACAAAATTGTTTTATCATAGGTTAGCTTGTCTCTTGTATAGAAAATGGATTATATAATTTAAAAAAATTCTCATAAAGTGAACTAACCTGCACAAACATGACATCCTTGGTGACATCAACAGAGAATCAGGATTCTCTGAAAGGTGGATTAACAACGCTGGGCTAGTAATATTCTAGTCAGAAGATTATTTCCATGTATGCAAGGGTTTTAGATGTCTCACGTTATGCCAGGATGTAGTGGAAATGGGAGAGACATGTTACAATGTGCTTGCCCCATATGGTGCCAATGGTCACCCTGAGATTTCCCTAACTGAATTCCTTTTTAGTCAAATACACATATCAGCATCCAATAGTGATGCCGACACCTAATACCTCCCTTATAAGAATGAAGAACAATGCCAGAGTAGAAAATCCAGGACTTGGGGGCTTATTATTATATGGATCCATTTGCAAGTTAAGTTTAACTATTCACTCATGCACTGAGCTAAATTTGGCTTTTATTTCTTTCTTGAATGTGTCACCCACACAAAGTCTCAAATGTAAGAGCTCAGCAATGACTTGCTCTTATATGGAATACTGACCAGTGTGCCTAATGTTTGTAGGTAGCTATGTGACATAGATTGCTCTTCATCTATTTTCCTGTTCTGTGAAACGGTGGTAAATACTGTGTACCTACAGAGATATAGGAGGTGGAAATGACGAGATGACACTGTGAATGAATTTCAAAAATATAAAACGTGTAAACCTTCTTTATGTTTTCCACACTATTAAATGTTACAAATTGACGGCACTTGGAGCAACTGGACACCAAGACATTTTGCTTGGTACACACACACATTTTGTTTGGTACACACACACACACACACACACACACACACAGTGTGTGTGTGTGTGTGTGTGTGTGTGTGTGTGTGTAATTTCCTTTAGAAAGAGCCTGTGTACTCCAGGTTACTATATTCGTCACTGCTCCCATTTTTCTTTTTAAAATTGGTTCACTTAAAAAACTCACTGTTCCTGTAGACATCTTAATTGCCACCACAACTTTTAAGAATCCTTATTTTGGTACATTCATATATGTGCCTAGGAAAGTTAGGTTATGTTCATTTTATCATTCCTCCCTATTCCCCACCCCCATCCCTTTCCTTTACTCCACTGATTACTCTTTATTTTCATGGAATTCACCTCCAACCCCTTTTTCTCCCCCCCCCCCACTTTATCTTGGTCTAGTGAATTCTACCTTTATGTATAACCATAATGCACTGATTAAAAACCTATAAATAAATAGAAGAAACATCAGTAGACTACAGAAAGGGGAGAAGGGACACCATAGGTACTGAATTGAAGCCAATTATATTCCATGCTTGTAAAATTATGCCAAAATGAACCCTAATATTTTGTATAACTAAAATGAACTAATAAAATAATTAAAAATTTTCAATATAAACCTATAAAAAGAAAAGAATCCTTATTTTGGAAAATTAGAGGTTATTTTGCAGAAACATTCAGAAGTTTTAGCCATTCCTCTGTTAGCATAAGTCTGGGTTAGATTACATGGTCTTTGGGATCATCTTGGCAGTATTCAACCAATGTCATAGTACTACTCTAAAAGAGGCATTCTTATCCATTCTTATCAAGATGGAACTCAGAGGGTTTGTGAGCTAGAGTTGTAACATATACAGAAGTACAACTTTATTTTCAGCATGTTCTGTAAATATAGTGCAATACACCATAGCAGTCGGGCCTGTGATTGTCACTAATAGGGATCCCAGATATTTTTGTATCATTTTTATAAGTTTTAGAGACATCTTGAAATATTGCTCAACTTCACATTGAAGTTATGAGGTTTATTTAACACACATTTAATCTTCTTTTTAAAATGTTATTAAAGAGGTACATATATTTCAAATATGTCCTACTCACTGACTTTAATAATTGGTTTTCTTTGTAGTGCTATATGTTTTAGCTCATGCACTTAACATTAGACTGTGAGGTATCTTGACAAAAGAAAAAGAAAGCAAGCAATAAAAAAAATCCTATTACACTAAAGCAAGGTTCCTTCATCTACAGACTGTACTTAATAGTTGAAAGCAATGAACATATCAACTCTGTGCTGTCATGTAATCATTTGTGTTTAGTGGAAGAAAATATATTGGAAATATTTATCTCCCAATTGCCAAATTATTCCTTTGCGCACTGTTTTTTTAACTTAAAAGCATATTTCCTGCAAACATAATATATGCACATTTTATATTTTAACACACTTAGCTAAAAAGAGCACAAAATGGTTTAAAATTATGTATTAAGGTTGTATTACACCCACCACTATATTTACATAAACTCCAAAATAGCAAAATAGCACTGTATGAATCGCATATGTTGTGTGGTTTGAAAAACCGAATAAAACATTCAATAGTAGAATTTTAAATAGCAATTGCTCTCCTTTACTTGAGACCTGGACTTTGAGAGTCTGTTACTTCCATAATCTGCAGTTGTTATCTGCTGCCACTGGTACATTTACATTTTCTACATGTGAGAGCACCAGGCAGCATTTTGAACATACTTCAGCTGTGGATTTGTGCAGAAATGCAATCACTGCAGATATACCAGGTGCCCGAGTGCATGTTGGACCTATCAGTGTGATGATATTCCTGACCCATGTAGCTTTTGTCAGATCAGAATGTGAATAAGGAAGACTACACTCCTACAGAAAATCATGTTTTTTCTAATGTGCCTCCCTGAGAACTGATTATCAGAATTCAAACTTTCAAAAGAACTGTATGATGGAAAAAATATGTAAGGTATTAGAAGACAAGTCAAAACACAAAGAATTTTATTAAATCTATTCTGAAAGTGCCCTCTCTGACTTTCTCCCCTCCCCCAAACAAAAAAAAATCAATAGGGGAAAACTATGCAGAAATATTGCGATTTTATGTACCCGACTCAGGTTTCTTCCTTAAACTCCAGATCCTATGTCGTGTTTTAGAGAATGACAATATTTTATATATCACCAATCATTTCTACTGTTCATTCTAGATTGTGAACTCCCAAGAGCAGTTACCCTCTTTCTTCTGGCCCTTTGCCTTGCTTTGGAAGCTGAGCCCTTAAAACTCATTATGCATTAGAATGCTTCATTGATGACATCACCCTAGTAGTATGAAGGAGTAACATAAGGAAGAACAGAAGCCAATGAACAGGTTACACAGTGCTTCAACCTTTTGGAAAACTCTGGAAGAAAGTGTGGAAATCACCTTGGAAGCAGGGGTGGTTATTCTGCAGCTCACATGCATCACTGGCTGAAGACTGCCCCATATTGTCTCCTTTGCCTGTCCCATGCACAGATGCACAGGTACTCAAGACAGCACAAAGCCCTCTATATACAGTGTCAGCCTAGGAGGTCTTCGAATCTACTGGACTAGTGTGCGCAGAAACCCAGGGTGGGGGGAGCAAAGACCCAAAGTGTGGATCCTACAATAGTCAGACCAGGAAGCAGTGGAGATGATACCAGCATGATTCATGAGAAAGGAAGTGTAAGAGGTTAGAAGCAAAAATCTCAGAAATCCAAAGCAAAATGATCTAAAATTATAGAAAACCAACCTTCCTATGCTTCTTAATTTTTTTCTGCTATTATAATCATTAAAATGTGTTCAACAGTAGCATGTGTGCTCTGGAATAAAACTTTCAGGGAACAGGTAGGTGGAAGGTGTGGGAAAAGTGCATGCAAGGAAAGAACAAGAATAAGATTGCAGTAGTAAAAGAAAGCAAAATGTGCTTATTCTCCCATCACATCTCAGCTCAGAGGCATGAAGAAAGAACCAAGGGCAGAGAGCTCATCTTTGCTCCCACCACACAGAAATTACACTGAAAAATAGCAGTCATTTACCTCATCAGAATTAAAATCATTTACAATTTGCAGACATACACCGATACCTTTTCAACAGTTATTATTTGGGGGAGTAGGAAGAAATTTATTCTGCAGTCTCCATTAGAAAGGACCTCAGAATTAAGAACAATTTCTTACTGTGAGATAACTGTTTTATTTTCCTCTGACTACAAAATAAACTCTGGAAAATCAGGACCTATTTGTGCTTTCTTCATCATCCACCTAACACAATGCCTGGTACATAGTATTCATTTTAAACACAGTAGTCGAATGAGTGAATTTAATTGGATGCATTAAATGAAGTCATTTCTATAATCCAATGGTTCTTAGTGGGGGATAGTGGGGGATGATGTTGTCCCCTCTTCACAGAAATTTGGAAACATCTAGGGAGGGAGGGAACTATTGGCATCTTGTGGGTCGAGATCAAGGATGCTGGTAAACATCCTGCAATGCACAGGACAATCTCCCCAGCAAAGAATTATCTGTATCAAATGTCAACAGTGCCAAGTTGAGAAACTCTACTATGATAACTGGCAGTGTCTGGTCATTTATAGCTGCTGTTCATAAGAACAAAACAGCTTCTTAGTCAACAGCAAGTTGCTTGTTTTGGACCCTCTGATGGAACCAATTACATATAAAGGGTTTTGGCGCATTCTAGAGTTGATATGACTGCCTAAAGTTTGAGTTCTTCAGTCAACCCAGAGATAAGGAGTCCTGCACAAATGGCTCCTTTCGAGAGGTACTCTCTGGAGAGTAGGAAGAAGGAAGGGAGGTAGGGAATAAAGAAAGCAAGTCAATGATGTAGGATTACCATAATATTTACACCTGTGGGCAGCTGGTACTCCTACAGCAGAACCCTGGCAGCCAGGCAGGGAATTGCTCAAAGTTCTTCCAACAGAGGGATGAGGAAGCTGGGGTGTATATTTAACACCCATCATCATGAGCTAGTGGCTGTTCTCAAGTCATTCTTGCTCATCCTCCAGCCAGGCTGGGCACAGTTCAGGGCCAAAGCCATAGAAAGCAAGCAACAGGTGTTCATGTCAAACAGACCTTGCCATGACAGATCAAGTGGCAAGAGAATATGGCAATATGGTGGACACAGACAGCAGCTAGTCAACCATAATACACCAGCTTCGTGGCCACACCTGGGAGACTATGCAACATGAATTTCTTGCAGTGTGTTTCACCAAACTCTTCTTTTCAATTGACTACATTTTTTCTGAGGCTCAGTTATCTTTACAATATTTTTCTTTTTCTTTCTTTCTTTTTTTTTTTTTTTGATATTTCTAGATGCAGATGGACACAATACCTTCATCATTTATTTGTTTTTATCTGGTGCTGAGGATCAAACCCAGTGTGTCACATGTGCCAGCAAGCACTCTTATCACAGAGCCACACCCCCAGGCCCTACAATGTTTTTCTAAATTTATTTTTTAACTGATACATACAAATGTTCCATATTAATGGGGTGCCTTGTAATGTTTGGATACATTTATATATTGTGTAATATTTAAATCAGGTTAAACATATTTAACTCTCGAACATTTACTAATTCTTTGTGGTGAAAATTCTGAAAGTCCTTTCTTCTAGCTTTTTGAAATGTGCAGGACACCACGGTTCAGATCTGCAGTCACCCGACTCTGGAGCACAGCACACTGGAAGCTCTTGCCCTCCCCCACCCCCATCTAACTGTCATTTTAACTTAGAACAACCCTTTTCTCCCCATCTCTTGCCTGTGTAACCACTATTCCACTCTCAACTTCTGTTGAAATCAACTGTTGTAGATTCTACACAAGACTGCCATCACTGAGCAAATGTCTTTCTGTGCCTGGCTTATTCACTTAATATAATGACCTCCAGTTCCATCCATGCTGTTGCGAATGATAGGACCTCATTCATTTTCTATGACTGATTATTATTTTACTGTGCATATGTACCACCTTTATTAATCCATTTGTTACTGAAAGCTTGGTTCCTGTCCCTGATGCCAAACCAATAACAAAGACACAGTTTTGGAAAAAGGAAAAAGAAGTTGTATTGCTTTGCTACCAATGGAGAAACACAGGGGACTCCTATCCCAGAAGCTGTTCTCCCATGAGGGAGAACAGGGGGTCTTTTAAAGAGGTGACTCAAAGATTACATTCCAGCTGTTTCCCTGTCCAGAGTTGTAATTCACTTGTTAATTTGGGATACAGTAATTTCTGAGAATTTCTGGTGCCATGCCCAAAGTCTGGATTATTTTGTTCCTATGGTGGGTGTACGTTCAAGGACAGATAAATCTGCCTAAGGTGGGGAAGAAAGGTGATCCTGTTTACCCTGTGATTAGGGAGGGGAATATTAGGGAAAGTGGAAGAAAAAGAACCATGTCCATTTAAAAAATAAGTTGCAGTGACAGAGCAGCAAGGGCTATATTCACAGCATAAAGTGGACTACTGTCACTCATTCACCAGCCGATGGACACCTAGGTTGTTTCCATTTCTTGGTTCTTATGAACAGTGCAGATCTCTCTCTCTCTCTCTCTCTCTCTCTCTTTCTCTCTCTCTTTTAATATTTATTTATTTGTTACACTGATCTTGCTTCTTTGGCTATATACCCAGTAATGTGACTGCTGGATCACATGGCAGTTCTATTTTAAGGTTTCTGAAGAACTCTCTCACACTATTTTCTGTAATGGCTGTACTAATTAACATCTCACCCCAGTGTGCAAAGGTTTCCTTTTCTCCATATTTCTCCCTGCACTTGCTGTCTTCAGTTTATTTTTTTTTATTTTTTATTTTTGAAAATAGCCATTCTAGGTGATATCTCATTGTGTCTTTGATTTGCATTTCCCTGATGGCTGAGCATTTTTGTCCTGTACATGTTGGCCCTTTGTAAGCCTGTGTTTTTTTTTTTTTTTGTTTTGTTTTGTTTTGTTTTGTTTTTGAGTAATGTCTGTTTAGATCTATTGCCATTTTAAAAGACATGTTATTTGTTGTTTTGCTATTGAGATTTTTTGAGTTCCTTATATATTCTGGAATATATAAGATGTATAATTGCAGGTGTATGCTTGTAAATATTTCCTCCCATTCTGTAGGTCACCTCCTCACTCTGTTGATTGTTTCCTTTGCTGTGCAAAAGCTTTTTTAGTTTTTAGTTTGATGTAATCCCATCCATCTATTTTTGGTATTGTTTCCTGTGTCTATTTTTGCCTTAGGGGTCTTGCCAAAACAAATATCTGCCCATTCCAGCGTCTTGAAGCATTCTCCATGTGTTATCTTCTAGAATTTTACAGCTTCAGGACTTAAATTTGAGTCTTTATATTGAACTGTTTATTGTGACTGGGGAGAGATAGGAGTCTAGTTTTGTTCTTCTGCACGTGAATATCCCATTTCCCCAGTTCCATTTATTGAACAGACTCTACTTTCTCCAATGTGTTCATTAGCACCTTTGTAAAACATCGGTTGGCTGCAGATGTGTGGGTTGACTTCCTGGCTCTCTGTTCTGTTCTGTTTGTCTACGCATCTGTGTTTATGCCAGTACCATGTGTTTTGATTACTGCAGCTTTGTGGTATGTTTTGAAGTAAGGTAGTGTAATGTCTCCTGCTTTTTTCTTTTTGTTCAACATGACTTTGTCTATTCCACACTTTTTGTCATTCCATACAGATTTAAATCCTGTATTTTACTGACCAAAAATAAGAATGTTCAAAACAGATATTGGGTAGCAGAGCCCTAGGCTAGCTCTTGACCTGGCTCCAGGGCAGTGGCATCCTGCTCCCAGGTTTGCTTCCTGAGGTTGAGCTGTGGAGGCTGCGAGAGTCATCTGCCTAAGGACTCTGCCAGCACTAGGGTTCACCATGGTGGGCCTGGGCTGTGCTCAAGTCTAAGTCCTGGATTTAATTCTCTCTCCCTCCCCCAGCCAAGGTGGACCCTCTGGAAGCTCTGCTGCTTGAAACTGGGGGAGGTGTCATGCCAGAAACTTTCCCTCCTGCCTTCTACACTGTCTTTTTCTTTTATTATACTAAAATCAGATGCTATGGTATCTTAACTGATCTCCTTGAGCCTTGTGAAAGTTGCAGGGTGCATGAATAACTGTTCACTTGGTGTGTTGCAGGGAGAAGTTCAACCAGGAGCTTACTCCATCTCCATCTTGCTCCCCTGATTTCCTCAGTAATTTTGATCCTGATTCATAGATCACAGGTTCATGGATATTTTTGGTGTGTCTAATCCAACTTATCTTCTCTTTTCACATTTTTCTCTGGCTACTGTCTAGCTACTTGCTTAATTATATTGATACCAAATAAGAACTAGTTTGGTTTTCTTTGTGTTTTCAGTTTTTATTATGCATTAAAGAATGTAAGACTGTCCTTGGTATCCATATGTATTGCCATTAGAAGTACGTTTGCATTAATACTTGATTTATTGTTGAAAAAATATGTTAAATTCAAGAGAATTGGCATAATTTTATTCAAGAAATGGTGAGGGCTTAAAGCTGTCCATATTTTGTGTATGTTTACAGTTTAAATATTAATGAAAGCTTTCCATTAAATAATCATTCTAGAGAGGTGTGTGATACTAATTTATAAGGAAATATGAAATTAGTTTTATATAAACTTTTAAAAACTAGTATAAATCAACCCTCAATGTAATATTCATCTCTGTCCTCACATTATATTAAAGTGTGCCAAAATGTGTAAATTTAACCCTGATACACAGGGGCTGAAGGCTCGTTCACATGATTTATGGGTTCACTAAAGGATTTATTTCTCTTCCCAGTCGTTTTTCTCCTATCTTCTCAAGATTTATATTATCCAATCAGGTAAAGACCACTTCCAGCCCTATTTGAATAAATGCTGATAGGTCATAACTTTCCTAGAAAGAAATAGCAGATAGTCTAGGGATATTCTTAGATTTGACAAATCTTGAACTGCAAAGTTTGGCTCCTGAAAATTTCAACATTAATCTGTTCTTCATGCTCTTAGAAGTCTGTTTTAGTCACTACACACAAAAGTGAACTGTGTACATCGCTTGTAAGAAACTGTTGCCCAAAAGTTCATTTTAAATTTAATTTCAGGAAAGAGTATCAGTACAGATGACGCTATGATAGTTGTAACAATTTTACAGCCATGTCATTAATTAACTCTCTTCTACTTTAAATTTTTCCCTCAAAGTATATTTAGATGCAAAATAACTTTGCACTCAGTTGCACTGATTGCACATTTTATTTACTGCTATTATTTATCCCACTCTAGAAAATTAACAAAGGGAGAGGACACTAAAAACTTTTTACATATTTCAGATGTCATTTTATAACTATTTTTGCTGTGCTGGGGATTGAATCATTTTATAAATATTTTATAGAAGGCTGATTTAAAATGAAAAGTTTGGTACTATTAAAAACACAAGATGTGTTATTTAAAACATTTAGACCATACCCAAGGGACTATTTCTTAAATAGTTCATGCCAACTATGTCACAGAAGCAATTCTAACACTACTAAAGATGCCAGTTTTAATGGTGCTTTATTGAAAGATATTTCTGCAAAACCAATTTATAAAGATAGACATTGAATCTGGTGTGAGTTTGCCCTAGTTTAGTTTGTGATATATGGATTTTGTTTGGTATCTTTGACAAAGTGCTATGGCAATCAACCCATTTTTTAATTAAGCATTCAAAAAGACAATCAGCCAAATTCTAATCTCAGATGTGTGAAATTATCACATATTTCATAAACTATGCAGCTTTGCAGTATAAAAAAAAATGGGTTTGAGACATTTTTGGCAAAGCATAGGACATGAGAGCTACAGGAAGTCTGATAAATTCGTTTTCCAGGAGTGAATTGGGCCTTTACTCATGCCATCAAGAAGGTACACATTGAACCCCTTTAGGTTCCAGTAGGTTCTGGACACTCAGTTTACCAGTGGGAAGAATGGGAAAACTATTTTGTGTCAGGAGAAAGCAGGGCCGTAAACCTTGGATGTCCTAGGTAACCCTAAAAGTTACCCAGTGAACAAAATGATATTACTTCCAAGATCACTGATTGATATGGCTAGTCATTGATCATCTTCATTCTCCTGAATATTTTCATAAATTATTTTTACCCTAGGTTTATACACTGCTAAACAGGAACTCCATTTTTTAGTATAGACCTTCTTCATTTAATTCTTTCTTCTCACCTGCCATATCTCAGACTACAGGTTAGACTGTGTGTGAGGTCTTTCCCTTTAAGATGCCTTTAGTATGACTGTTCTAGATCAGTCTTTATGTACTTGCCATTGTGCTATGATAATATACTGTAGGGTGTGCAGAGTTATTTATTTGCCTAATTTTTTCCCCTTTAATTTACTTCCTCTTTTATTCCCCCAAAGAACCCAGAAAACCTGAATTCATTAGGGAAAAAAGTCTAAAATTTTCTTTAGGATACTTTATATCACTTTAATCATTACCATGGAAAATGAAAATGATGGATAGCTATAATGATATTAGAAGGTGGTAAAGAACCTTTAATATTTCTTTCGTTTAAATTCTTAATTTCTGGCTGGCCATGAAAGTCAACCCAAAATGTTTTATCCTTGAGACTTCTCCATGGAGTCTCAAAGTGTGACTTAATTATATCATTGAGAGGAATATTTGTTGCAGAAACTGATATTTTGAACATTTTAGTTTCATAATCTGTAACCCAATCATCTATTCTATATACCACATTGCCACTGTATTGTATATAATTATGTTTAGCTGATTACATTCTTGGCATATTCTAATGAAATACCCATTTGTCAATTTTTAGCTTCCTTGCTGGAGCTATGATTCTTAAACACTATGATTTAATGTGACTAATAACACTTTTTTTTTGGATAATGGCTACATTTTGACAGACACTGAAGGAAGTAGCTTTATTTCCATACATACTATTCAATTGAAATCAACATTACACAGTTGAAAAATATATATAGTTAGTCTCTTTGAATTTGGAAGAATTACAATCCTGGGATTCATTTCTTCTCATTATTAATAATTACTATAACTGAAAATCATGTTTTATAGGCAATCTACCTACCTACCTATGCTATCTACCGTTTTAAGTGGATAATTTGAAAGAGACACACTCAAGTGTAGTGTCTTTCTTTGCCCTTATATACTATTTGAATATCACAGGTACAAGAAAATATCAAGCAAAAATATTGGTGTTTTATTGCCTGGCTCCTTTTGCTCTGCAATAAATAGTACGCTGTTTGCATCCTGCATTTAAGACTCTTCAAATCACGGTGAACCATGGAAGTGGCAGGAAGCCACATCACCTTCCATGTGCTCATAAGGAGTACTGAAATCCTTGAGTTTGTGTCCTGACTCCCCCATTGATTTAATATATGATAGGGGGGAAATTGTGTAATTACTTAGTCCATTGCTTTACAAAAAGGTCATATCTCTATTAGAAATATTTAGAGTTATAATAATTTCTACATTTTCCATGAGTAATGCTGCTTTTAAACACTAAATTTTGAAAAATCTTACTCTTCTGTTTCCCATTAATGGCACTCTCCTTAGGAAGGGATTCTGCTTTAATTGACTAGAATAGAAGCCAGGGACACTTGCTTTTGTACTGGTCAAGAATGAATATATTCAGAGAGCTGTTATTATTATTGTTTGTATTAGTAGTATGTCTAAAGGCTCCAGACAGAACAACCATAGACCTTTTAAATTAAATTTCCATCCCTGTCATCTGATGCCATTCAAAACAAATCTCTCAATATGAAACATGCTTGCCTCAGAGTTTATAATGTTGAAATCCAATGCATGAAAACCAGTCATCAGTAATGGCAACTGGATGATTCAGTGACAAAGACTCCACAGACTATCTCAAAATCTGGTCTAGATGCTGAGCCATTTGGTAAAGTGACATATTGAACAACTTGGTTTCATTGTTGAATCCTAGCTTCTCTAAACCAACTCACTGGCTAACACTATTAATTTCTATTTAGCCAAACATTTTTAAAAACTAGGAGAATTCACTCAATACTTAGAATTTCACAAAGGTTTATTTAGCTCCTACTGTATGCCTGAAACCATGGCACCCCTGTAGAAGCTTTCTTGTAAAGACATCAGTTAGACATCATATTGAGCTCAGACCTTCATGGCTTCCTCTAATGCTCAAGTTCATGCTATGAGAAGAGCTACGATGAAGATGTGACAAAGAGCTGGGCATTGTCGTGCACACTTGTATCCCAGAAGCTTGGGAGGCTGAGGCAGGAGGATCTCAAGTTCAGAGTCAGCCTTAGCAAAAACCCTGTCTCTAAATAAAATACAAAATAGAGCTGGGGATGTGGTTCAGTGGTCGAGTGCACCTGAGTTCAATACCCGTTACCCACCCCCCCAAAAAAGGAGGTATGATAAAGATAAAACAAACAAAGAAAGTGCTATTGGCACAACTGTGGATTCCAGTAAAGCACTAATGATCAAAATTCTTCGTGATCCATTTTTTAACAATTAGTTCTTGAGTATTTGCTGTCTTCCTGGCCCCGTTCCACGCATTGGGGCTATTTCAGAGAACAGAAGAGGCAAAGTACCTGTCTAGTGAGGCCAACACCCTCGTGTTGCAGAGTACGTAAGCACAAGTCTCAAATGAGTTCATTATGTACTACGTAATCTTTGATTAACCATCCCCCCCTTAAAATCAAATAAACATAAATCCCCTTAAAGGCAAATATGTGGGGTAATTTTTATAACCAATTAACTCAAATTATTTGTGTTGAAAATTCAGGTGTATTAGAACAAATATAAAATAAATTATAGATTGACTTCACCAAATTTTATATTTTCTGCTGTTAAGAAACACATTTTTACGTCATTAGTGGCATTGAAAAGAGAAGGTATCTATTTTTTTTGTTATTTATTTATTTATTCATAATGCGCAAGTATATCATCTTTTTACATACAACTGCTTGTATACAAAGTATATAAGTACCACTCAGATCTTTAATCATGCATTTAGGATAGTGATATCCATCTCATTCAACCACCATTTTTCCCCCCTTCTCCCCGCCTGCCCCCTCCCTTACCCTCCCTTTCCTTTGACCATTCTAGTGTTCCTCTAATCATATGTACCCCCATCCAATCACACTGTGAACTAACCTCCATATATCAGCGAAAACATTTGGTATTTGGATTTTTGAGATTGACTAATTTCACTTAGCATTATATTCTCCAACTTCATCCATTTACCTGCAAATGCCATTATTTTATTCTCTCTTATTGCTGAGTAAAATTCCATTTTGTATATATACCACATTTTCTTTATCCACTCATCTACTGAGGGACATCTAGGTTGGTTCCACAACCTAGCTATTATGAATTGTGCTGCTATAAACATTGAAGTGGCTGTGTCACTGTAATATGCTGTTTTTAAGTCTTTTGGGAACAGACCCAGGAGTGGGATGGCTGGGTCATAGGGTGGTTCCATTCCCATTTTCCCAAGAAATCTCCATACTGCTTTCCATAGCGGTTGCACCATTTTGCAGTCCCACCAGCAATGTATGAGTGTGCCTTTTTCCCCACATCCTCTCCAACATTTATTGTTGTTTGTGTTCTTGATAGCTGCCATTCTGACTGGAGTGAAATGAAATCTTAGAGTAGTTTTTATTTGCATTTCTCTAATTGCCAGAGAAGTTGAGCATTTTTTCATGTATTTGTTGATTGATTGTATATCTTCTTCTGAGAAGTATCTTTTCAGTTCTTTAGCCCATTTATTGATTGGGTTATTTTCTTTTTTGGTGTTAAGTTTTTTGAGTTCTTTATATATTCTAGAAATTAGTGCTCTATCAATATTTGTTCCCAATTAGTTGGCTCTCCATTCACTTCACTGATTGTTTCTTTTGCTGAGAAGAAGCTTTTTAGCTTAAATCTATCCCATTCATTAATTCTTGGTAATAGTTCTTGCGCTACAGGATTCTTATTAAGGAACTTGGGGCCTAATCCGACATGTTGGAAATTGGAGCTTACTTTTTCTATTAGGCGTATTGTCTCAGATCTAATTCCTAGGTCCTTGATCCACTTTGAATTGAGTTTTGTGCATGGTGAGAGATACAAGTTTAATTTCATTTTGTCGCATATGGATTTCCAGTTTTCCCAGCACCATTTGTTGAAGAGACTATCCTTTCTCCACTGTACATTTTTTTGCACCTTTGTCTAATATAAGATAACTGAAATTATATGTATTAGTCTCTGTGTCCTCAATTCTGTACCATTGGTCCACCCGTCTGTTTTGGTGCCAATACCATGCTGTTTTAGTTACTATTGCTCTATAGTATAATTTAAAGTCCGGTATGGTGATGCCCCCTGCTTCACTTTTCTTGCTCAGGATTGCTTTGGCTATTCTGGGTCTCTTATTTTTCCAGATGAATTTCATGATTGCTTTTTCTATTTCTTTGAAAAATGACATTGGAATTTTGATTGGAATTGCATTAAATCTGTATAATGCCTTTGGTAGTATGGACATTTTGACAATATTAACTCTACCTATCCAAGAGCAAGGTAGGTCTTTCCATCTTCTGAGTTCTTCTATGATTTCTTTCTTTAGTGTCCTATAATTTTCTTTATAGAGGTCTTTCACCTCTTTTGTTAAGTTGATTCCCAAGTATTTTATTTTTTTTTTGATGCTATTGTAAATGGGGTCGTTTTCATCATTTCCCTTTCAGAGCCTTTGTCACTGATGTATAAAAATGCCTTTGACTTATGGGTATTGATTTTGTATCCTGCTACTTTGCCGAATTCATTTACTAGTTGTAAAAGTTTTCTGGTAGAGTTTTTTGGGTCTTCTAGGTATATTATCATGTCATCAGCAAATAGTGCTAATTTGAGCTCTTCTTTTCCTATCTGGATCCCTTTAATTTCTTTCGTCTGTCTAATTGCTCTGGCCAGAGTTTCCAGTACTATGTTAAACAGCAGTGGTGAAAGGGGGCATCCCTGTCTTGTTCCAGTTTTTAGAGGAAATGCTTTCAATTTTTCTCCATTTAAGATAATGTTAGCTCAGGGTCTTGCATAAATAGCTTTTATAATGTTGAGATATGGTCCTGATATTTCTAGTTTTTCTAGTGTTTTGAGCATAAAGGGGTGCTGTATTTTGTCAAATGCTTTTTCTGCATCTATTGAGACAATCATATGATTTTTATCTTTAAGTCTATTGATGTGATGTATTATGTTTATTGATTTCCGAATATTGAACCAGCCTTGCATCCCTGGAATAAACCCCACTTGATCGTGGTGCACTATCTTTTTGATATGTTTTTTTATCCGATTTGCCAGAATTTTGTTGAGGATTTTTGCATCTATGTTCATTAAAGATATTGGCCTGAAGTTTTCTTTTTTGGATGCATCTTTGCCTGCCTTTGGAATTAATGTAATATTGGCCTCATAGAAAGAGTCTGGAAGAGCTCCCTCTTTTTCTATTTCTTGAAATAGTTTGAAGAGCATTGGTATTAATTCTTCTTTGAAAGTCTTGTAGAACTCAGCTGTAAACCCATCAGGTCCTGGACTTTTCCTTGTTGGTAGCTTTTTGATGACATCTTCTATTTCTTCACTTGTAATTGATCTGTTTAAGTTGTGTATAGCCTCCAGATCCAGTTTAGGCAAATCATATGACTCTAGAAATCTGTATATGCTTTCAATATTTTCTATTTTATTAGAGTACAAGTTTTCAAAGTAATTTCTAATTATATTCTGTATATCTGAGGTGTTTGTTGTGATATTCCCTTTTTCATCACGAATGTTAGTAATTTGAGTTTTTTCTCTTCTTCTTTTCATTAGCATCGCTAAGGGTCTGTCAATTTTGTTTATTTTTTCAAAGAACCAACTTTTTTAGTTTTGTCAATTCTTTGAATTGTTTCCTTAGTCTCAATTTCATTAATTTCTGCTCTAATTTTAATTATTTCCTGTCTTCTGCTGCTCTTGGTGTTGATCTGTTCTTCTTTTTCTAGTGCTTTGAGGTGTGATGTTAAGTCATTTATTTGTTGTTGTTGTTTTTTTTTTTTTCTTTTAAGGAATGAACTCAGTGCAATGAATTTTCCTCTTACTACTGCCTTCATAGTGTCCCAGAGATTTCTATACGATGTATCTGTGTTCTCATTTACCTCTAGGAATTTTTTGATCTCCTCTTTGATGTCTTCTTCAACCCCTTGTTCATTCAGTAGCATGTTGTTTAGCTTCCAGTTGATGGAGTAGTTTTTCTTATTCCTTGTTTTGTCGTTGATTTCCAATTTCATTCCTTTATGGTCCGATAGCATGCAGGGTAGTATCTCTATTTTTTTATATTTGCTGAGAGTTGCCTTGTGACATAATATATGGTCTATTTTGGAGAAGGAGCCATGTGCTGCTGAGAAAAAAGTGTATTCTTTTACTGTGGGATGAAATATTCTATATATGTCCGTTAAGTCTAAGTTATTAATTGTTTTAAGGAGGCCTATGGTTTCTTTGTTTAGCTTTTGTTTGGATGATCTATCTATTGGTGAGAGAGGTGTGTTGAAATCTCCTAGAATAACTGTGTTGTGGTCAATTTTATTCTTGAATTTGAGAAGGGTTTGTTTGATGAATGTAGGTGCTCCATTATTTGGGGCATATAGATTTATGATTGTTATATCCTTTTGATGAATGGTTCCCTTAAGTAGTAAGAAATATCCATCTTTGTCCCTTTTGATTAGTTTTGGCTTGAAGTCTACCTTATTTGAAATGAGAATGGAAACCCCTGCTTGCTTCCGCAGGCCATGTGAGTGATAAGCCTTTTCCCAGCCTTTCACCTTCAGTCTATTTATGTCTTTTTCTATGAGGTGTATTTCTTGTAGACAGCAAATTGTTGGGTCATTTATTTTAATCCATTCAGATAATCTGTGTCTTTTGAATGGTGAGTTTAGGCCGTTAACATTCAGGATTATTATTGAAATGTGATTTTTATTCCCATCCATTTTTATTTGTATTATGATCTTTAGCTTGATTTGGTTTCTCTTCTAGTTGGTATTTCCCTTAGTTTAATATCTCCCTTTGTTGATTTTCGTTGTTATTTTTCTCTTCTTCTTCCTGAAAAATTTTGCCCAGGATGTTTAGAAGTGCTGGCTTTCGAGCTGCAAAATATTTTAACTTTTGCTTGTCGTGGAAGGTTTTTATTTCATCTTCGAATCTAAAGCTCAATTTTGCTGGATATAAGATTCTTGGTTGACATCCCTTTTCTTTCAGAACTTGAAATATGCTATTCCAGGATCTTCTTGCTTTTACGGTCTGGGTAGAAAAGTCTGAACATAGTCTGATTGGTTTCCCCCTATATGTAATCTGCTTCCTTTCTCTTGTGGCTTTTAATATTCTCTCCTTGCTCAGTATATTAGGCATTTTCATTATAATGTGTCTTGGTGTGGATCTGTTGTGATTTTGTATGTTTGGTGTTCGGTAAGCCTCTTGAACTTGGTTTTCCCATTCATTCCTCAAGTTTGGAAAATTTTCTGTAATTATTTCATTAAATAAATTATTCATTCCTTTGGCTTGAAACTCTGCCCCCTCCTCTACCCCAATCACTCTTTTGTTTGGTCTTTTTATGTTGTCCCATAATTCTTGGATGTTCTGTTCTTGGTTTCTTGCTATTTTTGCTGTGTAATCTAGATTTTTCTCTAGGGTATATATTTTGTCCTCATTGTCTGAGGTTCTTTCTTCCAAGTGATCTACTCTGTTGGTGATACTTTCGATTGAGCTTTTATTTTGGTTTATTGCTTCTTTCATTTCTGGAATTTCTGTTTGGTTTCTCTTTAGAGCCTCTATCTCCTTATAGAAGTAATCTTTTACTTCCTGTATTTGTTTATGGAGTTCTTTGTCAAAATGATCTTTCGCCATCTGTACTTGCTCCCTCATCTCATTTTTGAGTTCATTCTTAAGTTCCGCAAGCATTTGGCAAATGTAATTTCTAAATTCCACCTCTGTCATTTCACCAACTGTGCATACCGTGGAATCTACTGAGGAGGTATATTGATTTGTTTGTGTCACTTTCCTTCCTTGTTTCTTCATCTTGCTTGTACGTCTATTCTTCTTGCACTATGGGACCTTGACTATTTTGCTTTTACCTTAGAACCTTACGTTGCTCCTATAGTACAATGCTATCAGATCCCCTTATATTTCCTTTACACTTTAAAATCAGTCACTTTCTATTCAGAGAATCCCAGTTTGATCAAAATGTACAGATTTAGTTAACCTAGATATTGTTTCCCATTTTAGTCTGTAAGCTTCTAATGGGGCTTTATAGATTCAAGTAATGGACACAGAGGTGATATGTTTAGTAAGAGGGAAGTGAGTGAACTGACTTGTTCTTTCTTAGAAAGTATGAAAAGAGAGTTCTATGGAAGTGGTTTAGTATCAGCAGATGAGAGAGGAAATAATGAATGATTAGGTGGAAAGACGAATTTATATATAAACCTAATTTATGCAGCGGTTGAGAGAAGAAATAAAGAAAGATGGAGAAAAAGAAAAAGAAGAAAAAGAAACAAAGTGACCAAGGAGTAGAAATTAGCATGAGAGGGAGTGAGTCTAGAAAATAGTGAATACACTACATATAACACGACTTTGCTATATATTTCAATTGTACTCGTTCAAAAAATCCCAATTTCTGCGTATAACTTGTTTTTGCCTTTGTTGAGTATGCAATGGCAGGGTGTAAATAGGGAAGATGAAGGAAGGAGAAAAAATACAAAAATGAGAAGGAAGAAAAGAAAGAATGCAAAGAGGAGCAGAAGCAAACAAACACACTGTCAATCAAAATGAAACAGAACAACAACAACAACAAAAAAAAAAAATCCAGAAAGTAACAAACAACCCCCCCCTGCAAGAAACAAAAAAACAAACAAACAAATGAACAAAAACGTTGAAACCAGGAGTAAGTCTCAAGCCAAATGGACCCTTGGAAGCCCTTCTTATTTCCCTTCCAGATTAAGTCAATTGACCCGGAACTTATCCAGTCAGCAATCCTGTTAGTGGAGTCAAGTCTGCACCTTTGGCCCTTTGCAGAATGGCACAGTGGAAGAGTGTAGGGGGCTTATCCTCAGGATGGGCCCTGCATTCAGCAGCAGGGAGCTGTCACTCTGGGCCCCACAGGCTAGGCAAACTGGTGGCTGGATCTCTCCTTCCCACCGGCGGGCAGATGCCTACCTCTTGCTCTGGTCACCGCTGGGCGGGTCACGGGGAGTGTAGGAGGTATTTCCCCAGGTCTGGCCCTGCGTGCAGCAGCAGGGAGCTGCCACTCTGGGCCTGGAGGCCAGGCAAACTCAAGAATGTATCTATTAATCAATAGGACATAAGAGTCATTGTCAACAAGGCTGCAGGTATGAGGCATGTTCTCACCGACTGTGCAAGAACTAATTTCATGGCACATGATGGGCCAAGTCCACTCTCAGCTTTCCACTAACACACCCTTCACAAGCCCTTGAAAGAGAGAACGTGATTCCCAGGTGTGTCTGAAAACTTCTATCTATCCCTTGTGCAAGTTCAAAAAAAAAAAAAAAAAAAATTCCAGTGTGGAACTTCCAGAAATTGTGCCAACTGCTTAGAAAAAACAAAAGCAAACAACAAAAGAAGACATTACAGAGCAGTATTTTGAGAAATACTGCATCACTAGTGCTGTTGATGGCACAAGGGATGAGATTATGTGGGGAAAACACACACACAAAGATAACACAGAGCAGAAAGGGCTTCAGGAGGACCACACGCTGAATGAGCAGACATTTAAAGAATACCCAAATTATTTGGCATATATTTCCCTTTGTATGTGTACACAAGAGTGATATGCTGAAGATATGGTAATACCTGAGTTTGAAAGAGCTCTGTGATATAATAAAAATTCCACGTAGTTTGAATAATCGGACAACTCGGCAACTTTTTTCTCACTTTCAGTAGAACATAAATTATTGGTCCATTTTATAATTAGTGGTGTTTTAGGCTTTATGAAAAAAATTATAAACAATTGATTTTCAGTTTTATTCTTGGAAATAATTATTTTCAAATGAGAGCAAAATTCTCCTTATGTTTGAAAACGACTACAAAAAATAGAATCCATTTGGATTTCTGTGCACGAACATTCACTGATCTGGGTAAGAAAGGCCAGACCATCTGCTGCAATTTTAACAAGGCAGGTTTCATTCAAATGACTAAATAATACCTGTAAGCTCTCAGCAGGAAACTGAGTCAGTGTGTTAGTTCTTTTTGTCACTCATAAAGGTTAGTCAGGATTCTGAGAACCAGTGTATCCCCTTAATTTTTTTTTCAACCTTGCATTTTAGCATGGTTTAGAATTTTATTTTCATCGCCACCACTCTGAAAGCTTATTCAAGTTGGTTTATAACAATGATGCCATTTTCTCTATAAATTCATTTGTGTTTGCATAGCTATTGCTGTGTTGTGTACACCTACCAGGTGGACTGGAAATTCACAACC
The DNA here is from genome assembly GCA_025594165.1 of Tamias sibiricus. NCBI lineage: Eukaryota > Metazoa > Chordata > Mammalia > Rodentia > Sciuridae > Tamias > Tamias sibiricus. Next base: position 12,530,962 of record CM046675.1, read on the forward strand.
ACTGTTCTTATGGTAAGTACAGCTGATTGTCTAGCAGCAAGGCTGGAGATAAGTGGTGGGGTGGAAAGAATGAACACAGGCCTTGACTCCTTCTGGCTCCTTCCACAATCTCAACTTCTCTTCTTCTTCCAGGTTCCTGGCCTTCAGTGATCAGTCGGCCTCCTCCCTTTTGCTCCTCCATACCAGACCACACTCGCCATGTGTAAAAACTTCACCCTTTAACTGTGCTTTAGTTTTACCCACCTCCCTCCTATCCCTAGCCTTGTCCTCTTTCCCTTCCTTGTAGTGTGTCTCTTCCTTCAAGTCTCTTTCCTGTTTTGGTTTTTGCATAGGAGACAAAACATATGGTACTCACCTTTCTGTATCTGGCTGATTTCACTTAACATGATGACCTCCAGCTCTATCCAATGTCCTGCGAATGACATGATTTCATTGTTCTTGACGGCTGCTGAATTATATTCTATTGTGTAAACACACAATATTTTCTGTTTCCATTCATCTGTTGGTGAGCATATAGGCAGATTCCATAACTTTTGCCATATATTTTTGATCCCTTGGAGGTGAAAATCCTTCCTCATGTGCCTTTTTAGGACAAGAGTCTGCTATCTTTAGAGATTTTTATGACTTCACCTGCAAAAGAAAATGCAGGGCTGGGGTTGTGGATCAGTGGTAAAGCACCCAACTGGCATGAATGAGGCACTGGGTTCCATCCATAGCATCACATAAAAATAAGTAAAGTAAATGTACTGTGTCCATCTGCAACTAAAGAAAAAAAATATTTGAAAAAAAAAGGAAAGTGCAGCAATTAATAGGAAATGTTACATGTTCTTAAAAATCAGTTAGAAACTGGATGTTCTTTTATTAATTTCTATGTAAGAATATTGTACTTGTTATGGTTTGTATGTGAGGAGTCCCCCCAAAGCTCAAGTGGGAGACAATACAAGAAGGATTAGATGACAAATGATTGGGTTATGAGAGCCTTAACCCTCTCAGTGAATTAATCTCCTGATAGGGATTAACTGAGTGGTAACTGAAGATGGCAGGTTGGTGTGGCTGGAGGAGGTAGGCACTGTGGGTGTGCCTTTGGGGTATATATTTTGCATCTGGTGAGGAGAGTCTTTCTCTGCTTTCTAATCATCGTGCAAACCACTTCTTTCCACCACACACTTCCGCCATGATGCTCTGCCTCACCTTGAGCCCCAGGAAATGGAGCCTGCTCTCCATGGACTGAGACCTCTAGGGAACCATTAGCCCTCAAATAAACTTTTCCTCCTTAAAATTGTTCTTGTGAGGTCTATTGGTCAAAGCAATGAAAAAGCTGACTAAAACAGTACTTTTCTACTCGTATGAACAAATGTCATTTAAAAGTAAATATAAGGGATTCTATTATGTATGCTCTTTATTGTTTACATTAAATATCAGTACTAAAATAAATGCTCTACATACCATATGATAAAAGTACCATTTAATTTCTACTAAAGTTCCTTCTAAATCTACTGGCCGAATTTTACATAATTTTCTTTTGCAGTTGAAGAAATGGTGATGTTATGGAAAGTCTAATCTCACACCGTGTTATCCATATATCCCTGATAGGGTGGTAGTCTGATTTATCATAAACCTGGGGAGCCAAGCTTAGCAGTATTGAGAGAAGAATGAGAATTCTAAGAAACTGATCATTTTCCCTTTAGTTGGCAAAACTTTGAATGTTATCCCCTTGGATGAATTTTTTCTTCCTTGAAATGAATTGTTTGTGGCTCTGCCTTGGGAAACAGAACACACTCAACTTTAGTGAGACTCCCAGATCAGGGTCATCACTATAAACATCGACTCTCCACTGGCAAAGCTGCATGTCAGGGAATGTGCAAGGGTCAGTTAACTCTGTAGGAACAGGCTCTTGTGACTGTCCCATTCCTTAAGTCCATCTTTCTCTTTGTGTTCACGTCATTTTTTGGACTCATCCCCCTTAATGCACAGGACTTCCAGCTATCTTCTTAACATTCCTGTTCTTTCCAATGTTTCCACATTCCCTTTTCTTGTCATCTCATCACTTTTTCCCTAGTCTCTTTGGCCTTCATGCTCCTGAGATTTGGCTCGTGGTCATCACTAAGTCTTTGCCTGGTTCAACACCCCTTCTTCCATTCTCCTTGGCTAGTCATACTGATGGAATTTTATGTTTCTCTCCTTGTTCAGACTCATTCAGAACACAGGCCTTGCCTGCTCTCCAAGCACTGAATACACATGGTGTTCCTGTAATAACATGGAGACCCTTTGGATACTAATTTTATTAGCTTACCAAAATGCGAATTTTCTATGCCAATTTCATATCACATGGCATTTGGAGTCAGCACAATGTTTTATGAAGGATGCTGTATGTTTCTGCCAGAGTTTGTTTCTGGTGTTCTAGTGTCTGTGATTCATGTGCCAACAATATGGCTAATGAGTAGATTAAAAAACCCAAATCTGACAAATATCTGAAAAGTAAGTATTTGGTCATTATAGATGATAATTTCCATGAGTCAAAGAGATAAGATGTTGGCATTGAAACTCTTTCTTAAAAACTTGAAATTTATCTTATGTATAATCAGCATAACTGTTTTTAATCTCCCAATTGGTGTGCCTGGATGAAGTTACTGAAGGATCACAGAGCCCCATTAGAGTTTTTACCATTTGTTTCTAATAAAAGAAGAACACCAGTCCCCAGTTTTATTCTGGCATAATGTAACCAAACCCAAAAAATTTGTATTGAAGTCTTCCCTATTTTGAGATTCTAATGTTTTGCCTACTGTGAAATCCTAATACATGTATGCATTTGTTTATATATATATATATATATATATATATATATATATATATCTGTAATTCTAACACACACACACATAGTCTCCCTGTGCCCTAACTGCAGTTTTGCTTTTCAAATTTTCAGTTATCCATGGTCAACTAAAGTCTGAAAATATTGAATGGAAAGTAAATATTTACAAGTCTTGTTTATTACAAGATATAAGAAATTCATCAGTTTTTAATTGCACAGAAATGAGGAGCAAATGAGATCCTACACTGTCCCACTCTGTCCTGCCTAGGATGTGAACCATCCCATTGTCCAGTATATCTATGCTACATGGACTACCTGCCTTTTAGTCATTTAGTATACATCTGTGTTATAAATCAGCTGTCACAATACCACAATCCTCATGTTCAAGTAACCCTTATTTTACTTAGTAGTGAACCCAATGTGCAAGAGTAGTGTTCCTGTGTGTCTGGGAACATCCAAGGGTTGGTCAAATCTGTGGGAACATGCTCTCTCGTGACTGCCCCGATCCCCTATGGCCATCTATCTCTTTTTTTGTTCAAGTTATTTTTTGGACTCATCCCAAAAAATGAGTCAGATATGCCAAGGGAGAAGCCACAAAGTGTTTCTTTGAAGCAAACAGATGAACAGTTCTCAATTAAAACAGAAAAGAAAAAGAATTGTATGTTGTGGTTGCTAAGAACCATTTGAAGTCATTGTTAATCTCCTATTTAATTTATAAATTAAACTGTATCATAGTTATGTATGTGTAAAAACACTCTACACACACACACACACACACACAGACACACACACACATATCCATATATAAGCTTGCCATGATTTCAGAAAATATTCATTATGGGTCTTGAAATATATTCCACATGGATAAGGTGGAATTATTGCATAGAATTAGGAGGTAATAATTCTTTTTGGCAGCACTTGGAAGATGTTATATCATTTCCTTATGGCCCTCATGTTTTTTGTTGTTGTTGTTGTTGTTTAGATGAGGCATTATTTTTCTTTTTGAGGATTTCCTCTCTTATTCCTTTCAAGCTTGATATGGGGTACCTACTGTATATAGTTTGTGGAATTTCTTCCCAATATCTTCATGGAAAAACATGTATATATAAGAATTTTATGAATCAAGACCATGTTACTTGCAATGACTTCTTTATGGAAAGAAAAAAAAAAAGTATTTTCTACCCATCTCATAGTCTCTGACTGGGATTCTGAAAATAGACTAACAAAATGTAGATGAACAAGATGAAAACTGGGTCCATTGCGGTGGCGTACACCTATAATCCCAGTGGCTCAGGAGGTTGAGGTAGGAGGATCGCCAGTCAAAGCCAGCCTCAGCAACTTAGCGAGGCCCTAAGCAACTCAGCGAGAACCTGTCTCTAAATAAAATACAAAAAAGGGTTGGGGATGTGGCTCAGTGGTTAAGTGCCCCTGGGTTCAATTCCCAGTACCAGGAAAAAAAAGAGAGAAAGACAAGAAAAAGAAGAAAGAAAGATAAAAACAAATAGAAATGATTAAAAGTGCATTGTGGGAGAGAGAGAGAGAGATGGTGACAGGAGCTAGGCAGGGAGTCCTGATGTCCCCACCCCCAGCACAGAAAGGAGGCAGTGCAGAGAGGGGGTGACAAAATAAATTCCTTAAGAACCAGTAGTCCAAAGTCTGAGACCTGGAGAGACTTGAAGATTGGCCACTGGAGGAGAAAATAAGCACAGAGTTCCTCAACCCCAAACCTGGACTAGGGTGGATGGGGGGGGGGGCAACAGACAGAAAGAGGGAGCAGAAAATCCCACAAGCTCAGCCCCTTCACACTATTTGGAAAGAAAAAGTTAATATGTCACAGGAACATCAGTATCCTTACACTGTCAAGCAGTGTAAAACCAAATAGTGAACAGAAAGCCCTGTGGACACTGCAGCCATGTTGTGGAGCCCACAGCTGACCAATCACCCCCTTAAATCAGTACAGCAGCTCCCCACTTTTAGACAGCAGCAAGTTAAACCAGAGGCACTGCTGCAGTGGGTCCTGGAAGAGTCCTGCTAGAGAGAAGCGGGATCACTACTAGCCAAAAGCCACTCAAGCCAGCTGTGGTGGTGAATGCCTGTAATCCAAGCAGCTTGGGAGGCTGAGGCAGGAGGATTGTGAGTTCAAAGCCAGCTTCAGCAGCTTAGCAAGATGCTAAGCAACTCAGTGAGACCATGTCTGTAAACAAAATACAAAAAGGGCTGGGGATGTGGCTCAGTGGTCGAGTGGCCCTGAGTTCAATCCCCAGTACCAAAAAGAAAAATCACTCAAACCCCCTCCTCCACACGTGACAAAGGGGAGCAGCATGCCTGCCTGTATATCCAGTGGCATAGAGGGATGGTTCCCTAGATTGTGGCAGCAGCTGGCCAAAGGCCTTGACAAGAAGGTGCCTGAGTCTCCAGGAAGTTCAAAGGGGAAGTGCTCAGATCCAGCATGGCACGACAGGCCCCAGGAGATGAGTCAAGGCAGAAACTTACCTGGGCCCAAGGTAGTGGAGTGCAATGGCCCCCAGCTGGACTTGGCTCCCAGTCTGACCTGGCCCCCAGCCTGACCCTTGGCTACAACTGTGGAGTGACACACCACTGTTTGGATACAGCTGAGTCCTTTTACTGAGTAGCAAGGACAGTACTTTAGTGAGCTGCTCAGACCAGGGGGAATATTTCTGCACCACAGATCACCCATGGAAAATACACAACCACAGGACCTGTGTCTTACAGACAGCCACCAGACTCTGCACCACCAAGAAAAGGATCCTGTAGAGGGGAGGGAGTACATGGTTGCCCACAGCAATCACAGGGACAGCCCAGAGTCCTGCATCCTGAACTCCTGAACACAATAGAACCCGCACCCTCTGATCAGTCAGCCACAAGCCCCTGAGCTGTCACACCAGAACCAGCCAGTGGGAGGTCCACAACAACTAGGGCAGTGAAGCTTGTGCCCTGTGCCTCTGAAGGGATCCAAAGCTAATGTCCCAAATACTAATGAAATCTAAACAAGGACTCAATGAGACTGTCTTCTCCTTGGCATGGTTTACTATATACCACTCAAACCTCAACCTTAATCATTTATTACTCTTTATCTTGATTGATAGTTGTTATCCTAATGGCCAACATCGTAGCTTCAACCCATTTGAACATATTTCTTCTAATGGTTTAAAGTAATAATTGCCATCACTCTCCCTATGTTTGTTTTCTTAGCCCGAGTTTATACTTGATCCTATTACACCGTATTCTCCCTCTCACATTGTCTGCCACTACCTTTAAATACTCACCACGAACCTTTTCCTTCTTTTTACTTTGGGGTGCATTATTCTTTTCTACCTTTACTTTCATTATTTTTCTCTCTCTTTTGTCCAATATTTCTTCTTCCCCCTTTCAGCCATCATATAATATTGTAGCAATCTTATGATTTAGTAATTAATTTTTCAACCTGTGCCACAACTTTACTATAAGTTTATACCTGAACTATGGAGAACAATATCCACAAGATTTTCACTTTTCATAAGGTTGAAGAGTATGTGGCTTGGCTCTGAAGTGATTGTAGTAAATAGGGTTTAATGACTTCTCTAAAAAATTGTGCTGATAATGGAATTGGCAGAGGCCATATATTGAATTAAAGCATTAATGCATGGATATTCACCCTGCAGTCCCTTACTTAAAAGAAGAAGCAACAATCATCCCAATAGAAGGGTAGACATACAAACAATATGAAAAAAAACAAGGGATCAAACCACCCCAAACAGCCCATAATACTTCAACAATTAACTATCCACACCACAGTAGAGGAAATGTCAAAGAAACAATTCAGAAAGTTCATAGTTAGAATGTTCAGTGAGCTAAAAGAAGATATAAGGAGTGAAATTAGAAAATAGAAAGGGAGTGATCACTTCAGTAAAGAGATGTTCTGAAAAAGAACCAAATGGAAATCTTGGAAAAGAAAGACTTTATAAACTAAATTAAAAATTCAAAGGAAAGCATTACCAACAGATGAGAGCACTTTGAAAATAGGTTTTCAGGACTTGATGACAAAGTATATAGTCTTGAAGATAAACTGGCTCATAAAGAGATGTTAAGAGACCATTACCACCATATTCAAGAAATGTAGAATATTATCAAAAGATTAAATTTAGGAATCACTGGGGTAGATGAAGGCTGTGAAATACAAACTAAAGAGATGCACAATCTTTTCAATGAAATAATATTAGAAAAATTTCCAAATCCTAGGAATGAAATAGAAATTCAAATATAAAAGGCATATAGAACTCGAAATATTCAGAATGACAATAAATCTGCTCCAAAACACATTATAATGAAAATGCCTAATATACAGAATAAGGATACAATTTCCAAAGCGATAAGAGAAAAATAACTAGTCATATTTAGAGATAAACCAATTTGGATTGATTTCTCAACCCAGACCCTAAAAACCAGAAAGGCTTGGAATAATATATACGAAGTTCCGAAAGAAAATGAGTACCAATCAAGATTGCTACACCCAGCAAAATATCCTTCAAAACTGAAAATGAAATGAAAACTTTCCATGATAAACAAACTAAAAGAATTCATAACCCCAAAACCTGCACTACCAAAACATACTCAAGGAAATATTTCATCAAGAAGAAATGAAAATTAAAGATGAAAACCAGCACATGATATAATTACACTAGAAGAATAGTCAATTAAAGGAAAAACAAGTCTGAATTAAACAAATAAATCAAAATGGCAGGAAATAAAAATCACCTCTCTATAATAAAATGGAATGTAAATGGGCTAAACTCTTCAGTCAAAAGACATAGATTGGCAGATTGGTTTAAAAAGCAAGGCCCAGTTTTATCTTGTTCCTAAAAGGCACACCTTACAAAAACATTCACAGACTGAAGGTAAAGGAATGGGAAAAGACATGTCAAGCAAATGCTAGCTGTAAACAAGCAAGGTAACCATTCATATATCAAAGTGCACACCAAAACAAAATGAATCAGTAGAGACAAAAAAGGTCACTTCATACTAGTTAAGGGAATCATCCAACAAGATACAATGATTGTAAATATTTATGTGCCAAACAATGGTGAATTTATGTAAATAAAACAAACTCTTCTCAATATCAAGAATCAAACAGACCACAATAATATTGGATGACTTCAACATACCTCTCTCATCGCTAGACAGAACATTCAGTAATGAAGTAAAAATTCTTCAGATCTAAAAAAATAATGTTGACTAAATGGAACTAAAATACATCTATAGAATATTTCAACCATCAATTACTGAATTCACATTCTTTTCAGCTGTGCATGGAACATTTTCTAAAATAGGTCGTAGTTTAGGTCACCAAAAATAATATTAACAATTACAAAAAATAGAGATAATTCTTTTCTAGGATAGTATGAAGTTCTAAGTGGAAAGTTTATAGCAATGAGTTAATATTTAAAAACAATAGAAAGACACTAAATAAATGATCTAATATTAAACTTCAAGGCCCTAGGAAAAGAAGAACAAACCTACACCAAAGTCAGCAGAAGACAAGAAATAATTAAAATCAGAGCCATAATCAATGAAATTATGAATAAGGAAACAATACAAAGGATCAGTGAAACAGAGTTGGTTTTTTTGAGAGGACAACAATATTGATAATAGTCAAATTAATGAAATAACAAAGAATATGTTAATAAATAAAATTAGAGATAACAAGGGAATATCACCATAGACACCCTTAACATCCACAGGATTATCACACACTATTTTGAAAATTTATATTCCAATAAGTTAGAAAATCTTAAAGATCCTGACAAATTCCTAGAGACATATGACCTCCCCAAATTCAATCCATGAGGATTTAGAAAACCTAAACAGATTAATATGAAGTAAAGAAATTGAAGCAGCTATCCAAAGCTTCCAACAAAGAACCAGAACTTGACAACCCAGAACCAGATGGATTCTCAGTAGAGTTCCACCAGACCTTTAAAGAGGAACTAATACCAATACTTCCAAATTATTTCATGAAATAGAAAAGGAGAGAACACCGCCAAATTTATTCAATGAAGCCAATATTACCCTGATACCAAAAGCAGACAAATACACATTAAGGAAAGAAAAGTTCGGACCAAATTCTTGATGAACATAGATGCAAAAAAAATCTAATAAAATATTGTCAAACTGCATACAAAAACACATTGAAAAGATAGTGTACCATGATCCAGTGGGTTTCATTTTAGGGATGCAAGTTTGCTTCAACATATGCAAATTAATAGATGTAATTCACCACAGAGTTAAGGATAATCTTAGTAGAAGCAGAAAAAGCAATTGACAAAGTACAACACCCATTCGCATTTAAAACACTAGAGATAGTAGGGATAGAAGGAAATTAATCAACATTGTAAAGGTTGTATATGACAACAGTCAAGGACAACATTATATTGAATGGAGAAAAAATAAAAGCATTTCCTCTAAAAACAGAAAGCAGACAAGGATGAACAATTTCACCATTCCGATTCAGCATAGTCCTTGAAACTCTACCTAGAGCAATTAGGCAAGATCCTTATTTAATACAAATTAAAGAAAGAAAAACCTCAAATTATCTGTTTGATGATGACATGTTCCTATATTTAAAAGACACCCCCCACAAAAAAAAAGTTTCCACCAGAAAACTTCTAGAGCTGATAAACAAATTTAGTAAAGTAGCAGGATATAAGATCAATAAATACAAATCAATCACTTTCCTGATTTAGAGCAAATTATATTCTGTGCCTTTATAAGTATTTAAAAATGAATTTCAATGTTACATATAAGTAAGAAGAACCAATTAAAAGGAAAAATAAGGATGAAGAATGGAACCACTCTATGACCCAGTTGTACCAGTCCTTGGAATTTATCCTAAATAATTAAATTCAGCATACTATAATGACACATGCATATGTCTGTTTATAGCAGCATAATTCACAATAGCCAAACTATTTTGATCCATGTCTAGATCATTCATGGGATAACCTCAGGTGCCAACTGATGGATGAATGAAATAAAAAAAATTGTATGTACACACAATGGAGTTTTGTTCAGCCATAAAAATCAATTAAATTATGTCATTTACATGAAAATGGATGGAACTAGATAAGTTTATATTAAGTAAAACAAGCCAATTTCAGAAAACCATGGGTCATGTTTTCTCTCATATTTGGAATCTATAGAAGAAATAGGAAAAGAAATGTATGTATATGAGTGGAATTTCATGAAAACTGAAAAGAGATCAGTAATGTAGAATAAAGGGATCAGGGGAGAGGAGGGGGGTCAGCAGGAGAAAAGAGGAAATACTGGTGAATGATATTGACCAAATCATATTGCTATATTATGTGCATGTATGAATATATAGTAAAAACTCCCACAATTATGTACACCTATAATGCACCAACAAACTCATGGAGAAAAGGTATGTAATAATTAATTCTGTGATAATGTCTCATTCTTTCGCAATAGGATAATAGGATAATAACCCATCTCATCAATGAGATACTAAAGCACATGTAGTTTGACCCATATTTAATTGAGGGATTCTAGGAATTATGGGGAATACTAAAAATGGCATTGAATATTTCCAAAGAGTCTATAATCCAAATGGGAGGATAATAAAAATTCATGTTACAAATACAAACCTAGTAAAATACAAAGGATAAGTCTTCAGTGTCTTGGAATTTCAACCAAGTCATGCCACTTTAAACCACAGATCAGCATCACAGCATCAGAGGATACACAAGAAGATTTTTCACGCCAGCAGCCATCCATACCACATACCTTACAGCTCATGATTATCATCCCTACCTGAACAGAAACTGCTTCAACCATGGTTATATCAATATCCTATTTAGAAGGCTTCATGGAGTAATGATACACTCCCTATGTCCTATAGAATTTTCACATGAAGTAGTAATTTGTTAAGCAAAATATGAAGCAATATAGAGCCTAGTACTACCTATAAGATGAAGAATGGGCAGTCATTAACAAATCATATGCAGGGCCACTAAGGGTGAGGGTGTAAGTGGTGCACTGTGCAACTCTAGGAGGCAGCATTTACATTACATTACTATATGTGGAGAGATCCCTTCCAGTTGTCACAAGAAAACTCCAACTTCTATGTATGGTGAACCTATATGTGTTAGACTCCTTTAATTTGCTCATTAGATCCTAAGAACAATTTTTTATTATACCATTTGATAACACAAAGGAGTTCCCAGGCCAATGTATATAGTCAGCATGAAGCAGATGGGAGGGCTTTTCCAAACAGGGTTGGCTAAGTCAGGACAAGTGGTAACCATGATATTATTGTTCGTCAGTTGCTCACGTAGCCTTTAAGGATCTACAATGGCAAGATTCTGAGAGAAACGTTTTAGAAGGGATAAGAAAATATTTCATTTTCAGTTTCTGCTGTTTGCCTACATTCTGAGTCAGCTGCTTTTTGAGAGTTTAATTGGTACAAACAACCTTGTGTTTTTGTGGGTCTTGTGTTGTTGAAGGATCTTTAGTGGAGTTGCAAGCAAATCTCTTTGCACAAAACATGACTAGGCAATATTAGTTGCCTCCTCTCCTCCTCTGTCTCTTTCTGGTTTTTCACCAGTTTTCTATCTACTCAGCATGACTAAGAACATTTCAAATGGCTGGACAAATGGCTTATTTTTATTTTTTCATTCTAGATGAATACGTATAAGCTTTGTTTTACACTATATTTGGAAAAACGTTATCAGGCCGAATACCCGTGAAGAGAGAAAGCAATGTGGAAATGTGCCAACAGACTCTGTTCACATCTCAATGACACTATTTTCCTTCACACATAACAGGAAAAGAGATGGCAGCATTGTCTGGGAATGGAGAAGCGGAGGGGAGATTTATCTAGGTTTCCTACTTCTTATTTCTTCTCCATAAGATATCATTTTGCCTTGGTTACAGTGGAGAAATGCCTAATGTTTTATGAGCTTGCAAACTATTCTCTCAGTGACAGAAGGAAGACAGTATACGGTTAGGTGTTGGGAAGGGTACTGATGGGCTGGCATGCAGTGGGCATGCTCTAACTTGAACACAATGGTCCTTGCATGACTATTATATGCTTGAAATACCCAGCAACTGTATACACAAAATGGATGCATTTTATTGTCTGTATCTAGTATTTCATTAAAGGTGATTTTGGTAAAACTGCTACATATATCCAAAGAAACATTCACATGAAAAAATAAATAACATTTTGGGAGAGTAGTACTTACTGTATACTGCAAAACAAATGAAGTCTTATTGAGAAGTAATTGCTGAAGAATCAAGAATCTAGCAAAACTTTAAAATATCAATATTATTTTAAAAATTTCCAAGCTAACTCTATGAGTTTGTATAAATGTACATGTATGTGCATGAAGAAATAATTTTTCTATTTCTGATAACTTAAAAATGTTTAATGTGTTTGCTATAAATGTAGAAAAGTTCCCTTTCTTAAACTTTGTAATACTGGCTCACATTAGTCCATTCTTTTTAACATATTTTTATATAAGGCCCTCCCTCTTATCCCTGCTTCCTCTGTCTTCTTTTTTTTTTTTTTTGGTACCCAGCACTTGAACTCAGGGCCACTTGACCACTGGGCCACATCCCCAGTCCTTTTTTATTAGAGACAGGGTCTCACTGAGTTGCTAAGTGCCTCACCATTGCTGAGGCTGGATTTGAACTCGTGAGCCTCCTGCCTCAGCCTCCCAAGTGCTAGGATTACAGGCATGTGTCACCGTGCCCGGCTTCTGCTTTCTCTGAACACTCATTGCTAATGGGAAACTCACAACTATTCCTTACTGGGTATAATTTCAGATTTTATTCACCAATGAAAGAATTTTAAAATTAATGAATTTATATAGTAGACATACACATTTTGATCTTTATGTAAATATTTTGAAAACATTTCAAATATTACTAAATATGACCATGTCCAGATCCAAGCTCATTTGCTTGATTTGAGGCACACCCATCTCAAGAGTTTGTTCCAAAGGAATTTTGACAATCAACATTTTAAAGGTGTTGATTTCAAGGGGATTTTATAGCCAAATGTTTTAAAACATTTATGTTACACATAAATTAAAAAGCACCTATCTCAACTTCAGTGAGTCTTGACAAACACACACATTCAGACAACAACCTTATCGGGACTTTACCATCTTCCCTGAATCTTCTCTCCTGACTTTTCTCTGTCAACTCCTGCCCCCTCCCATCCCACAGAGGTACCAACATTCTTTTCACTTTCACCAAAAACTACCTTTGTCTGTTATTGGACTTATATAAATAGAAGTATCCTTTGTGCCTAGCCTCTTTAGCACACCAATGTATTTTGTATTTTGAAGTTGATATATACCGATGATCTATACTTTCATGTTGATAGGTTGTTTCAACAGCAGGAATAGACCACAATTTATTTATTTGTCCTCCTGTTAATTGTTAATCTGGGTTGCTTCTGACTTGAGGCTATTCTGGATAAATGTTTATGACTATTTTAATATGTCATGGTTGTGCATGTATGCTGTAGTGTTTTTATTTATTTATCTTATCTATTTTTTTTTTTTGTACTGGGGATTGAACCCTGTGGTGTTTTCCCACCAAGCCACATTTCCAACCCATTTTTAGTTTTTATTTTGAGGGCAGGGTCTCACTAAGTTGTTCAGGACCTTACTAAGTTGCTAAGGCTGGCTTTGAACTTGCTATCCTCCTGCCTCAGCCTCCAGAGCTGCTATGATTACAGGTGAGTACCACAGCACATGGCTGTATGGTTTATTTCTTTGGGGTAAATATTTAGAAATGTGTGTCCTAGGTCATAAGGTTTGATTAACTCTTTGAGAATCTGAAACTCACTTCTAGAGAGCTTGTATCATTTCATGTTTCTGCCAGCAGTGCACACGAGTTCTGATACATAGCCAATATTTTAAAGATATTAATTTTGAAGGGATTTGGGGACCTGATATTTTATTTTTTAAGAACTGTGAATCTAAATGGACAATTTGGTCACTGTCATCAGAGTTTGACAAAATGTAAAAATTAAAAGAATAGTGCTACTTTTAGCTATAGGAGGTCATTTTGTAGGGCAAGAGTTAAATGTCAAAAATCAAGGAACAGTTTGAGCTTCTACTAATTGTCAGGTAGATGAGGAAGAAGTCCTTGACTTTACAACTGTCCTTGGCGGGTTCTACAAGTGCCACAGGAGCTTCAACATCAGACACATTTTGAAATACAAAAATGTTTCATTTCTTAAAACAGAAGTCAGATAATTTCCTGTGCTTCTCTCCTTAGAAGCCTGCACCAGCCACCATCCCTCACCTACTTAATTTAAAGAGCATCACCCCGCCAGAAATAAACACCTGCCCTCAATTCTGTCCCAAATCTTTAGAGTCCTTGCCAGCCCTGACATTTCCGAATGCCTCTCACATCTTCCAATAGAGGTTTTGGGGTCAGACAGACCTCAAATGCTAACTCTAGTCCTGAGAATGGGTGAGAGCGAACTGTCAGAAGAAGGAACAAGGGGGGCTATAGAAATTACGTGAAAAATGCAAATCCCACCCTTGAGTAAGAGGTGATATCAGTAGTTTTTAACTATCAGTTAGGGTGTGTGCAGGAATTCCTTCCCTATACCCCACGACATAAATAAATTGAGGCATTTTGTGTTTTCTAAGTGTGTCGTTGGTTCTTTCTGCAGAAGAGCCTTTCTTCACACTGTTCTTCCCTCTGGCAGGTCTCTCTACCCACTCCCTTTTTTTTAAGTCTAAATCTTCATGGTAATGCTCAACTCCAAGGCCACCACTTTGTTCTTTCCTGATGTCTCCAAAGCTCCTCCCCATAAACAAATTTTCACTTGAAATTCAACTGTCCTTTAAAAACAATATAACTTCTGTTTGCATTGTCAATTACCACCATGTTTAATAGTATTAGAGAACAAATTAGACAGAAAATAAAGGTTGTTTGTTTCCCCGCTTTGTTTGTATATCTTACTATTTAAGAGCTGAAATCAGCGGCACATACTACCCCTACTTCCACCCTTTTGTCTCACTGATAGCTAACATCCATCATTCTCTTCCCAGGTGCCAGGCTTGGTGCAAAGCAGCAGGTGTGCATTGTGGCATTTATCCTTACCATGAACCTCCTAAAGTAGCTGAAGAAAGCACACAGCTCACTGAAGACTCTGCGGCCATGTCTAACACTCCCTGCCTCTCACTCCTAGCAGGAGCTCAGGAACTGTTTATTAGATAAGTCAAATACACATTAGGAATGTTTAAAATCTCCCCCACCTTAGTTTCCCCTCTCCAAACTTCCTTCTGAATACAGTGTAGTAATTTCCTAGAGTCTATTATTGAGTCTCAGGATGGACATTGCATGAAAAATCAGCATGGTGCATCCTAATTCCACCTGGAGTCGTGGCAGAGATGGGGAAGCCATGCACTGTGAATGTCCAATTTCTACTTTTTAAAAAAGTGTTTCCTCTCTTTCTTCCTCATCTCCTCCATGTGAAGACATGAGTTTCAGCACAGACATTCAAAAACTGGAAATATGATGAGGAAGAATGACAGAAATGCTGTATGAACTCTTTAAATGTTTATGAACCATACAGGATTCAATGTTGTCTATCTACTGCAAAGTACATCTGTCTTTGGCATTGAACTTTTGTAGTAGTTCATCTGAGACTACAAAGCTATTTTTCAGGCATTGAAAAGATAAACTCATATCAAAAAAACAAGAAGCAAAACAAGCTTCCCTCTTTGTCCTTGAAACTTTCTCTGATTTGATCAAAAGATGTATTGTCTGTATAAGAACTTATGATTGAAATGTGGCTTGTTTACCAATGGTAACTTAGACACTGCTGCTATTTTAATCAATTTATTGAGGTATAATTTACATATAATAAAATAAATTCACTTAAGTGTACAGCTTAATGAGTTTGGGCAAATGTATACCCTTGTTCAATCACCATGAATCAAGATATAAACCATGTCTACCACCTTACAAAATGAATCAAGATATAAACCATTTCTACCACCTCACAAAATTTCTTAATTTCCTTTTGCGGTCATTTCCTCCCATTTCTACCTCCAGACGACCTTGGCTTTGCTTCCTGAGCACTGTTGACCAAGAGTGCCTCTTTTACAACTGGCTTATTGAGCTTTTCCTAGTATTTGAGATTCACCCAAATTTATTTTTCCATGTGACATATAAATTATTTGGGGGTATCAAAGATATACAGTACCAGTTGATAAATGTTTCCATCTGGTCATTCAGCTCATTTTACCACTGCTTTTTGGAAAGGTTTTCTCCTTTTCTTCCCTGACTGGACCAGGCAACTTCGTTAACATTGCAGGTGGCTGTGTACATGTGGGTCTGTTCTGGGTGTCCCTAATCTGCCCCCTTGGTCCTTCTTCTCCATGTGGATGTCCTAATCTTTAGATTATCACAGCTTTATATGGAGTTTTGAAATCAGGTGTGAGCTTTTAAGCTTCACTTTATTTTCTTTTAAAACTTTTTGTCTATTCTAGGTATTTGGTAGTTCCACATAGATTTAAGCCTTAGACTATTAATTTCTACTAAAATATGTAAACATTTTAATAATGATTATGCTGAAACCATATATCAGTTTGGGAAGAACTGGTATCTTAATATTGGCTAAGTTTGGGAACTCAGTTTGAGAACTGAGTGTCCAAAACACGAACAGATTGTATTAACATTTTCTCCTAGGTCTTCTATAGTTTCTTTAAGTATTATAGGTTTCATTTGGAGACATTGCTAAATTTGATTTTCATTCATTCCTTGGAACTTGATGTTCTGTTATACAAATATAAGTTGTGCTTTAAAATCATTTTCAAATTGTTTTCTGATTGTTACCAGGTGAAATGTTAAAGTGACATTTATTTTTCTGATCTTACATCTTTTTGACTTACTGGATCAAGTAATGTCTACTGTTTAACATTTTGTGTATATTCCTTTCAGATTTTCTATGTACATTCTCATGTCATCCAGAAATAAAGGCATTTTTACTTCTTCCTTTTCATTCTCTATATCTTTGTTAGCTCCTATGCTATTGCATGAACAAAGACTTTCAGTACAATGTTGAACAGAGTGGGAGTAGCAGAAATTCCGGCCCTTGTTCCAATCTTAGAAAAAAAAGGATTGATTCTCTCCCATTGAGGGTGACACACTCGCTGTAAGTTTCACATAAATGTCCTTTAGAACATCGAGGAAGTTCTACTCCATTCTGAGACTTATTATCACGAACAGGGGCTTTCAACAAGTGATTTTTATATGTGTTTGAAATCATTTTTGTTTTGTTCTCCTGCATTCCAACAATATCCTAAAAAGACGGTTGATTAATGTCCTAATGTTAAGACAACCTTTGATTCCTAGGATGAATCCCAAATAGTCATGATCTACTAGAGATACTATTAATTTTGAAAACGTTCCTTGCATCTGCATTGGGGAAAACATCTGTCCAATAAATTTATCTATTTTCATCTTTATTATCAAAAGTTAGTTATTCCTCATTATTTTCCCATTAATTCCTTTTAGTGTCCAAAGAATTTGTATAGCTGGCTTCTTTTTATGATTAATATAGATAATTTGTATAATCTGTTCTATTCCTATCCCAGCAAGATAGTTTGTGAATATCTCTAAACTGATTCCAAAGTTTGTATAGAAAGACAAAAACAAGCATTGGTGGCACAATACTGAAAAAGAAATATGGAGGACTGATGATGGACTCTACACCTTTCTTCAAGACCTACTACTATAAAGAGTCCCAGCTCCTCAGTGGCACGCTGCCGGGCACTCTTGCGTCCTCTTTCGGTAACCAGCCTTCAGCTCTGCAACCCAGAAGGCCAAGCAGGAGCCGTGGGGCGTCCGAGAGCCGGGACCCTTTGTGGCCCACGATGGGCCCTCGAGACCCCTAGGAGGCGCACCGAGAGTCCGCCCCCCAGGACCCCGCGGCAGGAAGCCTCCTTAGGTTCTTCCTCGCGTCAATGTAGTCAGCGGAAAACTGGCTGGCTTAAGGAGATCAAAAAGCTGCAGAGGAGCACAGACCTCTTGATAAGGAAGTACCCCTCCAGCCGCCTGGCAAGAGAAATATGTATGAAATTCACAGGTGGTGTGGACTTCATTCGGCAGGGCCAAGCCCTGTTGGCCCTTCAAGAGGATGTGCAGCTGGCCAGGAGGATCCGCGGCATTGAAGAAGGACTTGGATGAAGTCCTGCAGCTCTGTCTGGATGCTACCTGGGACTCCCTGGAGCTACAGCTAGACCCAGTGGTGTCGGAGGTGCTACCTGGATTTTACTATCTCCAAGCAGTGTACTGTTGCCCTTTACACTTTCTTTATGAAGGAGAAGACTGCATGTTTCCTCTGTAGCAGAGATATTATAGGAGACAATCAACACGGTTGCAGGTTCAGTTAATATGTTACTCATATGACGCTTTAAGGATTTTGAAGATATCAGATCTGCCATGTATAGGAAAAGGATATTTACTTATTGTTTTAGATCTTTCTGTACTATGTGCATTTTTACCATGTGTATATTTGTACTTTTATTGAAAATGTAAGGGAAGAATAGACTTTTTAGGGAAATGTAAGGGGGGGTAAAAAGACCTACTATAAAGCTACAATGGTCAAGACAGCGTGGTCTTTGTGGAGGACCTAAGTGGATTTTTTTTTTTTTTAAGGCAGCCCACTGTTTGCTGCTCCCCTCCCCATTCCCTCTTGATACCATCATCCAAATCCACAGGCAGGAAAAACTAAAACTTCTTCCTGTATGTGTTTTCCACAAATGCCCTCTGGATGCCTTTGGCACTGGGCTGGTTCTGAGTTACGTGAAGTAAAACATTGTCCTTTGAGCCAAGTGTTGTATGGATCCACTAGGAGCCACTAGATGGATCAGTCAAGAACTTTTTTTTTTTTTTTTTTTTTTTGCAAATGAAGTCCGTCAGCTTCCTGGGACAAGGAAACCATGCAACAATGCAGGCTGTTATTTTTCAAGGCTACTGCTTAGCTGGAGGGAGGAGTGGTGTGCAGGAGCTTGGGAGTGGGTGGGAATAGGCCAAGTTAAAATACCACAAAGCCCACTGGTTCCTGCAGAGACACTCTTTGGATACACACTCTTTGGATAGCTACAACTTTGGGTTCATTTCCAGAGTTCTGAAAAAAGTTGATTTTGCCAGTTTTTCCAGTTATTTAGTGCTTTCATGCAAGGGCAAAATTGGCATTCCTTCTTCCTCCACTTTTGCTGACATCACCCCACAGCCTTATTGTCGGCTCTTACACGGTTTTCAATTTTTCTGCTGGAGCCCTTAACATTCTCATCATAGTAATTTTAAAATTTCTTGTCAGATAGATAATTCCGACATCTGTATCCTATCTGAGTCTGATTCTGTTATTTTCTTTGTCCCTTCAAGTTTTGATTTTTTCCCCTTGCCTTATATTATTTATTTATTGGTGTTGGGAATTGAACTCAAGGGCACTTAACCACTGAATCACATTCCCAGTTCTTTTTGAGACAAGGTCTCACTAAGTTGCTGGGGTTGGCCTTGAACTTGAGATCCTCCTGCCTCAGCCTCCAAGTCACTGGGATTACAGGCATGTGCCATGAAACCCAGCTTTTTCCTACCTTTAACATGCCCATATTTTTTGTGTATGTTTCATCATCCATAAGAACTGGTGGAGTCAGGTTTTTAGTGTGAGAACTAGTAGCTAAGCATCTGGCTGTGTTAATGGTTGGCAGGCAAATACTTGTTGGTTCCAGAGCCTTAAACACTTTAGTATCCTTTTGTCTTCCTTGTTGATTTGGTTTTCCTCTGTGGACCTGTTCAGAGACAGTTTGGTCTGCTACTCCTTTAGCCTTAATCCACGGTGAGTGTGTGGAGTCCTTCAGGTGTGGCACTAAGGAAGCAGGCAGGGGGATAGGGGAAGCACTGCATAATCTCAGAATGCTGAGGTCTTCATCTCTTGATGAGCCAGTGTTTCTGGGCTAAGCTTTGGCCTTCTTGAGTGCTTTCCCGTGGTATAGCCTTTTTCCCATAGAGGAGACAGAAGACTGGAAGGGGCCTGAGAAGGAGAACCAGCCTTCCACGAGCTGAGAGAAGTCTTCTTCTCTGTTGGGGAATACACACTGGTTATGGAGAATGTTCTGCCTATCTTTTATAATGTCTAATCAATCCTTCCTGTCTTTTCCAGAGTCATGAGAGCATATTTCTTTGATCTTCACTATGACAATCCATTAATGATCCTGAAGGTAAAACACACTATGGGATCAAGATTTCCTAAGTATGAGACTGTAGGGGGCTTTTACTCTGATACTCGTGCATACTCAGCTTCTAGCAACACTTAGAAATTACTGTTACACTGTACTTATCAGTTTACCTCTTCTGTCCCAAGTAATTAGACCTTGTCTTAAATTCCATTTATTTTTTCTCTCCATATTTAGGAATGGCATTTTTTTGGGGGGTGGGCTTTATAGGGGGGATTCAGTTCACTGATAGATCCAAGAAAAGTTATTGATTTTGATTTTAATATTTTCTTATTTTAAGGGCAGAGTGATAACTCCCAGGCTTTACATGACAGAAGTTAAAGCAGAATTCTGTGCATTTATTTTTCATTCTCCTATTTTTTTTCATGGCATATCTGTTTGGATAGTTCCTACTGCTTTAACTCCAGGTCCCCTAGTTTTTAGTGCCTCAGATGATGTTAAGCCATCCTACAAATTTTAAATGCATAACATTGTGCCTTTTGGCTCTAGAATTTCCATTTGGATCTGTTTATACCTCTTGTCTAGTTCCTCCTTATATTAATGTTTTTGTTTAAATTCTTGAGCATGTTTACGATATTTACAATCAATTTGAAAGTTTTTCTCTCTTGTGTGTGTTATCTCTTCCAGTTTTTTAATTGAAGATTTTCCTTGTGATTGTGAATCATGATGTGTGGTGCCGTTTTGTACATGTAATACAGAAGCTTCTTCCACGAGGCAGCTGTTTGCTTGGTTCAGACTTAATGTTAAGGGGCAATTTTGTTATCTCTGCTGGTTGCCTCAATGTTCAATGAGGACATATCGCTCAGTGTGAATTCTGGGAGGTTCCATTTATACATCTCCAGCTGTGTTTTTTTTTTTTTTTCTTGTTTTGCTTCAGCTCATGAAATATTTCCTTTTGAAAATGGTGATTAGAATTCTGCCAAGACTCAATAAACCTCCTATGCAGACTTCTAGAACCCCTTTTCGCTAAAACTCCCTCTCCTCCAGTACTTGATCCCAAATGCAGGTGATTTGGTCTCAAAGTCCAACTGGTATCTTGTCAACTGTCAAGATCTCCCTCCATTGCTTGAGTTCTTCCTTCCCCAAATTGACTTTGAATCAGAAATTGTGGCAATTGTAAACTATACTATTACTTTCTTTTCTCTCAGAGATCATAGTCCTGCTTTGCTTCTTGTCCAAATGTGTACAGGCAATTGTTTCTTATATGTGGCCAAGTCTTCTAATTATTTATGCCAAGACTGCAAGTTTCACACCAGTTATTCCTTCATACTCAGAAGCAAAGTTCTGAATTATATTCATATCACTGAATTTCATAATGTAAGCCACCATTATTTATTAGACATTATGAACCACAAGATAGCTTTAATTTTATTAAGACTTATTCATTAATTTCTCGGGAAATTTAGTTTCCTTATGCTTAGCCGATTTTACTTTTAAAATTAATTTCTTAATTTTCTGGATTTGGGGAGTCTGTGCACATTCACTGTTTTTAAAATTATTCTATTACTGAAAGGATATAGATCTCTGTCTCCAAAGTTCCTAAGAACACATTTAAAATAAAAAAAAAAAAGAATTGAAGTCAACTGGAAAAAGTAATGATAACATTTACTAACATTTATGGATCCCTAATTATGTGGCAGGTAGTGAGTGAGATTTTTTATAGAGTTTATTGCATTGCAACCCTACACTGTCTTTAAAACTGAATATTGGTATTGTTCTGATATTATATATGAGGAAACAGATCAATGTAGGCACACTTATTATACTGACTCAATGCTTAGAAAGAATGCCTGCTTAAGATATAAACTACCAGAAAGGTGCCAATGGATATTAATTTATCTTTAAAAAATGTGAATTCAATATGTATGATTTAGTATCTTCCAAAAATGTAACCTTAAAACCTAAAGCTACAGGATTTGGGGTGTGGGGTGTAAAAGCATTTCTTCCTTACAAATATTTAGAATTCATTTGAAACTTCAAAGGCCTGTATTACAAATAGCCTGTAGTTTATCTCACAGCCCTTCATTTATTTTCTCTTTTATAGTTATTGACATCATTATTTTGAAGGCACAAATATTTTTCCCATTTCTAATTCCTTTATATATAAATATTTATTTATAATCAAGCTCTCCACCACTTGTATTTCTCCAAAGATCTCCTTGCCGTGACAATCTGTTCTGTTTTATTCCAGACATGGATTTATTTATATTCTAGCACCTCCCAGTACACTCTGCACATACTGTAGTAGTATTCATTATGCATTTGTTGAATAAATGAGTAAATGCAATAAATAAGTAATGAGAGACTGAATCCCACGTCTGCTCTCAGGGCTCCCTCTGCCAATTTCCTTCTCTTTCTACCTGCCGCAGAATTCCACCAATGGAGCACAGACACTCTGCAGCAGTTATTGTTCTTCCACAGAGGACCCAAATTCTAACATATTTTCATCCCCTGACCTGCTACAGATTTTCACTACCTGCATGCACTCACATGATCAGTATCTAGATCAAAAGGCAGAACGTTACCCTCACCAGAAAACGCTACTGCACTTGTCCTCAGTCACCTCTCTAATCCCACATGCCACTGTACCTGGTCTTCTACACCAGAGATTAGTTTTTGAACTTCTGAATAAGCGCGATGATGCATATTCAAATTTTATCAGGTGCTTTTGCTCAATATTATGTCTGTGTCATATTTTGTCCTTGTACTGTCTTTATTCCCATTGCTGTGAGCATGCAATTATTTAACAATCCCACAGTTTTCTTACCTACTCTAATGCAGATGGATATTTGCATGATTTTGAGGTTTGGGTAATTTCAAATAATGCTGCTATGCACATTTTGTACATATCATCACACACATGCACAAACGCACATATACACTGTGCATATATATGCAGAGGCCTCACAGGGTAATAGAGAATGCACAAAACAAACAGTAGCAAATCACCTTGCAAATCAATGGGCAAATTTGCAACCCCACCATCAGTATATGAGGATTTGAGGTTTTCAATATCCCAGAGCACATGTGCTGCGATTAGTCTTTTGTGTTTTATCTTTTGGTTGTCTAAACCTGTTCTATTGTTGTTTCAATGGAATGTTTTCCTATAAGGATTACTGTAAGTTGTATTTTTCTATGAGGATTATCGATGGAAATCTTTTCATTTAAATACTGTTTGGTGAAGTAGTATTTTAAGTATTTTGCTAATTTTTTTGTTTCTCTGCAGTTTTCTTATTGATATAATTTATTATTAATAAATATTTGTACATATATACTTACAAACTATATATATATGTATACACACATGTATAGAGTTTACTTTGTACCTTCTTACATAAGTTCAATGTTAGACATAATTGCCAAATTTGCATTTTACCTTTTCACAGTCTTAATGGAAATAAGTCCAACTTATCAATCTTTAACTTGGAGAAAATGGACCTTTAATGAGTCAATTCATTTTTCTTTCATTCTGTGGCAGGTTCTTTTGAACTCTGGATTAAAAAATTTTGACTACATGAGATCATGAAAATATATGACTATGTCATGTTCTAGATTAATTTCTATTTTAGCCCTTACCCTCACATCTGCAAAATTTTAAAATAAACTGTAAGAAAGGAATAAGATTTAATTTTTCCCAAAGGCTCCAAGTCCAAAACCATTTTTATAAAGAAAATAATTTTACTCTTCATTCCACTATCATTTTTGTCTACAATAGTATGACTACATGTGGATCTGATTTTCAAGATTATGTTGTTCTTTTGTCCCATTGACTTATCCCAGCGCCAATACTGCATTGTCTTATTTTTAATAACTGTTGCCATCTAGTGCCATAAAATGGCCATCTTTACTCTTTACAATTTCCTTGACTGTTTTTCTTTGTGCAGTACCATATATTTTTGAGTCAATGGTAAATTTCCCCCAGAATAGATCTGCTTGAATATTGAGAGATTAGAACTGTACATAAATTTTAAGACTTAGATTTTGTAATACTGAATGTTATATTTCATGAGTATGGTGTAGCCCTCATTTATTCATGCATCTTCAATGGCTGATTATATTTTATGCATTTATTATCTACAAAAATACTAATATTCAAATGTTAACACAGGTCTTATATACTTTAACAAAAAGAAGGTTGCATAGCACAGATTTCAAATATTCAGGTTAGCTCAACTGAATGGAGTTGGAAGTGACAGTAAGGAGATGAGGAGAAAAGGTGGCGGCTTTTTCAGATCATAACGGATAGTCAGCTAATTTCCTTTCCTACTCTAATTTTGACAATGTCTTTAACTTGACCTTTTGAGAGGGCTATTTTGGTATTTGCCTGATGTTAGTGTGGATTTATTTTTTATTTTTTTTTTTCTGTAAGACCTGCTTCTGGAAAATGGAAGCTTATGTTTAATGTCTAATCACAAAGATTCATGCTGCAGTGGAACCTGGGGTTGAATTTCTATTTTTCACCAAATACCCTCTCTGCTAAATGAGTTAAGTATGTGGTTGGTAGAAATTTTTTTTTCAAACTTCCAAAAAAGAGAGTGCATTGAGTCTCTGCTAAGTGAGAGATTGTCAAGGGAAGAAAATAGTTTTAGCATATTAGTTTACCAAACTTGATTTTCAAGTGAGAATTTTTACTTTAGGAGAAATAAGATCTATATACCTATTATTTATCTATCCAATATGTCTTGGAAATATCAGATCAACATATGTATAAGGTTTATCTCTATGGCACCTTTTTCCATGTTGAAGACACTGTACACAATAATACTTCTGTCTCATTCTCTTCAATTCATTGTAGGAAAAGACAGATTTCAAAGCTGAAACATTTTGGATAAAGATGGTTGCAGGGGAACTGGAATATATCTCAAAATTTATCTCCAAAAGAATATTTACTTTGATTTATAGTAGATATCAAATATACATATAAAAGAAAACATTTCATTGATAAAGAATTCTTTGTTCTCTGCATTTAGTAATTTTCAGGGAAATCTATGGGTTAAAACACAGGTAGATTTAGATCTGAAAGATTTATTTAATAAATATTCTAACTCCTGGCTTTATATATAGTATTCTGGTCAAGTAAAATTCTGCATTCACAAATCTTATAAAGGCACAAATTCTTTTATGCTGATGGAAATGTGTTTACTGAATGCGTTGCCAGGAATCATCTAGATGTAATAATAATGGTGACAGTTATAATTAAAATGATGGCCAATACTCATGTTCATGGTGGGCTAGGCACTTTGCTTGTCCTGTAACAACCTAACGAGGTGGGTAATAAGAGTTTGTCTTCATTTTGCAAATGAGGGAGGGAACTTAAGTTCTGAGACATTAAATAATTAGACCACAGTTCCACAGTTAATGAGGGGTATAGTGAAAGATTCAAATCCAGGTTTATACACTCAATGACTATATTTTCTAACACTATTGCATTCCATGGACTTTAACACAAAACATTTATTTATTTGGTTGTTTATAGTACTGATGATGGAACTCATGATCACACACATGCTAAGCAAATGCTCTACCACTGAGCTACATCCTTAGCCCCCAAACATTTGTTTTTGTAATGATTGCCAAGTGACATCATATTTATATGCATATTATACACATTTACTTATCGTTTGATGGAAGAGAGAGGTTCTTTTCAATTTCAAACTATGAGGAGCAAGGCTACCTATGAACCAGTGTATATATGTTGCCAGAGTGTTTGTGTGAAGTTTTTCTTTTCTCTTGGCCAAGTTTCTGGAAGGCAGTTTTGCAGTTGGGTACGTGGAACATGTACATCTAAAACTAAAGGAACATCCAGACTCTTCTCAGAGTGTCTATGCCTTTTCCATTCCCCACAACAAGATTGGGGATTTACAGATGTTCTGTATTCTTGACAATACTTGGTATTTCTGCTCTTTTTAAAATTCTGGCCAGTTGAGTGAGTATATAATATTTCGTCACATTTTTAAAAGAATTCATGAATGACTAACAGTGTTGAACATAGTCTCATGTGCTTATATAATTTGTACATATTGTTTAGTTTTTTGGTTTGAATTTAATTATATTTCTAAATTGTCTTGTGTCTTACTGAACTTTTTTTTACTTTTAGTTTATTTATTTATTTTTATGTGGTACTGAGGATTGAACCCAGGGCCTCACATGTGCTAGGCAAGTGCTCTACCGCTGAGCCACAATCCCAGCCCCACTTACTGAATTTTTAAAAGGCATTTTTATGTGTTAGACACAAGTTCTTTATCACGCATGTTTTACAAATATCCTCTTCCAAACTTTGGCTTACTTATTTTTTAAAAGAACATCTTTTGAAGAACGGAAGTTCCTAATTTTGATAAAGGCCAATTCAGATTTTTTATCTTTTATAGCTAGAGTTTAATGGGTCTAATCTAAGAAAAATTTGCTTAATCCAATATCATTAAGATTTTTACTATATTTGAGGAAAATTTATATTTTTACCTATTGAAATTTACTTTACGGGCTATGACCAATTAATATTCTACAATGTATGGTAAGGACCAAGGTTAATTTTTTTCACTTTGGGAAATTCAATAGTCCCAGCATCATTTGTTTAACAGGCTATTTTTTCCCCCAATTGAGTTACCTTGGCGCTTTTGTAGAAAATCAATGGGCTGTATAGGTGTGTACCTATTTCTGGACTCTCTTTTTTGTTCTATTGATCAGGATGACTATTCTTACACTGATTTATTGAGTACTATAACTTTATAGTAAGTCTTAAAATCAGGTAGTACAAGTCTTTCAACTCTGCTCTCCATTTTCAAAAATGTTTTAGCTAGGTCTTTTACATTTCATTAAAAAGTTCAGAATCACCTTATCAAGTTTTCCAAAAAGTCCTGCAGGGATTTTGAGCAGTTTAATGTTGAATATATGGATTCATTTGGGGAGAAATTATGTCGTTACAATATTTAGTCTTCTGATTCATGAGCATAGTTTAATTCTCTATTTAGTTAGGTATTTTGTAATTACTCTCAACAATATTTTATAGTTTCTGGGTAAAGATCTTGAATACATTGGGTCAAATTTATTTCTAATCATTTTATATTCAAGGAATTAATAAGTAGTATTCTTAAAATATATTTAAAGTTTAAACTTGTTTTTGATAGTGCACAGAAATACAAATGATTTTTGCATTTCAACCTTTATTTTTACATTCAGTTGAATTTACATATTATTTCCTTTGTTTTCTTGTAGATTCCTTAGGATTTTCTCCATAGACAAATGGATTTTCCAAATAGTTAAATGAAAGTGGACGCCCTTCTCCTGAACTGTTACACATTTGGGAAGGTATTTTATTTTGTTTTGTTCCCAGGTATTGAACTCAGCGGTGCTTAACCACTGAGACGCACTGCCAGCCCTTCTTTTTTGGATTTCATTTCAAGGTAGGGCCTTGCTAAGTTGCTGAGGCTGGCTCTGAACTCATGATCCTCCTTCCTCAGCCTCCCGAGCCCCTGTGATTATAGGTATGCGCCACCACAACCAGCCTTGGGAAGGTATTTTTGCTTTGGTAGCTAGGATTCTGGAATTTCAGTTAGTTTTTTGAGCATGTGCTCTGGTATGAGTGCTGATAACGAAGTGACTTGCTCCACTTCTGTACTTTAAAGAAAACGCTAAATAATTCAGCTGTAGCTCAATGGAGTTCTCTTAACCTCTTTCTGTAAAATGCCATACATCAGCCTACAACCAACTGCTTTTGTTACAGAATGCAATTGTGAATAGACTGAGTCCAAGAAAGTCCCTACTTATGTTGCAATATTCTAAAGCTCTAAACTTTTTAATTGCTTTCATCTTTTTTTTAAAAAAAAATTATATGTTGATGGACCTTTATTTTATTCATTTATTTATATGCGGTGCTGAGAATGGAACCCAATGCCTCACACATGCTCGGCAAGTGCTCTACCACCGAGCCACAACCCCAGCCTGGCTTCCATCTTTTTTTAAGTTTCTCAATCTATTGAGTTATTTCTCTCTGTTTTCTTCATACTCAATGAGTTCCCATAAAATAGCAGATTTAAATACCCTGAGATTTCTGCTAATTAATACCTGGTTAGGTCCGGACACCTTACTTTGAATACTAGGTGAGGTCACAGTTTCTTGAGAGGCCTTGGTGCTTGTTGGTGAGTGACATTATACTAACTATTGAATTAGTTATGTAAGCAACTCTTCCTAATCTCCATTTGTCTGTGCCTGTCCTTCCAGAAATTCTCAGTGGGCTACTTATTTTCTGTGCGCCTTTAGTCACTTCTACTCTTTTGGAAGTGAATGGGCATCATCTCGATGGTGCCCAGATCCAGTTTTGCTGGGAATCTTCCAGTGGCACGTTGTCACTGTTTCAGCATTCCAGGGTAATCTAAGTCCTATTTCTTCAGAAATGAACAGCAGAATACACTCAAAGTCTCTCCCTCTCCCAGGACAGAGTAGTCTCAGATGCCTTATCCACAGTTGTAGGCCTAAGGTCAGACACAGCAGGATTGTGGGCAGTTCACTGTGGAAAAACCTGCCCCAAGCTCCAATATCATATCTATGGACACCAATGTCACGAAACAGTGAGTCCAACCCGACAAAACTAGCACAACCCTGGAGGTAAGACCAAAACCTACTACTGCCCATGGCTAAAGAGAACATATGAGCCAAACTACTGTCAACTGGAATAGAAATTCGGTTGACTGGGCTGTGGTTTCTCTGGGCACTGAAGCTGTGCCAGAGCCTCTGTCTGTAGGCAGGCCTGGGGATGGAGGCCATTAGAAGGCTCCCAGTGTTAGGTTTCAGCAGCCAAGCACCACATTCAAAGACAAAGTCTTGTGCCTACCACTCTGTCCTATCCCAGGGAATGAGATCTGATGCCTGAGATTGGGGCAAAGTTGGTAAAAGCAGTTTGTTGGACATCTAGGCTGAGGCTATACTTGGTCACATCTTGGTCTCACAGCTACAAGAATCAAAACAGCCTTTGGTATTCACCGGGTGCCATGATGTAGTAACTCTTTCCTTCCTGACTTTTTCAATATGTCATTTCATTTTGTTATAGTAAAAAGAAAAAAAGGTGCCATGGTCTCTTACCTGATTTCCTTAGCTCTTGTGAAGGTAATCTGGTACTTGATAGCTATTCAACAGGGTGTGCCTGGGGAGAGATTGCTAGAGAATCTTAATCAGCTGCCATCTTCCTTGCCATTCCTCCAAAGCTCTTCTCTTAGAATCCTGCAGATAAGCACAGTGATAGACTACTTTTAGACAGATTTGTCTATTAAATAGGATTTGTCAGCATTGTGACTTATTAGACAAATGCCTACTTCAAAATGAACTTTTACATGTAGATTTTCAGCAATTTTAAAAACATATATACTTACAGTTATATGTATAACCCAACTACATAGAGGTACATTCTATTGTAGTTCTTTGGCTCACAATTTCAAGATATTTTAAATGATAAACCTATTTAAAGTAAAAAGTAGGATTCTACTTGTGCAATTTGGTAAATTATGTTCATTCTCTAATAATGCTTATTGATTGATGATTGTCATGTGCCAAGCACTTTTCTAAGTTGTTTCTTTTTAAAACATGTTTCTTGTCTCTTACTCTTAAACAGAAGTATTAAAATGTACTGTTACTATCTTCATTTTCATTTAAGGATTCTTGGTCCCAGAGAATTCCAGTAACTTGTTCATGGTATACAGCTAGAAAACAGGAAAGTTAGAATGCCTTCTATAGTTCTCCTTGGCTTTGATTGGCTACATCTACTTAGAGGCAGAATTCATGCGCAAATCACTCGTGGTGGCTTTGGAATGTGTCAGCTAGGCCGAACTACAGATTCCAGAATTTCCTGTCTTTATGTTTCCAGTGATCCTGGGCCAGGAGACAGATTCCTCTGGGAAAGCAAAGAGGCAGAAGTGGAGCAGCTGCTGTATTGATCTACTGTCACTTGTTGCTGGCTCAGCCCTTTACAGGAGGCAGCAACTGTCCCTGCACCTGCTCCTCCTTTCCTTGGATTCTTTCCACCTCCTTCAAATCTGGGCCAGATGTGTGTGCTTAGTTCTATAACAAAGGGTCTTGGCTTCTGGTGGACAGACACATCTCCAAGATCAAAATCCACAAGAAATGGTGCAGCTTTTGGCCAGTCTCATGGGCTCCAGATGAGGCTTGATGGTGCCAGTTTACTAGGTGTCCCGAACCATACATCCATCTTCCTTTTCCAGTGCCCTGTGTCAGATGTCAAGACAAGAGCCTTGGCAAAGGTGGAGTAAGGTCAAATATCTACAATAAATCGCTTATATAAGCAGGAATTATTATAGATTTTGTTTAATTATATGTAATTCACCTAATTACACAATTAGAATTACATATATTTATAATTGTGTATATATATAGATGTAATTGTATTGCATTTCTGATTAAACCATGAATGATACATCTGTAACAATTTAAAAATATTGATAACTTTGTTGTATTGAAGGAAAAATATGAAGTGTCCAGTTAAGAGACAATGTTTTATATAGCTAGAATAAATTCCATATAATTGGCACTGTTTTTCTTCTTTTGCTCATTTATTTATGTATTAATTTTAATTGCTACTTTCTACATATACATAAAGGTGAAATTCCCTCTGGTACATTCATGTATGTGCATATAGTATAATTTTGTTAAATTCATTCATTATTTCTACCCCTTTCCTGTCACTTCTATCTCATTTTGTATCTTCTACTCTACTGATCTGACCCATATCTTTGTGATATCTGACCCCTCCTACCTTCTTTCTTTCATTTTGTTCTAACTTCTACATATGAGAGAAAACATTACACCCTTGGGTTTCTGGATCTGGCTTATTTCACTTAGCATGATGTTCTCTGTCTCACCATTATTTTATTCTTCTTTGTGGCTGAGTAAAATTCCCTTGTGTATATATCCACATTTTCTTGATCCATTCATTCACTGATGGACACCTAGGCTGATTACATAACTTGGGGATTGTGAATTGTGCTGCTATAAACACTTAAGTGGTTATATTGCTATAGTGTGCTGATTTTAGTTCTTTTGGATAAATACCAAGGAGTAGGATACCTGGGTAATATGGTGGTTCAATTCCTTGTTTTTTGTGCAATCTCCACATTACTTGACACAGTGGTTAGTTCCACCAACATTGTATGGCTCTTCCTCCTCCACCACCACACACATCCTTGCTAGCATTTTAAATTGTTTTTTTCTTGATCATTGCCATTCTGACTGGGTGAGATGAAATCTTAATGTTTTGATTTGCATTTCCCTTATTGCTAGAGAAGTTGAACATTTTTTCATATATTTATTGGCTGTATTTCTATTTTTGGAAAATATATGTTAAGTTCTTTTGCTTATTTACTTATTGTGTTATTTGTTTATTAGGTGTTATGTTTTTTGAGTTCTTTCTATATTCTGGACATTAATCCTCTGCCAGAGGAGCAGGTGGTGAAGATTTTCTCCGATTCTGTAGGCTCTCTCTTCACACTATTAAGCATTTCCTTTGTTGTGCAGAAGATTTTAAATTTGATGGCATCCCACTTATTGATTCTTGGATTAATTTCTTGATCTCTAGGGGTCTTGATGAGGAAGTTGGTGCCTGCACCTTTATTATGGCGTACTGACCCTATGCTTTCTTTAGCAGTTTCAAGGTTTGTGGTCTAGTTCCTAAGTCATCGACCAATTTTGATTTGACTTATGTGGAGTAAAAGGTAGGGACCTAATTTCATTCTTCTACATATAGATATCCAGTTTTCCCAGTACTATTTGTAAAAAGGTTATATTTTCTCCAATATAGAATTTTGGGACCCTTTCAAGTATCAGGTGGCTGTAGAATGTGGGTTTGTCTCTGTGCCTTCTATTCTATTCCATTGGTCTTCATGTCTATCTTGATACCTAAACCATCCTGTTTTTGTTACTATAGTATAATTCAAGATTGGGTATTGTGATGATCTTCTTGATCAGTATTGCTTTGACCATTCTGAGTCTCTTATAATTCCATATGAATTGAAGAACTTCTATTCTAGATCTGTGACGAATGTCATTAGAATTTTGATGATTGCATTGAATAGGTATATTGCTTTTGATAGTATGGCCATTTTGACAGTATTAAATGTTGCCTATCCAAGATCATGGAAGGCCTTTCCTTCTTTTCAGATCAGCTTCAATTAATTTCTTTAATGTTTTATAATTTTCATTCTAGAGAGCTTTTACTTCCTTGGTTACATTAACTTTCCAATTTTTTTTTTTTTTTTTAAAGTTAATGTGAAAGTAATGGTTTTCCTGATTTCTTTCTCATCTTGGTCACTCTTGGAGTATAGGAAAGCTATTTATTTATGAGTGTTGATCTTGTACTCTGCTATTTTGCTGAATTCATTTATCAGCTCTAGAAGTCTTCTGGCAGAGTTTTCTGGGTCTTCTACATATGGGATCACATCATCAGCAAAGATAGTTTGATTTTTCTTTTCCTATTTGTATCCCTTTAATTTCCTCCTCTTTCCTGATTGTTCTGTTTCCTCCTCTTTTTTGTTCTGGCTACAGTTCAAGAACTATATTGTATAAATGTGGTGAGAGTGGACATCCTTCTCTTGCTCCTGATTTAAAAGGAAATGCATTCAGTTTTGCTTCTTTCAGTATGATGTTGGCTTTGGGTTTGTCTTGTATAAGTTTTTTAATGTTAAGTTCTTCTGTCCCTAGTTTCTCCAGTGTTTTTACCATGAATGGCAGCTGAATTTTATGAAAGGTCTTTGCTGAATCTATTGAGATATGTGATTCTTGTTCCTAATTCTATTAAGAAGATAATTACATTTATTAATTTGCATATATTGAACCATCCTTGCATCCTGGGATGAAGCTCATTTGATTCTGATGTATTATCTCTGTGATGTGTTTTTTAGTTTTTGAATTTAGTAAGGATTTTTGCATATATGAACAGGAGGGATATTTTTCTGTAGTTTTCTCTCCTCAATGTGTCTTTGGTTGTGTTATCAGAGTTATTCTGGATTCATAGAATGTAATAGCCCCCTATATAGGATTAATGGGATAAGCATTTAACAATAGAATCAAGGATGTGCAAACTAGATCAGGCATTAGAGAGCAGGTGCCTACTATTTCCTTCAGTGCATTAACAATCACAACACAAATGAATTAGGAATTACATAAAGTATATTATTCTATTATTAATGGGATTGCAACTTTTTAAAAATATTTTACTTTATTTTTATGTGGTGCTGAGGATGGAACCCAGTGCCTCACACATTAGGCAAGCATTCTACCACTGAGCTACAACTGCAGCCCTGGGATGACAATTTTTTTTATGTGAAGAAAAAATGGGGTTGGAGGCAAGAGATAAACCTATTAGTTTAAAAAGTAAAGAAAGGAGAGGCATAAAGTAGGCAGTTGATATCAGGTTTAAGAAATGAGGAATAGAAAATCAGAAGTATTAAAAACATGAAAGGAAGAAGGTCCAGGAAATTTGGCTTTTAGTGGGGGGAAGAGAGTGAAGAAGGGGCAATAAGAGAAACTAAAACCAAGGTGAAAACAAATAAGCATAAAATGATAACAACTCAAACCCACATATAATTATACCCACCTAAGTCAAACCAAGGCTAAATAATAAATAGGTGCAGAGGAAAGCAGTTGAAGTGAAAGTAAAATTTTATAAAAATGTGTGTATATTTTATATATATATATATATATATATATATATATATATATTTGCACACTGAGAATGCACCCCGCCCACACAGACACACCCACATGCATATGCACAAAATCCTGGAGAATGGAAAAAAATAAAATACACTGAAATGATATTTGGAAAAAAATCATAACTTAAAATTTGCAAAAAAAATTAAAATAATGTATTTTTAAAATGGCACTATGGAGAGAAAAAAGAAAAATGAAAGAAAAAAATCTTGACGAGAACTAAAGGGCTTGTTTTCTGCTGAGGTGGTCAAAATGTTGGCAGCAGTGGACTTTCATTGTTGATGTTTAGTGTTGGCTTTGTAACCCTTCTGTTGAGAGCTGGGGGTTGTTAAGGCCAACACTTTCCTGCTCCTCAACTAGCTGACAGCACTTGTGGCTAGGAAAAAGCTGATTACAGTAGAGCTCAGCTTCCAGTCTCTCAGCATAAGGTGGGAAAGACTCTTGGTGTTGACAAATTGTTTTTGTAGCAGGGGTGGTGCAGAATTCTAAATTGGAGGACCCCTTTTGTTGGGGAAATGCTGGTTTCTGCAGGATGTCTGAATCTCTAGGGCCTCTGGTAAAATCCCTTTTTAGGACCTAGGGACTTTTAGGGCCTAGGGACTATACCCCCACAGGTTTCAGCTTCACCACTATGAATGTGACCTACCCGGTATCCACCCTGGAAAGCAGACGCTTGAGTGTGGACACTGCAGGAGCCTTCTCAATAGCTTCATGGGGCACCTGCAACCAAGTGAGCTCCCTCCCTCAAGATTTGGAAACTGCACGGTGCAGATACAATGTTCCTTGTTCAGGCACCGTATGGGGATAATAACAGGTGTCTGTGGGCAACTTCCTCCACCAGCTCTTGCTCCGTCTCTGCCCGCGCCTGCGCAGACTGTGTTGGACTTATGTCCGGAGCCGGCAATCCCGCAATCCCGCTTCCCGCCCCTGGGGCCAGCTGTCTCGTGTGGGCTTTCACAGAAACGCCTCCCCACCAGCTGTACCTTAAAACCAGCCTTCTGCTCTAACTCTCAAGCTTCCCCATGCCAAGACTCCTTTATTTCTTGATTTCTTCACCTGCGGGCCCTGATGCTCTCTCTTGGCCTACGCTTCCGCGCCCCTCGGCAGCCCCAGGCCAAAGGGCGCGTCTCTAATGCATTATATTGTGAAGTTCCCGACTTTCTGTGTCTCAACGGTTTCCTTTACAGTCCAGGGCTAAGTTTCAGTGTGTTCCTTAGCCACCCGCCTGGCTCAGGAGTAGGCTTCCCTCTTGGCAGATCTGGTGCTGAGCGCAGCTCCTCCGCCATCTTTCCTTCCGCAGACCCGAGTAACCGGAAGCTCCCACTTCCGCACCACGTGACCCCAGCTGCCCACGTGAGCGCTCCCACGTTCCTCAGCCTCCTTTGCGGAAGTTGCCAATCATAGTGGAACTCCTAGTACTTCCCCAAGCTCTTACAGAAATGGTAGATACAATTATTTATATTGTTGTAGCTAAAAGAATGATTACGAGAGGCACAAGTAATTTACTCTTTAAAATTATGCATCCAGAGAAAAATGTTTAGTGGGACACTGGGTGACACCACTATCTGGCAGTTTTAATGCACTTGGTTCCAGATATGGCATTTTGTTGCTGGAGGATCAAAAATACCAAAGTAAAAAATTAATTCTAAGATATGACGACAGTAATAACGGGATTATTAAAAATCATGATTCCTGCCAGGTTTGGTGGCTCATGCCTGTAATCCCAGCAGTTGCCCAACTGTGGCAGGGGTATTGCAAGTTCAAAGCCAGCCTCAGCAATTTAAGGATGCCCTAGGCTACTTAGGGAAACTCTGTCTCAAAATAAAAAGGTCTGGGGGTGGGGGGAATGAGGTTCGGTGCTTAAATGCCCCTGGGTTCAATCCCCTGTACCAAAAAGAAAATAAAAAAGTCCTGAGCATTTGTGAAACTCCCATTTGTCTGTTTCAGCTGAGTGGCACTTCGCATGTAATATCAGCTGCAGATTTCAAGGGCTCCTGCTGATGCATTTTCACAGTTGTGTACATGCAGAAGTAAGAAACCTGTTTTATTGCCCTCTTGCCTCTTTCAAACAACCCCTTACTGTGTCCACACCTTCTAACTTATACCTGTAGGCAGGTGTACGTAGAGGATAAACGTCTTTTTTCAAATGTATAGATTACAAACATTTTCTCCAGCTCCGTAGCTGGGATTTTCATTTAGTTAATTATATGTTTTGATGAATTCCAAAATAGCCACCTTAAAAATCTTATTTGTTGGTATTTGATGTGTGCTAAGAGATCATGAGGGCATTGCAAGAGGCTGTATGGATCTAGATTTTATAATTAGGTCAATGATTCTTCCTTAATTAATTTTAGTGTAAAGCATGGATCAATGCAATGATTATGATTTATTTGTGATCTTAAAGGCAAAATCAGTATTTCACCATTAAGTGGGGATTTTTTTTTTTTGGGGGGGGGGGTGGTGGTGCTAGGGACTGAACCCAGGGCTTTGTGCATGCAAGGCAAGCACTCTACCAACTGTTGTTGTTTGTTGTTGTTGTTGTTTTAATCAGTGTTTTTCAATCAGGATGAGGAAAATTCTTTCTAGTTTTTAATCATCCTAGTTATTATAACAATATTATGTTTCTCTTCTTCCTGTATCTGTTAACATTGTAATTTAGGTTGACTCTCTAAATTAAATTAACCTTGCACTTCTGAAACAAACTCCACACTTTCATGAAGTATTTTTGCAATATATTTCACATATTGCAAATAGGTAATTCTTCACCTTGAACATTTTGTGTTTATGATAATGAGTGATTTTGCTCTAATTTTATTTTCTTCTATTTTCCCCATCATGTTGTTTTAGGGTTGTGCTGGTTTCATAAATAAAGTGGGTTGGGTTCCTTCCTACTTTTAATTTGAAAGAGTTGACTAAATTAGTTTTATTTCTTTGATAAATATTTCACAGAATCAACCACTGAAGGCATCAGAGTTTTCATGAACTGGATTTTGGTTGTGACCACAATATTGAATAGATGTTGGATATTCAAATTTTCAGTATCTTCTTGTGACAGTGTTAATAATTTTTTGTTTTTCCAGAAATTTACTAACTTTAATCTCAATTACAGAATTCATTAGCATGATTTTGTTCACAGTATCTTTTATTGTTTTTCTCATACTGACAGGATCTAGTCTAATCACCTCTTTGTATTCTTGAAATAGGTGATTTTTATTTTCTGTCTTCATCCAGCATTCCAAGAATTAATCTCTTATAGATATTTTATTAAAGATCTTTTATGAATATTATATTAAATATTATTAATCTTACAATTTCTGTGTTTGTTTAATTTCCCCAGTTTTTGTTTGTTATTTCTTTCAGTAATTTTTTCCCATTTTTATTATTTCCTTTTCAAATTTCTTTTGTCTCTAACCTGACCTTCTTGATGTATTTCAAATTTAGCATGGACAATTTTATGATCCAAATCATGGTAAATCTTGGTGAATTATTATTGAATAATAATAATAATAATAATATTGAATAGTAATAATATTATTACAATTATTAATTATTCTTGCACAACACTTTGGGAAGTATTTGAATCAATTGTAGGAACATGTTACTGCTGAAAACAGAGTTCCAAAAAGGTTTATTTTATTTTTTACAAGAACATGAAAAGTGCATTCTGTACTTGATGACCACAGTGTTCCCTTAATTTCAGTTGCTTGATAGTATTTTTCAAATATTCTGTTTTTCTTAAATTCTTCTCTAGTTTTTTCTACTTATATCTATCTACTTGTTTGTCTTCTGTATTCTGATTACTGTCCATGTAATTATTAATTTTCCATTATTGGCTAAAAGTTGCCAGAAACTTAGCTTCTTAAAACAGTGCAAGTTTATCATGTCTTCTTATCATTGAGTTTTAGGAGTCTATGTTTGCACCACCTGTAGCCTTTGTTCAGTGTCTGTCCAGAATGGAATCTGGTGGGTGGCTCCTGAGGCAGAGGTGTAGACTGAGGTTTGGGGTCCTTTTAAAAGATCCCTGTAGCCGGGCGCGGTGGCGCACGCCTGTAATCCCAGCACTTTGGGAGGCTGAGACAGGAGGATCGCGAGTTCAAAGCCAGTCTCAGCAATGGCGAGGCACTTAGCAACTCAGTGAGACCCTGTCTCTAAATAAAATACAAAAAAGGGCTGGGGATGTGGCCCAGTGGTCGAGTGCCCCTGAGTTCAATCCCCGGTACCAAAAAAAAAAAAGATCCCTGTATCCTTTGTATATTAAAGGTCTTCATGTGCATGAGATTGCTGTAATTAATTTATGTTTGGCTTTGTGGTCCCATCGGTGATGGGCTTGGGCACGGAAGCTCAGCAGGAGGACCTAGCCATGTTTGAACAGCTGTGCTCTTCTAGAGGGGAGGGATTTTAATTGCCTGAGGAGGATATCAGGTGTCAGATAACTGAATAAGAGAACCCAGGCACTTCCTAGTGGGAAAGGGTCCCTTAGGAGAGTCCTCTGACAAAAGCAAGAAAGGGAAAAATTCTGGAGAGCACAGAGTTGAGAAGGCACTTTCCAAATGAAATAGGGGCAGTGCAATGTGAGTCATCCAGTAACCCCCAAACCTAAGGAAAGGCCATAAAATTCATGAAAGAGTTTCCAATGTTTGGAATGCTTAGAGAAACCAGTGAAGGGGGATACTATGTCTTGGTTGTAGGGAGGGCAAGCCAGGATCAGCCTGAAGAGATAGAAGGCTGATATCTTGAAGGAGCCCTAATTAGGAAGGGCTGTTGTAGCTAGCTGGAAGCCATGGGTTCCACCTGATATGTATGTGACGCACCTGTAGGCACCCGCAAACTTGAAGGTATATAACCGGGTGAAAGCGGTCCGAGTTAGGAGAACGGAGAATTCAGTCAGCCGGGCAGTCACTCGGTCGGTCAGAAGAATCAGAGCGGCCAGAACGTAGGCAGAGCGGTTACAGAAGAGAAACCAGATAGAAGAAGTAATGACTGGCCAGAGTTAGGCCGAGGCTCCAGAGGACTGGTCAGAGTAAGGCCGAGGCTCCCGAGGAAGACAGAAGACAGAAGACAGAAGAAGGAAGAAAGAAGAGAGAAGAAAGAAGCTCTAGTCTTTCTCTAAGCTAAGCTCTATCTTTCTTTAAGCTAAGCTCTATCTTTCTAACTCTTACTCTAAGCTAAGAAGACAAGAAGAAAAGCTCGCTTTAATCTTTCTCTTTAAAAATCTTTCTTTCCCTCTCTCTAAGCTCTAAGAAAGTAGAAGTAAAAGTAGTAAAAGCTATACTCTGCCTCCGAGAATTTTCCTCCCGTGGCGGCGCCGTGGCTGGCCGTGACAGGCAGCTTACAAATGGTGGTCCGTCCGGGGCTCGGCAGGCAGAGAAGAAAAGCTAAGAAATAAGAGCAATGAAAAAGCATAGCCTCAGACTCAGTTGAGACCAGCAAAAAGAGTAGAAACAAGAGAGCAGAGCCTCTGACTTAGTTGAGGCCAGTTAAGAATTAAGCTGAAGCAGAGTAACCGGCGAAAAGCCGAGCCGGCCAAAAGCCATAAAAAATGAAGAAGCCAGACTCAGTTGAGACCAGCAAAAAGAGTAGAAACAAGAGAGCAGAGCCTCTGACTCAGTTGAAGCCAGTTAAGAATTAAGCTGAAGCAGAGTAGCCGGCCAAAAGCCGAAGCCGAGTAGCCAGCCAAAAGCCATAAAAAAATATAGAGAAAAAGCCTTGAGCTTTAGTATAAAGAAAAAAGCCATGAGCTTAAAAGAAAATAGAGAATTAAATAGCATGGTAAAAACCATGCAGAAAAAAAAAAAAAGCCATTGAGCTTTGGCAAGAAAGCCATAAAGAAAAATAAAGAAGAGGAGAAAAAAAAAAAAAAAAAAAAAAAAAAGTCAAAGCCGCTTATGCAATTGTGCTTAACTAGGTGCGTTAGCTGCTCCTCAGCATTAGGCTTCCTTAAAGCCACAGCACCTTCTCAAAAAGGGCTCAAATATCCACCCTTTCAAAAATAAAAGGTGAAAAGCTAGGTAGGGACAAGAAAATAAAAGAAAATAGAGAAAATAAAATAGAGAAAATAGAACAAAAGCACCTTTTTAAACTAAAGGGAAGGAATATGAAGGAGCCCTAATTAGGAAGGGCTGTTGTAGCTAGCTGGAAGCCATGGGTTCCACCTGATATGTATGTGACGCACCTGTAGGCACCCGCAAACCTGAAGGTATATAACCGGGTGAAAGCGGTCCGAGTTAGGAGAACAGAGAATTCAGTCAGTCGGGCAGTCACTCGGTCGGTCAGAAGAATCAGAGCGGCCAGAACGTAGGCAGAGCGGTTACAGAAGAGAAACCAGATAGAAGAAGTAATGACTGGTCAGAGTAAGGCCGAGGCTCCCGAGGAAGATAGAAGACAGAAGACAGAAGAAAGAAGAGAGAAGAAAGAAGCTCTAATCTTTCTCTAAGCTAAGCTCTATATCTTTCTTTCTCTCTAAGATCTTTCTTTACTCTAAGCTAAGAAGACAAGAAGAAAAGCTCGTTCTAATCTTTCTCTCTAAAAATCTTTCTTTCCCTCTCTAAGCTCTAAGAAAGTAGAAGTAAAAGTAGCAAAAGCTTAACTCTGCCTCCGAGAATTTTCCTCCCGTGGCGGCGCCGTGGCTGGCCGTGACAGGCAGCTTACATATATCTGGTGCCACTGAAAACAGCCCTTCAGTAAACAAGAAACCCAAGGCTGGGGTGTAGCTGGTCCATAGAGCAGTTGCCTAGTATGCACAAGGCCCTGGGTTCCATCCTCAGCACCAGAAAACAGACAAAACAACATACAGCCTCTCTTTGATCAGTTTTCTGTGAGAGTAAAAAAAAAAAAAAAAAAAAAAAGTGTAGGGAACATCTTTGGTTATTTTCAACTCCTTTTTTTTTTCTAACCCCTTTTCTAGCTATAAATTTTGGCCAGCCTAATTATTCTTGCACAACATTTTGGGAAGTATTTGAATCAATTATAGGAACACATTACTGCTGAAAACAGAGTTCCAAAAGTATTTATTTTATTTTTTATGAAACTACTTCTGAATATTTATGTCATTCAGAAAAGTATATATAAGAAAAACAATACTTGTCCATATTTTTGCTCTCAAAATCACCTGCTGTTGGGCTGGGGCTGGGGCTCAGCGGCAGAGCGCTCACCTCGCACGTGCACGGCCCGGGTTCGATCCTCAGCACCACGTAAACATAAATGCATTGCATTGTGTACAACTAAAGTAAATAAATAAATATTTTAAAAAAATCACCTGCTGTGGAAATCATAGATGATTTACTGTCCTTCTGTGACTCCATTTCTTTCTTTTTGCTCCTACTCATCCTTCCCTTTTTTCTGTCTTCTTCTTTATTCTATTTTGTTTAACAACTGTATCTGAAAATATAAAGAGCAAAGCAATCCAACAATGCAATTGATTGTAAGCTCGAAAATCAAAGCAAAGACAGTAAATAAATTACAAACCCCACTCACCACTATGAACATTAAGTAACTATCATTTCATGTACAAGAAGGATAAAGAGAATGAATGATAAATAGATGTACAAAAGGAGGTCTTATCACTATGGTTATTACAATTCAGGAATATTGAATTTAATTCACAGAAAAAAATTAAAATTGAATAAATTAATGAACTTCAAAGAATTTTTCCTCATTATGAGATAATTCATAAATGATCCCTTTAGGTCATCCTCCCTTCATTCCATCCTCCCTCCCCCGTGTGGTGTATTTGTGATGCTATGGTCTTTCTTTCTATCTGGCTTATGCTTAGACTATTTTGCCCTGGGGGTTCATTTCCTCTTGCACAGAGTGAATTGATTTTAACACAACTCGCCTAACATCTGACACTCTTTTGTTTTCTCATCCAAACTGGAGGTGGGAGTTGGAGGTTGTGGGTCCTAACCATGTTTCCAAAGATTGAGGTGGGATGGCAGGATGAGGGCTGTGGGATGAGGGTGAGAGAAGAATGCAGATAAGGCAGAGTGCTCCAACTTTTGAGATTTTTCTGGAACTCTGGAACCAGGTTTCCACCTGCCTACATGGAGGAGGAATACTTTCCTTAGGGGAGGGGCTATCTTCAGGCCTGGAATTGCTGTTCATCTAAGTGGAAGCCCTGGAGACTTGGTTGTTTCCTTTGTTCTTTCTTGGATTCACCTTAAGATTCCACTGCAAGTCAGTACAGAAAGGGAAAAGGAGGTGGATGATTCTCAGTTGGCGTCCTTCCAGATTTGGGGAAGTGTGGAGAGTCAGTGGCCATGGGATTCTGTTAACTCTTTGGTGGAACTTGTAGAAGGTAAGATCAGTGTTAGGAACCACAGGGTTTGTCCCCCAACACCAGTACTACCTGATAATGGAGCTCCTGTTTTA
Organism: Tamias sibiricus; assembly: GCA_025594165.1. NCBI lineage: Eukaryota > Metazoa > Chordata > Mammalia > Rodentia > Sciuridae > Tamias > Tamias sibiricus. The sequence continues at coordinate 12,573,136 of CM046675.1, forward strand.
CTTTTGGTTTTCTGTATCATGGGTATTGCAAGCTTATCAGGTTATCCCCTTGTCTTTTCTTTATTTTTGGTGCTATTTACATTTTCTTGGAGGGTAACAATTCAGTTTTTGTTTATTAGAGAATGCAAATGTTGTGCTTTATTTTCAATTCTTAAAAGCTTGAACTCCTTTCCCCATTAAAAAATATATGTGTGTGTGTGTGTGTGTGTATATATATATATATATATATATATATATATATGTATATAATTCTTTCTTTTTTCTTAATTTAAAAACAGTACAGTTTCGTTTATCTTCCTCTGGTAATCATTTTCATGAAAGTGAAAGAAACCTTGCCAATTCTGGTAAGAAATAAAATGGAAATGTGAAAAATGGTTATTCCAACTTTCCAATGTTTTGCTCATTCTACTCTGTTGAGTCAGGCTGATGTCATTTCTGATTTTAATACATGGGACAATTCAAATCCCATACATCACTGGTCTCTGTGTTACATACTGTTTTCACTTGGGTTGCCCACATTGCAGAGCCTAGAGATAAGGATTTGTACAGGTTGTATATTTGGGAGGTAATTTCAGGTGGGGATGAGGGAAAAGGAGCAAAGAAGGAAAAGTATTATTAGAACTTTCTTTCTTTTTTTTTTTTTTTTTTTGTTCCAAGGATTGAACTCAGGGGCACTCTACCACTGGGCCACATCCCCAGACCTTTTTTTTTTGTATTTTATTAGAGACAGGGTCTCACTGAGTTGCTAAGTGCCTCGCCATTGCTGAGGCTGGCTTTGAACTCGCGATCCTCCTGCCTCAGCCTCCAAAGTGCTGGGATTACAGGCGTGCACCACCGCGCCCGGCTGAGAACTTTCATTTTTAAGCCAAATTACCACAAGCTGGAAAAGCTTTGGATGTCATTCTTCAGAGGTAGCACATCTAAGACAGGAAGGAGCTGGGGTATTTATACTCCAAACATATTCCAATCATTGGATGAGGACTGTTGCTGGGGTTATAAATTCTTAGGCACTTTTAGCTTGTTATATAGTTAGCAAAGCTGACTTCATCTTTTCAGAGGAAGATCCCAGGCAAAGAAGCACAGGTACTGGAGGTTATAAGATGAACAAGTGAACATCTAGTAATGAGAAATGGGCAGGGTTTCCAATAGAGTCTTTTTCTACCAATTTACCATCATGTGCAACAGTGATATGGTAGCCAACGGGATATAAATTGTTTTAAAGTTATGGGGCTGGGGCTGTAGCTCAGCAGTAGAGCACTTGTCTAGCATGTGTGAGGCCCTGGATTCGAACCTCAGCACTGCATATAAATAAAACAAAGTCCATTGACAACTAATATATATATATATATATATATATATATATATATTATATATTTTTTTTTTTTTTTTTTTTAATGTATATGTTAGAATGTTGTAGCTGCCTGATGCTGTTGCTTGCAGCTACGACGCCGCAGGAGAAAACTCAGAGGCAGGATGAAAATGAAAAAGGGTCTTTTATTCTTTTTCTCTCTCCAGCTCCAGCAACCTCTCCAACTCCAACCACTCTAACTCCAACCACCACCTTCTTCTTCTTCCCACCACACTAACCAACCTCACCCGATTTTATACATTTAACTTAAACAAGGACACGTGCTTACAGCTCGAGCTTACAGGTGCGTCACACAGTGTTCACGGGCATACAAAGATTCTTTGGATAATGTATTAATATCAGGTGGAAACTAGAACATCTTTTATGGCTCTCAGCTAACCGCAATCTTTAGCTATCTCCTTGATTAGGGCTCTTTCAGAATGTGACTTTGTAGAATTGTAGAAGAAAAAGAACTAATTATTTTTAATGCTTATGTAATTCTTAGGATACCCAAGTACCATCTCAAAAAAACCCCACTAATTTATAAATAATAAGGGTTTACAAATTTGACTCAAGCATTTGGCTTAATGTGTGCTTTTATTTCTCTGGAGTGACACTTAAAAATACAAAGGTTAGCAAACTCAAGAGTGATGTATTGCCTAACATTAAAGGGCACATTCCAGGAAACCACAATGAATGATTCAGAAGAAAGAAGTTCAGCTACACCTTACTAAAGGGATAAATATTCACTGGATATACTAACTTGAATAAATTTAGATTAAAACTCCATTTAGGAGGTTAAAATACTTAAATTCTCTTTTCTCAGAGGCCCCATCATGATCTTAACACTGAAGTGCAAATAACAAACTCAGAATAAACAAAGAGAATGAATACAAAGGTGATGTCAGTGTGTAGAGTTAGAAAGCCTATTCATGGAGCAATCCATGTATTTCAGAGTCCAGGAAGCTGCTGACTAAAGGATAGCCCTTGAGGACTCTCCTGGAGGTGCCATTCAACCTGTAAATCAAAATTGCAGAACATCACGGCAAATGAGGGGAAACAGAGAACTAATGAGAATGGTAATGGGGACTGAGAGGTTAACTTATGAGGTCTGTGAAGAAAAGGGCTCTACCAATCTGTGCTCCAACAGAGAAGTATCCCAGTATGAACAGGAATTCCACACAACCCCTTGGGAGAACTAAGACGTTTGGTACAGATGAGAGTGACTTGAAAACATTTTTTAAAATTCTGTCATTTAATGAAACTGTGCATGACCTGACACCATTTCTTTGCCTGATATCTTAAATGGAAACCTTCTAAGATCATAGCATGGACCTCCGAGTCAGGCTTTCCAGGCTAAGAAAAGATATATCAGCTAAAAAGACAAACTTATGCAAAGGTGAAAAAAACCTATGCCAGCTCCCCAAGATATTCATTTTAGCATTTCATCTTTAAATAAGAAATAATCATTAAACATCATCCAAATTATGATGGAATTTGAAAGTATGAAAAAGTCCTAAATGAAGAAAAACTGACCCACAGGATACAGAGATAATTCTCTCTCTCTCTCTCTCTCTTTTTAAAAATTTTTTTAGTTATAATTGAACATAACATCTTTTTATGTATTTCTTTTTATGTGGTGCTGAGGATTGAACTTTATCACTGAGCTACAACCCTAGCCTCAGGGATAATTCTTAAACATGATTTCTTATAAAGTGTGTTATCTCAAGATCACCCAAAAGCCCCTAAACTCACATAATCTTCCAGAGTGTTCAGGATATTATGACATTCATTAAGCATGAAAAATAAGTTATAAAATAAGAAAGGTGATAGATCATGAAATTGATTCTTAAAAATTAAGAATATAATGTCAAAAGTTTAAAAAAAATTGAAAAACTGGAAAATAATGTCAATATTCTATCCCAGAATGAAGAGTGAAAAAAAATTAATAGAAAATGTTTTATAAAATATAAAACACTCAACTTCTGACGTACAGCAACCCTGCCATGAGTGTTAAAAATACAGAGAAAGAGAAAAAATATATATATATATATATGTATATATATACCATAAACTGTTCCAGAGAAGAAGGGAACTGTGAGTCTTTAAAATGGGGATGAAAGCTGGGAGTGGCGGCACATGCCTGTAATCCCAGAGCTCAGGAGGAGGCTGAGTCAGGAGCATCAAGAGTTCAAAGCCAGCCTCAGCAAACAGCGAGACCCTAAGCAACTCATTGAGACCCTGTCTCTAAATAAAATACAAAATAGGCTGGGGGTGTGGCTTAGTGGTCAAGTGCCCCTGAGTTCAATCCCTGATGCCCGCCCCCCAAAAAATAAATAAAACGGGAGGTGAGTAACTTCTTACCTCTGTGAGATATTGTGAACAATGAGATCCTACAACTATTATGTTGAAAAACACCAACATGCAAAATAGGATATGTGTAAGGAAAATGGAAGTGGGCAGGTGGCATGGATGTTAAATGTCAAGGAAGTGATGATTTTACAGTTCTCAGAAAAATTAAATTTAAAAAATTAAAAAAAAATAAATCTAGAATCCACTTAAACTATCAATCACTTGGAAACATTTAAAATGGCCGTGACTCTTTATATGTGTGTGTGTGTATAAGTTTTTTAGTTGTTGATGGACCTTTATTTTAATCATTTATTTATATGTGGTGTTGAGAAGCAAACCCAGTGCCGCACACACAGGAGGCAAGAGCTCTACCTCTGAGCTACAACCCCAGCCCCTGGCTGCTGAGACTGTTGACGTTTACTTCTTGTATATCTTTTTCTTTTTTCTTTTAGTTGCCAATGGACTTTTATTTTATTTATCTTTATGTGATGCTGAGGATCAAACCCAGTGCCTCAAACATGCTAGGCAAGTGCTCTACCACTGAGCCACAACCCCAGCCTTTGTATATCTTTTTTTTTAGGACTTTTGTTGATATACTTCAGCAAAACAAAACCAAAAAAAAAAAAAAAAAAAAACAAAACATAATTCATTACATCAAGGAAAGTGTGGATGTGACCTTGGAGGAGTTCCAGATTAATACTTTTGCACCAGGTGAATCTAATCTCAGATAGGAACAGATTTAGAGAGCTTTGAGAAGTAAATAGTCTTGGAAAATACCTTATGTGATATTTTCATCATATATATCCACCTCACATATATGTGTATGTATGCATATATATACAAACATACATATACATGTATATATACATATACACACATATATGTATATATAAGAGAGAAATCATAGTTATGGTGAAGCATCCTGTTTTGTTCTTTGGTCAAAAATAAGAAGGAAGCTGGGTGCGGTGGTCTGAGACTATAATCCCAGAAGTTCGGGAGGCTGAGGCAAGAGGAGGATCTCAACTTCAAAAGGCCAGCCTCAGCAAGAACGAGGCACTAAGCAACTCAGTGAGACCCTGTCTCTACATAAAATACAAAATAGGGCTGGGGATGTGGCTCAGTGGTCCAGTGCCCCTGAGTTTAATCCCTGGTAACAAAAAAAAAAAAAAAAAAAAAAAAAGCAAAAACAAAAACAAAAAAGAAGGAAAAGCAAAAGAGAGTCCTGAAAAATACAAATTATGAATTAGAAAATCCTACTCTAAATATGAATCAAACCAAGACCTGGAATTTGAAGCAAAGGAGTGTCAGGAGAGCAATTTTATTTGACTGAAGAATATTAGTCTTACGGCTACTCAGGGATTATAATTTTGGACCAATAGTTTTCAGTCTGGTGAAGGCTTAAATGAAGTTAGCAGATGCATAATAATGTTTACAAAGTTGGTTGGCTTTCAGTTTTCAATTTAAATTTTAAAATCTCAAAGCCATATGAAAACTGAAGCACAAATTATAAATATAGAATATAATATTAATTTCAACAGCCTGAAAAGTATGAAATCATGGCCTTATCTGAGAAATGGTAGAGAGAGTGAAAAATAGAGGGAAATGAACTATACTTGTAGGGTGATGATATTGTCATTACTCCTTGATGGGAACTCCTTCATTGACTGAGATTGCTTGAACCAAATATAGCTGTGAAAATATTAATCAAAAATAAATAAATAAGTAAGTAAACATAAACTGGGCTCGGTGGCACATGCCTGTAATCTCATCCCTTGGGAGGCTGAGGCAGGAGGATTGCGAGTTCAAAGCCAGCCTCAGCAAAGGAGAGGCGCTAAGCAACTCAGTGAGACCCTGTCTCTAAATAAAATACAAAAAAGGCCTGGGGATGTGGCTCAGTGGTGGAGTGCCCCTGAGTTCAATCCTAGTACCTAAAAAAGAAAAGCAAAAATAATGATAAAATATCAAAATAGGCAAGTTGATTGCTTTTCATTATCCATTTGCATATATTCTTGAATTTTTATTTTATGTCTATATTAATCTTATATATTAATTTAGACAATGTAGATAAACTTTTTATTTTGCTTTATCTCTTTCTTGTATGACACTTCATGCTAAAGTGGTATTTTTCTAGCTCAATTAGTTCATGATAGGTAGAGAATGGCTCCATTTATAGTTGCTAAGAATTTTTAATCCATTTCATTACCAGGAAAGAAAATAAACAAGTAAAAGATGGCAGGCAAAAACCAAGGCAGATTTCAACTCTAAAATTAATTCTCAAAAACAGCTAAGAGCGGGAGGAAAATGGGCAAATACATGTACAACAAATGTGAATTCTCAGGTTGTCAGTAAATCTGCTAATGAGATTTAGAATTCTAGATTTAGAATTCTAATTTTTTCCCCTCAACACTGTAAGGGTGGTTAATTGTGAAATATTTAACTTATTTCAAAGAAAAGGAAAATTCAACAAATTATTATTAATAGATATTTTCTCTGTTAATTACAAAGTTTATGTCTTTGTTGCTTATCCTTTCAAAGTTAGTGGTTAGCTCTTTCTTTCTTTTTTTGGTACGAGGGATTGAACTCAGGGGCACTTGACCACTAAGCCACATCCCCAACCCTATTTTGTATTTTATTTAGAGACAGGGTCTCACTGAGTTGCTTAGCACCTTGCTTTTGCTGAGGCTGGTTTTGACTTCCAGATCCTCCTGCTTCAGCTTCCTCCTGGGATTACAGGTGTGCGCCACAGTGCCTGGCCTGTTTCCTATTTTTAAAGAAACAGATAATTGGAAAAATCCACACTACACACTATGTATGCATTTACAAAGTCAGTTTTAGTTGTGACAGAGCTTTTTACATGTCTGTAGTAAAATGTACAGTCCTATTATGCAACTGGCTGAATCAAATACAATAGTAAAATTTTGACACAAATATTTTAGTGAAAGAATAAGAAAAACTCTACAGGCATCTAATGTGCTGCGCTTCATTTGTGTACACAGTCAGTGAGGTGCCTCTCCAGCTTGAGATGCGGGATGTCAGGAGAGTGGAGGATAATAGGGTTGACAAGATAATAGCTAGATATAAAAATTGGGATTTAGTATGGCCAGAAGTTATTTTTGTTGTTGTTGTTGTTTTGTTTTTTTGAAATAGCTAGCCATTTCTGTCCTTTTAGCTGGGTGACCTTGTGTAAATCACAGTGTGTGTGTGTGTGTGTTGGGGGGGGGTCCTTAATTTTCTCATCCTTAAAATAAAAGGCCTATTTTAGAATATCTTTAAGATCTCTTCCACATCTAAATTGTATAATTCTCAGAAAGATTAGCGCAGAAAAGGTATTACCTTAAAAACAGCTTAAACTGGAGCAAGAGACTAGATATTGCAAAGGAAATGTTAACTCATAAATTATATTTTCTTGAAAGAATCTCTTGGGGCTGGGTTGTAACTCAGTGGAAGAGTGCTTGCCTTGCATGTGTGAGGCACTGGGTTCAATTCTCAGCATCACGTGTAAATAAATAAAATAAAGGTCTATTGACAACTAAGAAAATATTTTGAGAAAAGAATCTCTGCACTTTTTAAAAATAACAGGAAGCTGATTTATGTGTAAAAAAAAATGTTTACATACTTGAGTGCTGGGAGAGATTGGGGAAACCTGTATTTTTAAAATTCAATGCTCAAGCTGAACGTGGTGGCACATCCTTGTAATCCCAGACTCATGGGAGGCTAAGACAGGAGGATCGCAGGTTCAAAGCCAGCCGCAGCAATTTAGCGAGCCTAATGAGCAATCTAGGGAGACTGTGTCTCTAAATAAGAAATAAAAAGGGCTGGGGATGTGGCTTAGTGTTTAAGTGCCCTTGGGTTCAATCTCTAATACAAACAAACAAAAAAAAAAACAAAACAAAACAAAACAAAAACAAAACTAAGGCTCAATTTCTCAATTTCAAGAGTCTGATGTTTGAAAAAACCAAAGTCTGCCATGAATTTAGTCTTGCTGCGACTTGCTCTAATAGTCCAGACAGGGTGATGTCATCCTCCTCCTCAACACCCACTGTCTCAGGAGCTTTGCATATACTGTTCCCTGCTGTTGGCACACTGTTCCACCCACCTTTATACCTGCTCATCCTAAAGATCTCAGTTTAAACATCATTCACCCCAAGGGTATCCCTTCGCCTTCCTCATTATGTCCAAGTGTCCTTCCGTGAATTCTGTCAGTTCCCAAACATCTCCCTCCACAGTACGATGCAGCATTGGAGTTTCCATATCTTTGTTGATTTACTTCCAGGTGATTCATCTCGTCTTTCTGTGCTAGAACTCACAAGGGCAAGGACCAATGTAGGTGGCATCTTTGTTTTGGTCAATTTTTTAACTGCTATAAAAAAAAAAAAAAAAAAAAAAAAAAAAAAAAAAAAGACCTGACAAGAAAAATTTTAGAGGAGGAAAAGTTGATTTTGCCCCATGGTTTTCGAGGTGTCACTCTGCAGATGATTTCATTGCTCTGGGCCCAGGGTGATGCAGAAGGTCATGGTGCAGGGGTGTAGGGGTGTAGAGAAGCAGCTGTGGACGTGGCACCAGGAAGCACACAGAGATGTTTCCTGTCACCAAGGACAAATATATATACTCCAAGGCACACCCCCAATGACCCACCTCCTCCAGCCACTCCCTGCCAGCCTAGAGCCCCCTCCCAGATGATTCATGTCACTGGATGAATGCACTGATTATGTTAAGACTTTCACAACCCAATCATTTCACCTCGGAACTTTCTGGCATCATCTCGCACATGTGCTTTGGGAGGACACCTCACATCTAAACCATCTAAACCGGGACAATCCTAAATATCTATTCCTGGTGTTCTGATGCGAAGCCTGGTACACAGAAGACAAAAAATCCACCCGTGTTAAATGCAACAATTTCTTTTCCATCCGCATTAAATTTCATTGCCTAATATTTTTACTGTGTATTTACATATATTTAGCTACCCAAAGCCTTCCCACTGTGCTACTGTCACAGTGGTCCATTTGATGCTTTGAATAGGGCCCTTGCTGCTCTGCCACTTCGACTTATTTTTTAAATGGACAGGTTTCTTTCTTTTGCTCTCTCCCTGCTTCTCCCTAATCTCTCCCCCTTTCTAATCTCGGGGGAAACAGGGTTACCTTTCTTCCCCATCCTAGGTAGATTTATCTGTCCTTGAGCTCACACCCACCATGGGAAGGAAGGAATCCAGACTATAGGTACTGGAGGATTTCAGAAATGACTGTCTCCCAAATTAACAAGTGAATTACAACTCCCACAGAGAACACATGGAATGTAGCCTTTAAATCACCTCTTTAAAAGCCCCCTGTTCCTGCTGATGGGCAGAATCATAGCCTCTGGGACCTGAGTCCCTGTGTTTCTCTTTTGCTAGCAATGCAATAAACCTCCTTTTCTCTTTTTCTCAAAATTATGTCCTTGTTATTGGATTGGCATAGAGAACACGAACTGAGCTTTCTGCAACACTAGAATTTTCTGCAGTTGGGACAGTAACATACTAAACAGATTGCAGGTTTGTAGCCCAGGAGCAATTGGCTATAATCTGCAGCCTAGGTGTGTACAAGCTAGACTGTCCAGGTTGTCCAGGTTCATGTGAGGAAGTAACAGGGGTTCATTTGATGCTTTGACTATATCCCTTGTGGCTTTGAAATTGACATGTGTTTTTCTTTTTCCCAACCTTCTTCTCCGTGATCTTTTCTGATCTACTTTTCCCTAAACTTCTCCTCCTTTACCTTATTTTTCCCGATCTCCTCCTTCCTGATCTCTCCTCCCTAATCTCATTTTCCCTGAATCACCTCTTTAAACCCCCTCCTGTTCCTGCTGATGGGCAGAATCACAGCCTTTGGGACAGGAGTCCCCTGTGTTTGTCCTTTGCTAGCAAAGCAATAAACCTTCTTTTTCCTTTTTTTTCAAAACCATGTCCTCATTATTGGATTGGAATGGGGACAAGGACCGAGCTTTTGGCAAGGAGGAAATGGCCTAACAATGCATCTCTTGGAATGTATTGCCACATTTAAGTGGTGCATGACCGTATCCAGGAAGTAGGTTGTTAGAATGATGAGACAGCTGAAGGACAATGTCACACAATATAAAAACAAACAATATCGACAAGGCATGGGTTCCAGTCCAAAATGTGATTCAAGAGCTTTGTTGGTTATTCCCTGGTGTTATTCACCTTGTGACTATGCTGGTTGGTTTTAAATATAAAAATGAGATTTCCTGAATTGGTTTACTCTGTTATCTTTTATGCTGTACATATCTATCAAAAGAGAGTCAGGAAAAAAATAATGAACAAAATATGGACAGCTATTGTGAACTGTATTATCTGAGCTCTTTGGTTGTAAGTAGTAGAGACAAAAAAATCAAACAGGTTCAAGAGCAAAGGGTCTCTATCAGCTTACAAAAACGAATCCCAGTGGCTCTGGAGACTGAGACAGGAGGATCATGAGTTCAAAGCCAACTTCAGCCATAGCAAGGCACTAAGCAACTTAGTGAGACCCTGTCTCTAAATAAAATACAAAATAGGGCTGGGGATGGGGCTCAGTGGCTGGCACCAAAAACAAAAAACAAAACAAAACAAACAAAAATATTAAGTTTCAAAGGCAAGTCAGGGACCCCTGAGTCTGAGGCTTTAGCTTTGTCTTCAGCTCAGCAGACTTTCCTTTTGGCTTTCATTTGCAGTTACTTAAGCCTCAGGCAGGATCACGTGGTGGCCAAGAGGGCCCTTGGTGGATCGGTTTCTTACCAGATTACCCAAAATAAAAGCCGGTCCACAAGTAGCACCTGTTGACCTGTCTTGCCTCACAGACAGCTCTGGAGCCAGTCATTTCGACATTTGATTAGTTAGGCCTGAGTTTAACAAAAAAGCAAAAAAGTGTCATTGAGTAAGTGGCAGGAAGAATCCTTTCCAGGAACTTCCGGCAGGGTGGGAAGCTGGGTGTTCCTCAAGGAAAAGTGACATGCTCTGTGGATGGAAGGGATACTAGGAAGGTAAATAAAATATGTTTACCATAATAATTATCTGGGTACTGGGATTACCAATAGTCTGTCAGGTCCATTTTGCTTGACTGTGTTTTTTCAAGAATTCTGTGATATTCATCTATTGTCAGATAATGATAAAAATACCAGTGAGATTCTGTATGCAATAATGCACTCCCAACTCTAGAGAGTCAAGTCATACAAGGGATTATTAAGACTGATTTTTTTTTTTTTTTCCAAATGGTAGGCACAGAATAAGCAGAAGACTCAACCAAAACACTTTCATCCCCAGCATTTTGGAATGACTGAGAGTGTTCGTGTGATTTCTCTTTTTTATGTGTTCCCGACCTAAGGAAATCATCTGAAATCGTTTTTCCAGCATTAATTGGGTCACTGTCTCTAAAGGAAGTTGGTCTATGTGCTATGAACTCTGGCTGCGTATGACAACTCAGCCCCTATTTCTCTGCACTTTATGGCTTTAGGAGAGCATTTTTCTCATCCTCCTGCTTTTGAATCGTGTGTCATTATTTTATCTTTGGTGCTGCAGACTGTCAGTAGATTCGACTCACACCTGGACCTTGGAGTTGGTGGAGTCTTGACTGAGAGCGTTCTTAGAGCTACCATTTGTCCTTGGCAGGGTTCCCCTAGTGGGTCTCATTTACCTAATCCTAGGAGAAATGATCTGAACCTTCAGGGTTATTATTATTGAGACATGGTTTGTATTCCTGGTCATTTTGGTTTATTTTTGGTTTTTTTATCTTGATTTGGTTTCTCCTTTGATTGGCCTTTCAAATCCTAAACACACAAAAAAACATATCAATGAACGGGCTAAGAAGCTGAACAGACTCTTCTCAGAATAAGATATACAATTGATCAACAAATATATGTAAAAGTGTTCAACATCTCTAGCAGTTAGAGAAATGCAAATCAAAACTACTCTTAATATTTTATCTCACTCCAGTCAGAATGGCAGTTATCAAAAATACAAGCAACAATAAATGTTGGCGAGGATGTGGGGGGAAAGGTACACTCATACATAGCTAAACTGTGGAACCAAACTAGATGCCCTTCAATAGACGAATGGGTAAAGAAACTGTGGTACATATACACAATGGAATATTACTCAGCATTAAAAGAGAACAAAATTATGGCATTTTCAGGTAAGTGGACGGAGTTGGAGAATATCATGCTAAACAAAGTAAACCAATCCCCCAAAACCAAAGGCCAAATGTTATCTCTGATAAGTGGATGCTGACCCATAATGAGGGTTGGTGGTGTGTGGGGAGAATGGAGGAACTTTGATTGGGCAAAGGGGAGGGAGGGTAGGAGAAGGGGCATGGGGGCAGGAAAGATGGTGGAATGAAATGGACATCATTACCCTAGGTACATGTATGAGTGCACATGTGGTGCAACACTGTATTGTGTACAACCAGAGAAATGAAAAGTCGTGCTGTTTGTGTACAATGAATTGAAATGCATTCTGCTCTCATGTATAACTAACTAGAACAAATAAAAAATAAAAAAGTGTAATCCACTAAGCAAGAATCAAATTAGATTTAAATATAACAAAAAAAAATCAGAATGGCAGGAAACCACAAATACATATCCTTACTAACACTAAATGTTAATGGTCTCAACTCCTCAAGTAAAAGACATAGATTAGCAGAAGGGATCAAAACACAAGATGCAACTAGATGCTGCTTACAAGAGATGCAAATTCACCAACAGGGTGAAAATAAAAGGATGGAAAAAATATTCCACACATAAAAGTTCTGAAAACAAGCAAGAAATAGCTATTCTCATATCTGACAAAGCATACATAGTTCAAGTGAACATTAATCAGAAGAGACTAAGAAGGCTATTACATTCTGGTAACGGGAACAATCCATCAAGAAGATGTAAAAATAGTAAATATATATTTATCAAATATCAGTGCACCTAATTACATTTAAAAAATACTTCCTGACATGAAATCCCAGATAGACCCCAATACTAATAGGCAGGTCATACAAACATAAATCAATTAGTATATTAACAACTTAAATAATATTATGAATCAAATGGACCTAATATAAATCTACAGATTTTTTCACATGAAACAGCTGGATGTACCTTCTCATCAGCTCTAGGAAACTTTTTTTCCAAAATTAACCATATTTTAGGCCACAATGTAAATCTTAGAAAATCAAAAAAAAAAAAAGTGATATGATCCTGTGCATCCTACCAGATTATAATGAAATGAAACTAGAAATTAATAGCAAGAAAAATAATAGAAACCTCATAAATATATTTAATAATACTCTTTCAATGAAAAATGAATCAAAAGAAATGAGAGCACAAATCAAGAAATTCTTAGAAAAGAATGAGAACAACATACCAAAACAGTATAAAAGATTAATTCCCCATTAGTAGGTTCTCTATTCACCTCACTGATTGTTTCTTTTGCGGAGAAGAAGCTTTTTAGTTTGAGTCCATCCCATTCATTAATTCTAGATTTTAATTCTTGTGCATAGGAGTCTTATTAAGGAAGTAGGAGCCTAATTCGATATAATGGAGGTCTGGACCTACTTTTTCTTCTAATAGACGCATGGTCTATGTTTAATTCCTAGTTCCTTGATCCATTTTGAGTTTTGAGCATGATGAGAGATAGAGGTTCAGTTTCATTTTGTTGCATATGGATTTCTAGTAATCTCAGCACCATTTGTTGAAGAGGTTATCTCTTTTCCAATGTATGTTTTGGCACCTTTATCTCATATAAAATAGCTGTAATTGTGGGCTTTAGTCTCTGTGTCCTCTATTCTGTATTATTGGTCTACATGGTCTATTTTGGTGCCAGTACCATGCTGTTTTTGTTACTATTGCTCTGTAGTATAGTTTAAGGTCTGGTATTGTGATGCCACCTACTTCACTCTTCTTGCTAAGGATTGCTTTAACTATTCTGGGTCTCTTATTTTTCCAGATGAATTTTGTGACTGCTTTTTCTATTTCTATAAGGAACGCCATTGGGATTTTGATTTGAATTGCATTGAAGCTGTATAATGCTTTTGGTAATATAGTCATTTTGACAATATTGATTGTGCCTATCCAAGAACAAAGTAGATCTTTCCATCTTCTAAGGTCTTCCTTAATTTCTTTCTTTAGTGTTCTGTAGTTTTTGTTATAGAGGTCTTTCACATCTTTCATTAAGTTGATTCCCAAGTATTTTATTTTTCTTGATGCTATTGTGAATGGGGTAGTTTTCATCATTTCCCTTTCAGAGAATTTGTCACTGATGTCCATAAATACCTTTGACTTATGGGTGTTGATTTTGTATCCTGCTACTTGCTAAAGAAACAATCAGTGAGGTGAATAAAGAACCTACTAATTGGGAATTAATCTTTACTACATGCACATCAGATGGGGCACTGATCTCTAGAATATATAAAGAACTTAAAAATCTTAACACCAAAAAAAAAAAAAAAAAAAACCCAAATAACCCAATTAATAAATGGGCCAAGAAACTGAACAGACACTTCTCAGAAGAAGATATACAATCAATCAACAAATATATGAAAAAAATGTTCAACATCTCTGGCAATTAGAGAAATGCAAATCAAAACTACTCTAAGATTTCATTTCACTCCAGTCAGAATGCAGCTATTAAAAACACAAACAACAATAAATATTGGAGAGGATGTGGGGGGAAAGGCAGACTCATACATTGCTGGTGGGACTGCAAAATTGTACAGCCAATATGGAAAACTGGGAATGGAACCACCTTATGACCCTGCCATCCCACTATTGGGTCTATTCCCAAAGGACTTAAAAACAGCATACTACAGGGACACAGCCACATCAATATTTATACCAGCACAATTCACAATAGCTAGGTTGTGGAACCAACCTAGATGCCTCTCAGTAGATGAATGGATTAAAAAAAATGTGGTATATATACACAATGGAATATTACTAAGCAATAAAAGAGAATAAAATAATGGCATTCACAGGTAAATAGATGAAGTTGGAGAATATAATGCTAAGTGAAGTTAGCCAATCTCAAAAATACAAATGCCGAATGTTTTCTCTGATATAAGGAGGCTGATTCACAGTGGGGTTGGGATGGGAGCATAGGAGATTAGAGGAACACTAGAAAGGTCAATGGGGAGGGAGGGAAAGGGAGGGGCATGGGGGTATAAAGGGGAAAAAAGATGGTAGAATGAGATGGATATCATTACCCTAAGTGCAAGTATGAAGACATGAATAGTATAAATATACTTTGTATACAAACAGTGATATGTAAAAATGTACTGTATATGTGTATGATGAATTGTAATGCATTCTACTGTTATATACAATAACTTCAAATAAAAAAGTACAAAAATAGTTTAAGAGAAAAATTTATAACATGGAGTGCCTATATTTTTAAAAAAATTGAGAGAATCCAAAAAAATAAGCATACACTACATGTTAAGGCCTTAGAAAAGGAAGAGAAAACTAATTCCAAGACTACTACAATACAGAAAATAGTAAAGATCAGAGCTGAAATCAATGAAATTGATAATAAAAGAGAATACATAGGATCAATGCCACAGAGTTGGTTCTTTGAAAAAATAAACAAGATTGATAAAAACTTAGACAAATTTACCAAAAGAAAGGATGAGGTGAAAATAAACAAAATTAAAGATGTTAAAAAGAAATAATCAGACATTTTTGAAATTCAGAGTGACATTAGAAACTAGTTTGAAAATTTAGATTTAATAAACTGAAAGATGCAGAAGGTGTTGACGAAGTTTTAGGAACACATGACCTGCCTGAATTGAACCAGAAGATAGAGAAAATTTAAAGAACCCAATATCACATAATAAAAAATGAAACAATAATTACAAGTCTTCCAACAAAATGAAAGACCAAATGGATTTACAGCTGAGTTCTAACCAACCTTTAGAGAAGAACTGACACCAGTTCTTCTCAAATGGTTCAAAGAAATTGAAAGGGAGGGAACACTTCAAAATACACTCTATGAAGCCAATATGACCCTGATAACAAAACCAGAGAAAGACATGCCAAGGAAAGAAAACTATAGACCAATATCTCTGATGAGCATAGATACAAAAATCCTTAATAAAATCTTTAAAAAAAAACCGAAACACATGCAAAAACACATCAAGAAGATAATACACCTTGATCAAGTGGACTCCATCACAGGAATGCAAGGTTGATTCAGCTCAGCCTAGGCAAATGAATCAATATAATTCGCCACTTAAATATAGTTAAGAACAAGAATCATATGATCATATCAATGGTTGCAGAAAAGGCCTTTGACAAAATTGAGCACCCATTTATGTCAAAAGCACTGGAGAAGGTAGAAATGGAAGGAACTTACCTCAACATTATAAAGGTCATATATGACAAATCCAAAGCCAACATCACACTGAATGGAGAAAAACTGAAAGAATTTCTTGTAAAATTAGGAACAAGACAAGGATGTCCACTCCCACCACTTGTTTTTAAAAAAAATTATTTGTTCTTTTCAGTTATACATGGCAGAAGAATGTATTTTGAAATATCATATATATATATAAATATATATATATATATATATATATGGAGTATAACTTCCCATTTTTGTCACCACTCCTTTTTAAACATAGTTATTAATATACAGCAAGAGCAATCAGTCAAAGAAAAAAAAAGGAAATTAAAGAGATACATACAAATAGGTAGTGAAGAAGTCTATCACGAGGCATGGTGGTACATGCCTGTAATTCTAGTGACTCAGAAGGTCAATCCCTGGTATAAAAAAAAAAAAAATCTAACTATTTCTGTTTGCTTTAGAACATGATCCTATATCCAGAAGACCCCCCCCAAATACTAGAAGACTTTTATATCTGATAAATTAGTTTAGCAAAGTAGCAGGATACATGATCAACACTTAGAAATAGTTTTCCTATATGTCAATAGCAGTTCTGCTGAGAAAGAAATCAGGAAACCCATCCCATTCACAATAACCTAAAAAATAATACTTGGAAATTAATTAAGAAGGGAAAAGTGATCTACAATGAGAACTATAGAACACTGAAGAAGGAAATTGAAGAAGAACTTAGAAGATGAAAAGACCTCTGATGTTCTTGGAGAGGCACAATTAATGTTGTCAAAATGGCCATACTACCAAAAAACACTATACAGAGCCAATTCAATCCTCATCAGAATATTGATGATATTCTTCATAGAAATAGAAAGTATAGTCCTTAAATTTATTTGGAAGACTAAGAGACCCAGAATAGCCTAAGTAATTCTGAGCAAGAAGAGGGATGCAGTACACATCACAACACCCAATCTCCATTACACTACAGAGCGATGGAGACAGAAAGAGCATGGTACTGGCATTAAAATGAACATGATGGCCAGTGGAATAGAACAGAAGACACGGAGACAAACCAAATACTTCCAGCCACCTGATATTTGACAAAGGTGCCAAAATATGTGTTGGAGAAAATATAGCCTTTTTAATAGATGGTGCTAGGAAAACTGAGTATCCATGCATAGAAGAATTAAATTAGGTCCATACTGCTCACACTGAACAAAATCCATCTCAAAATGGATAAAAAAGACTTAGGAATTATACCAGAAACCTTGCAAGTGCTAGAAGAAAGCAATGGGGTCAACACGCCAACATGTTGGTATAGGCATCAATTTCATCAAGACCCTTAAAGCTCAAGAAATAAAGCCAAGAATCAATAAATGGAATGCTATCAAATTAAAAAGCTTCTGCAGAGCAAATGAAACCAGACAGTGGATAGAGAGCCTAGGGGATGGGAGAAAATCTTGGCCAGTTGCTCCTCTAACAGGGAATTAATATCCAGAAAATATAAAGAACTCAAAAAGCTTAACACCAAAAACAAAACAAAACAAAAAAAAAAAAAAAAAAAAAAAAAAACCCAAATAACCCAATCAGCAAATGGGCAAAAGAACTAAGCAGATACTTCTCAAAGGAAGAAACACAAATGACCAACAACTATACTTTAAAAGTTTAGAATTTCTAGCAATCAGGGAAATGCAAATCAAAACTACCCTAAGATTTCATCTTACTCCAGTCATAATGGCAATGAACAAGAGTACAAACAATAATAAAAGCTGTCAAGGTTGTGGGGCAAAAAGTACAATTGCACATTGTTGGTGGGACTGGAGATTAGTACAACCACTCTGGAAAGCAGTATGGAGATTCTTCAAAAAATTAGTAATGGAACAACCATATGACCCAGCTATTCCACTCCTTGGTATTTTCCCAAAATATCTAAAATCAGCACACTATAGTGATATAGGCACCATGAAGTGTGTAGCATCTTAATTCACAACAGCTAAAGTATGGAATCAACCCAGGTACCCCTCAACCGATGAATGGATTAAGAAATCGTGCTATATATATGTGTGTGTGTGTGTGTGTGTGTGTGTGTGTATACACACACACACAATGGAGTTCTACTCATGAAGAAGAATGAAATGATGGCATTTGCTGGTAAATGGATAGACATGGAGAACAGCATGCCAAGGGAAATAAGCCAGACTCAGAAAGTCAAAGATCAACTATTTTCTCTCATATGTGGCAGCTAGAGTATTAAAATAAAAGGAAGGGGTGAGGGATAGGATAACATAAAGATAGAGGGAAAATCAGTAGTGTAGAAGAAGGAGATCCAGAGGCAGAATGGAGAGGTGGGAAAGGGGAGGCAATGTGAAATGAATTCTTAAGAAATTGATAGATAGGCTTGGGCCGATGGGCCACCTCCCCCATGGAAATTTCCATAAAAAGCAACTTAGTTTCATTTTCCCCAGGCAGGAGCCAATCGGCTTAAAGGTCACTCTGTTCCCCAGGCAGGAGCCAATTGGCTTAAAGGTCGCCCTGTTCCCTGGGAAAAGAGCCAATAGCATTAAAGTTTGCTCTGATACACCCACACACACACACCAGAAATCCCTACTTAAAGCTTCTGCCTGCCCAGAGCTCAGACACAACATCTCCTCCCTGCTGAGAGGAAGCAGCTGCTGCAACAGCTCCAGACTCACCATCCAGAGACCACAGCTGGCACGATCAGGCACCTGCCTTCCGTTCAGAGCTTGCACACTCCCCTCTCCCTGAGTCCTCTATCCTGGTACTTCTTTACCTCCAACTAGCCATAAAGGCTGGTGAATAAATCTCTTGGCCGCACTGTTGTCTTCGGTGTGATTTTTGCCCTTCAGAAATGATGTTATGTACATACATAAATATATCATAGGGAACTTTACCTTTATGTATAAGTAAAAAGAGCGAATGATAGATAAATAAATCCATGAGGGAAAGGAAGTCTAGCAGAGTAGAGAAAAGAGAATGGGAAAAGGAGAGGGAGCATGGGAAGGAAAAATGGAAGGATCCTGAACTGAAATCAAGTTCCATGCATGTATGAGAGTGTCGAGATGAACCCAACTACTATGTATAACTATAAAAATAAATAAATAAAAGAGGAACCCTGTGATGATCAACCAGTATGTATAAGAAATCAAAAAACAAAACACATATGAAAATTCCAAGTCTTGGCCTCCATCCAGCAGGATAAACTTCGCCAAAACGGTTTATAAAGCTAAAGGCAAATGTCCACTAAGCTTTCGCCCAGCACTTCCCTCCTAGGTATGTTTCAAAAAGAGAAATGAACAGAAAATGTGGGTCCACAGCCATCCCTCTCCTGGGTCTATTCACAAAGGACTTAAAAACAGCATATTACAGTGACATAGCCACTTCAATGTTTATAACAGCACAATTCACAATAGCTAGGTTGTGGAACCAACCTAGATGCCCCTCAGTAGATGAATGGATAAAGAAAATGTGGTATATACACACAATGGAATATTACTCAGCAATAAAAGAGAATAAAATAATGGCATTAGCAGGTAAATGGGTGAAGTTGGAGAATATAATGCTAAGTGAAATTAGTCAATCTCAAAAATCCAAATGCCGAATGTTTTCTCTGATATAAGGAGGCTGATTCACAGTGGTATTGGGTCTGGGTACATAGGAGGATTAGAGGAACACTAGAATGGTCAAAGAGGAGGGAGGGGAAAGGAGAGAGCAAGGGGGGATGGAGGTGGAAAAAAGAAAAGGTGGTTGAATAAGATGGATATCATTATCCTAAATGCATGTTTGAAGACTTGAAAGGTACGAATATACTTTGTATACAAACAGTGCTATGTAAAATGATGCATTATATGTGTACTATGAACTGTAATGCATACGACTATTATAAATACAACTTTGAATAAAAAAAGAAAAAAAGAAAATGCGAGTCCAGACTATTTACAATAGGATAACTTAAATAACCAACTACTGGGTATATTCGTATGCAGCAATGAAAAGTACGCAACATGTCGTAGTGTCGGAGAATCTCAGGACCGACATATTTAGTTAAACTGAAAGAATACTTAACATGGGAATTCATTTATGGAAAATTTAAAAATAACTACAAATTTCTCCACACTCTCCTGTATGTATGCTTTATTGCAACTTCAGACAGCGCATTATAAACAGAGAAGGCAAATGTTATACTGTCAGAGAGGGTTGAGGTCAAGAGGAAGAGGGGGCATAGACAAGAAGCAAGGAATTTATATTCAATTTTCACTTTCATTATCAGAAAAACATAGTATCTCTTTTATACCATTGTTCAATTTTTTTCTTCATTGATTTTTACTATGTTCTTCCCAGAATAAAATCACAAATCTTGAGCCCTCTGAATGCCTTTGTTCTTCTCTCCCATATGCACTTAGCATTGCACTTTTACAGTTCACCAAATGTCATATTACCTTATTACCTTGCTGCATATTTTATGCATAGACACTTCTTTCTATATTTGCTTTTTACAACTTCGCTGGCTTTCTGTTGACTCCCAAATGCTCGTTCTTCAGGAAGGCTAATACCTTTTGCAAATCTGTTAGACCCCTTTCATCTTTTAAAAAGTACATCAACCTTTATGATTGCACTATTAAATGGTGTGATTAACAAATAAATTTTTGAAATTAGGAAATAAACAGGCTCTAAAAGAAGTCATAATTTAAGTAGATTGTTAATCTCTTATTTTAATTTATATATGGTATTTAATCGTAAGTTACCATGATAGCCTCAGATTATTGCTCATATCCAATTATGTCTTACTCTGCTATCCAGTAATTTTAGTGTGAATAATTGCTTTTTGTAATAAATATATTACCTGAATAGGAGGATGGGTTAATTCAGTATCTATATAATTATAAGCATTTTTCCCTTGAAACTTCAGTATTAATACAGAGATCATGAGTCCATTTTTTCAGAAAAGGAAACTAAGTCTTAGGGAGGTATAATGATGTGAACAAAGCACATGTGTGGTTAATCCCCCTGTGCTGTTTGTGGTTGCTCATGATCAACAAAGACTTGCTTAGACATGTGGCTGCTCTAGCCCCACCTGTTCATCTAGAAAGATGTCAATCAGTAACTGAGCAAAGTAGTTGGGAAGCTCTGACCAGATCAGTGGTAAAGATACTTGGCACTGAGACTGGCAATGTGAAATAAATATTTGCATATTTCACATGCTGGCTCATGACAGACGTAAAAGTTAGTGGAATAATAGTTGGCTGAAGTAGCTTATCTTTATTACCACATAAAGCTGTAGATTTCACATTTTGTTGGGTCATCCCTAACCTCAAACATATTGGCCGTGTACAGGAAAGTATGCATTCATTGATCATCTGCTTGCTTTGCCCTAGCGTGCTCATAGCTCCAGGCTTATGTTTACCAGATCAGCTTCCGCAGTGGGAAGAAAATGCATCTTCCTAATATTTGCAGAGAGAGACCTGAGGTTCTTGACTGCAATTGGTCTGTTGGTCATACCCCAAGTACTGGCACAGACCACCACTCATACTCATGTTGGCACAGTCTTGTCCTTGGATAGATGATGGACAATGACACACTGAGGACACTCAATGCATTTTCAAACATACTGCCCTAAGACACTCATATCAACACCTATGTCACTGAAGCAGTTGGGGAAGTATTTCTATTTTCATTTCAGCAGTTTCCATAGAAGAGAACGGATATTCCAGGAGTGGAATTTATAGATTTGAGGGCTAATGCAAATGCTGTTTTGGAGCAGAGGGACTTTAGAGAGGGGAGTGAACTTCCCCCTGGTAAGTGGAATAGCACACATCAATGAGTGAAGTGTTTTTAGTAGAAGCATAACTTGGAGTCTTGATTCTCTTACCCTTATATCAATCCTGTTTTTCTTGTCCTGACTTTACAATGTTTTATGAATTGTTATTTGTTATGACTTTCTGGTAGTCAGAGGGTCCATTTACAACCAAAAATATGGGTGAGGGTTATATTTGTTTTGATTATGGGTAAAAACTTCCTTCTCCGTTTTCAAATTTATGCCTTTGTTGTTGAGTTTGTTGAAAATATGGAAATTTTAAGTTTTGTGTGGATAACAGTGAAATATTATGTTATGCAATGAGACCTGAGTAGTTTATTTGAATAATAAAAGTGCAATGTCTCCAGCAACTTGCAATCATTAGAGACAGTTCTCAGAGGTACCTTAATGCCTCGTATGTCAGCATGACCTTGCTGGAAATTTGATGAAGGATTCCCTGTGCAGTCTAGAGTTGAGGAGGAAGGATCCAGATTGAATTCTGCATTCAGAATATACCCCCTTCATCCAATAAGGTGAAGGCGGAGTATTCAATCTCTATGTAAAATACAGGAGCATCATACCTAGAGTTAATTCAGAGTCAGAGAAAATATAATATCTTCCACGATCAATCAAATACTTTCTTTATTGAGAATAGGTCAACCAGAGACCAAGCTGCTTACAGAAAACAAATGAAATACAATAATCTTTGAAGTACAGAGCAACAACACAAAGTGCTCAGATAATCTTTCAAAGGACAAATGGATAAGCAAAGTCCCTTTGTAGTCTTGCAGTGCTTTGAATGTCTGGTAAATGAACATTCCCAATTCATATGCAACTGCAGGTTCAACATGATTTACAGAAAACAGGAGATGGTTTGTAGAAACCAATGGAAGAAAAGCTGTTAAGGAAGGTTTTAAGGTTTAAAAGACTTTAAGAAATATTTTCAAGAAAAGAAATTCTTGACAGCTCCCAGTTGGCAGTTTCCCCAAAGGTTACAAATAAAAAGATTAACTCTACCTTTTATTTGAGAAATATTAGAAACAGAATATAAAGAAAAAAAAAATAATCCCAGAGTTAGGTGAGCTTTTTCCTGGCATCCAGATTAAGTACCCATTGTTAAGGAGCAACCAGCCTGGAGAACACTTCATTGCCCCCTCTAGTGAAGGCTGGCCAGAGATGGGATGTGATGCTTTTTGTACAGCATCAGCAAGTCAATCTGTGTTCATAAAATATCCGCTTTTCCCGTGTGATTTACCAGATTCTTATGATTTCCTTTTCAAATATTATGTCCTCCATTCAGATTGTAGATTCTTCTCTAGAATGGGGATTGCCAATATTTTTCTGCCAAGAGCTACACAGGGAATATTTTTGGTCTGTTCAGCTGGTGGCCCCCATCACATTTGCCCAACTTTTCCCTTGCTCTGCTGAAAACCATGAGATGAATGAAGGTTAGCAGAGTTTGAGTAAGAAAGTTCTAGAACACAGCAGCATTGTCAACAGAAGTCAGTTCACAGTGCCCTGCCCCACCCCACTACCTTTGTATTTATAGCCGGAGGAAAGGAAGTGATGTGATCCTGTAGAAATGCTCTGATTGGCTATGGTCAGCCCTTGCCTTATATGGGCATGGCCTGATTAGTTGGCAAGCTGTGATTGGCTGAAGCTTGACTCCATCAAGACTACCCTCTTCAGTTAGTTTGTAGTTTGTTTTCATACTCAAGTTATGTTGATGCCTATGGAGGCAGCTGGGGGCCAAGTCTTATCACCCAAGTATGGAAACAGGCTGAGGCCAAACTTGTTAATCTAACAGTACTGGGAAGCCAGCAATAGCCAATAAGAATAAGGATGGCTGTGTACCAATAAAACTAGTCACAAAACCAGGCAGCAGGCTGGATTCAGGCCATCAACTGGCATCTGCCATTGTAGAAAATTGTTTATTGCACAACCATGCCATTGGGTTAACTTAAGCTTGACTGGTTACAGAGGCAGTTGTAGTTATATAAATAGCCAAGATGTAAGTGACTGCTGGACCCTGTCCCAGCAGCCCAAGATGCATGACCTGGAATAATTCTGGAATCACTAGTAACAAATATAACTAAGAATTCTGATATAACCAAGTGGGAGTTGTGGATGGTTCTCAGGAGTTCCCATGTTCTGATTGTTAATAATTCTTTTGGAAGCACTGAGTTGTAATTTCATTTACACACTTGCAAATGTTGAAAATTATTTTTGGTGTATTGTAGGTAATACAAAGAAATTGTTTAAAAACTTTGTGAATGGAATAAACCATATTCTGTTCTACTTTTGTTGCTGTTTAAAAAAAAAAAACTTTGTTTTTGAAGCTACATTGTGAAGTTCTTTTACTTTGTAAAAGGCTGTTCTTTTCTTGTGCTTTGTAAAAGTACACTATCAAATTAGTTCTGATGGGAGCAGTAGAGTGGTTAAGACTCTTAAGAACATGAACTTGGAAGTCAGATAAATCTATACTGTACCCTAGCTCTGCCTCTCAAATGGATTTTGGGATTTGATGTAAATGACACAACTTCTTTGAGCCTCTGTTTCTTCATCTTCATGGAAGAGACAGCAGATGATGTGTGTAGAATTTACAGGTATTGTGGTATTATCTTTGGTAAGACAGGGGAAGCCACTTACTCGCGGTAGAGTAGGTCCTTACTATTAAGGGTCCCTTCCACTTGTCACATAGCCATGCTGCCTTCTGGTCCCTTCGCTTGGACTTTCCTTGTGTCTAGGTGGTTGAGAGTGAGGCTGCTGCCCTCAAGTCTGGTCCCAAGCATAAGCACCTGACTTATCATGGCCAAAGGATGAATTCACATATGGGCAGATGACCCCTTCAGCCCATGAGATCGAGCTCTCACACTAATTTTTACAAAGAGAAGTCAGAAGTGTGTGCACTTGGAAGTGCTGCAAGGGACTTCAGCCTGAAGCTGTGCCCACCCATGCACTTCTCACTAGTGTGCATCAGTGTATGGTTGTTATTGCTGCATGCTTTGTCTGTCTTGAGGTGGGTTCCTGTCGCTTGGTGTTGGATGAGTGGTTACAAATGTACCTGATTATTTTATGGTAGTATGACAGTTTATATTGAGTGATCAATGTCTCAAAATGCATTTTTCAAATTTATTTTTCACTCTGTTGAAATAGCTGATATGGTTAAATGCCTTCCTTCTCAATCTTTTCTTTTTCTGCACTGCCTTGCCCTGCCCCACCTCTTCCCATCTTCTCCTTCCTCCCTCTTCCCACCCCCACCCCTCCCCTTCCTTATCATCCCTCCTCCTCCTCTCTTCTTCTTCTTCCTCCTCTTCCTCCTCCTTCTCTCCCTCTTCCTCCTTTTCCTCTTCCTCTTCTTCTTCTTCTTCCTTCTTTTCTCTCTCTCTCTCTCTCTCTCTCTCTCTCTCTCTCTCTCTCATTTTTTGACCATAGGGAGCAGAATCAGGATAGTCATGTAGCAAGACCTAAATTGTTCTAAGGCTTAGACATTTGATTTTGTCCAATGAGATGAGGGAGTTCTTGATCTGGTTTTGTCTAAGAACACAAAATCAGAAGTCAAGTCTGCGAATGGTAAAGCTTGCTCCTTTTCCCATGGGAGAACACTTTGTCCTAAGGGATAAATAACCTGCTCAAAGTCACATGGCAGGATTGGGAGCCAGTCTTCCTACACTTGTAGAGTTCCCTTTCAGCATCTTTCTGTGTATTTACAGGCCATCTTGTTTGGGCTACATGAATCCACATGCATAGGATTTCTCACATAAAAGCAGGAAACAGCCACAGATGTATCTGTTTTGTACACAGAAACTAATTATACCCATAAAAATAATAGCATCTGTTCAGATGCAGGTAATAGCTTACCATAGCTGTGAAAACTTGTTAAGCAGCATTTTTTAAGTACACAGGATGCTCTGCATGGCGGTTTAGCTGCCACATATTTATATCTTTTCATGGATTTCCTGGAGCTTGAATTACAAATAAATATGAGATGACCTTGGAATGAAATAAGCAACCTTAGGAAGTTACTTAAGCATAGTGAGCCTCAGTTTCCTCATTTGTAAAATGGTTATAATATTGGAGATTTTAGCTCAATAATGTAAGATCAAATCGGCTAGTGCCTGTAAGGTGTGCAGCCCTTGGCTGGGCACAGAGTTTCTTGGTCTGCTCAGGTTGTGCTATGGTTTGGATCTGAAATGTCTCCCAAAGCCTCATGTGTTACAGGCTTGATCCTCACCTTGGCATTACCAGGAGGTCATGGATCCTTAAGATAGGGGCCTAGTGGGGGGATTAGGTCACTGGGAGTGTATCCTTGTAGAGATTATGGGACCATAGTCTCTATCTCTTTCATACTGGTCCTGCAATGAAGGGATCACCTCTGCCACAAGTTCACCATGGTGTACTGTGCCACCACAGACCCAAGGCAACAGGGCCAATTGGTCATGAACTAAAACCTCCTAAGCTGTTAGCTTAAATAAAAAACCTATCTTCTTTATAACTTGATTTATTTCAGGCACTTTGTATAGCAACAAAAAACTGACTAACACAGATTGCCATAACAAAACACCATAAACATAATGGTTTAAACAATGAAATAATTCTCATACTCTGGAGGTTGAGAAGTCCAACATCAAGGTGCCTGGTGACATGACTTCCTGGCTTTCAGACAATGACCATCTAGTTCTATCCTCACATGAACTTTTTTCTGAGCTCTGGTAAAGAGAGACAGAGATATATCTCTCTCTTCTTATAAGGCTGCTAATCCTATTATAGGGACTCCATTCCCATGACACCTGCTAATCCTAATTACCTCCTGCATTTCCTGTCTCCAAATACCATCTCGCTGGGGGCTAGAACTTCAACATAGGAAAAGGAGGTTATGAACATTGAATCCACGGTACCTAATCAGTGTTCATGATAGATTAATATTCATTCTTATAATATGATGATTTTATTACTATGTTGTGTTTGAACTCAAAATCGGACCTTTGCACAGGCTAGCTGTTTGAAAGTGTTTTTACCTCACCCATGGTATGGCATTGTTTACAGGTTTTGGTGAGCTTCCCCGGGTATTTTGTCATGAGACAGACTGTGCAATAAAAGTGGAGTGCCATGTGTGTGTGTGAAATGGGCAACAACCACAAGTTGATCTATTTGTATGATAATGGTACAGTTAAAAATAAATAGGCTCCCATACTCCTGGAAAATAGAACTACAATTTCAGGAAGCCAGCGAGTTCATTAGTTTCTTTTAAAGACCTAACAAATAACATTCCACACATTACAGCCTTCCACTGGGAACCCTAAAAGAAAAGAAAATGAAGCTTTTTGTGTCGCAGGCTGAATTCTATTGGTATGATATGTGGCAATCCCACTCATCAGCAAGACATTAGTGAGGGATAATGCAGGGGGATGGATGGGGAAGGGAGGACAGTAGGGAATACCACGGGATCATCTTGGAAAGAACTGTCAGGCTATCTCTTTTTTCCCACAAAATGCAAAGCATTTGATTTGAACCAGGTGGTATATCTGTTTCAGAGAGTTCCTACAGGGACTTGTTGAGATCTCATAAAATTGAGGTCCAAATTGGTATTTTACTTGCAATATTGGCGTCTCTTTGTCATTATTCTCTGTATGGATGTTTATCCTTGCATTTCACCCCACTTAAGGTAGAAAATTATCAATCTGATTCCATTAAGTGGTCGGTTATCTTCTAGGACGATGGCTCTCAAGTGTTATCATGCCTACAGGTGACTTCAGATTCATCTTGGAATGAAGGGCAGGACTCGACCTTGCCCATTTCTAACCCACTTTCAGAACATTCTGGGTCAATGAATATTCCCTACCTGTGCTGACAGGTAGCTACCTGCCCCAGGTGGTGACATCAACACTTGAAACATGGTCATTGGGATGGAGAAATTCAATGTTCAATTGTATTGCATTTAATTTAGATAATCACACTTAGCTAGTCACTTCCCTGTGGAAGACTGCAACTCAGAGGTCAATGAGAGTCCTCTCCACTGTGTCCCTGCCCTGTGAAAGCCTTCTGTGGGCTCCCATTGCATCTGCACAAAGGAACCACAGGATGAGTGCAGGAGGCCCCACATGGCTGGCTGCTGCCACCTCCCTGGCATCTCAGGTCCTCACTCCATTGCTGTCCCCACCCTGGGCTTCTTTTGTCTTGTCCTGTATGCTCTTCCCCAGGACTCAGGACATCATTGTCCTTCTGCCTCTAAAAAGCATCATTTCCATTTCCCTTTGAAGGAGCCCTAATTAGGAAGGGCTGTTGCAGCTAGCTGGAAGCCATGGGTTCCACCTGATATGTATGTGACGCACCTGTAGGCACCCGCAAACCTGAAGGTATATAACCGGGTGAAAGCGGTCCGAGTTAGGAGAACGGAGAATTCAGTCAGCCGGGCAGTCACTCGGTCGGTCAGAAGAATCAGAGCGGCCAGAACGTAGGCAGAGCGGTTACAGAAGAGAAACCAGATAGAAGAAGTAATGACTGGCCAGAGTCAGGCCGAGGCTCCAGAGGACTGGTCAGAGTAAGGCCGAGGCTCCCGAGGAAGACAGAAGACAGAAGACAGAAGACAGAAGAAGGAAGAAAGAAGAGAGAAGAAAGAAGCTCTAATCTTTCTCTAAGCTAAGCTCTATCTTTCTTTACTCTAAGCTACTCTAAGCTAAGCTAAGCTAAGCTCTTTCTTTCTCTCTAAGAAGACAAGAAGAAAAGCTCGCTTTAATCTTTCTCTCTAAAAATCTTTCTTTCCCTCTCTAAGCTCTAAGAAAGTAGAAGTAAAAGTAGTAAAAGCTTAACTCTGCCCCCGAGAGTTTTTATCCCGGTTTACGGTACCAGGCAGCTTACATCCCTTCATTAATCTATCCTCAGCTCTGGGTTTCTGCTGAAAAGCTCCTTTTGGAATTCCTGGCGAGGCCAACTGACCATACTTCATGGTCCTTGTCCCCTGTTGAGATTCTATACTCATTTGTATGGTGTTCTTTTTTTTTTTTTTTTTTTTTTTTTGTGGTACTGGGGATTGAACTCAGGGGCACTCGACCACTTGGCCACATCCCCACATCCCAAGCCCTTTTTTTTTTTTTTTTATTGTATTTTATTAGAGACAGGGTCTCACTGAATTGCTAAGTGCCTCACTATTACTGAGGCTGGCTTTGAACTCATGATCTTCCTGCCTTAGGCTCCTGAGTGCTGGGATTATAGGTGTGTGCCACCGCGGCCAGCTTGTATGGTGTTCATTAAGATCTGGTGCCCCTGCCAGGCTACCATTCCAAGGAAGCAGGGACTGTATCTACTTCCCGTTGTGATTACATTGTCACCAATCAGCGTGGGACATGGCACCTAATGGGTTATTCCACATTTGTTTTTGAGCAATAATGTTTGGGGGTGCTTCTTAAAAACAAAATTCACAATAGCTAAGCTATGGAACCAACCTAGGTGTCCTTCAACAGATGAATGGATAAAGAAAATGTGGTACATATACACAATGGACTATTACTCAGCCATAAAAGGTGACTTTATGCCATTTGGCAGTAAATGGGCGGATCTGGAGGGCATCACGTTAAGTGAAATAAGCCAATCCAAAATAACCAAAGATCAAATGCTGTTTCTGATGTGCAGATGCTAACACACAGCAAGGTGGGAGGATAGAAGTTCACTGGATTAGACAAAAGGGAATGAAGGGGACAGAGGGTGAGTAGGAATGGGAAAGGCAGTGGAATAAATTAAACATAACTTTCCTATGTCCATATATAAATATACCACCATTGAAATGCCATATCACAAGAATGTACAACCACAAGACTGGGATCCTAATTAGAATAAGCTGTATTCCACGTATGTACACTGTGTCAAAATGCATTCTACTATTATGTCTATCTAAAAAGAACAAATTTTTTAAAATTCAAGTTCTTTCGTCCCCTAAGATTCACTCCAGGCATTTCACAGAAGAAGAAATACAATCAGTCAACCAATATATGAAAAAGTGTTCAGCCGGGCATGGTGGCACATGCCTGTAATGCCAGTGGCTCAGGAGGGTGAGACAGGATAATCGTGAGTTCAAAGCCTGCCTCAGCAATGGAAAGATGCTATGCAACTCAGTGAGACCCTGTCTCTAACTAAAATACAAAATAGGGCTGGGGATGTGGCTCAGTGGTCCAGTGCCCCTGAGATCAATCCCTGGTATCCCTCCCTAACAAAGAAAAAGTGTTCAACATCGCTAGCAGTTAGAGTAACACAAATTAAAACTATACTGATATTTCATCTCACTCCAGTCAGGATGGCAGTTATCAAGAATATCAGTAACGTTTATTAATGTTGGCGAGATGTAGGAAAAAAGGCACACTCATACATTGTTGGTGGGACTGCAAATTGGTGCAACCAATCTGGAAAGTAGAATAGAGATTCCTTAGAAAACTTGGAATGGAACCACCCAGTTATCCCACTCCTCATTCTACACCCCAAGGATGTAAAATCAGCATACTATAGTGATGCAGCCACAACAATGTTTATAGCAGCTCAATTCACAATAGATAAACTATGGAACGAACCTAGGTGCCCTTCAACAGATGAATGGATAAAGCAAATGTAGTATATATACACAATGGAATATTACTCTGCCATAAAGAGAACTAAAATTATGGCACTTTCTGGAAAATGGATGGAACTGGAGATTATCATGCTAAGTGAAATAAGCCAATCCCAAAAAACAAAGGCCAAATGTTCTCTCTGATATGCAGATGCTAACTCACAATAAAGGGGTCAGGGAGGGAAGAATAAGATACTTTGGATTAGACAAAGGAGAATGAAGGGATGGGAGGGGAGGGAAATAGGAAAGATTGTAGAATGAATTGGACATGACTTTCCTATGTGCATATGTGAATACATAACCAATGTAATTCTACATTATGTACAACCAGAAGAATGGGAAGTTATACTCCATATATGTAAAGTATGTCAGAATACATTCTACTGTCATCTATAAGTAATAAGAGCAAATTAAAAAAAAAAGACTCATTCCATTAAGGTCCTCATTTTAAACAAGCTCTTGAGTTGCTTCTGCTGCAGGTCCGCTGTGGACTCTCATGAGAAATTGTTTTCTAGGTAGTCTTCAAGGATGAGGAAGTTTGTAGTTTTCTTTGGATGAAAGGGGCCGTGAACAGTAGTTCCCAGGATTAAAGGAAGGGCCCTTCTTATTCTCCCATATGACAGGTTTGAGAAGAAATGGAGCAGAATTGAACAAAGCTAAAAAGTATTGCTTGCATAATGTATCCACGTGCAGTCTCATAATGCACCCAGCAAGTTAACCTTTAATCTAATGAAATAAATTAAAGTGCGATTTGTATAAAGGAGGAAAATTGCTAGATGTTTCTGGTGAATTCAACAAAACTGTGGTGTAATTGATCAAAAATTGCTGCTATTAAAAGTAAAGTGATGAGTTGTATTATGATATTGGAAGGACAAAAGTGGGTGTGGTGCTGCACATCTATAATCCTAGCAACTCGGGAGGCTGAGGCAGGAGGGTGGCACGTTTGAGGCCAGCCTGGGCAAAGTAGCAAGACTCTGTCTCAATCTTTTCTTTGTCAAGATTTTTTTTAAACAACAACAAAAATCAGGTGTTCAAATAAATAAATAAAAGGGCTGGGGTTGTAGTTCAGTGATAAAGCACCACTGGGTTCAAACCACATTACCAAAAAAAAAAAAAAAAAAAAAAGATAAGGTAATATGTCCAGGGGAACCTCATTGGCTAGCAGGGGCATTAACCTTGAGGATGCAAATCATTAGTGTGCAGAGGTGCAGAAAGGAGTGAGCTACAGTCAGCACAAGGGGCACCTGGCTGAGGAAAGTTGACCCGTGCTTCTTCCATCTGAAAGGTAGGATGGAGAAGCAGAAGCCTCCCTACCTTAGGTTCTTGCCTACCTTTTTTTCTGATCGAAAAAGCCCAAGCCAAAAGGAAACAACACATTCCTTTTTTTCAGAAGCACAGGGATATGTAAAAAGTTGGGTCTACTGACATAACTGCTTCCTTCTCCTGTCGCTTAGCCATTCACTCCATGCTTGCTGTGAGAACCTGGACAGCCGACTGTTCCCTGCCCTCTGGGATTGGGAATGCTTTCTTCATCTTTTATTAGCATCACCAGCTGCAAAAGTTGCCTCAGAATTTGAACACCTCATTTTTTATTTTTATTTTTTTGTTTAAAAAAAATCTTGCAAAAGAGAAGATTCCTACCTTTTATAGGAAGGTGGTAAGAATACCTGTTGCATGATGTGGTAGTAAGGAGTATGTGATTAATACAGTTAGGAAGACTAGAATAATGAGGACACTGTGGCCACAATATTAGTGTTATCTGATTTGTTCCCTTCGTGTTTTCAAGTGTAGAACAACCCTGTGTTCTTCAAGGTGAAAGATCTTTTTTTTTTTTTGGTACCAGGGATTGAACTCAGGGTCACTTGACCACTGGGCCACATCCCCAGCCTCCCCCCCTTTTTTGTATTTTATTAGAGACAGGGTCTCACTGAGTTGCTAAGTGCCTCGCCATGGCTGAGGCTGGCTTTGAACTTGCGATCCTCCTGCCTCAGCCTCCCAAGTGCTGGGATTACAGGTGTGTGCCACCGCGCCCGGCTAAGGTGAAAGATCTTTAACTTGATAGAATTTATAGTCTAGTGAAGGTGCAAATAAGACAGTACTTAGTAAACATAAACATCACTGATTTGTAATAAAACAATAATAATTAGCAATCAATAGAGTATGCTCTAAAATAATTAGTGTACAGTGAGAAAGTGAAAAAAAAAAAAAAAAAAAAAAAAAAAAAGAAAAACTCCCTCCCTGAGGGAATTGAGAATGATGGTAAGGAAGGAAATTTTGTGATGCAGATGTATTTACAGGTTCATTAGAATATTTTTATCATCCAAAGCACAGAGAAGTTCAGTAGCTTTCTCAAGGTCACAGAGCTAGTATAAAATGTCTGATGTCAGTGAGCCACAGAGATCCTGTGGTTTGGAGGAGGTGGTGGAATAAGCCAGGCACATTAGAAAGAAATGCATTCCAAGCAGAGGGGACAGCTAATAGAGAGGCACCAAGGTGGGACCATCCTGGTATGTTGGAGGAAGAATAATGAGTCCCTTGTGATGAAAGTCAAGTTCAAGGAGAAGAGAGAGATAATGAGAGAATGCAATTCATAGGACCATTTGCATTGGATGGTATGATTGTGCCCCTTAGAATCCATGGTGGAGTCCTCACCCCTAATGTTGTGGCATTTAGGAGGTGGGGTTTCTCAGAGGTGATGAGGTCAGCAGGTTGGAGGACTCCTGAATAGGATTAGTGCTCTTATAAAAACACTAGAGCTTGCTTTTCCTTGGCTCTCTGCCAGGTGAAAACACAAGAGGGTGGCCGTCTGCTTACGAGAAAGAGGTCTTCACCAGCACCTAATCGTGCTGCCACTGTAACCTCAGACTCCCAACCTCCAAAGCTGTGGCAAATGTCATCGCCACCAGTCTGGGCCCATTTGCCATAGCAGCACGCTGTAGCCTGCCCAACAAAGACACCGCCCTGTAGAATTTGCCACTTAAACACTTTAAGATGGAAGGTCTTTGGAAAGTTTTTTTTTTTTTTTTTAAGTCATCATTGTGGAAAAATGTTCAAGTAAGTAAGAAAACAAGGCACACACTTGTATAACACGATAATTCTAGAAATACATTCTGAAGGGAAATAGAGTAACATGCTATCAGTGACAAGCGTCCTGTGTTTGGAACACGGCTGGACTATATTTCCTCTTTGAATCTTTCAGTATTTTTCAAATTATACAAAACGAGTATGTGTTACATTTGTAGTCAGAAAATAGAATATCACTTTCTAAAAGATGACTGGTAGCCAACCAATCAAAAGTAAAAAATATTAATATCAAATAATAAAATTATCAAATACTTAGCCACTTTAGCTGGAATATGGTACTGATGGTTGCTAGAGAGGACTTCTCATTGATGTCTGACAGTCTGATAACTACGGAAATGAATTTCCTTTGCTTGATTCCTCAGCAAACACTTTATTTCTACTATGGAGAATAAGTAGATTTATGTATGACTGACCTCAGGATAGATGTATGTTTTTTTTTTTCCCTGAAATAAAAGTGTGTGTGTGTGTATTCTTTCCATAAATGTGGGTACAAACTTGTTCATCTAAGACTGAGTTGTTTTGTCAGCTTTTCCACTACTGTAATCAAAAGATCTGATGAGAATAATTTTAGAAGAGGGAAAATTTATTTGGGGCTCCTGGTTTCAGAGGTCTCAGTCCAACGATGACCAGCTCCCTTGCTCTTGGCCTCAGATGAGGCAGAGCATCATGGCACAAAGTGTCACGGCGGAAAGCAGCTCAGGATGTGGCCATCAAGAAGCAAAGAGAGTCTCCTCTCACCAAAGAAAAAAAATATAAACCCCAAAGGCATGTCCCAATGACCCACCTCCTCCAGCCACACCCTATCTGTCCACAGTCGCCACCCAATTAATTCCAATCAGGCTTAATGCACTGATTAGATTAAGACTCTCATAACCCAATCATTTCACCTCTAAACTTTCTTGCATTGTCTCACACGTAAACTTTGGTTGGAGACCTCATATTTAAACCATACCATGAGTAGAGTTTGAATTTAAAGTGAAGTCTCTTAAATTTCATGTGAAGTTTGGGAGATTATAAATTTAGTCTGAATTCATAAAATATTATGTCCTGTAGGAAAATATTATAATTCTATTATACCTTTGAAATATTAATTTCGTGTTGGGATTTGGATAAACTGTAATTATGTCATAATGACATTCACTTTTACAAGGAAATTATACTAATAGAAGGAGATTTAAGCATGTATTTTGCATATGCTTTTATAATTGTTCTCTTTTTTAGTAAATTCTTTCTATTCATGTTACAGAGTAGCTGAGTATTATAGTTAAAATTAAGGAAAATTGTGTTTAAGAATAATATTTTCTTTATTTCCCATTATTTGAATTGAAATCAGATATGCTGTATCCATTAGAATTTCTCTGTAGTCAGTGGCAGGGAACTCTGAGTAGATTAAGGAATATTATCAATATATACAAAAGAAAAAGATCCAGATATAGATTTATCTTCAGGTATAGGTGTATTCAAAGAGCGGGCCTCATTTTTAGGGCTTTGTTTATTTCCATTTTACTCTTACTTTTAACTTTGATAGATAAAGTAGAGGTACTCTAGGATTTTCCTATTGTGGACAAGATTCTGAAGTAACACAAAGTTCCAACAATCATGGAAATATGTCCTAGGTGGCCCATCTAAATCCATATGTCCATAATCAAATCAAGTTACAGTAACCAAAGAAATGACAAGACCCAGTTCACCCTGGAAATCAGTCTTGACATTTCTTCCTAAAGAATCTTTAGTGGAAAATCAGGAAACAAATGTTGATGGGTAGATATCAAACCTCCATAGCATAAATATTGCTGGAAAACTTTTATAAGTGTAACAGTCAGCTTCTGCTGCCTAACAAACAACCTCATTGGCCCACTACAAATATTTTTCTTTTCTGAAGCCTGTGGGTCAGGTGCACTTGTGTAATTAATTGATAGCCACCCAGGGTGGTTTTCTGTAATGGAACATAGCATGAAAGCAAAAGAGATGAGTTGAACTATGAAATGCCTTTAAGGCTTCAGCTGAGCAGTGGGACACAATCCCTCTAGCCCACATTCTACTGGACAAAGCCAGTCATGTGGCTAAACTTGACATCAACAGGATAAGGAAATGTGCTCCCCCCACGTGAGTGTAGGTCATGTGACCAAAGGAGTTGGAAATTATAATGCAGGGCACTGGTGAAGAATTGAGAGTAATAACATAATTTACCACAGTAGAGGTCTGGTACTCCCTCAGTGACGAAGTTTATTATCAGAACACTTTTATGCATTTCAAGGCTTCTCCTAGAGTTTATATTCACATCAAATAGTTTATTGTTAAGATCCAGGAGAGTCCAACTCTACTGCAT
Organism: Tamias sibiricus; assembly: GCA_025594165.1. NCBI lineage: Eukaryota > Metazoa > Chordata > Mammalia > Rodentia > Sciuridae > Tamias > Tamias sibiricus. Next base: position 12,608,997 of record CM046675.1, read on the forward strand.
TTCTGGCCCAGTTAAGCTGTACATGTATTTATGCATGTCCAGTCATCCTTTGATATCCATGGGCTGGATCCAAGACCCCTATGCAGATGGCCCCATCTGTGGATGCTTTAGTCTCATATATAAAACACTGTAACAGCTGCATGCAACCTATACACATCCTCCTGCATACTTTAAATCATCTCTGGATTACTTAGCATACATAATAAAATGTCAATGCTTTGTAAATAGCTGTTATGCTGTGTTGTTTAGAATTAAGTAATGCAAGAAAACAAGAAATTTGCACACATGCATAGTACAGATGCAGTTATTTTTCCAAATCTTTTGGAACCATGATTGGTTGAATGTATGGATGCAGAACATGCAAATATGAAGGACCAACTATAATTTAAAAAAAAATAATTCATCATTTTTTGCCCCATGCACATCAGATAGAGCACTAATCTCCAGGATATATAAAGAACTCAAAAAAACAACACCAGGAAACGGAACATCCCAATCAATAAATGGGCTAAGGAGCTAAACAGACACTTCTCAGAAGAAGATATACATTCAGTCAAGAAATATATGAAAAAACGCTCAACATCTCTAGTAATTAGAGAAATGCAAATCAAAACTATTCTAAGATTTCATCTCACACCAGTCAGAATGGCAGTTAATAAGAATACAGACAACAATAAATGTTGGGGAGAAGCACACTCATACATGCTGGTGGGACTGCAAATTGGTGCAGACCAATGTGGAAAGCAGTCTAGAGATTCCTTAGAAAACTTGAAATGGAACCACCATTTGACCCAACTATCCTACTCCCTGTTTTATATCCAAAGGACTTAAAATCAGCATACTACAGTGACACAGCCACATCAATGTTTATAGCAACACAAATTACACTTGCTAAACTGTGGAAGCAATCTAGATGCCCTTTCCATAGATGCATGGATAAAGAAACTGTGGCATATAAACACAATGGAATATTACTCAGCATTAAAAATATGGCATTTGCAGGTAAATGGATGGAGTTGGAGGATATCATGATAGGTGAAGTAAGCCAATCCCAAAAAACCAAAGGTCAAATGTTCTCTCTTATAAGTGGATGCTGATCCATAATGGAGGTGACATGGGGAAAATGGAGGAGCTTTGATGGAGCAAAGGGGAGGGAGGGAAGAGGAAGAAGCATGGGGGCAGGAAAGATGGTGGAATGAGATAGACATCATTACCCTAGGTACAGGTATGACTGCACATGTGGTGCAACACTATATCGTGTACAATCAGAGAAATGAAAAGTTGTGCCACAATTATATACAATGAATCAAATGCATTCTGTTGTCATATATACCTAATTAAAATTAATTGATCAATTAAAAAAACTCATTAATGGAAAACCACAAATTCATATTTACCAATATTGCTTACATTTCCAGTATTATAGTTTTGAATACAGTACTTTGTTGAAATCTTTGTATAGTTCTAGAAAAATTCAGATGTTAATTTCTAGTTTTCTATTAAGTTTTTAATAGTTCTATTGATTAATTTTTCTGGAGAATATTCTCTAAAACCCACAAAGGATATTTAGGTTAAATCACCATTACTTTTGAATACCCGAGGGTTGGGTTGGTTAGCATCATAACTTTAATATGAGATAAGGGTATTTTTGTGCAGTAATTTGGTAAATCATCACAGCAGATCATAGCAAATTACCCACCTTTGTTCTGCTTGATGGATAATATGTTCTAGATGAGCAAATAGGCATTAGTTATACACAGCTGCAGCTTGTTTCAACCACAATTCCTCTCTCTCCTCCTGGATAAATTGGCAATTTGCCTCATTTAGGTCTTTATTGTAGTGTTTTTAATGTAGTTCCAGGTTGCTGGTCCAAAGGGAATTTGTACCAAATTACGTACACCTATAATTTCATCTTGCTGATGAGGTCCAAGTTTTGTAATACATATTAACACATACTAAATAAATAATACATGCTAAATAAATCATATACACTAATGCAGCTATAATACAATTTTTTTTTTGTTCTTTCAACCAACCTGTGTATTAATTCCTTGAAGGCTGTCCTTTGTGACTGTGAAAACTGAAGGATTGTCTTTCATGAACGTTGCAAGCAGCAGTTGCCTTGTATAATTGGTACATCTGGTCTATTGGTGACTATGTCACTGGTTGGAACACCAGTATGCCCCAGTGGAACTGCTCCTGTAAAGCAAATTTCTTAATCATTGCTACTGAAATTCTATGCCCACAAATATTTTTTTGGGGGGGCTGTCCTGTGCATTGTGGAACATCAGGATCTTCTCTGGCCTCTCCTTATTAGGTGCCAGTAGCACTCCCCTACTCTAGGCTGTGACTATAAAATGTCTCCAGTTTGCAAATGTCTCCTGGTGGGCAACTACAGCCCTGTTGAGCACTGCTGCTATAAAGTCAGTTTTAATAAATGTGCATATATTTCAACCTTCCCACTCAACACTGATAATCTTATTTAAAATTGTTGGCTTGTCAGTATGGAGATTCTTCAGAAAACTTGGAATGGAACCACCATTTGACCCAGTTATCCCATTCCTCAGTCTAGTGACGCAGCCACATCGATGTTCATAGCAGCTCAATTCACAATAGCTAAGCTATGGAACCAGCCTAGGTGCCCTTCAACTGATGAATGCATTAAGGAAATGTGGTATGTATGTATATAATGGAATATTACTCATCCATAAAGAAGAATGAAATTATGGTATTTGCTAGTCAATAGATGGAACTGGAGGCTACCATGCTAAGTGAAATAAGCCAGTTCCCCAAATCCAAAGGCCAAATGTTCTCTTTGATATGCTGATGCTAACTCACAATGGCGGGGGAGGAGGAGTGGAGTGTCTTCAGATTGGACCTGGAGAATGGGGGGAAGGTAGGAGGGATAGAAATGGGAATGACAGTAGAATGAATCAGACTTAACTTCCCTATCTTCATAAATGAATACACGACCTATGTAATTCCATATCAGGTACAACCACAAGAATGAGAGCCTAATTAGAATAAGGTATAGTCCATGTATATATAATATGTCAAAATACATTCTACTTTCATGTATAACTAGACAAACAAAAAAGATTTTTCATGTAATTAAAAAAAATAAAATGTTGGCTTGAAATATGATAAAGAAATGAGGAAAATATGAGGCTAGTACATCTCAAATAATATATGCCATGGGCAATAATGGTTACATATCAGAAAAAAAAATGTTGTACCTTTTATTAAGGTGTTTCAGTTAAATCTTTATAGAGCAGTGAGCTTCTCTGATCTACCAGGACTCTTTCTGTTCCTCATGTTACTGATGCCTTCCTTTTCTCTATTGTTATTCTTTTTATTGTTCCCTTGATGGCTATTAATTTGAGAGATTGCATTTGTTCCTTCTCTTTGCTTATGTGAAGTATTTCACAACAGATGCTATTGTAAGTGAGCTCCATTATGTCTAGAAAAACTTACTCCGAGTAGGCATTTTCTGTAAATTAGAAGGATCCAGGGAGCAACAATGCATTTCACTTGGAGGCAGACTGATTTTGCATTAATTGAACACGGTTACTAATGACTCCATGAATTTAATGTCTCAGGTGGCAGGGCTAGCAGATCAGGTTCCAAGATGTCATTTCTCTATAAGAATAGTTTTCCCTCTAAGTCCACGATTCTGAAATCTAAAGAATTTCTTAAAGCTTTAATTTAGGTTTTTAGAACTAACGTTGGGGCAGAAATATGACAAAGCAGGAAAAGAATGGCTTTTGACTAAATAGAACTGGGTTCCAATTTTGATTCCTGTCTACTAGCTGTACAACTCTGGACAAGTTGCTTAAACTCTCTGACCCTCTGTTTCCTCATCTGTGAATGGAGAGTATATATTTTACTGGGGTGGGATGAGAGTGGAAGCCGTGTGTGGTTAAGGACATCTTGAAAGAGTTTTGTGCACTTTCTCTGTGCACGTGCTTCTCTCCCACTCCATTGAAAGCTGTTGTCACAGAGTCACCCCTAAACCTACTTGTGGATTAAATCTGGAGCATGCTTGACCGTCTTTGTTCCTGATCAACTCTTCCTTTGCCTTAAACCAAGGATCAGCAAACATTTTTTGTAAAGAGACAAATAGCAAGTGCTTTTGTTTTTCTGGGGTAGATAGTATCTGTCTCAACTACTCAACTTTGCAATTGTAGTGTAAAAAGAGTCCTACTCGGTATATAAAAGGTTGAACATGGCTCATCCGATGGAGCTTGATTCACAATGGCAGGGAGTTGGCCAGATGTGGCCCACTGGAGGTAATCTGATGACTTATCAACTTCTTTCTTCATTTCCCTTGGTATCCTTGAGGAATCTGACTACCAAATATTTATCTCTTACCCCTTTGATCATTTCTTCTCTATTCCCTTCACTGATTTTTCTTTTCCTTCCCACACATTAATTTTGTAAATTAAGAAAGTGCCAGGTGGGAAGAGAAAATAAATGTGTTTCCAAATGACACCATCATTTTTCTCCTGGAAGACTTTGAAGTCTACAGAAAGTACAATTCCCAGAAAGACCTACAGGCTCATTGTGATCTGATGTCTGCCCACCTTTCCACCATATCAATCTCTCTCTGCCCACTGGGCATCCCAAGATAATTTCCTTTCTCATGTTCCCCAGTGCTTACTCTTATCCTGGGCTTTGCATGCATGTTTTCTGCTTCTTAGACTTTCCTTCTCTACTTCCTTTTTTTCCTTCTCTACTTCCTTTTTTTTTTTTTTTTTTTTTTTTTTTTTTTGTGGTGCTGGGGATCAGAACCTGAGGCCTTGTGCATGCAAGGCAAGCACTCTACCAACTGAGCTATATCCCCATCCCATTCCCTTCACTTCTCCTGGACGAGTGGTGTCTATCTTTAACATTCAAGTTAGCTCAGAATTCATATTTACATTAGCTCTTTTTTCTAAGACTTCTTTGAATCCCCACTCAAGATTGGATTAGGAAATTTTTCTCTGTGTTTTCTTTGATCCCTCATTTATATCTATTTTGACTTTTCTCATATTGGGAGAGTTATTTATATCTCTAATCAGACTGACTAATATAAAAAATAAGCAAAACACCAATACCAGAACCAATTGCTATTATGTGAATAACCTGGACCACTCAGGCATCGTAGTAGGGATGTAAAACAGCAAACAAACAACTTGGCACTGTCCTAAATACCTAGATATCTAACTATCATACAACCTAGCAATGGCACTCTTGAGAATTTGCTAAAAAGAAATAAAAATTCATGCTAACACAAAAACTTTTACATGAATGTTTACAGCGGTTCTATTCATAGTAGGAAAATATTGGACCAATCCAGACATCATTTGGCAGGTGAATGGCGAGCAAATTGTGGAATATCTATGTTATTGGTGCACGGGACAACCTAGATATTGTGTAATAATTTCCAGGGAGTTATGCTTCCTGAAGTGAAGGAGCCCCAATTAGGGAGATGGCTATTGCGGTCAGCTGGAAGCCATAAGTTCCACCTGATAATAAGTATGTATGTGACGCACCTGTAAATGCACGTGAGGCACCCGCAAAGCTAAAGGTATATAACCGGGTGAAAGCGGTCGGAGAGGAGAAGAATGAATTCATTCAGTCAGTCATGCAGTCGCTCGGTTGGAAGAAGAGTTCGTGTCGGAGAAGAAGAAAAGAATCAGAGCGGCCAGAACGTAGGCAGAGCGGTTACAGAAGAGAAACCAGATAGAAGAAGTAATGGCTGGTCAGAGTCAGGCAGAGGCTCCCGAGGAAGAAAGAAAAGAAAGAAAGAAAGAAGAAAGAAGCTCTAAAAGCTAAGCTCTCTAAAGAAGAAATCTCTCTCTTTCAAACTCTCTCTCTTTCTCTCTAAGCTCTAAGAAGAAAAGCTCTATCTTTCTCTCTAAGCTCTAAGAAGATGAAGAAGAAAAAGCTATCTCTAATCTTTCTCTCTAAGCTCTTTCTAAGAAGAAGAAAAATCTTTCTTTCTCTTTCTAAGCTCTCTCTAAGAAAGTAGAAGTAAAAGTAGTATTATCTTTATTCTGCCTCCAAGAGTTTTCCTCCCGCGGCGTTGTGGCTGGCCACGACAGGCAGCTTACACTGAAGGGGTAATCTCAAAAGATTATGTGTTTACGATCCATTTGTATAGCATTCTTGGCATGACAAAAACCATAGAAATGGGGAACAGATTAACAGTTTCCAGTGGTTAACAATGATGAGGAAGGGGGTTGAAATGTAGGAGAGAAGCAGATTTGGTTATAAAGGGGCAAGATATGAGGTATCCTTCTATTGATGAAACAGTTCTATCTCTTGAGTGCATCAGGGTCAATACCCTGGCTGTGATATTGCACTATAGCAAGATATCACCATTGGGGAAAACTCATTCCAGGCTACATGTGATCTCCCTATTATTTCTTAGAACATACAGGTACTATTTGCAAATAAAAAGTTTAGTTAAAAATAACCTGGTTGATTCCATGGTGAAGTTACAGTTGGACTAGTATGGGTAAGCAGAGAAAGGGCACCATCTCCACTCTTGGAGGTCAAAATGCCCAGGAAGGCATCAAATAGAAGGAGACTTTGGACATGGGTCTTGAAGATGTAATATACATTATGCAAATGGACAGGGGAGGAGATTTCTGTCAAGCTGATGAAATGTCAAAAGTCAAAAAGGGGTACTAGTATGGGGTAGTAGTCAACCATATGTAGTAGGATCATGAGAAGTTCATGTCCTGGAAGACACCACATGATTCATGCCTCTATGGTTCATAATGGAGCTTTAGTCACATAATTATGGTCAAAGCACTAGTCCATGTTCTCTAGAGAAACAGAACCAATAGGAAAGACATACGCGATGTGCGTGCACACACACACGTGCACACACACATGTACTCCCACATATGTGTGCATATGAATCTATAGATGTGTGTATGTGTGATAGGTATCACAAGACATGTGTTTGTGTCATATTTATTTACATACAGATGTATGTGTGATATGTATCTCTATGTATTTGTGATATGTATCTATATGTATTTCTAGATGTGTATGTGTGATATGTATCTCTAGATGTGTGTTTGTGTGACATGTATCCATGGTATGTGTATGTGTGATATGTATCTATATGTATTGTGATGTGTGTGTGTTTATGTTTACACAGAAACAACAAAAGGAGAAAGAGAGATTTATTTTGGGAATTGGTTCACTGTAGGGATTCTGACCGTGGAAATATACAGGGAAGCATTCCTCTGGTGAGCAAACTCCCGGGGCGGGGAGGGGCAGCATAATTGGCACTCTGTTTCCCATTCTTAGAATGCTCTGCAGTTTCTTCTAGGAATTAGTAAGATAAATAATACATGTGCTACGTCTAGCTGCTGTGGCAATGCTACCTGAGGAGGCTCTGTGCTAGAGTCTTATCAGCATCTACCTTAATCTCAGGCACACAGCTCCTGGGAATAAAGGAACTCTCTTGTTAGACAACCATAATGTTTCACTGAGCCTAAACCTGTCCACATAACACAGTAACTTTATACAATGGACTTTCTTGAGAACTACACAAAGCTCCTAACATTGCACATTGCAACTTAGTAGCTAACTGAGGAATAAGCTGCATAATGTTGCTAAGACTATAATGTGCCTAGTAATGTCGCTGCCTGAAGTGATTGCCACTTGGAGCAACGATGCCACGGGAATAAGTTCAGAGGCAGCCTGGAAACAAACAGGCTCTTTATTCTGCTAGCTTCTCTCTCCGGCTCCAACAACAACTCCAACACCATCCACACACTCCTCCAACCACCCCACAATGGCACTGACCTGCTCCACAATGTCCCGGGCCAAGTCTCGTGAGACCATGGAAGGTGGTAATGCTTGAACATCTTTATGGCTCACAGCTAACTACAATCTTAGCTATCTCCTTAATTAGGGCTCCTACATAGTAAAACAATGAACAATATGTACTAATGATGCCAATGACCTAAAGCAACCTACAGACATAAATAAAGCTGGCAGCTTGGCCATTCTGCCATTCTGCCATCTTTCTTTCCTGCCTCTGCACCTTGTGACTGTGTCTCCTTTATTATTTTCCTTACAGTTCACATAAAATTATTGAGGCCAGAAGGTCTCACAATATGCTGTCTGCAAGCTGGAGGACAAGAAAACCAGTGGTGTAACTCAGTTGGAGTTCAAGTTCAAAAGCATGAGAACCAGGAGCTCTAATATCAGGGGCAGAGGGAAATTGATGTCCCAGCACCAACAGAAAAAGACAAGATTTAGTCCTCCAAGTCCTGGAGGTTGCACATTCACTCTGATAAGCTGTCTTCTTTACAAAGTGTTCAGCTTCAAATGTTAGCCCAGCTTGTCTCATCATCCCAGATGTAGAACACCCATAAAGACTTTAATTGAGCAACAGATACAGCACTTATGGTAACTTTGAAACAATAATGAATATTATGTCCACAGAATTGAAAACGTGGAAGTTAATTGTTTCATCGCTCCCAGAAACACCTCACAGATTAGACCTAGAGATAACATTCAATAGCAAACTGGGCATTCATTAGCTCAGCCAAGTTGGCTCGTGAAATGAACTACCACTCTCACATGTTTGTGTGTTGTCTAGTGATCTTTGAGTGTATTCTTGGAAGTTATGTGTGAGACTAATTTTTTAAATGCAGGTATTAACTTCTGCTCAATCTTAATGTATTCTTCAATTAAGATAATTAAAAATACACTGAACTTTAATAAGAGTACTCTGGCAAACCTTCACAGAAGGTGTATTTGGTCAGAGTGGCCCACCCATTCACCTATGAATACCCAGCACTGGAAAGCCCTGGCAACTGTTTCTTAAGTGAAATAAATCTATGAATGTTGCAAAAGGGCAACATTCAAACAGTTTTGGAGGCAGAAGTTAAACAATTTATGAACTTCAAAAATGTAGGTTTGCAAGGCATACAGTATACCTTGAGTACAACATGCTTATAATAGAATGTTGTCCTTCAATTCATTAAGTATAAATGACACTAGAATATTAAGCTAGTGAGAAATACAGTGAAGAAAATAAATCACAAAAATCCTTAACTACAAGAGTTTTAATGTTTGACTTAACATGGTCAAGGAATATTAGTTTCATTCATTCTGAAGTTCATTCATTTATTCCTTCATACATTCATTCATTAAAAAATAGCTGTGCAGTGCTATTTGTGCAAAAACAGTACCACAAACATTAATTATTCTTACGATTAAATTCTGCAAACCAGGAATTAGCTGTGTGTGGACATGGTCATGGGCACACACATACATGCACTAGTTTTCTTTTAACTAAAGGGCTTCTATTCAAGATGAAACTCTCAACACCTACAGTTTCCCTGCCTCCGGTACTGTAATTTCCTTGACTGCATTTTGCAAAATGGCCTTGTATTTTAAGTTTTTTTTTTTTAATATTTTTATTTATTTGCTTTAGTTGTACACAATGCGTTTTATTCAATGAGTTTTATTTGTACGTGGTGCTGAGGATTGAACCCGGGTCGCCCACGTGCTAGGCGAGCGCTCTACCGCTGAGCCACAATCCCAGCCCTGTATTTTAAGTTTTTATAAAAAACACACTGAAGATATTTATGCAGGCGATACAATTTAGGGAGACAATGACATAAAAAGAAAACACACACACACACATACACAAACACGTTCCTGCAATGTGACCAATATCCAGATAAGGAAACAGGGCAGGCCTAGGTTTTTTTTTTTAATTTTTTTTTTATTTTTTCACAGACCCATTCTACTTGATCTCAGTGCTGAAATTAAGGGATACAATTTAAAGAGAATATATACTGTTGAATACGTCCCTAGAGATTTAGCACAGCCCTGAAGATGGAGGGGGTTGGACACATCGTCCATACCATATGGCAGATCTAGTTTCTTCTGCAGATGGCTCTGCTATTTTGTGCCTATCAACAATGACCATATCCATTCCATTTCTAGGCAAGAGAATTAAATATAGTTAAAATGTCTTATGTGACATTCTCCAAAAGAATAGCGTGAGAGAACAATTGCAAAACATGCATATTCACACCCTGTTCCTGGGTCTGACACAGGATAGTTAGTTGATCGTTAAATGTTTGCTGTGACAGAAAAAGTGGATCAAAATCATGTCAACGTAGGTGACTTCTCAAATTCCATAAAAGAAAGGAGAAATTATCATTGTTCATCATCATTGAAAAATAATATCTAGCTGTTAACAATCTTCCTGGTAATTCACAAGTGCATCAGGCACAAGAAATGTAAAGGTGTTACCTGCAGTGTGATTCTGATTTGGGGAGATGAAAAAAAATGATAATGGTTTATCATAGAATTTACTAGCAGAACTCAGAATCTAATTTAAAGTAATTCTGTCCAAGGGCTGTAGTCCATCTGAACTAGGGGTAATAATAACCTCCTCTAAAAATGTTAGTGAAATTTCAATGAAATGTTGCAGCTAATATATTTGGTTTGATAGGCACCACACTGTGATATCTGATATAAAAGAAATATTAGCATGAAATCATAAAATCAAAATATTAACAGTGGTCAACTTTGAGTGTTTGGATTGTGATTTCTTGTATTTTTTATGATTTTCAAGAAGACAAATTCATGTTAATGAAGCTGTCAGTGATCTGATACCCTAGACGTAAAACAGTAACCATATAATTGGAGAAAAGAGGGGAATATTGGTGTCACCTTCTGTATACTTTGTAATGGCTGTTTTCTTTCCTTGTGTCAGTTTTGGGACCCATGAAAAGTAGAAATAAGGAATAAATAAGATCTTCTAAGTCTTCTCACTTAGAAGATTTTCTTTGCTGTCCTTCATTACCCTAAGTGATCAACACTGGTACAATGTCACAATGTCACTGGGATGAACTATTTATATAAGTGTCATTGTTCATTTCTGATGCTATGACAAAATACTACAGGCTGGATAATTTATTTTTTTAAAAAAACACATTTTTTTTTTTTCTTCAAAGTTCTAAATGCTGGGAAGTCCAAGACCAAGGCAGTTGCAGATTGGCTGTCTGGTAAAGTCTTCTCTGTCCTTCTAAAAGGGTGTTTGTTGCTGGGTCCTTACCTGACAGAGGAGGCACACACTGCACCCTCTGATGCAGAAGGTATAAACTCTGAGTCCTTACATGGTGGAAGGGTGAAAAGGCTGAGAGAATGAAGAGCCCCCTCCCCAGTACCTGTGATGAGATCATTAGTTCCATTTATGAGGGTCTCCCCCTCATGGCCTGTTCACCTGCTAAAGTCCCCACCTCATGATGGTGATTACGTTTCAACAAATACCTTTTGGGGGACACGTTCAGACCGTATCAATTCATGCTAGGTGAAGAATGGCCAACGGGAAGGGAGGGGATAGGAGGGGGCAAAAGGGTGAAGAAAAAAAAAAAAAGATGGTAGAATGAGATGGATATCATTGCCCTAAATGCATGTGTGAAGTCACGAATGGTGTGACTATACTTTGTACACAACCAGAGATATGTAAATATGTGCTCTACAAGTATAATATGAAATGTAATACATCCTGCTGTCATTTCTAACAACTTAGAATAAAAAATAAATTTGAAGAAGAAAAAAAAAAGAAAAATTAAGTAATACAACATGTGTACAGAATGATAAAAGGAATACCTGGAATTATCATAGGATGGTCAATAGAGTAAGAAGACCAGGAGGACCGGGAAAGGGAAGGTGCTGGGGAAAGAGATGGAGCCAATTATGCTATGTGTGTAATTATACATAAGAATCCCCCTCTCGAGTATAAGCACCAACAGCAATAAGTAAATTAAAAGGAATAACTTGAATATATGAATATTTGCTAATACATTTTTCTTTGAGCCTTTCCCTTTTCAGTTGTTAATTTTATTTTGGATTTAAATCTTTTTTAATTAACGCATACAAATTAAGCATAGCTACGGATACCATATGATGTTTTGAAACATGTACACATTCTGGAATATTTAAATCAGGTCAGACATACCTATCACCTAGAATATTTATCCTTTCTCTATGGTGAACACTTTCAAAGTTCCTTCTTCTAGCTTTGTGAAACAATATATTATTGTTGTCTGTAGTCACACTACTGGGCCATACTCCCTGAAGCTTCTTTTTTTTTTAATTTTTAAATTCTAATTTGTTATATATGACAGCAGAATGCATTTCAATTCATATTATGCATATAGAGCACAATTTTTCTTATCTCTGGTTGTACACAAAGTAGAGTCACCGTTCGTGTGTTCATACATGTACTTAGGGTAGTGATGTCCATCTCAATTCACCGTCTTTCCTAACCCCTCCCTACCCCTCTCTCCCCTTTGCCCTATCTAGAGTTTGTCTAATCCTCCCGTGCTCCCCCCACCCCCACTGTGAATCAGCCTCCTTATATCAAAGAAAACATTTGGCATTTGTTTTTTGGGGGGAATTGGCTAACTTCACTTAGCATTATATTCTCCAACTCCATCCATTTACCTGCAAATGCCATGATTTTATTCTCTTTTAATGCTGAATAATATTCCATTGTGCATATATACCACATTTTCTTTATCCATTCATCTACTGCAGGGCATCTAGGTTGGTCCCACAATTTGGCTATTGTGAATTGTGCTGCTATAAACATTAATGTGGCTGTGTCCCTGTTGTATGCTGTTTTGAAGTCCTTTGGGTATTCTTGCTCTATCTAAGTGCACCTAAGTAGCCATGATCAACTTCTCCCCACTCCACCCTCCTCCCCAGCGGCTGGGAGACACCATTCTCCTCTCAACTTCAATGTTCTATGAAACCAACTCTTGTAGATTTCAAATATGAGACTCTGCAATACTTGCCTTTCTGTTCCTGGTTTACTTCACTTAACATAATGATCTCTAGTCTCAATTATAAAGAAGTGGAGAATGGTCACAATATATCCCCCTATTTAACCTCCTTTAACCTTCCTTCCTCACCTCTCATTTTCAAACACCCCACCTCCATGCCGCCAGCATTGTCCCAGAAGGGAGTTCGCCATCACAACTTTGTTTCTTTGTATGCTGCTGCTGGTTATTTACAATTTATATTGGAATCGGAGAGATTTACTTTATTCTAGGATTTCCCCTAAGACAAAAAACCCCAGTAACTGTAGCAGCATCTCCATCCAATCTCTTCAATCCACAGCAAAAGGTGGCTAGAAATGCTTAGCACAGTCTCCCAAGGCAAACATTGCCATGATGAGTGACAAACTAAAACAATAGGAGCTGCTCCTGTTGCCATGGAAACAGGCCTTTGCATCTGAGCAGCTCCATCCCAGGATTCACAGTCCAAAGCTTTGCAAAGGTATGCTGGTCTTAACTCCCCTACTGGTTAGCACTCACCATCAGACTAACACCGCTGAGATGACTGACAAGGGAAAACAATGGGGGCCACCCCTCGTTGCCATGGTAACCCAGGTTTCCAGTAATTTGCCTTAATGGGAAGTTAAAAGAACTGTGTAGCAGATGTCTTTCATACGAAAATCAAATGACACTTAAAGTGAAGAAATATGATAAGTTCCATGGAGCTTAAATGTATTCCTTTCGGGGTGTCACTGATGACTATGTTTTCTAGAAAAGAAATATACACTCCGCAATACTTCAGTGAATCACAACTTAGATCAAGCAGGACTGGAACGAAATATGCTTTATCTCCATGCAAAGACATTTACATGAATACAAAGAAATTCTCTTGAAAGAAAGAGAAAGAACTGAGTTTCTAAAGACTGTTTTCTTTAGGAGGCTTTTGAAGGGAAAGATTCTGTTGGACAACATAGGACACATACCTCAGGTGAATCAACTGACGTACTTGCAACTAATCATATTCCTGAATGTCATTTCATCAGCAAATGGCGAATCAAAATATCCAACTTGTAAAGTTATGATGAGCTGATAATCTATTATCCTTATTTCAAAAATCAAGATCAGAAGCAGATATTAAAATACCTTAGGCATAATGAATTGTTATCCCAGGACTTAGTCAATGGCTTGATCTACAGGGCAGCCATCGTAATTATCCTTCTTCTCAAGACAAGTTAGTCAATGGCAATGCTGGGAGTATTGCTGACACTGTGTCACTTTGCATCAAGTGACCTACGCGAAATATCAGTCAGTAATAGGGAAACCGAACCTTTGATCTCAGCCAGCTTGATTCTGCATTTGAGTTCTTTTGATTTTACCATCTTTCTCTAATCTGCTCAATATGTACTTACGAAATACCAGTAGAGCACTTATCCACAGTGTAATTTGGGTCCAAGTTGAGTGACTCTGTGGTTCACAAGCCACAGGCCACACCCATATTCGTATTCTCTTTTCCCTGTGGTATGCTTCATGGATATGAATGAGGAACAGATCACAATTTCCCCTGCGACAAATATTATGACTGGCTTTGAGTTCTAGTCAAGCGAGAGGCCTGGGAGAAGTCATAGCATACATTATATGATGAATGTCAGACAGGCAAGTCAAATTCATAGACTCCATTGTGTACATATACCACATTTTCTTTATCCATTCATCTACTGAAGGGTATCTAGGTTGGTTCCACAGTTTAGCTATTGTGAATTGTGCTGCTATAAACATTGATGTGGCTGTGTCCCTGTAGTATGCTGTTTTTAAGTCCTTTGGGTATAAGATGAGGAGTAGTATAGCTGGGTCAAATGGTGTGCAGGAGCCCTGTTTGGGGATTGGCTTGAATTGCAGTTGACTATGAGCCGTGGAGATTTGGCCATTGTCGCCACCCGTAGTCTCACGGGATTTTGTTGCGGGATCTGGAGTGGCTTGGCCGAAATTGCTGATCGGGTCAGCGCCATTTTAGTGGTGTGTTTGGCGTGAGTTAGTTGTTAGAACCAGAGAGAAAAGTTATCAGAATAAAAAGCTGTTTGTCTCCAGTTTGCTTCTGAAGTTCTTCCCGCGGCTCCGGTGCTCCGAGCGCTTCAGGCGGCAACAGGTGGCGGCCCGTACGGGGAACTTCGGAGCGGACAGGTAAGAACTGAAAGGTCTCTAAAGATGGGTTCGAATATATAACTGAATCCCAAGTGATAGAGGCTATGCAAAGACTCCTTGATATACCTGACTCTGTTCTCAGTGAGGAGTATATAGACAAAAATGAAAGTGATCAAAAAAGTGTAGATTCCACTGGGCCAACTGAGACCAGTAAAGAGAGTATTAGAAGAGACCCAAAAATGACAAAAATCCAAGCTATTAAAGCTATTCGGGAGTTATTGGCGAAAGCTGAAGGATACTTGCTCTCACTGGAACCTGGGCCTCAGGATATTGCTGTCAGTGAAATTAGCAGTGGTGAGGAATCTAGTAAAAGTGATCCTGAGAAAATGAGGAAAAAGAAATTAAAAAAGACCGAGAAAAAGGTCCGTCAGGCAGAGGAGTCACTTGTGGAAGTGACTACTCCCCCATGGGTGGAATCCATTACAGAAAATATGAAGGGTATTACTAGGCATTTGCATACCCTAGAAACAGAAATAAAAAGTCTTTCTGATCGCTTATGCGCTCTCGAGGACAACTCACAGATACATTGGGAACCGCCAGCATTTGAAAAGAAAAATGGACAGAGTGTCCATCAGTCAGTAGATTTCAAAACAATAAAAAATCTCAAAGAGGCAGTAATGACTTATGGGCCCCAAGCTCCTTTCACGTTGAGTATGCTGGAGTCCCTTAACACCTTTAGCTTAACCCCCTCAGACTGGAAAAGTCTATGTAAAGCAACATTAAGCGGGGGGCAATTCTTGGTTTGGCGATCGCAATTCCAAGAACTTTGTATAGAAACGGCTAAAAGAAACGCGGCTGCAGGGTTTGAAAACTATAATATAGACATGCTCACAGGAGAAGGGCAATTCGCAGACTTACAGGCTCAAACAGATTATGACTCAGATATATATGCTCAGATAAATGCAGCTGCCTTAGAGGCATGGAAAACTGTACAAGGACCTGGGGATCTACAAGGTAGCTTGTCAAAAGTGATTCAAGGACCTAATGAGCCGTATGCCGACTTTGCTGATCGACTTTTGAGAACTGCAGGTAGTGTGTTTGCAGATGTTGACCAAGCTATGCCTTTAGTTGTTCAATTAGCTTATGAAAATGCAAATAAATGGTGCCAAGCAGCCATCAGGCCATGGAGAACTAAAAAGGATCTTTCCGTATATATACAACTATGTAAAGATATAAATGGCGCCTTTGTCACAGGAAATGTGATTGCAGCCTCAATGAGAGGTGCTTCCTCTCGAAATTTCACAAAGGCTAAACGTAGACATTATAATCAATCAGGATATTTCCAGGCAAAATTATCATAATCAATCAGGCAATTCTAGGCAAAATCCCAAAAGAGAAATAAGATCAAGCTCATACCATGCCCCAGGCCGCTGCCCCAGGTGTAAAAAGGGAAATCATTGGGCCAATAAATGCTATTCAAAATTTGACATCCATGGAAATCCTTTGTTCAGGAATTCAAAAAACGGGGCACGGGGCCCAGTACCCCGGGGCCCACAAATGTACGGGGCATTGCAGAAGGAGTATCCTCAAGCATCCACTCAGATGCTTCCCCGACACAATCCCTACTACCCATCCACTCCCTCGCCAGAGGAACAAGAGGAAATGCAGGATTAGACCTCTGTTCCACCGCCCGAATAGTGTTAACACCTGAAATGGGGGTTCAACTGATTCCCCACAGGAGTCAGGGGACCTCTTCCCTCAGGGACTGTAGGACTTATTATCGGGCGTAGTCCTAAAAGCTTATTAGGTTTGCAAGTGACCCCAGGTGTAATAAACTCAGACTACAAAGGGGAAATAAAAAATAATGCTTAGCTCACCCCAAAGTGTAAGTTCTGTTAATCAAGGAGATAGAATTGCTCAGTTGCTTCTCCTTCCCAATTTACATAATTCATTTAAAATGGGTATGCCTCAAGAAGGGAACAATAGAGGATTTTGTTCCACTGACTCAAGTCCCATGGCTTGCTGGGTTCGAGACTGTTCAAGGAGGCCTATGTGTAAAATAAAAATCCAAGGAATAGAAATGGAGGGATTAATAGATACTGGAGCTGACTCTTCCATTATTAATTTATGCCAATGGCCCAAGCACTGGCCTCTGCAAAAAGCTTCAACCAGTTTAAGAGGCTTGGGATATAATAACCTCCCAGATAAAAGTGCAGTAATTTTAAAATGGGAGGATGATGAAGGCCATAAAGGAACATTTCAGCCTTATGTTTTACCTAATCTACCGGTTACTTTATGGGAAGAGATATTTTGCAACAAATGGGAGTACACCTTGCAACCAAGCCTGCAGATGTTAAATGTGAAAACCTACAGGGTAATCTTAACCATAAAAGAACTCATTATCAAAAAGTACAGAGTAATCTTAACCCTAAAAGTAATCATTGTCATAAAGGAAAAAGATATTTTTTTTCGGGGCCACTGAGAAAATAATTTTGAAAATACCATGGCTTTCTGATAAGCCAGTGTGGGTCCCTCAGTGGCCCCTATCTAAAGAGAAATTACAAGCGGCCCACCAATTAGTTCAGGAACCACCATATAGAACCTTCCACCTAGTTCATTTGTGATCAAGAAAAACAGAAAATGGCGATAGAAGCTTAGACAAATCAATAAAACCATCATATAGACTTCCTAGTCCCGTAGCTATTCCAAAAAATTTCCATCTTATTTACTCCTTGATATAAAGGATTGCTTCTTTCTATTCCCCTACATCCTCTGGATGCCCCCAGGTTTGCTTTTTCCGTTCCTTCTATGAACAATAATGGCCCTGATCAGAGATATCAATGGAAGGTTTTACCACAGGGAATGGCTAATAGCCCCACCATATGCCAATATATGTGGACAAGGCTATCCCAACCCATTAAAAATAAATATCCAAACCTCATGTGTCTACATTACATGGATGATATTTTATTGGCCCACCCTAATCAAAAAATCTTATTTAATATATTCAGTGATGTGGTAGAAAATTTAAAAAATATGGTGGACTATATATAGCAGAAAAAAAGTTCAAACCAGATCTCCCCCATATTATATTTAGGATTTAAAATTCATGGATACTTTTGTTAGACCCCAAAAAATTTTAATAAATAAAGAACATTTGACCACCCTCAATGATTTCCCAAAAACTACTGGGGAGACATTAATTGCTTCGCCCTACACTAAATCTCACTACTGGCCAACTAAAACCTTATTTGACATCCTTCGTGGAGATCCTGATCCATCTTCACCACGAAACATTGACTCCTGATGCTAGGAAAGCTTTAAAGTTAGTAGAAAAAGCCATCGAAGGAGCTCATTGTGATAGATTTTGATTTAACTCAACCGCTGATGTTGATATTATTATTTCTTCACAATATACACCCAACAGGGAGTATTTTGGCAACAAGGCCTTTATTATGGATACATTTGCTGTCTCTCCTAAAAGTATAATTGAATCTTATAACCTCCATGGTGGCTAAACTTATTCTTCAAGGACTTAAGACTTCTACTAAAATATTTGGCATTTCACCCTGCTACTAATTATTACTCCCTATTCATCATCACAGATTGAATACTTATGCTTCAATGATAATGATTGGGCTATAGCTAAATGCTCTACTTCTGCAAATTTTGATAATCATCTTCCTAAGTCCCCTATATTAACTTTTTGTATTAATCATCCTATTATATTTCCACAGGTAATAAAAAAATCAACCTATTCCTAAGGCATTTAATGTATTTACAGATGGGTCCTCAAAAATGGTACTGCTACAGTAGTCACTAAAAAGAAAATATGACTTACATAACTGTACACAAATCAGCTCAACTAGTGGAATTGGAAGCTGTGGTAAGAGCTCTGGAAAATTTTAGGGACCAGCCCGTAAACATTTTTTTCAGATAGCCACTATAATTGTACACAGCCGTCCCAAAATTAGAGTTAGCAAGGACCATAGCACCTCATACTCCAGCCTTTAAATTGTTTTATCAAATACAAAAACTTTTATGTCCATAAAACAGGCATCCCATACAACCAGCGATGAAAGAGCAAACCGTGTGAACAAAAAAGAAGGAAAAAAATCAACTGTTTACCTTAATTTTCTAATCTAATTATTCTATTTTGTAGTTTGATCTGTTTGTGTTTTTCCAACTCGCCTCTTGACTCAGTGCTGCAATAGCACTGCCTTTCCTTTAATAATTGATGCTTGAGTTTCTAGGTAGCATGTTAATGGACGTCCTGAAGATTGACGTGCGCTTATGAAAAAGGTGGCATTGTCTAAACATAAATGAAAAAGACGTCTGCTGCTACAGCTGCAGGGATCGCGGCCGCCGCAAGCATCCCTGATATTTTCCAACTGCTCAAACATCAAAAAACAACCTAATCACCAAACAGTGTGGCCTCTGCTCTACATGCATGGGGCCTACCTACATCAACATCCCTGCTGTCAAACATACAACAAATGGGACATGGGGCCTTTTGATCATTTTGATTTCATTGTTTGGGACTTTACGGGACAATGCCTTGCGGGTATTTGTCTAGAGAATTCAGTGTGTCACTTGTTGGAACTTAGGGCAGCTGATTTGTTTAAACAATTTGATATGCTATGCAATTTGGCTCATCACCAAAAGGCTTGTCGCCTTAAAGCCGCAACATCTCCTCACAATTGGACGGCTGTTAGTCATCATATATAGTCGATCCTAAAGGGCTCCATTGGATGGCTGGTTAGCCAATGACGGGTAAGATCCCCAGAGGGGGACAACCTAAGACAGGCACAGTCGCACGGGACAGTCTCATGTGGCCGACATATCAACCTAAGACAGGAGTCAAGGGCACAGCCTTGATTATCCGATGACGGGTAAGAATGTTGGTTGCACATAGACGTCCTAGAGCATTACCTCTTTTAAAACAAAAAGGGGGAAATGCAGGAGCCCTGTTTGGGGATTGGCTTGAATTGCAGTTGACTATGAGCCGTGGAGATTTGGCCATTGTCGCCACCCGTAGTCTCACGGGATTTTGTTGCGGGATCTGGAGTGACTTGGCCGAAATTGCTGATCGGGTCAGCGCCATTTTAGTGGTGTGTTTGGCGTGAGTTAGTTGTTAGAACCAGAGAGAAAAGGAATAAAAATCAGTTTGCCTGAATACTGCTTTCAGGCGGCAACAATGGTGGTTCCATTCCCAGTTTTCCAAGGAATCTCCATTGCAGAGCAATTTGCAGTCCCACCAGCAATGTAAGAGTGTGCTTCCCCCCCACATCCTCACTAACACTTACTGTTGTTTGTATTCTCGATAGCTGCCATTCTGACTAGAGTGAGATGAAATCTTAGAGTGGTTTCGATTTACATTTCTATAATCGCTAGAGATGTGGACCATTTTTTCATCATTAAAAGAGAATAAAACATGGCATTTATAGGTAAAGGGATGGAATTGGAGGATATAATGCTAAGTGAAGTAAGCCAATCCCCAAAATAACAAAATGCTGAATATTTTCTCTGATATAAGGATGCTGGTTCCTAATGGGGATGGTGGGGGCTACATGGGAAGAATAGAAGAACTTTAGATAGGTCAAAGGGGAGGGAGGAGAAGGGGTTAATGGGGCTAAGAAAGATGGTGAAATGAGATGGACATCATTACCTTAAGTACATGGATGAAGACACAATGGTGTGACTCTACTTTCTGTACAACCAGAGACACGAAAAACTGTGCTGTATTTGTGTAATATGAATTGAATTGCATTCTGCTGTCACATGTAACAAATTGGAATAAATAAAAAAAATTCATAGACTCCAAGATGAGGGGAAACTAATGAAAGCAGGTTCAAATCCCATGAAAGGGGAATGAATATATACACTGAATCCTCAGGATAGTTGTACGCCATCCATTGTACATAGAGAATCCACAGGATATGGTGCCCTAAGTACCAACTGTTGGCTATCTCTTACTGATAGGAGTAAAGTATTTTATGAACAATAGAAAAGGGATTGTAAATGATGAGTTTGAATGCCAGTTCTAATGTTTGCCATCTGTATGACATTGGGCAAGCCAACCTATCTTTAGATCTCAACATATTCCTTTACAAAACGGGGATCATTATCCTTAACCCACAAAGTTGGTGTGAGGATTTAATAAAATATCTAATATCAACATCTAACGCAGTGACTGGCCCACAGAGATGACTCAAGAGAAGTTAGGTAGCATTATTATTTGTTCTCATGGGAGTCAAAGGTCAAGTGAGGCTGGATATTTTATTTCTTCTTTGATGAGTGAGGAAATCTATAGAGGTGACGTTCATTAGCCTAATATCCAGGGAGACATGGTTTAAAAGAAAAATAGAGGAATTGCTACTTTTATGCATTTAAAAAATAGAGGCTTTGCCTCCTAAACAAAATTATATGTTGCTGTTACACTTTGGATATAAGATGTCCCAGAAGTGCAGGAATGCTCTCAAGGGATATGATTAGATTATGAGAGCTGTAAACTAATAATTTGAGGACTTCTGTACTGGTTTGTGACCACAGGCAACTAGGTTGTGTCTGGAGGAGGTGGGTCCCTGGGAGTGTGCTTTGGGGTTGATGTTTTGTCCCTGGTGAGCAGAGGTGTGATTTCTCTCTCTCTCTCTCTCTCTCTCTCTCTCTCTCTCTCTCTCTCTCTCTCTCTCTCTCTCCCCCTCTCTCCTTCTTGGCTAACATGATGTGAGCAGCTTTCCTCCACCATCACCTTCCTCTATGATGTTCTGCCTCACCTTGAGCCCATAACTATGGAGCTGACCATGGACAGAATTCCTGGAATAGTGAGCCCCAAATAAACTTTTCCTCCTCTAAGTTGTTCTTGTCAGGTGTATTGGTCACAGTGATGCAAAGCTGAGTAACACAGGTGCTTCAACAGAAAGTGTAAAAGGTTCAGAAAGGGTGCAGGATGATTTTCTTTGGCTTATTATTAGTGAAGAGGAATTTATAGCTGATGAGTTCCATGTAATCTTCAGACTTTTTTTGATTATTATTATTTTGGTACCTGGGATTGAACTCAGGGGTGCTTAACCGCTGAGCCACATCCCCAGCACCCCCTCCCCCTTTTGTGTGTATTTTATTTAGAGACAGGATCTCACTGAGTTGCTTTGAGCCTCGCTAAGTTGCTGAGGTTGGCTTTGAACTCATGATCCTCCTGCTTCAGCCTCCCAAGCTGTGGGGATCACAGGTATGTGCCAGTGAGCCCAGCTAGATTGTAGTTTTTAGTGTATTTCTGGTAGTAATGGCTCTTTCTCTTCTTTTCTACTACTTTCCAAGATTGACCAGGTGGAAATTGTAAAATGCTCTAGAACATATTCATCAAACGAGTGGAGCAAGATGTGCGGAAATGAGACTTACTTTTAATTAGACAACTTTGGAGGAAAGTCAATAATGGAATATGAAATGCAAGAATGTCATTAATAAAACCAGCCTACTTTGAGTAACTTGGAGGTGGTTTGTCTTTTCCATTTAGACTGTTATAACCAAGTATCCTAAATGGATTTGCTTATAAACAACAGAAATTTAGGAGGCTGTAAGTCCAGGATGGAGGTACCAGGTGATTCCGTGTCTGTTGAGGGCCCGTTCCCTTGTTTATTATGGCAAATTCTCTCTGTGTCCTCAGATGCTTGGGGTCTCTTTTATAATGCAATCAATCCCATTCACAAAGGCTGTGCCCTTACAACCTGAGGCCCAGTTCCTCACACCAACATGTTTGGGGATAATCGATCAATATTTGAATGCTGAAGGATACAAACCTTCACATGATAGTGGTCTTTCTGGTTCATGAAAACCCACATCAACGCTTCTTCCCTCCAAGTACGGGATTCTACAGTTAGCTTTGTAATAGGAGAGTCCACTCTTGGACACGTCTGATTGAGTCCATTGGGAGGATTGCTGACCCAAATTATATTCTCTTTCCAAAGGTGCTAGGATGTAGCCCTTATTCAATCATCAGAAGCAAAACGAGGAATGAGTCATTGTGTAGAGAACAATAAAATTAAGATAGCATAATGCCTGTGTTCCAGTTACTTGCTACCTGTGTCCCAGGGTGAGGGTCGTGGGACCATTGAAAACAGTTTGAAATTTTATAGTAAGTTCCCATTCTGTTTTCATGAGCTAACTCAAATCGATGCCTGGTCCATTTAATTAAGGAATGAAATAGCACATCTGGGGAGTTTGTTTCTTTCATGACCAAACTGCTTCTTCCAAAAAAATAAAATGGAGAGTTTTACTTTTGTTTTAGAATAATATAGAAAAGGTGAAAGAAAAGGGACTCTAAGATTTTTACAGGAGTGATTGTTGTAATACAAGAGCGTGACCAGTGAAACAAGTCTTCTTGGAGTTGGAAAGGTGAATAGAATCTTCTCTTTTCTTCAGAGGACTCTCTCTATTGAATATAGAATGCAGAAAAGTAGTAACTTGGTATTACTTCATATTACCCTATTAAGTAATTCAAACAGTTCCTACAGTCACTGCAAAGGTGAAATTTTATTTCTATTGACTGATATTGGGATATTTCCCACCTGTCTGATTTATTAGTATGCTGGTGCATAGTTTGCTTTAACTACTGCTGTTGGTTTTTCATAAGTCAAAATTCCAGTATATTTTTGTCATTTTTTTTTTTTCTGTTGGGGATTGAACCCAGGGCCTTTTGCATGTAGGCAAGTGCCCTACTGCTGAGCTACATCCCCCAGCCCATTATCTTTTATCTTTAATGCATTCTTAGCAATATTTTCTACCTGTTGTGAAATTGTGATATTGGTACCTAATGGTTTTACACACTGTATGCATTTCCTTTCTTCTGATTGCTGCCTCTAAATTTTTTCTGTAGGGAACAGTTCTTCTACGATTCTTGTAGCCTTGCTGAGATTGCCAACGCAAGTATTCTAGTGCTCTGAAACAGGCCATTGACTCTCATCCTCTACATCCTGATGTAGTTCTGGTACTTTCTGAGACCTGACTGTACCAATTTTCCTTCAAACTAGTTAGTGACAGCACATCCCAAATTGCCTTCAAATTGTGAATACAATACTACTGTATGCAATCAATGAATGCTAAAGAAATTAAATATTTTTGGATGAAAAAAATAACATGCCAATCTATAATACTGTTTTATTTCTGAGTGGGAAACCAGATATTGTGACTAACTGTTTGTGCTTTGGAAATTTTTTATATTCTTTAGTTAATATTCTACATGTTCAACTTGGTTTGTGCCAGGCATGCTTTCATTACATTTTTAGAGTTTAAAAAAGCATTTCCAATAATTTTTTTTTCAACATGATAGAATTTAATAAAGCATATCCACCTTCAATTTGTGAACTCACTATCATGCTTTAAATATTTTTGATTATTTATTTTTGACAATTTCCAAGATCTTGAAAAGGCAGAAAAAATACAACTAAATTCCACAATATAATGTAAAGTTCAGAACAGTGTTTAAATTACCTAAAGTAGAGTTGTTTCAAACTACTTAAAATATTAAATAATAATCAACATGATTTTCTGGTAGATACTTTAATTATAAAATATATATTACACAAATTACTCACCACAAATCAATCATACATTCACAATTACTGTCTTCCTGGTTTGTTTTGTTTTGTTTTGGGGTACTGGGAATTGAACTTAGGGGCACTCAGCCACTGAGCCTTTTACCCAGCCCTATTTTGTATTTTATTTAGAGATAAGTTCTCAATGAGTTGCTTAGCACCTCACTTTTGCAGAGGCTGGCTTTGAACTCATGATCCTCCTGCCTCAGCCTCCTGGGCTGCTGGGATTCTAGGCATGTGCCACCACACCCAGCAACTATCTTCCTGTTTCCCATACTGTCTTGTGAGTACTAATTTCATGCAATCATACAAATATTTATAAACATTAAACATATAAAGAATCTCCATGTTAAAGTTTTTGAATATTGGTACAATATTTAAATATACCAAAAAAGGAAAGACATTGCATTTTATTTTGTACAGATGTCTGGGGGAGACTTTGTGCAAGGGTGTGTATGTATGTAGGAATGTGTGTGTGTGTGTGTGTGTGTGTGTGTGTGTGTGTGTGTGTGTGTGTTGTGTGTTTTTTTTTTTTCTATTTATCAACCCATAATGGGTGGAGGACTTCCTTTGCTGAAGGTGCTTCTCCATGTTTATTCCTAGTTTTATTCCTTAAGATATCTCTGAAGATGGGCCTTCACATAGTAGGTGGGGTTTTGAAGTTATTCTAATTGTTATGGAGAACTTTGGTGTTGTCCCTAAGTGGAAGCACAGCCTATTTAATCCTTACAAATTCATCCACCAAAACCAAGAACCAACCATGGCTTCTCTTCCCCTGCTGATCCTTCCTCGACTTCTACCACTTTTGTGATATTCTGAAGTGAATCCCAGACATATTATATTTTCTTTGTTCAATTCAAGAATGTCCCTCCGCTTTCAGGACAGCCACAACATCATTATCACATCTAAAAATAACCTATGGTTTTATGTCTGGTAATGGTAGAGTAGCAGATCTATTCTCTTGTTGAAATATGATAAACGCCAGGTAAAATATGTGAGAAACAATTACTTGAAGACATGAAAGAGGTGCTGGTAGCAGAGAGGAGGAAATGGAGTCCTTTAAATAAAAGAGATAAATGAGGTAAATTTTACCTTTGGCCAGTGTCCCCTGAGGGAGAGAACTCCCAGCCACCAAAGGTTGACTACTCGGCTTGACTGCACATCAGACGTTGGAGTATCTCAGCCAGAGAGATGAAAAATTGAAGAAAATATAAGAAGGTCATTAGACAAAGCCTAGGAAGTCCCCCCTATCTGTTTGATGTTTTCCTATAGTGTTACTGTGAGAGCAAAACTCCAAGGAACCCAGCAGAAAGCAATATATGGAGGGCTAAAATGTTAGCAAATATTTTGTCAGCTTCCATGCAGGAAAATAACATTTTGTTGTTGTTGTTGTTATAGTTGTTAACACACTGTCAAGTTGGAAGCTTAATCGAAGGAACATACACTAGGAATAAAATCAATTGTGAGGTGCACACCTGAAAATCAACAGCAAAACCAAAATAGCCCTGCTCTAACAAAGCCGAATAAAAACTTGTACCAGATTAAAGCAATCCATAAAGAGCATGAATGTATACCAAAAGAAAAGTATGCAGAGGAAGCGAACAAAATTTAGCCTCTCTGCAAAGTGTTATCTTTAACTTGCTATATGTAATAGCATTAAAATTACCACACCTGTGAAAAATCAGGAAGTCACCCACGTTCAAGAGAAGGAAGAGGCAACAGAAGCAGACACAAGTATGACTCAAGAGTGCAAAGTCTTTATAATCACGATTATTAAGATGTTAGATAATTTATAGAAAGTGGAATAAAATCAGTAAAGGCATGGGCTTTTCAGGAAAGGAAAAATGTTTAGAAAGTGAATTTGAAATTTTAGAAGTAAAAGACACACTCTCTGAAATTTAAGAGAATATCTTGGGCCAGGGTTGTGGCTCGGTGGGAGAGTGCTTGCCCTGCACGTATGAGACACTGGGTTAAATCCTCAGCACCATATAAAAACAATAGACAAATAAAATAAAGTTATTAAAAATTTACAAAAATTTACATTAGTTGGGATTATGAAATGATTATACATGGCTCAGAAACAAAAGCTGTGAGCTCAAAGAAGAATTAATAGAAAATCCATAGGTTAGATGCTTTTATTATAATTTATAAGTTTGACTCATGTTTAGTTTAAAATTTAAAGCAAACATGCCAATAAAACTTAAAAGTTGGTGAGATATAAATTTTACCATATTTTAAAACAATTTTATTTTGCAATTTATTTCCTTTATTGCGTCCATTTCTTCCCATGTCATCACTCCTCTTCCGGTCACTCACGTAGGAGATCTGCTGGCCAAGGCTCTCCTGACATTGTAAGCTGCCTGTCATGGCCAACCACAGCGCTGCGGGAGGAAAACTCAGAGGCAGAGTAAAGCTATTACTACTTTTACTTCTACTTTCTTAGAGAGAGCTTAGAGAGAGAAAGAAAGATTTTTCTTCTTCTTAGAAAGAGCTTAGAGAGAAAGATTAGAGAGAGATTAGAGAGAGCTTTCTTCTTTCTTTCTTCTTTTCTTCTTAGCTTAGAGAGAAAGAAAGATAGAGAGAGCTTAGCTTAGAGAAAGATTATTTTTTTAGAGCTTCTTTTTCTTCTTTCTTCTTTCTTCTTTCTTCTTTCTTTCTCGGGAGCCTTGGCCTAACTCTGACCAGCAATTACTTCTTCTATCTGGTTTCTCCTCTGTAACCGCTCTGCCTACGTTCTGGCCGCTCTGATTCTTTTCTTCTTCTCCGACCCGAACTCTTCTTTTGACCGACCGAGCGACTGCACGACTGACTGAATTAATTCATTCTTTGTTCTCCTAACTCCGACCGCTTTCACCCGGTTATATACCTTTAGCTTTGTGGGTGCCTCACGTGCATTTACAGGTGCATCACATACATATCAGGTGGAACTTATGGCTTCCAGCTAGCCGCAATAGCCCTTCCTAATTGGGGCTCCTTCATGACATCATATTCTAGTGTATCATTGAGTCTGCTCACTGAAAAGTTTGGCTCATTATTCAGCTTCTTTCCTTTGCTGTAACTTCATTTCTCCCCAAAATAAATATGTTCCCCTTCTTCAAATAAAATTATAGATTTTGGGGTGGAGAGATGGTATTATTGGTGAAAAAAAGTAGATAAACCAATCTAGCTCCCTGATTTTTATTATTCTTTCATTTACGTAGACTTCCTCTTAGTAGCTCAGTTAAATTCAACTTTTTTCATTGCTGTCAGTTTTTTTTCAAATATTGGAAAATAATCATATTGAAAATTAAAGATGATACTTTATAGAGACGCTACATTTCATTATCATCAATTTTCTCTTGGCACTGAGTAGATCGGTAAAACATAGAAGGCCCTCATCTTCTCAGGGAACTTGAATTTACTTTAAAGAATGAGATTTATGTGACAGACCTTGTGTTGTTTCTTCTTCTTTTGCTCCTCCCCCTCCCTCACCCCCTCCCCCTCCTCCCACTCCTTCTTTTTGTGTGTGATGCTGGGGATTGAACCAGGGCTTTGGACATGCCAGACAAGCACTCTAACACTGTGTGTGTGTGTGTGTGTGTGTGTGTGTGTGTGTGTGTGTTACTAGGGATTGAACTCAAAGGCACTTACTTTGGCAATGCGCTACATCCCCAGTCCTAGTTTACTAAGCTGCTTAGTTGCTGAGGCTGGCCTCTAATTTGCAATCCTCTTGCCTCAGATTCCTGAGAAGCTGGGATTATAGGTGTGCACCACCACATCTGGCCAGCTTCATTAAACTTTTGAACAAGGCTTTAACTTCCTGTTTCTAGATATCTTATAAGGTAGAATAACTGTAGTTCTGGTTTTATTAATTGTTAGTTTTTTTTTTTTTTTTTTTTTTTTTTGGTTTGTTTTGCCAATAAAAGAAAAAAAAAATCCCTAATCAATAGAGCCTACATACATGAAATGGTTTCCAAGAAAGCATGTGATTAAGTTACCAAAAATGACAATAGGCTATTAAGTTATGGAAAATCTAATTTGAACAATTTCTACCTTTTTGAGTGCAAGTGAAAACTATTATGGAAATGTTTCTTAAATGGCTAAGAGTTGTGCAGATTCTTAGTTTTCCCAACTGATAGAACATGAAGAGTTCAACCAGATAAAATCAATCCATTTTTTTCACTTACAAGATTTTTATGGATTTTGAATTCATAATCTAATAAAGTTCTGTATATTTATTTTACCTTAATGCTCCCTGGTTAATGCAGAAAAATGAGTTCGTAGCATATGCATATTTTTTTTTCTTACAGAGTTTCTTAGTTGGAAAAAGATCTCTGAGCCCAATATCTTTCTTCCAGTGGTTGAACTCCCTCTACACATCTGTGTTAAGTGTCTGCTGGGACTATTCTTAAATTACACCACTGACAAGGAATTGGAATCAGCACATTTTTACCTCCCAGTGATATTTGATATATAGCCATTCTTTCCTTCTTTTGGGTGGAAATAAGCACTATGTGGTTCCTTTCCCAACAACCTGAGTCCTATTCTGTGGAATCACTTATGAAAATATTTAATGGGAGCTATTATTCCATCCCTAACATTTTTTTCCAATGTAATCTTCCCAAGTTATTTTGTTTATTAACTGATACATAAAGATTGTACATATTTATAAGGCAGCTTGTGATGTATTGACACATATTTACAACATGTATTTTAACATTATGTTCAAATCAGGAAAAATGTATCTTGTCTCTTCAAACATTTATAATTTCCTTATGGTGAAAACATGCAAACTTCTTTCTTTTAGCTCTTTAAAAAATGTGCAGCAAGTGATCATGCCCTATACTCAACCTACTATGCAATACCAGGCCAGACCTTCTTCCTACCAGCCATGATTTATCATCCACTGGTCAGCTTCCCCACACTGCCCCTTTCCATTATGCCAGCCACCACTCACCATCTTACTTACAGTTTGAAGAGACTGACTTCTTTTTTTTTTTTTAATATTTATTTTTTAGTTGTAGCTGGATACAATACCTTCATTTTATTTTTTTTATTTTTATGTGGTGCTGAAGATCGAACCCAGGGCCTCACATGTGCTGGGTGAGTACTCTACTGCTAAGCCACAATCCCAGCTCCAATACTGACTTCTTTAGAGTCCACTTATGAGTGAAATAATGCATTCCTTGTCTTTCTGTGCCTGGATTATTTCACTTAACACAATAACCTCAGTTCCAACTTCCCAACTTCTTCTTTCTTTCTCTATTTTATCCTTTATTTTTTTGGTATTGAGGATTGAATCCAGGGGTACTTAACCACTGAGCCATATCCCCAGCCCCTTTTTATATTTTATTTAGAAACCGAGTTTTGCTGAGTTGCTAAGTGCCTCACTAATGTGCTGAGGCTGGCTTTGAACTCGTGATCCTCCTGCCTCAGCCTCCAGAGTTGCTGGGATTACAGGTGTGTGCCACCATGCCTGACCACCTTCCCAAGTTTTGAAGGAATGATTTATAGTAAACTCACTTTATAATCTTCAGTCGTTTGTAGGTTATAACACAACTATCACCAATTCACATCTTTAAAATAATTGTTGTTTCACTCTAAGCAGTAATCGACATTAAAGCACTCATTTGGCACACTAGTCATATTTTAATAATAGAATTATAACAAACACATCTTAAAATGAAAAGTTCATGTCTGGGCTTCATATCATGAACAACATGTGCTGAGAAACCTGGTACTAAGAATTTCCCTATGCAAATGTTACCTGTGTTAAAACTCCTCCTGTGCTGTGTAAAATCCTGCCAGCCTCCCTTCCTTCTTTTCTTCCTTCCCACCATCTTTTTCTTTTCTGTGACAAGGAAAAAATAACTTCATTTAATGTGAAAGTAAAAAGTGTAATGATTTTAAATCTTTTAGCTTAAGGAGACCTATCATTTCATAATTAGAGACAGGTTATTTCTTCTCTTTGCTGCTGTAATAAAAATCAGATTCTCCTGTGTTTGTTGAGGCCTGTGCTCTTTGATCTGAAGTAAACAGTTTTTTATTAAAAATTAGGAGGCATGATCATTCTTCTACTGATATTTTATTATATCACTGTAGGAATGCCTCAATTGGAAGGACAGCTATTTGAATAATTATACTATCTGCTACAAACTCACCCTAAATGTAATGAATATAAGCAACACAGACTTGGTTGCATCTATTTTCAAGGAAAAATTTTGGTTATATGAAGGCAATTAATTATATCTCCATGTAACATTTTTCAAATAAATAGCACAGAATAATTTTAGTATCATATAAGTGAGAAAATTACTTTCTGATGCTTTAATGCAGAAACTGAAAATCAGGAATGACTCTATAGAGATTGATAAATTGGAATAAAGTAAGGAGGGCCAATTTTAACAAATAATTTTAAGTAAAAAATTACAACATGTCATTTTATTTTTTTAAATTTACTTTTAACTGATACATAAAAATAGAAAAATTATACATATTTAATTGGGTGCCATGTAGTGTTTTGATACATGTTTACATAACAAAATGTTTGAATAAAGCTAAGCATAATTATCTCCTCAAACATTTGTCATTTCTTTACTTCAAAACTTCCCAAATAATTTTCTTCTAGCTTTCAAAAATGCACACTACATTATTATTATCTATAATCCATATGAATGTGCAATAGTGCATCAGAACTTCTTTCTTTTCTCTAACTGTAACTTAGTATCCATTAATCAACCTTTCCTGTAGGTGTTGATGGATTCGGTATTTGTTCCAGTCTTCCTAATATGGTTTCATTTGTGCCTGTCTTTCAAGAAACCCTAAACAGGATACCTCTTTACTCTAAGCCTCTTCACTTCCACTATTTCAGCCCTGGACTGATTTACCAGGCATCTGCTATTGGTGAGTTGTCACTGTTTCATTACTAGAGGGCCATCCAAGCTCGGTTTTGTTCCAAATATATTGTTGGTGTGTTATTCAGAAAGAATCAGAAGAGCACCTGGCAAAAGTTTTCTGTACCCCAGTCCTCACCCTGGGACTAGGGTACGCCCATCTGCCTTATTGAGTAACTATCCTGTGGTTCAGGCACCCTGGGATTCTGCCTGGCTCTGGATAGTCACCAGTCCCAGGGTCACATGTCACAGCTTTGGCCACCAACGCTGCCAAGCTGTGTTACACTGTGGCCCCAGCTGCGAAGACCACCACAATATTTGGTAGGACCAAGACCTGTATCACTATGGGCTGTGTCTTGCTGAGGTGGATTCTTAGTCCCAGACCACTGGTGCTATCTGGAACAGACGACTGGTAGACTTACTGCGTGTCTCTCCCAGGCCCTGCCCCTGTTCCAGAGGCTCCATCTGCAGGCACACCTGGGGATGAGGGCTGTTAGGATCTGGCCTGTGCTCCAGAGCCAGGTGCTTTGTTTACTACATTATGCTTTCCCTTGCAAACTGGGTTTTACACTGTGTTCTGTAGCCTGAGATTGAGGTAGTACAGGTGAAAACAGTCCCTTGGCCACCTAGACTGACATTAAGCTGGTCACGTAGGAATCTCACAGTCTTTGAGCTATACTGGGACCTATACCATGGCTGACTGTTATATAGGCTCTAGTACAAGTCCATCCCATTGGAGTACAGGTCTCTTCCGGGTGCTGGGAACCCGTCTGTCCCTGGTCTGGCAGTAACTGTACTGCCCAAGGGTGTGGGATGGGTGGTGGAGGTGGTCACTTGACCACCAATCCTGGCATTAAGCTGGTTTTCACCTGAGGCTTACAGCCAGCGAGCCTGCAGAGTATCAGGAGGAGGGCGTGTAGGCCTCAGGCTCACTCCAAGACTGGAAGTGATGAAGTCTGTCTCAATGGTAGTCCTCCTTTTATGCTGCATGCTGATTGGTCTAGAGTGTCCATCTAGTAGCTCCTGCTTACACACAGAAACTTTTTCTACAGGGTACTGGGTTTCACAGGGGCCGGCCCGTAACTTGGCTCCAAGACAAAGCCCTGTGCTAGCCCTTGTGTCCTGCTACCCTGGGAGTGGTGTCCTGCTCTTAGCTCTGACACTGGCTGTTGGGGAGGGTGGTGGCTGCAGTTAGCCACCTGCCTAAGTCAGTTTCTGAGTTCATTGTGTAGTTATTAGCCCAACAGTAGGGGTTGTGGGGCTTTGCACAGCACTGATTTACTGTGACAGACCTGGGACTGGGTTTCTATTGGTTATGGTTTGAAATTGGAATGCTCCCCTAAACCTCATATGTTCAGGGAATGCACCAATATCCACTGGGGGAGGAAGTTTTTAAGGAAATGATTGTATCAGGAGGGCCATAATCTCATTAGTGGCTTAATCCATTTGATGGATTAATAATGTGAATGAACTACTAGGTGTTAACCATGGGCAGGAGGAAGCGAAGCACGGACTGGAGGAAGCAAGTCACTGGGGCATGGCCTTGGGGCTACATCTACCCTTGTCCCCATATTGTTGCCCCCTCTCTGCTTCCAGGCTGCATGAACTGAGCAGCTTCCCTTCACCATGCCCTTCTCCCATGTTTCTGCCTCACAGTTGGCCAGCCATGAACTGAATCCTCTGAAACCCAAACAAACCTTTCCTCCTGTAAGTTGTTCTTGCCAGGTCTGTTGGTCACAGTGATGAAAAGCTGGCTACCACCACGTCTGAGGCCCGGTCTTGACTTTCTCTCCTTCTCCCAAGCAGGAGGTATCTCTCTCAGTGCTCGGCTGCCTGTGGTTGGGGCAGGGGTGATACCGGCAACTCCCCTTCCTGCCTTCGACTCTGTTTTCCCTTTGTTAGACTGCAAGCAGGCACTGTGGGCCCTTACCTGATCTCCTTAGCTCTGGTGACAGTAGTTTGGTGCATGATAGCTGTTTAACATGGCGTGTCTGAGGGGAGATGATCAGCACAGGTCCTCATTCCTTTACTCAGCTGCCATCTTGCTCTGCCCCTACAACATACTATTAGAATAAAGAGTCAGAAGTCTACATAAATAGCAGGGGAATGGATTTGATCATTTGTATTTCTATTGGAAGCACACATTTTCTAAAATAAAATTATATTCAATCTAATTTATACTTATTTGGAAGCTGAGGATTATTTATTTTTGTAGTACTGGGTATTGAACACAGGGGTGCTCTACCACTGAGCTATATTCCTAGTCCTTTTTATTTATTTTTTTTCTCGTCATTCATACTAGATAAGGCATTTTATTGAGTGTTTATTATGTACCAGGTACAGTACTAAGCACTTTACCATTACTGTATTTAATCCTCGTGATAATAATTATCATAAATGTATTAGTCATATTATCTCCACTTTGTGAATGAGGAAACCAAAGCTAAAGAGGTTGAATAACCTGCACATGATAACACAGGTAGTAAATTGTACAGCCAGGACCCAAACACAAGCCTGTCTCACTCAAGACTAATATGCTGGGCTGAAGGGGAACTTGGAAACCTCCTTGTCCACCTACCATTCTGATTTCTTTTTGTAAAAAATTTGTTCTAGTTAGTTACACATGACCATAGAATGCTTTTTGACACATCATAAATAAATGGAGTATAACTTCTCATTCTTCTGGTTGTACACAATGTGGAATTACACCTGTTGTATAGTCATATATGCACATACGGTAATAATGTCAGATTTATTCTATTATCCTTCCTACTTCCACATTCCCCATCTGCCTACTCCAAAGTACCCCTATTCTTCCCTAGCACCCCTACTTTGAGACAGGGTCTTAGTAAGTTGCTTAGAGTCTTCCCAAATTGCTGAGGCTGGCCTTGAACTTGTGATCTTTCCACCTCAGCCTCAAAGTTGCTGGGATTACCACTGTGCAACACCATGCCCAGTTTAGCAGAGACTATTTTAATGTAAAATACATTGAGACAACAATGCTCAGCATATATAGTTTTTAAGATGCATGAGTTAGGGCTGGCCCTAGAACCACACACCGAAGATGCATTTATTAAATCTTAAACAAAAAGCCAGGCATGGTGGTATATACATGTAATCCCAGTGACTTGGGAGTCTGAGGAATGAGGATTGCAAGTTCAAAGCCAGTCTTAGCAACTTAGGGAGACCCTGTCTCCTGTCAATTAAAAAGAAAAAGTGCTGGGATGTGGCTCAGTGGTTGAGTTCCCTGGGTTCAATCCCCCATACCAAAATAACAATGAGAAAACAACACCAAACTGAGGAGTGGGATAGCTGGGTCAAATGGTGGTTCCACTCCAAGTTTTCTCCATACTGCTTTCAAGATTGGTTGCACCAATTTGGAGTCCCACCAGCAATGTATGAGTGTGCTTTTTTCCCCACACCCTCATCAACACTTATTTTTGTCTATAGTCTTAATAACTGCCATTCTGACTGGCGTGAGATGAAATCTTAGAGTAGTTTTGATTTGCATTTCTCTAATTGCTAGAGATGTTGAACATTTTTTCATATATTTGTTGATCAAATGTATATCTTCTGAGAAGTGTCTGTTCAGCCCCTTAGCCCATTTATTGATTTTTTTTTTTTTTTTTTTTTTTTTTTTTTTTTTTTTGGTGTCACAAGAGTTCTTTATATATCCTGGAGATCAGTGCTCTATCTGACATGCGTATGGCAAAAATTTGAACCCAAAATGTAGGCTCTCTCTTCATCTCATTGATTGTTTCTTTTGCTGAGAAGAAGCTTTTTAGTTTGAGTCCATCTCATTTATTAATTCTTGATTTTATTTCTTGTGCTATAGGAGTCTTGTTAAGGAAGTCAGTGTCTAATCCGACATGATGAAGACTTAGGTCTACCTTTTCCTCTATTAGGTGTAGGGTCTCTGGTATAATTCCTAGGTCCTTGATCCACTTTGAGTTGAGACCACTCCTCAGTCTGTACCCAAAGGACTTAAAATCAGCATACTATAGTAATGCAGCCACATTAATGTGTATAGCAGCTCAATTCACAATAGCTAAACTGTTGTTAGCAACCTAGATGCCCTTCAATAGATGAGTGGATAAAGAAGCTGTGGTACATATATACAATGGCATATTACTCAGCATTAAAAGAGAATAAAATGATGGCATTTGCAGGTAAACGGATGCAGTTGTAGAATATCATGCTAAGCAAAGTAAGCCAATCCCCCAAAACCAAAGGCTGAATCTTCTCTCTAATAAGTGGATGCTGATCCATAATGGGGCCGGGGCAGGGGGAGGACATGGGAAAAATGGAGGAACTTTTATTGGGCAAAGGGGAGGGTGGAGTGGGGAATAGGCATGGGGGCAGGTGCAGGAGCCCTGTTTGGGGAGATGGCTAAGATTGCAGTTGACTACAGGCCAAGGAGATGTTTGGCTGTTGCTGCCTTCCATAGTCTCACGGGACTTGGCCCGAGATCTCGCGGGACTTGAGCGAGATTGCTGATCGAGTCTGCACCATTTTTGGTGGTGTGTGTGGTGCGTGTTAAAGTCGTTGTTAGAGCCAGAGAGAAAAGTTATCAAAATAAAAAGCTGTTTGTTTCCAGTTCGCCTCTAAACTTCTTCCCGCGGCTTCGTTGCTCCAAGCGGCCATCGCTTCAGGCGGCAACAGGCAGGAAAAATGGTGGAATGAGATGGACATCATTACCCTAGGTACAGGTATGACTGCACATACAGTGCAACACTATGTCATGTACAACTAGAGAAATGAAAAGTTGTGCTGCAATTGTGTACAATGAGTCAAAATTCATTCTGTTGTCATATGTGCCTAATTAAAATAAATAAATTAAAAAAAAACAACAACAAAAGCAAATCTACATGGTCTAGACCCAAATTCTGCTCCTGTCATCTAGATCTGTTGAATAAAGTAAATAAATGATAACTACGTAAAGACTTAAATCAATAGTTTATTTTGATAACACTTATATTTCCAAAGGCTAAACTTTAAATCAAAATCAGAAACAAATAAAAAATTAAAGCATACATATTGCAAGTTCAGCATTAACTCTGTGGAGTTTTTCACAATTTAGTTATAGCATGCACCATCATGAAAGGCAGAATCACACAGTAGTTTTCATTTCGTGGTATAAACATAAGCTGCAGACCTAGGATGACATGGGACAATCTTATCTTATCCTATTGGCTATTCTTTAGAGCAACACAAACCCAACTAGATTCAACAAGAAAATCTCAATTCAACAATTTTCTTGTAGAATCTAGTTGGGTTTTTGTTGTTGTTGTTGTTGTTGAATCTTGTCTTTCCTAGGTCTAAATTCTCCATTTAATCAATTTCACTGTGGTTTCTGTGTATTGGGGGGAAGCGTATGCTTTGTTGTTCCTCCTCTGTTTTCATTTTCCTTCTCTGTTTAAGTGAAGGATTTGTGAATCTTATTAAACAAGGATTTATCCATTTGCCTCTGCTTTACTCTACTAAATTACCTGTGCTACTGTATGATGTGGAATTCCCATAGTTGCTTTTGTACCTTGGATGTTAGTGTCATGCTTAAGATTATATAAAGATGTATTAAGCCATGTGCTTAGTGCTCCATGGAATGAAAATCCCCTTCAAGAGTCAGAAACAAGGTTGTTAATGAATCATATCTCTACTGAGAAGAAAAGAAAAAATATCTTAATGAGAAACAAAATACCTTAAACTCCAAGCTGGTCATCTCTGGGTTCTGTGATACACATTTGTGTTGAATCAGAGGTTGTTGGTGCTCTAAATCAATTTTCAGCAGGTCTAATATCTAAACTGCTTTCTTGGGCTATAGTAAAAATTCCGTTTATATTGATTTCTTCATAGTCCCCTACCCAATCATCCCAGTGGTAATGATCTATATTGAGGATCATAGTTATAAAACTAAGACACAAATAGAACAGGAAGAAGACAATTGGCCTTCGGTAACCTCATGGTCTACTCATGTAAATTAAAGCTAAAGCATTAGGAACAAGGGCTGAACTTTCCCCTTTTGCTAGCTAGCCACAAGTATATTTCATTCATGGTTTTAAATCACAATCTGCATTTTAGTATTAATGCACCTGTGTACCTCTGCAGAGCGTGTTGTCCGTCTATTATAAAATAGATCTCATAAGAGCAGACACTGTCTCTCCTGTTTCTTGTGTGCTTCTGGCACCTAGCACTGTGCCCGGCACCTGGGAGGTGTTTGCCTGAAGGAGTCCATGAATGGTTACGAAAGCTAGGCCAAGTACCAGGAGCTCCCAGTATCTCCAGACCCCAAGGTTTTAATGCTCGATTCACCTTGGAGTTCCCAATCCAGCTCCCAAGAAAGTGTTTCTAGGCATTCCTAGGAAGTTTTCTAGGCATTGCATCTTGTCATATATCTTCCCCTTAGATCAAGAGAGATGAAGACACTCTCGCAATTTATTACTGGAAGTGGACATCAGCCCTCTTCTAGTCTCCTTTGAGTCTCTCCAAGAATAAAGCACAAATATTACATTCTGTTTCCTTTCTGTTGGGTTTTCTAGTATAAACCTCTAGTGTTTCAGTGCTTGATTGCGAGGGAGAAAGAGGTGTGAGTGGGTTATGGTTTGAATGTTTGTGGTGTGCACCCCAAAACCCAATATGAAACTCACTCCCCAAAGCAAGAGTTTGAGAGGAGAGGCACTGCAGAGTGGATGTGGCCATGAAATCTCTTCCCTAATGGTTGGAATAGCAACTCTAAAAGGAGCCCTGGGAACTAACTAGGCTCTTCTTGCCCTTCTGCCCCTCCTTGCTTATGAGAATACAGGGTTTGACCCCTCCAGAGGACACAGTTTGTAAGGCAAGATCAAGGAAGGGGGAACAGCAGCAATCATCAGACCTCAAGCCTGTCAGTGCATTGATTTTGGACTTCTCAGTCAGAACTGTGAGGAGATGAATTTCAGTTCTTTATTATTACCCAATTTTAGGCATTTGGTTATAGCAGGACAGATGGATGAAGACAGTTAGTTACAAACTTTTCATACAGCAGGTGACCAGAATCAATTAATACAGGTAAGTGATTTGGAATCCATTGTATGGCTAAGTCTTCCGGAAAAGTCCTGGAGAAAGGAGAAACACCAACTTTTGCCTCACCACGTTGTTAATGCAGGTGATGGAAACGAAACAAAACATTAGTAGAGGGAATCAGACGTTTTCCATTGCTCTCATGACATCTAAATTCCCAATTTCTTTGGCTCTCTAATAAAGGTTAGGAAAAGTTAATCTTCATATTTTTTAAAAATGTAATTATTTGTCTATAAAGTTCTTGAAGATTTTGTAATTTTTAAGACACAGAAAGAGGTGAACAAGCAGGGAGGTTAGGTTGTGGCCAGTGAAGTAGAGGTCATTTGCTGAGACATTATTCTAAGGGGAAAACACACATGATATGACAAGATTAATTTACTTCTCAATAAAGTAGTACAAGGATGCAGTGAATAATTCGCAAGGGAAAGATACTGTGGATATTTTTCTATCGTCAAGCTGGAGAGAGGAATTCATTTAGAAAAGTCATTTAATTTCAAAAGTCATGTAGATGACAGGCAGAAGTGAAAAATAAGGTTTTTTTTTTTTCTAAAAAATAAATATGGTCATGAGATAAGTATTTTAGAAACAGGAGCCAGAGATGATTTAGGCCAATGACAGGTCAGTCACCCAAGGGTAATGATTTTTAAGTCAAATCTGGATGGCAGTCTGGGGGACTTGTGTGGAGTTCTGTGAAGTTGTCCAAGGTCTAAAAATTCTGTGTTTGATAACAAAACTGAGTTACTCTGAGACCATACCACCATGGAGTTATGGCTATAGTGGGCCTTTATGGGGCTGTTTGCTTTGCTTATGTGAAATATTGGGCAGTTGACACTGATTAAATACACATGGAAGGTGCAAAGTAAAATCGGATTTGTAGAAAACAAAAGGGGTTTATCTGCTTATTCTTCCCTTCATCTTTTTTTTTTTTTCTTTTCTGATTAAATTTAAGAAAATACAACACAAAATCCTTGTACTTTGACTTACAAGGAAATATCAAAGTGTTTCCTAGGCAGCATTTTCTGTTAATGACTTCATTTTACCTTTTTGGCTCCATATTTCCCCTATGTTTTCCCCAACTCCAGCTAAAGTATTCTAGCTGGATTCCCCAATAGAAATAGTTCCTTCCTCCATGACCAATAAACCTCCGTATTCAATATTGCTCCCACTATCTTGCCAGAAGGAAATCATACATACCTAAAAAAAATCTATCTCCATCTGTTTCTCAGGAGGACCCTTAAGGAACCTACTTCAAACGTGTTTAGTCTGTTTTCTGAACTCATTTGTATGTAGAAACTTGAGATATTGGAATTCGAAATAATATAGTAGAATTGTACATTTTGCCCATGATACAATGCCCAGTTATTTATTTATTTTTTTAACAGCGCTTGAAGTTCTGGGTTTAGAAATTAGATAGCCCGTGTTCATATTTATCACTCTGACGCCACTTTGTGAACTGAAGGAATAGGCAGTGTCTCTGAACCATGCTGAAAGTGGATCAACAGTCTGCTCAGAGCCCAAATCAGCTATGTTATGGAAAGTGCTTGACACAGTACGTACCACATTGCACTCGATAACCCTCAATCAACAAATATTAAATAAATAGCTTGGTATTCCACAATGGAAAATCATATTGTTTAATATTGTGCACAGGGGTATATATTAAAAGCAATAAGTGTTTTTGAAAACAAATTTTTGATAATTTATGAATTAAGGTGCCCAGCAACTAATGGCTATGGAATTCGAGAGACTATAATATACAACCTTTAAATTGAGAGACAAGAGTATGTACTAAGCAGGTGCAGCATTTTTGATATTTATGAGGATATTTAGGGAAATAAAAATATGTGCACACTCATGCACAGCATCAGTCTAAATTAATTAAATTAATGTATTACAACTGCTGGAGGCGTACTAAGAGTTAGGCCTATTCAGGTAAATGATACATGCAGACTTAGGGATTTCAATATGACCTAATGTAGCTCCTCTGTGTTTCCCAGAGAATACAGTGGGGCAGAATAGTTTGGGTACAATGCTAACCAGACATTTGTACACACTGACATCAAGGAAGAGAAAAGTTTCCCCTGGAATCCAAGAGATAGCCTGGTGTGGTACTACCAGGGGAACTCGGTGTCTGATCTGCTGTCCTAGGAATTGACATCCCCCTGCTGACCACAGGCACTCTTACGGCATGTCCATGTTGTTTTATTATTTATTTATTTATTTTTTCATACTGTCCAATGTCATTTATTCTTTCTTTTTTTTTTTGCATTACATTTCATATCATATTTATAGAGCACATTTTATTTATTTATTTTGTTAGACATGCTTTTAGAGTGCAATTCTTTTCATATTACATATAAAGAGCACACTTTCCAAGTCATTGGTTTTACACAAAGTATTTTCATACTATTTGAGTTTTATACACGCACTTAGTATATTGATGTCAAACTCTCATTTTAACATATCTCTGGTGTATACAAAATATATTCACACCATTCATGTCTTCATACATGCACTTAGGATAATGACATCCATCTCATTCTACCATCTTTTTTTTTCTTCACCCTCTTGTCCCCTCCCTTCCCCTCCCTCTCCATTGACCTTTCTAGAGTTCCTCCAATCCTCCTATGCTCCCCGTCCCAACCCCACAGTGATCAGCCTCCTTATATCAGAGAAAACATTTGGCATTTGACTTTTGGGGATTGCCTAACTTCACTTAGCATTATATTCTCCAACTTCATCCATTTACCTGCGAGTGCCATGATTTTTTTCTCTTTTATTGCTGAGTAATACTCCATTGTGCATATATACCACATTTTATTGCTGAGTAATACTCCACTGTGTATATATACCACATTTTCTTTAGCCATTCATCTACTGAAGGGCATCTAGGTTGGTTCCACAGTTTAGCTATTGTGAAATGCGCTGCTATAAACATTGATGTGACTGTGCACATTGTTTTAAGCAAGACAGAACAAGACAGAGACAAAGCCACTTGTTCCTCCTGTCTGGATGCCTACCACACAGGAATGCTGCTCTGGCCACAAAATAGCCAACACCATACTCTCCCTCTGAGTGGGGCCTTCCAACCTTCATGGCCCAAGGATCTGATCTGCCTTCTCTAGGTGGGGATTATGGCAATATCATATCACAGAACTTCCCCTTCCCTTCCTGAGAGTAGCCACCCAGAACAAAGCCCTTCTTCCTCGAGTTCTTCTCATAGCAACTCAACCCCCAGTTCTGTGATGCTTCCCTTGCAAGTTTGCATACCTGCCCTCACTGCCCTGGGATAAGAACCCAATCTGTGCAACTGGAGCTTCAACCCTGGTGGGCTCTGGGGGTTGACTGGCAGCAGATATCTGTGTACAGTTTTGGGGAGTGCTGTAGTTTGGATCTGAATGTCCTCTAAGGCCCATATGGTGAAGGCCAATCCCTAGTGTGAAGCTATTGGGAAGTGGTGGGGCCAATTATTGGGAGCATGCCCTTGAAGAGGATCATGGGATCCTAGCCCTCCTCCTCCTCCTCCTCCTCTATTGTACATCCAGATCATGAGCTGAAAGGCTTTGCGGTGTGTGCCCACAATGTGCTGCTTCCCCACCAACCTCCAAGTCCTAAAAGCAATAGGTCTGTTAGATCACGGAGTAGAATTTTAAAACTGTGAGTGAAAATACACCTTCTATCTTATTAAGCTGGTCATCTCAGGTATTTTCTGTATAGTAACAGCACACTGACTAATACACGAAATGATGGTGCTGGTGGGGGTGAGTAACCCTTTTTCAAGTTTAGCTGACATCTCTTCCTAGATGCATGGAAAGATGCTTCTCCAGTTGCCTTGTCGATGTGTTCCTCCCTTTAGGCAGATTTGTTAAGTGTAAAGACTGATATATATATATATATATATATATATATATATATATATATATATATATATATATATATATAATGAAAGCAGTTAAAGATTGTGTAAACTCCAAGTTACACAGCTTATTATGGGAGAGTCCTTTAAGTTAGAAATTCTCCCAGTGCACTTAAAGTATGATTGATTATCAGAAATTTGATTTAGGTGAATATTTCCATGAAGACATTGAGAGCAAGATACAGCTGTAAGGGGAAATATTAGCACTTGTTGGTCTAGACCGTAATTTGATTTGCATTCACTTTTTTCTATCCAGGTACACTATTCTAAACTTAATTAAAGTCAACTGGGAAAACATTCATTTGAAGAAAGGATATTTCTTAAGGGCTCATGTGAAGCATGAAAACATTTGTTCTTTTTGAGATGAACTTTTTATCTCTTGAGATAAAAGAGAAAAATGTATGTTCTGTATATTTTCCAGAGAATAAATTCGTGCAAAATATTTTTAGTAATTCAATTTTTAAAGATAAACAGTTTCTGTTTTCTTTTCTATCTTATTCTCCATTTCTTTTACAATGCTGTATAACAAAAAGACACTCTTCGGAGCAGATGCCTTGTATGAAATTGGCTTTATTTCAAAAGCTCAGCACTCAATAAGATCTTTCTTGCAAGAATTGTGTTGGAGATATATATATATATATATATATATATATATATATATATATATATATATATATTCGTTTTTGGAAATAGGGGGTTAAATTCAGGGGTGCTTTACCACCAATCCACATTTCTATCCTTTTATACTTTTTGTTTTGATATAGAGTCTCACTAACTGCCCAAGGCTGGCCTTGAATTTGAGATCCTCCTGCCCCAGCCTCCTAAGCTGCTGGGATTACAGGTGTGTGCCACAGCACAGAGCTTGTATATTTGTTTAATGTTGCCGAAAATATACCACTACTAAAGTAGTGTTCCTTCAAACTGCTGCCATTCATTGTTACAGAAATTCAGTAACCGTAACAATCTCTTATTTGCTATTATGTACTATATGCAAAGTGAATATTCATGGAATCTGTGCATAATTTCATCACAGGTTCTATTTGTTAGAGGAATAAGACAACTTAGATATTTGGGGGAGAAATTATGGGCAAATATAATGTTTGTAAATCCTAATCACAGTATGTACTTGCTACATAAATTTTCATGCAGTTAATTAAAGTGAGCCTTTAAATTTAAAAAATGGAGATGACAAGGTAAAACCCAAAGTTGAGGTCTGTGTAGGGTGCAGGTCTGTACTGGGCCCTGAGGATGTGCCCTGGGGACACCTCGGTTGGCTGGGATGCAAACAGAATTGTTTTCTGG
Organism: Tamias sibiricus; assembly: GCA_025594165.1. NCBI lineage: Eukaryota > Metazoa > Chordata > Mammalia > Rodentia > Sciuridae > Tamias > Tamias sibiricus. The sequence goes on from CM046675.1 coordinate 12,652,690, forward strand.
TGTTCGCTGGTCCATGGTGCCCCAGTGCCTGGTGGGAAGCTCACCTTGGCTTCGGTTTGCACTTATCTGTGCTTTGGACTGTCTCTATGTTCACATCCGATCTTTTCCAAATAAAGGGGCCCCAATCTTTTAAAAAGGCTAAGCCAATCTTGTTAGCAATGGATCTTATCATCTCCAGTTCATTTAATTTCCTCTTAATAAAATGATCTTAATTTTAATCTTCCTTTTGAAGACCTCGGACTCTTAAACTACAGTTAGAGGACGGATTCATCGAATCAGTTAGTCTAATGGTGTACAAAGGGTTTTAAGGCACAGAACCCCTTCTCCTAAGTAAGCCTCACTCAGCATCCAGATATCAGATGGATAATGGCAGGCTTTGCTTTATGAAGGTAGGAGAGGGAGCACGAAGCTCTCTCTGCGGCTGTGTTCTTCTCCTATCCAAAGTAGTCACGGAGGCATTCTAAATCCTAGAGCTTTTGGGAGCAAGGTTGGCAAATGCCCCCATTTTATGATGCACATTGAACTGGGAGGTGATTGAGTTCCTGCTATAGTTTGGATTTGAAATGTGCCCCCAAAGAGCCACATATTCAAGATGTGATTTCTGGTATATAGCATCCCCAGGAGGTGGGACCTAGTGGAAGGTTTTAGGTCACTGGTGCCATGCCCCTAAAGGGCATTGTGGGGTGCTGGTCTCTTGCTCTTTCTATTTTGCAGGCCATGAGATGAACAGGCCTCCTCTGCCACACACTCCTGCTGTGATGTACTTGCCACCCCAGTCTCAAAAGCAATGGGGTCAATCAGTCACATATTAAAACCTCTAAACTGTGAACCAGTTTGTTAAGTTGATTTACCTTAGGCATTTTGTTATAGCAATGAAAACCTGACTAACACGGTTCTTTAAAAAGGAAGTATTTTGAGAGCTGTCAGCTATTGAACTACTGAGTGATAAGATTGAACTAGAATATAAACACCTTCACTCCTAGCCCTGTTATCTTTAGTAACTCTTTCCTGGCTTAGTTATGATCATTGAAGCATTAGGTCATTCTTAGAACAAAAAAGGTGTATACCAACAGGAATTGGAAAGTACCCCCAAAAGAACCAGAGGTTTGAGTAGAAAAATAAATCAGGAGGCATAACAAATTATATTTCACTCATTAAATCTTAAATTATGTTCTTTTTTATATTTATTTCCACAAGGACTTTGATAAACAACAAATAACCAGCTGTCCACATCACAGTACTGTCTTGTTGAAGAGTCTTTGAGCTGAGACCGCAAGAGCAGGTGTGTTCTCAGAAAATTAAAAAAAAAAAAAAAATTGTTTCGTGTCCCATATAACTACTATAAACATGTTTAGTAAATAACATAAAAAAATTAGTCTCTGCAAGCCAGTTTCTTATTATTCCTCAGGAATCAGATAAACTTTATTTCCTCAAAGAATATGTTCAGCAGATTCTGCCTGTCATTTTCTGTGATACACTTGTTAATTTCCCATAAATGAAATAACCTCAATTTATCATTTTTAGATTAGTTTCTTTACTATTTCTTTCTCTGCACATCTGGACTATAAATCCCAGTGTTGCTTTTCCTGTTCACTGCTGTATCTCTAATAACCATCATTGTTTTTTGTCACATGTAAAAGAAAAAAAACCTGGGCACAATAACATCCTAAAGCATTCAGCGGGAGTAAGAGGTGATTCATGAACTGATAAACAGCAAGGTCGAGGAGGTTTAGGGTTCCAATGTCAGGTGCCACGGGGGAGTGTTTGTGGGGTAAATAAGGAAGCAAAACAAAGAAATTACTTTGTTGTACTTGCAGAATTGCCCTTTTTGGTTTATCTTGTTGGCGTATGAACATGTGTTATTTGGCCACTCCTGATTGGCTAAGGTTAAGTTTGGGTTTTGTCTATCAAAAGCATTTATCAGAAACGGTGTGTTACATTTTGCTTGTGTTTGGAGTTTAATGAAGTAAAGGCATAGTCAGTTTTGTTTGTTCAGGAATTTTGTATTAATACACAGCAAGGGACTTAGTATGTAACTACTAAACACACAAGCGGGCTGGGCGCAGTGGTGCATGCCTGTCATCCCAGTGGCTCGGGAGGGTGAGGCAGGAGGATCGTGAGTTCAAAGCCAGCCTCAACAAAAGCGAGGTGCTAAGCAACTCAGTGAGACCCTGTCTCTAAATAAAATACAAAGGAGGGCTGGGGATGTGGCTCAGTGGTCGAGTGCCCCTGAGTTCAATCCCTGGCACCCCCCACCCCCCAAAAAAAAAAAAACCCACATAAGTGTATATATTACGTAGACAGCCATCTCTTGATGCCATAATATCAATGGCAAATAAATACTTTCTAAGATGCATCTCACATCTGTCTATACAACATAAGCTATATATTCAATATATGTACACATGCTGACATTCAGTTCTGACAACACGGGGAGTCCCACCTATCCCTGACATTGTGAGTGGCAATTATCGGGTGACACCTTCCTGTGCATTTGTGGCTCTTCTCGTCAGTGACAGAGTCCAACGGGCAAACTTCATGCCATATGCTGCGTCAGAGTGGCAGGAAGAGTGTGACTAATCTCTGCAGCTTTTTCTCTCAATAACTTTGAAATTCCAAATGGTTCAGTGACTTCCATTTTAGGTTTCTTCCATTTTTGGCTCTTTCTCTCCCCTTGCTTGGAAAAAAAAAAAAAAAAAAAAAAAAATATATATATATATATATATATATATATATATATATATGACAGTATTACAAGGAAAGATTAAACAACACAAATGGAATGTTTTCTATCCTTCAGGGTACATATAACTTGGAAGGCAAGAACACAGCCAAATTACCAAATTGTGTTTAATAAACATCTCAAAGGAGTCCAGTCAATCTGTCAATCAATCATTTGACTTCCTCTCTAAGGACTGCCTGCAGGGGTTGCATTGCAGTACAGACTGTAGTGATATATAAGAATGAGGCCCCTTTTGTGAGGCATAGAATATAATATCCATTAATGATTAAAATGTTACCCTGAAAATCAACTAAGTGCTTAAGGTAACCAACATGGATTATATATGTGATTAAGGTTAATGAAGAAGTTAGTGATCATTGTGAGCTGGAATAATTATGGAGATCTAATGGAGGAGTTAGGATTTCATCTCAGCCTGGAGACACAGGAGGTGTTTGGAGGGGTGAAGGCCTTTTAAGGGCCAGTAGGAATGGGAAGATGCATGCATAGATGTTCATGGGTTGAAGGAGGGCAGGGTGAATTACATCGATTTGGCTGATTTGGTAGAGCCAGCCTTCTGGGAGGGAGAGGGAAATGAAGTGTTGTTTCAGGGTGAGAGAAGTTCACAGGGGTTCTTAGACATACACCTGTTTCATGCAGTGTGCCAAAAAGACTCAGCATTGCTGCCTTTGATTTAGAAAAGTGATGCATGGTGTGTCTTGTAGAAAATGAAATCTGACAGTGATATGCAAAATTAATTTCAAAAGGAAAAACGGAGCTAGGGAAAAGAAAATAAAGATATATGTTTAGTTCTTCACTTCTCAAGAATTTCTAGCTTTTACAAACAAATTTTATTTATTTGGGTGCTGGGGATTGAACTCAGGGGGTGTTGTTTTAACACTGAGCTACATCTGCAGCCCTTTTATTTTTATTTTTTATTTTGAGACAAGAGTCTTGCTAAGTCACTAGGAATTGCAATACATTGCTGAAGCAAGCTGATCTTGAACCTGTGATCCTCCTGCCTCAGGCACCCAAGTTACCGGGATTACAGGTGTGCGCCACTGTGCCTATCTCAAACTGTCTTTAGTCATCCAAAACATAGTTTCTGCCTTGAACAAGATGAGTCATTCACAGCTTAAAAACTACAAATGGGGTACTGAATGAATCCTCAACTGCAGATGTAGGCTTGGGAGACGTCTTTGTTTATGTAGGTTATCCAGTTGCATATCTCCCACCATATTGAAACGAACAGTCATATGCTTCTCTGTGACAGCTCTGCGCAGGTGATGTATTTCCATTAGGTGTATGATCATAAACGGAACCCAGAACAAATTCATAGAGGAAATACAATGAGAAGAAATTCATAACGCTATCTCAGTAGCATTCCAATTGATCAGTAGATAGTGAGCGAGTGGGTGATTACCGTTGATCTATCTCAAATGCACACACAACAGATGTTTTCTTTAAGCACCTCCAAAAATGTGTTTCATGCGGAAATACACAATCAGTCCGTTGTAAAAAGACGGAAGGCTTGAAATGGATGCCAGGGACAAGAAAACATTGGCAGCCACTAGGGCCATGTCAGTTGAAGCAGCATCTCAAAGCGGGCCATAAACAGCTCAGGCAATTTGCTCTTGGATTTCATGCCAAGATATCAATATAGTTGAAAAAGAGCAGTGTATGAGATTAGCTACATCCCCAACTAGAATGATTTCATTCCCAGAATTAACCAGTTATTTACCATCTCGTTGAGCTACTCAGAAACTGGGATCATCCGTCATGAGTTATTTACTAATGTGGCCTCACTCACTCATTTAACAAGTGCCATGGATTTTTCCAGACGTTATTGTAATAGGCCAGCTTATCAGCATCTCCACTTCCACCCCACATCAGAGATAGTGTCACCCCTTTTCTGTCATTATGTACTCTACATTCATGGTAGCCTTCATCCAGTCTGGACGCCACATAGCAGCTTTTCTTCTCCTCTCCCTCTAGCCACATGAAAATCTTCCCATGATTTTTTACTCTTAGGAAACCATCCCAAATCCTGAACAAGGGACCAAAACCTGAATATGAATGCATCTCTGTGTCTCCCTGCAGTCTGGTGACTCATGGCTCCATCAGGCCCAGCCAGCCAGGGAGCTACCACCTTCTCCTTCCAAGGCTCTCAGCACATGCTGCCTCTTATATTTGGAAAGCCCTTCTGACTCTTCTTTTTCTTTTTTTTTTTTTCTATTTAGTTGTTATTCGTTCCTTGAATATCAGCTTCAACTCACTTCCTGAGAGGGAGCCTTTTCGGAGCTCCTAGTTTAGAACACAGGACACCTTTATACAATGTCTTTGGATCATCTTCCTTAATTCAGAGGGCTCAGTTCATCCATAATTATGAACTCATCAGCTTGATGTTTTATTTTATATTTATCTCCTGCACTAGATGTTGTGCTGCACCGGGCATGGTGGCACACGCCTGTCATCCCAGCACTTGGGAGGCTGAGGCAGGAGTATCGCGAGTTCAGAGCCGGCCTCAGCAATGGCGAGGCACTTAGCAACTCAGTGAAACCCTGTCTCTAAATAAAATACAAAAAAGGGCTGGGGATGTGGCCCAGTGGTCAAGTGCCCCTGAGTTCAATCCATGGTACCTAAAAAAAAAAAAAAAAAAAAAAGAGTGTAGCTGCATGGAAGTTTGCGTCAGGGTTCTTTTGTCCTTTGTATCCCCAAAACCTAGCATAGTGGGTATTCTAACTGCTTTACTCCCGTATTTAAGACTGGCATTTCTTAGACCCATTTGAAAGACACTTTGCACACAGTCACTCTTTTCATAGCTGTCAAACATAGGATCGCTAAATCCCCCTTCTGTCAAAATGTGGTCCTTCAGGAAGTATCTATGCAAGCTGAATACATTTTGACTCAGGAATCTCCCAAGGCCCTCTGACTCAATAACTCCACTCCTATCAAATCAGCCAAAGTCCTGCATATGTTCCCAGTACATCACGTGCAGGAATGATCTAGCAGCATTGTCATAATGCTGTCATAACACACACATTCATCCAGGAACCCACTTGTATCAAGGACAGAATGAATAAATAAACCATGACATGTTTATGCGATGGAATACGGACCTACAGTGACAGTAAATGCAGCTCTACAAAAGGACGGCAAAGTGGTTCAGCTTCCCAAGAGAAATGTGGGGTGAGGGGAGCCAGAGACAAGGAAGCATGGACTGGGAGTCCATTGATAAGAATCTGAAAAAATATAGAAGGTGGGTGACAACAGAAGTCAGAGGATTGGTTAATCTTTGGGGCTTGCAGATGAGGAAACAGGTGCGCTGATAGGATCAACTGGGGTGCAGGTAAAATTGCATCCCTGGATAGAGAAACTGGTATATATACACAATGGGATATTACTCAGCATTAAAAGAGAATAGAATGATGGCATTTTCAGGTAAATGGATAGAGTTGGAGAATATCATGCTAAGCAAAGTGAGCCAATCCCAAAAAACCAAAGGCTGAATGTTTTCTCTGATATGTAGATACCAATCCGTAACGGGGGGTGGGGAGGATGGAGGAACTTTGGATTAGGCAGAGGGGAGTGAGGGGAGGAGAGGAGAGGGGACATGGGGGGGGAGACAGTGGAATGAGATGGACATAATTACCCTAGGTACGTGTATGAAGACACGAATGGTGTGACTCTACATTGTGTACAACTAGAGAAATGAAAAGTTGCGTCCCATTTGTGTACAATGAATCAAAATGCACTCTGCTGTCATATATACTCAATTAGAACAAATAAAAATAAAAATAAATCGCATCTCTGGATCTGTAGGCGGTTTCCTGGGAATAGCCATTCCCTTATGAAGAAATTAATGAATTGGGCCCATATCAAATTGTGCGTTTTCCATATATCTGTTACATTTAATGAAATGTTCACTGTATAAATTCTATGACTTAGCTCATTTCAAATCCTAATATAATAAATGGATGTGAGGAAATAGGCCATGTCCAAAGGAAGTCAGGATATTCATGAGGAAATTCAGGAAAAAGACAATATCCGACTTAAAGACTGATGTTATTGAAAACATTCATGAGTTATTATTTATGATAGAGGAAGTTATTTACATATCAAATTATTTCTACTTTGTTATATGGTCTTTACTAGAAAATGATAATTTACATATGAAATAATTAACTTACGTGCATTCTCCCACTTGTTAGCTAAAGAGATGTATATTTATTATTCTATACCCAGATACTACCTACATTTTGTGATAGTAGATGACAGTAAATGAACACTTATAGGACAGATACTGGGCCAAATACCTTACATAAAATATCTCACTTAATCCCCACAACAACCACATATACTATAGACAACTATTTTCATCATCTTATAAACAAAGGTGTTGAAGTTGGGAACTTTGATATCTTGAGTTGGTGAGAATAAATAAATGGCAGAGCAGGAATTAGATCTAAAATTGACACTCTAGCCTCTGCATCTTAACTACTATTTTGCCTCTCCATAAAGATGATAAATAAACTCATTAATATTTATGTTTAACATAAAATTTAACTAAATTTTTTTGCATAATTATATTTATTGCAGGCATTCTAATATTTCCTGAGAGATGGGCCCTTATATTTTAAGTGCTTATGTAATTAGAGCACAGATGAATTTTAGGCAACTAAACCAATGTAATTTTTTTTTTTTAGCTCAATCAGTTTAAGTAAATTTCATCAGGCAAAAATAGCTAGGGCTTGAAAAAAATCTTTAATAATACAACCAAAGTTTTCAAATAACTCTGATATTTTTCTCAGAATGAAAACTAGAATTTGTCTTACTAAAGCCACTACATTTTATAAACAAAGTAGGAAAATGAACTATAACTAAATAGTTGAATTGTGATTAAATATAATTTACCAAAGTTTTAAATTTCTATAGCCTATTACACAATTAGTAACCTAGTTTACATAGCCAGTATTTAATGTCTTTGAATGTTCTTATTATATAAATTTTGGTGTTCTCCCTACAAACAGTTTTTATAAGGACACTTTTGAAATATATAACATATAAAAAGTTAATACTCTTTAATAATTTTTACAACAAAAGCAAACTATTTAAAATCTCCATGTAATTCACAAGGAAGTTCAAAATATATGAGCAGAAACATAAAAAAGATATTGCTGATAAACTAGATAAGTTAATGAAATAATTGTTAGTGCTAACTTTACAATCACTCATATTTCTAATCCTTGAGAACACTTTAAAATAGATGAAAATAATTTGGCAAGTTTTTAACTGTAAGAACCATTTTATAACTGCTTGCATTATAAATAGCTATCTATTATTTATCAGAAGGTAAAAACTGTCAGTAGTCAGAGCACAATGATCGGTGTTGATATTAATGCAAAAATAATAGTAGCTGGATATTCTGCAGGAAGTTTCCTCCCATTAAATGGTAAAAAAAAATATATATATATATCACACGAGCTAAAGTAGTTATAGACAATGCCCTGCGGTCATCCAAGGCAATAACTGCTAATGTGACTTTAAGAAACAAATTCCTCAATTTTGATTTCCTCCAATTTGCTATTGATCTAAACCCAGAATCCCTTTGGGTTTAATGGACAACTAGTAATCATGTCAAGAATCAACATATTTCTGTCATTATTTCTAGGAATTGAACCAGCTACTGTTGCTACTCTTTATGAGTCCTAGGTTTCTTTCTGTTGAGCTGTTTTTCGTTTGTTTTATAGTTCTTAATTTATGTATCTTATTGGTGCATAAACATTGTACAGGATAATGGGTTTCACTGTAGCATATTAGCACATGAGCATAGCATGATACGATCACTTTTATGCCCCATTATCTCTCCTTACCCTCCTCTGCATCCTCCCATGTTCCCCTCCTCTACCCTAAGAGTCTTCTTTCTACTTTCATGGCATGTTGCTCATTTTTTCCCCTTTCTCTCTTAGCTTCCACATAGGAGAGAAGACACGCAATATTTGTCTTTCTGGGTCTGGCTTATTTAGCCTAACAGGATGCTTTCCAATTCCATCCATTATTCTTGCAAATGGAATGATTTCATCATTCTTTATGGTTGGAAAAAAACAAAAAACTCCATTGTGTATACCGACTACATTTTTCTCTATTCAGTCATCTGTTGACAGACAACCTAGGTTGATTTCTTACCTTGGCTATTGTGAATGGTGCTGCTATAAACATGAGTATGCATGTTTAAAGTATGCTGCCTTCAAATCTTTTGGATAAATGTCAAGAAGTGGTATAGCTGGGTCATATGGTAATGCTATTTTTAGCTTTTTGAGGAAACTCCACCCTGATTTGCAAACTGGCTGTACTAATTTACATTCCCACCAAGTGGGCGTATATTTTCTCCCTGTATCCTCAGCAGCATTAACTGTTATTTGTCTTCTTGATTGCCATTTTGAGTGGCATTACATGGAATCTCAATGTAGTTTTGAATTGTATTTCCCTGGTCCCTAAAAAGCTTCGACGTTTTTTTCCCCATATACTTGTTGGCCATTTGTATTTATTCTGAGAAATGTCAGTGCATGTACCTATTTGTTGATTTGATTATTTTATTTATTTTTGCATTTTTGTATTGAAGTTTTTGAGTTATTTGTATACTCTGGTTATTAATCCTCTGTCAGAAGAGTAACTGGCAAAGATTTTCTCCCATTCTGTAGGCTCTCCACATTCTTGTTTTCTTTGCTGTGCAGAACCTTTTAAATTGAAGGTCATACCTTACTAATTATTGGTATTATTTTTTATGCTATATGAGTCCTATTCAGGAATTATTACCTATGCATATATGTTGAAGTATTTTTCTTATGTTTGCTCTAGTAGCTGCAAGTCTTTTGATCTTATACCTATCTCTTTGATCCATTTTGGGTTAACCTCATGGGGTGAGAGATAGGGACATACTTTTCATTTCCAAGCACCATTTGATTAAGAGGCCATCTTTTCTCCAATGTGTGTTTTGGCACCTCTGTGAAGGATCAGATAATGTGCATCTGAATAGGTTTGTCTCTGTCTTTTAGTCTATCCCATGATTTATGTGTCTGCTTTTATGCTGGTTGTTGTTGTTGTTATGATATCTCTGTAGTATAGTTTGAAATCAGGTATTATGATGCCTCAAGCATTGCTTTTATTTTGCTCAGAATTGCTTTTGTTATTTTGAATCATTTTTAGTTCAATATGAATTTTAGGAATGTGTTTTCTACTTCTGTGAAGAATGTCATTAACGTTTTTATGGGATTCACATGAAGTCTGTACATTGCTTTTGGTAATATGGCATTTTTTCTGATATTAATTCTGCCTATCCATGAACATAGGAGGTCTTTCTATCTTCTTGTGCCTTCTTAAACTTAACTTTTTTCTGTGTTCTGTAATTTTCCTTATAGAGCTCTTTCACTTTCTTGGTTGGATTTATCCCTAAGTATTTTATTTTGTTGAGGCTATTGTGAATGTAATTATTTTACTTATTTTTTTTCTTGTAAGGTTTATTATTGATGTATAGAAAGGCTTCTGATTTTCTTATGTTCATTTTGTATCATCGTACTTTGCTGAATTGATTGGACCTAGAAGTCTTGGTAGAGGCTTTAGAGTCTTTTGGACATAGGATCATATCACCTGCAAACAGGAATAATTTGATTTCTTCATTTCCTTTTAATTTCTTTTATTTCTTTCTCTTTATTAATTGTTCTGGCTAAAATTTTGAGTACTATATTGAATGTAAGCAGTGAGATTGAACATCCTGTTCTACCTGATTTTGGAGAAAATTCTTTTGATTTTTTCCCCCTTCAGTATAATGTTGGCTTTTGGTATATAAACCATATATTTATGTCAGAGTAAATTTCTTCTATCCCTATTTTCTTCATGTTTTTTAACAAAAGAGATGTTGCATTTTGTCAAAGGTTTTTATATGCATCAATTAAAATGGTTATGTGATTTTTGTCCTTGTTTCTATTTATGTGGTCTATTATTTTTATTGACTTGTGTATGTGGAAGCATTCCTGCCTCTTGGGAATAAAACCAAATTGATCGTTATTATGATTTTTTAATGTTGTTGAATATGGTTTGCAAGTATTTTATTAAGGATTTTTTGCATCTATATTTATCAAGACTATAGGTCTGTAATTTTCTTTCCTTGTTGTATTCTCATCTGATTTTGACATTAGTTTGATACTGGCTTCTTAGAATGAATTTGGAAGTGGAAGCCCCCCCCCCCACTTTTTATCTCATAAATAATTTGAGAAGCATCATTGTTAATTCTTTAAATATTTGATAAAATTCAGCTGTGAATCTGATTGGTTCTGGACTTTTATGGTTGGGAATATTTTTATTAATGCATTAATTTCCATGCTTGTTATTGGACTGTTTATATTTTTGGAGTCCTCTTGATTCAATTTTGGTAGATATAGGTGTCTAGAACTTTTGTCCCATTTCTTCCAGATTTTCCAATTTATTAGAATGTAAGTTTTCAAAATAGTCCTAATGGTTTTCAGGATTTCAGTTGGTATCTATTATAATATACCATTTTCATTTCTATTTTTATTAATTTGGGTCTTCTCTCTCTTTTAGATAGTTTGGTTATGGATTTATCAATATGGTTTATTTTTTAAAAGAACCAATTCTTTGTTTCATTGATCTTTTATATTGTTCTTTTATTCTCTATTTAATCAATCTCAGCTCTGACCTTTATTCTTTCTTTCTATTGGTTTTGGAATTGGTTTATTGTTGTTAGTTTTCTAAGACCTTGAGATGCACAATTAGGTATTCATTTGAGAGCTTTCTGATTTTTTAATGTAGGCACTCATAGGTATAAAATTCCCTCTGATAGCTTCCTTCATTGTATCCATACATTCTGGTATGATGTGTTTCAATTTTTGTTTGATTCTAAGAATTTTAAATTCCCCCAGTGACTCACATCATTTAAAAGTATGTTGCTTAATCTCATTGTGTTTGTATAGTTTCTGAATTTTATTTTGCTTTAGATTTCTGATCTCATTACATTATGAACTGATAAGGTATGAAAAATTACTTGAAGTTTGAATTTGCTAAGATCTACTTCATGGCCTAATATATAATTAATTTTGAAGAGAGTTCTACAAGTAGCTGAAAAGAAAATGTATTTAGCTTTTGTTGGATTAAGTTTTCTGTAAATGTCTATGAAGTCAATTTGTTCTAGAGTATTATTTCATTCAGTAGTATCTCTGTCAATGTTATGTCTGGATGGCCTATTTATTAATGAAAGTATTGAAGATATCAGTTTATGGTATGGGGCCCTGTATGTCACTTTATGTGGAGTAGTGTTTATTTTTTGAAATGGGTTGCACCAATCTTTTGGGAATAAATATTTATAATTGTTATATATTTTCATTAGATTTTACTTTTACTAATAAGTGGTGACCATTTTGTTCTCTTTTGGCTAATCTTGACTTAAACTCTGCTTTGTTGGGTATAAGAATAGCTACTTCCACTTGCTTTTGGATTCATTGGCGTGGAAAATCCTTTCACTTTGTCTGTAGATGTGTTTGCTGGAGATGTCTATCTTACAGACAACATACATTTAGTCTTTTTTAAAAATAAAACCCTATCCAACTGTCTATGTCTTTCGATTAGAGAATTAAAACCATTTGTGTTCAGTGTTATTATAGAGTTATGTATTATTTTGTTTTATTTCTAATGTTTGATTCATTCCTAATTCTAATTGGCTTATTTCCTCTCCCAATGAGATTTATTATTTCCAATGAATGCTGTCTCTCTCTCTATCATCTTCTATGTAAGTGTGCCCTTATTAGTGATTTGACACTTGCAACTTTCCGAATCCTTTCTTCATCTGAGTTTTTAGTTTCTAATTTCTATTTTTTGCATTGTAACTATAATATGTCTAGGAGAAGTTCTTTTATGGTCAGGTCTTTTTAGAGTTCTAAATGCCTCCAGAACTTGCATTACCAACTCATTCTCAATATTAGGGGAATTTTCTGCTATGATGTCACTGAGTAAATTTTCTTTGCCACTAACCTGTATCTCCACTCTCTCCTCAAGGCCTGTGTGTGTTAAATTTGGTTTGTGGATGTTGTCCCAGGGCTCTTAAACATTCTGTTGGTATGTCTTTCTTAGTTTTTTCTTCATTACTATCTGAATGTTCTAAGACATCACCTCATCTTTAGGCCCTGATACTCTCTGTGAGTGGGGAACCACGTACCCAAGCAGTGAAATGGGTCCAGCTCCATTGCCTAGGTTTCTTGTTATCATAAAAAAGAATTCATTTCTCTTTCTTTGCATTTGTGTGGGTGTTTTCAGAGAATATATATTCTTCTGAAAAATTATTTCAATATTTTCCTTTCTACATTTGTAAATCTAAAAGATGAAAACTTTGTAAATGCAATAATTTTATTATATTACCAACATGGTGGCATATCAGTAATAATGCTACTCAAATTCTTATTCTCACAAAACACTCCAGTAAAATTATGTTTAGCTTCCTGCAACTCCCTTACCCCAGAATTTATGATGTCTGCTGGATCATAAATAAATGCCAATGACCATGAATTGGGTGAACAAAATAAATAATATGAGAACACATTGAAGGGAAATTGCAAGGAAATATTGTAATCCCTGAGGATAATGTGACTAGTCACTCATCTATCTTTTGGGACATGGATAAAACAAAGGGGCAGTGTGTCCTGCCTTCCATTTTTATTACTGAATATATTTTGTCTGGAAATAACCACCATGCTGTTTGAACCAGTATCAACTCTCAACATCAAAGAAACTCTTGTCATTGATTTACCTCCTTGTGAGAACTTACAGTAAGATGGGAAACTATCATCTCTTTTCTTGATTGTTTTCTCTTATCATTTTTTTAAAAGTATCCTTTATTGGATGTTAAAGAAATCAGAAGAAAATAATGACATTTCTCTGAAAGTAAAAACAAGCAAATTGAGGGTGATTAATCAAGTAATAGTTAGAGCTGCCTAACATAATTACTTTTAAATGTCCCATTTTATTTATTTATTTTTATTGCTGCATTGTAATTATACATAATAGTAGGAATCATGATGCCATATCTGTACATGCACACAACGCGATTTGTCTCTTTCAACATCTGAATGGAGCAGCTTCTACTGCAGTTTCTGGCTATTAGCTGCAGATGTCCAAGACCCCACTGCCCTCCCTTATATTTCTCAATCTCCTTCCTGCCTAGATCTTTGTCGGTGCTATTTCCTAGATGTAGAATTCTTTCCCCCTCTGCTGCCTCACAGTGCTGATTCATACTCAAGATCTGCACTAAAAGCCATCCCACACAGATGTGCCTCCTCTGAGCCCTCTGTCCTAAAGTTCCCATTGAGCTGTTTTCTGTTAAGATTTCCTGTGTTAGGAGTTATGGACTGGCTGCGGGAACAAGGTGGCTTAGGCAGCAGAGACTGATCCTCTCAGAGATCTGCAGCCTACCATCCTGAAATCAAAATGTTGGCAAAGTTTTACTCTCTGAAGGCTCAAGAGGAGGCTCCTTCCTTGTTTCTTTCCTGCTTCCAGTGGTGGGTGGTTTCCTGTAGTCCCTGTGATTATTGGTCAGTAGACTCAGATCTCTGCCTGTTTTCACTTGGAATTCTCTCCCATGTTTGTTTCTGTGTCCAGATTTCCCCCTTCTTACAGGGTCAAGAGTCATAATGGATTTGGAGCCCACCATCATCCAGAATGATTGGATTAAGTGCAACCCAATAAGGTGCAACTAATTTCCAACAGGGTCAAGCCTCAGTTTCTGTGGGCATGAATTTTAGGAGGACACTATCCAACCCAGTGCACTTGTGTAGTACTTAGCACAATTTCTATCAGTGTGGATTCATCTCCTGCTTAATTATTTGTTAATTATCTCTGTGTATTTCATATTGTATCTACAGTTGTATTACCAGTCTCTAGATGAGTACTAGATACACAGTAAGCACTCAATAAATGCTAAAAGAATGAATGAGGGAGAACATTCTTTACCCACGAGGCATAGATTCCTGGGACAAAAATGATAACACCTACTTGTTAAACCTGCAAACAGCTAATGATGCAGTGCCTATGTAATTGTCTTGGCCTACTTTTTGTCTATCTGCTCCTGAGAAGTGTGAGGTACCAGTTTCAATAACCATACACTGAAATTCAAGTGATGCTCCCAATTCATTTATCACCTTATTCTAAAATATCATTCAAAAAAGTGTATCTTTTGCTTATATTTCAATGTATGTAAAAGTATATATGATGCAAATTAAATACATGTACAATCATCCCTTGTTATCTTCTGCAGAAAATTGGTTCCAGGACTTCCCACCTCACTTAGATACCCAAATCCATAGATGCCTAAATACCTTGTAGAAAATGGCATGATGTTTGTATACAAACTGTGTAAACCTTCTGTATTCATTAAATTATCTCTAGATTACTTGTCATAAACAATACAATGCTATGTATGTAAATAGTTATAATGTATTGTTTAAAGAATGATTACCCCCCAAAGCCTATACATATTAGGTATGGATGCAATTTTGTTTTTCCAATATTTTTTGACCTGTGGTTGTTTGAACTTGGTGCAGGGTGGGTGAATATGGAGGAGGTCTGGCAGTAGAACTAAGGACAGCTCGAAACCTCTTCTGTGTTGGTATTGTGGGTTTGTTACCAGACATGTGTTTGTCAGTTGTCCATGCTATCATCCTCAGCCTACTCTGGGCGTTTTGAAAAATGTGTTTTGTTTTGTTTTTTTTTCTTTTGACACAGACAGTGATTTCTTAAGTAGACATGGGCTGTGTGGTTTGCACTAACAATGAGATATTTTCAGAAGCTCCATAAGGCTAATACTAATAAAGAGAGAGAGAAAAAAAAATAAGCAGACATCTTTGCTCATAAATGATGTTTCAGATATTAGTTTTAATTTTCCAGATAGCATTCAGCATGTGGTACACTGGCCTCTACAGTTTAGTTCATTTTTCTAAACCATTCTAAGCCCAGTGGAGCCATTCAAGTCAGTATTGTTAAGGTGCATACAACATGGGATTAGCCTGAAGAAGCTATACATATAAATTCTTTCCTGGTCTCCAGGAGACTCACTCTATGAGCCCCTGTCAGTACTTAGGGTTGATGGGAGAGCTGTGTTGTATAGAACCAGGAGAGTAGCTGTGTGACCCCTGACAGGTTGCAGAACCTGTCTTTAATT
Source organism: Tamias sibiricus (assembly GCA_025594165.1). Lineage (NCBI taxonomy): Eukaryota > Metazoa > Chordata > Mammalia > Rodentia > Sciuridae > Tamias > Tamias sibiricus. The sequence continues at coordinate 12,668,628 of CM046675.1, forward strand.
CAGTATCTTATATATGAAGTGAAAATAATAATGGTCCTTAAATCACAGAGTTGCTATGGGATTTAATGAGTTACTAGAGACAAAATTGCTAAAAACAAACTAAACAACAACAAAAATGCACTAAACTGTGCCCAGTAGTGATCAGAGCTCTGTAACAAGCAATTACTCTCATTAGATGATATTGGAACAACATAGAACTAGAAGTTATTTCTAAGAGTGAAAAAAATATATTTTAATGCAAAATGGCTTTGGATGTCTATTTTGATAAGATATTTCTTTTGCTGATAATAAAGTTCTTTATTTCCAACTAATTGAATTAATATATTTGTGGTTAATGAACATGACCTTTGATTGCTGTTTTAGCCCTTGGTAAACAATGATTTTAACAGAGTGATCATGGCAAAGTATCACTGCTTCCCCTTCTGCTATACAGCTGTCAAAAATGTTGGGTTTTTGAGGTTTTTTTTTTTTTTTTTTCCCTATGGATATCAATGGGATATCAAGTGATAAGACCAGTAAGATGAATGGAGAAGTTCAAAATGCATACTACAGATAGATGTACAGTATGAGTGCTATTTGCGGTGATGATCTTCAGGAAGTTATAATTTTGGAGCATGTTAATCTCTGTGAACTACCCCCACTTTGAGCCTGGTTCAGGCCGCAGTATCCGTTGATCACAGTGGCATGGGATGTAACTTATATCCACCAGCCTTACCCAGAATTTTCTGGCCAACAGCATCTGTCCTCAAGGACAGTGTTCCAAGATTCTATAACTACTGAGAAAGGCACTTGGGAGTACAGCAGAACACATCTTTCAGTGTTATCAGTTCCATTCTCTCCATCTGGAGCTAGCCTAAAGGTTGATTATATTTGAATATTTTAGCATAATATTAAATTGGCACAAATCATTTTGATTAGGGGTTTTAATATTCTGGCTACTATTATTTACTCCTTGTATTTTCCCCTTTTAGTTATATTCTTTTAAACTACTAAGATGCAGAATCGCCTAATCCTACAGTGCAGAAAATAGCAACACAATAATTATTAATCTATTTTTCTTCCTGCCATCAACTGGTTTTTTCTTTCAAAAAGTATTTTTATATATTCTTTTGCCTTATTGTCATTTCAACATATTGTATGCCAAGCTCTTCCTACTATGTGGCATTGTTTGTCCTTAAATCATCTTAGATTTGCTCATCCAATAAATCTGTTTATCATACGACATTTGCAATAACAAGTTATTGCATGCATCCATTCCATTTTTTAAAATTATTTTTTATTCTAAGATGTTATAAATGACAGCAGAATGCATTACATTTCATATTACACATATAGAGCACTTTTTTACAAATCTCTGGTTGTATGCAAAGTATATTCACAACATTCGTGACTTCATACATGCACTTAGGGTAATGATATCCATCTCATTCTACCATCTTTTTTTTTTTCCTTCACCCTTTTGCCCCCAACTTCCCCTCCCTCCCCATTGGCCATTCTAGTATTCCTCTAATCCTCCTATGCTCCCCATCCCAACCCGACTGTGAATTGGCCTCTTATATCAGAGAAAACATTTGGCATTTGGCTTTTTGGGATTAGCTAACTTCACTTAGCATTGTATTCTCTAACTCCATCCATTTTCCTGCAAATGCCATGATTTTATTCTCTCTTATTGCTGAGTAATATTCCATTGTGTGTATATACCACATTTTCTTTATCCATTCATCTACTGAAGGGCATCTAAGTTGGTTCCACAGTTTAGCTATTGTGAATTGTGCTGCTATAAACATTGATGTGGCTGTGTCCCTGTAGTGTTGCCGCCTGAAGCACTTGGAGGAACGGAGCCGCGGGAAAAACTTCAGAAGCAAACTGGAGACAAACAGCTTTTTATTCTGATAACTTTTCTCTCTGGTTCTAACAACGACTCACACACGCCAAAACACACCCTAAAAATGGCGCTGACCCGATCAGCAATTTCGGCCAAGTCACTCGAGATCCCGCAACAATCCCGTGAGACTACGGGTGGCGACAAAGGCCAAATCTCCACGGCTCATAGTCAACTGCAATTCAAGCCAATCCCCAAACAGGGCTCCTGCATTTCCCCCCTTTTGTTTTAAAAGAGGTAATGCTCTAGGACGTCTATGTGCAACCAACATTCTTACCCGTCATCGGATAATCAAGGCTGTGCCCTTGACTCCTGTCTTAGGTTGATATGTCGGCCACATGAGACTGTCCCGTGCGACTGTGCCTGTCTTAGGTTGTCCCCCTCTGGGGATCTTACCCGTCATTGGCTAACCAGCCATCCAATGGAACCCTTTAGGATCGACTATATATGATGACTAACAGCCGTCCAATTGTGAGGAGATGTTGCGGCTTTAAGGCGACAAGCCTTTTGGTGATGAGCCAAATTGCATAGCATATCAAATTGTTTAAACAAATCAGCTGCCCTAAGTTCCATCAAGTAACACACTGAATTCTCTAGACAAATACCCGCAAGGCATTGTCCCGTAAAGTCCCAAACAATGAAAGATCAAAATGTCCATTTGTTGTAACATGTTGATGTAGGAGGCCCCATGCATGTAGAGCAGAGGCCACACTGTTGGTGAGGTTGTTTGATGTTTGAGCAGCAGGGATGCTTGCGGCGGCCGCGATCCCTGCAGCTGTAGCAGCAGACGTCTTTTTTTTATGTTTAGACAATGCCACCGGCAAATCTTCAGGGCCCGCTACCTAGAAACTCAAGCATCAATTATTAAAGGAAAGGCAGTGCTATTGCAGCACTGAGTCAAGAGGCGAGTTGTCAAACTACAAAATAGAATAATTAGATTAGAAAATTAAAGTTAATTTTTGTTCACACACATCGCTGGTAGAGCTTCTACAAACATAAGTTGGAAAAATATCATATTTAGAACAAAACAAAGAAAGACTGAGGTAATTACTGCATTAAAGATAGATTAAAGAAAAGGTAAAGGCACTTTAGAGAAATAATTTGTTAGCTGGAACCCTTGAGTCTCTGTATACAGAGCAATCTTTTACCTGTTGAGATAATTGAAATTAATGAGCTATTAAACAAATGAAGTTAATAACAAATAAACAATCTTATGTCAAAACACCAAAATATCAGGTTATATAGCACTAGTCATATTGTTTGCTAAAGAGAAGTCCCAGGGACACCTATAAATCAAAATTGAAAGTACCTTCATTTATAAAATTATTTACCTAAATTGAATACTCTTAACCTAAAATGAATTAAAGTTATTTGGATCCATATATATATATATATATATATATATATATATATATATATATATTTTCTTTTTCATAAGCGCTTTGTTCTTTGTGACGTCACACTGGACAGACGAACAAGCATACAAACATATATTTGTGACGTCACATTAACATGAAATGTAGACAAATGTACAGACATAAAGACATGTATAAAAAGAAAAAAAAAAATACAATTGTGTGCACACTAAAGAGAGATCTCCTTGTCCCGGCGGGAGAAATGACACTTAAGTTGTGAAATATTTTGAAGGACTCTTTTGAGGGAATCATTCTATACCTTCATCTTGGTCCTCTTGATTTTGTACCTTTTTTATTAATCTTGATTCTTCAATAACTTCATCTTGATCATTTTGATGTGGTACCTGTTTTATTAATCTAGATGGTATCCATATTGGAGAGGATTCGTCTTTTGGAAAAAAACACAAACAGATCCTCTTCCCCAAATTAATACTGGATCTGGACCCTTCCATGTACCTGAAAGAACATCCTTCCAGTAAACCAAAGGTTTATGTTGTTGGTGTGGATTCCAATGTCTGTCTCCAGCAGAATAACCATTAGAGTCTAAAGTTAAAAAATTTAAGGTAAACAGGGCAACTGCCAATCTGTCCTTAGGACTTTTCCAATTTCCTTCTTTTTGTTTTAATAACATAATTTTCAGTGTTCGGTTTGCTCTTTCAATAATGCCCTGACCCTGAGGATTGTATGGGATGCCTGTTTTATGGGATATATTGAATTTTGCGCAAAACTCTTTGAAAGATGAGGACGTATATGCGGGGTCATTATCTGTTTTAAGCATTTTGGGGATGCCCAATGCAGCAAAAGCTTGCAAACAATGAGATGTAACATCTTTAACTTTTTCTCCAGAATGTAAGGAAGCAAAAATCATGCCTGAACATGTATCTATGGTCACATGAATAAATCGCAATTTTCCAAAACTTGGCTCATGAGTAACATCCATCTGCCACAAATGATTGGGCATTAATCCTCTAGGGTTAACGCCGAAATGAGGATTGGGCAAATGTGTCATACAAGATTTACAATCTTTTACAATTGTTCTGGCTTGCTCCTTTGTGATTTTAAACCTACGTTGCAAGGTGGTGCTGTTGACATGAAACTGGGAATGAAATAAAGTAGCTTGTTGTAGCGCTGAAAGTATAAATACTGTTTTTGTAAGTTCATCAGCCTTTTGATTACCTTCATGGAGGGGACCAGGCAAATTAGTATGTGCTCTAATATGGCCTACGAATAGAGGTTCTTTTCTTGCCCACAAAAGTTTTTGTATTTGATAAAACAATTTAAAGGCTGGAGTATGAGGTGCTATTGGTCCTGCTAACTCTAATTTTGGGACGGCTTGTACAATATAGTGGCTATCTGAAAAAATGTTTACGGGCTGGTCCCTAAAATTTTCCAGAGCTCTTACCACAGCTTCCAGTTCCACTAGTTGAGCTGATTTGTGTGCAGTTATGTAAGTCATATTTTCTTTTTTAGTGACTACTGTAGCAGTACCATTTGAGGACCCATCTGTAAATACATTAAATGCTTTAGGAATAGGTTGATTTTTTATTACCTGTGGAAATATAATAGGATGATTAATACAAAAAGATAATATAGGGGACTTAGGAAGATGATTATCAAAATTTGCAGAAGTAGAGCATTTAGCTATAGCCCAATCATTATCATTGAAGCACAAGTATTCAATCTGTGATGATGAATAGGGAGTAATAATAGTAGCAGGGTGAATGCCAAATATTTTAGTAGAAGTCTTAAGTCCTTGAAGAATAAGTTTAGCCACCATGGAGATATAAGATTCAATTATACTTTTAGGAGAGACGGGCAAATGTATCCATAATAAAGGCCCTTGTTGCCAAAATACTCCTGTGGGTGTATATTGTGAAGAAATAATAATCAACATCAGCGGTTGAGTTAAATCAAATCTATCACAATGAGCTCCTTCGATGGCTTTTTCTACTAACTTTAAAGCTTTCCTAGCATCAGGAGTCAATGTTCGTGGTGAAGATGGATCAGGATTTCCACGAAGGATGTCAAATAAAGGTTTTAGTTGGCCAGTAGTGAGATTTAGTGTAGGGCGAAGCCAATTAATGTCTCCCAGTAGTTTTTGGAAATCATTGAGGGTGGTCAAATGTTCTTTATTTATAAAATTTTTTGGGGTCTAACAAAAGTATCCATGATTTTAAATCCTAAATATAATATGGGAGATCTGGTTTGAACTTTTTCTTCTGCTATATATAATCCATATTTTTTTAAATTTTCTACCACATCACTGAATATATTAAATAAGATTTTTTGATTAGGGTGGGCCAATAAAATATCATCCATGTAATGTAGACACATGAGGTTTGGATATTTATTTTTAATGGGTTGGATAGCCTTGTCCACATATATTTGGCATATGGTGGGGCTATTAGCCATTCCCTGTGGTAAAACCTTCCATTGATATCTCTGATCAGGGCCATTATTGTTCATAGAAGGAACGGAAAAAGCAAACCTGGGGGCATCCAGAGGATGTAGGGGAATAGAAAAGAAGCAATCCTTTATATCAAGAGTAATAAGATGGAAATTTTTTGGAATAGCTACGGGACTAGGAAGTCCAGGTTGAGTAGGCCCCATAACTTGCATGGTTTTATTGATTTGTCTAAGATCATGTAACAATCGCCATTTTCCTGACTTTTTCTTGATCACAAATATGGGGGAATTCCAGGGAGAGGTGGAAGGTTCTATATGACCTGCTTCTAATTGTTCCTGAACTAATTGGTGGGCCGCTTGTAATTTCTCTTTAGATAGGGGCCACTGAGGGACCCACACTGGCTTATCAGAAAGCCATGGTATTTTCAAAATTATTTTCTCAGTGGCCCCGAAAAAAAAATATCTTTTTCCTTTATGACAATGATTACTTTTAAGGTTAAGATTACTCTGTACTTTTTGATAATGAGTTCTTTTATGGTTAAGATTACCCTGTAGGTTTTCACATTTAACATCTGCAGGCTTGGTTGCAAGGTGTACTCCCATTTGTTGCAAAATATCTCTTCCCCATAAAGTAACCGGTAGATTAGGTAAAACATAAGGCTGAAATGTTCCTTTATGGCCTTCATCATCCTCCCATTTTAAAATTACTGCACTTTTATCTGGGAGGTTATTATATCCCAAGCCTCTTAAACTGGTTGAAGCTTTTTGCAGAGGCCAGTGCTTGGGCCATTGGCGTAAATTAATAATGGAAGAGTCAGCTCCAGTATCTATTAATCCCTCCATTTCTATTCCATGGATTTTTATTTTACACATAGGCCTCCTTGAACAGTCTCGAACCCAGCAAGCCATGGGACTTGAGTCAGTGGAACAAAATCCTCTATTGTCCCCTTCTTGAGGCATACCCATTTTAAATGAATTATGTAAATTGGGAAGGAGAAGCAACTGAGCAATTCTATCTCCTTGATTAACAGAAGTTATACTTTGGGTGAGCTAAGCATTATTTTTATTTCCCCTTTGTAGTCTGAGTTTATTACACCTGGGGTCACTTGCAAACCTAATATGCTTTTAGGACTACGCCCGATAATAAGTCCTACAGTCCCTGAGGGAAGAGGTCCCCTGACTCCTGTGGGAATCAGTTGAACCCCCATTTCAGGTGTTAACACTATTCGGGCGGTGGAACAGAGGTCTAATCCTGCATTTCCTCTTGTTCCTCTGGCGAGGGAGTGGATGGGTAGTAGGGATTGTGTCGGGGAAGCATCTGAGTGGATGTTTGAGGATACTCCTTCTGCAATGCCCCGTACATTTGTGGGCCCCGGGGTATTGGGCCCCGTGCCCCGTTTTTTGAATTCCTGAACAAAGGATTTCCATGGATGTCAAATTTTGAATAGCATTTATTGGCCCAATGATTTCCCTTTTTACACCTGGGGCAGCGGCCTGGGGCACGGTATGAGCTTGATCTTATTTCTCTTTTGGGATTTTGCCTAGAATTGCCTGATTGATTATGATAATTTTGCCTGGAATATCCTGATTGATTATAATATCTACATTTAGCCTTTGTGAAATTTCGAGAGGAAGCACCTCTCATTGAGGCTGCAATCACATTTCCTGTGACAAAGGCGCCATTTATATCTTTACATAGTTGTATATATACAGAAAGATCCTTTTTAGTTCTCCATGGCCTGATGGCTGCTTGGCACCATTTATTTGCATTTTCATAAGCTAATTGAACAACTAATGGCATAGCTTGGTCAACATCTGCAAACACACAACCTGCAGTTCTCAAAAGTCGATCAGCAAAGTCGGCATACGGCTCATTAGGTCCTTGAATCACTTTTGACAAGCTACCTTGTAGATCCCCAGGTCCTTGTACAGTTTTCCATGCCTCTAAAGCAGCTGCATTTATCTGAGCATATATATCTGGGTCATAATCTGTTTGAGCCTGTAAGTCTGCGAATTGCCCTTCTCCTGTGAGCATGTCTATATTATAGTTTTCAAACCCTGCAGCCGCATTTCTTTTAGCTGTTTCTATACAAAGTTCTTGGAATTGCGATCGCCAAACCAAGAATTGCCCCCCGCTTAATGTTGCTTTACATAGACTTTTCCAGTCTGAGGGGGTTAAGCTAAAGGTGTTAAGGGACTCCAGCATACTCAACGTGAAAGGAGCTTGGGGCCCATAAGTCATTACTGCCTCTTTGAGATTTTTTATTGTTTTGAAATCTATTGACTGATGGACACTCTGTCCATTTTTCTTTTCAAATGCTGGCGGTTCCCAATGTATCTGTGAGTTGTCCTCGAGAGCGCATAAGCGATCAGAAAGACTTTTTATTTCTGTTTCTAGGGTATGCAAATGCCTAGTAATACCCTTCATATTTTCTGTAATGGATTCCACCCATGGGGGAGTAGAGGACACAAGTGACTCCTCTGCCTGACGGACCTTTTTCTCGGTCTTTTTAAATTTCTTTTTCCTCATTTTCTCAGGATCACTTTTACTAGATTCCTCACCACTGCTAATTTCACTGACAGCAATATCCTGAGGCCCAGGTTCCAGTGAGAGCAAGTATCCTTCAGCTTTCGCCAATAACTCCTGAATAGCTTTAATAGCTTGGATTTTTGTCAGTTTTGGGTCTCTTCTAATACTCTCTTTACTGGTCTCAGTTGGCCCAGTGGAATCTACACTTTTTTGATCACTTTCACTTTTGTCTATATACTCCTCACTGAGAACAGAGTCAGGTATATCAAGGAGTCTTTGCATAGCCTCTATCACTTGGGATTCAGTTATATTCGAACCCATCTTTAGAGACCTTTCAGTTCTTACCTGTCCGCTCCGAAGTTCCCCGCACGGGCCGCCACCTGTTGCCGCCTGAAGCACTTGGAGGAATGGAGCCGCGGGAAAAACTTCAGAAGCAAACTGGAGACAAACAGCTTTTTATTCTGATAACTTTTCTCTCTGGTTCTAACAACGACTCACACACGCCAAAACACACCCTAAAAATGGCGCTGACCCGATCAGCAATTTCGGCCAAGTCACTCGAGATCCCGCAACAATCCTGTGAGACTACGGGTGGCGACAAAGGCCAAATCTCCACGGCTCATAGTCAACTGCAATTCAAGCCAATCCCCAAACAGGGCTCCTGCACTGTAGTATGCTCTTTTCAGGTCTTTTGGGTAAAGACCAAGGAGTGGGATAGCTGGGTCATAAGGTGGTTCCATTCCAAGTTTTCCAAGGTATCTCCATACTGCTTTCCATATTGGCTGCACCATTTTGCAGTCCCACAAACAATGTATGAGTGTGCCTTTTTTCTCCATATCCTCTCCAACATTTATTGTTGTTTGTGTTCTTAATAGCTGCCATTGTGACTGGTGTGAAATGAAATCTTAGAATGGTTTTGATTTGCATTTCTCTAATTGCCAGAGAGGTTGAGCATTTTTTCATTCCATTTTTAAAAATCCTCATTAGCAGGGAATTTTTAAATTTAATCTTCATGTTTGAAAGAACTTCAGGATCTCCACAGTGTACCCTTAGACAGAATAGCAAATTTATTTGACTCATCTATCATAAAGCCTAGGAATAGATTTTCAGTCTTCAGTTGTGGCCAGAACCATGTGCTATAATCTTATCACTATTACCTGATTTCTTCTCATTTATTTTTCAGGTCTGCTGAGTAATTATCAGACTCAGGTGGTCATTAAAGTCCAACATCCATCCATCATCTCATGTGCAAGTCTGTTTAAAAAAAGAGAGATTATTGCTTTCTTATCAGTTTGAACAAGATCTTGAGCATGACTTGCATTGGCACAAGGACCGTTGTTCCCAGTTATAGGTATCATTTAAATTATTGGACCTTATTCTGATATCCAGTAAAAAAAGATTTATCTTGCAGGTTGTTATGACTTACCTCATTGAGAATGTAGGATTTTCAGGGGTGAACCAATCATTTGATTGGCCATAAATCTAGAATTAGGCTGAAACTGCTTCAACAAAGGTCTGACCCATAGTGACCCATATTTCCAAAATACCATGGGCCATTTGTACATCCTGATAGTCATTTTTTTTTTTCATTTTACTATGATCCTATGATTTTTCATTGACTACATTATAATATAGTGTATTTGTAATATTAATGATAATTATAAGCTATCGCTTGGTTGCTTTTATGGTTAAGATACAAAGTGTCCCCCAAAAGCTCAAGTGTGAGATGATGCAAGAAAGTTCAGTGGTGAAATGACTAGATTATGAGAGCTAAAGCCTAATAGTGAATTAATCCACTGATGTGGATTAAAAGGTTGGTAAGGTGTGGCTAGAGGAAGTAGGTCACGGGGGGTGTGCGTTTAGGGTTTCTATTTTATTCTTGATGAATGGTGCACTCAATGCCCCCGCCCCCCTCTGCTTCCTGCTTGTCATACCTGAGCTGCTTTCTTCCACCACAGGCTTCCACCATGTTATTCTGCCTTACCCTGGTCAGGTAACTATAGACCAAACCTCTGAAATCATGAGTCAAAATAAACTTTTCCTCCTATAAGTTGTTCTTGTCAGGTCTTTTGTTTACAGCCAGGCAAAAGCTAACAGAGTTGCTGAAAATGGTCAACTTGTTTGTCTTACCATGATATGTATCTGAAAAGTCTTGGATTGAGATTTCTGGGAGTCCGATAATTTCCCAAAGTATGTGTTCTGGGCCAAAAAAAAAGACAGAATGGGATTAAATGATTGAGATAGTGAAGGTCAAGTGTGAATATGATATATATTATGGTCCTGCCTAGATTTTATACCATATTTCCAGTATTTCCAGATAGCTATTCCTCTATTTGAATGATGTATGAATTCTTAATTTCTCTGCAACTATAGACATCTAATGTACAAATCTTTATCAGGTCAACATATAATTTTAGATGTCAGTGATTGAGTGATGTTCCAGTTTTCTCTAGTATTTGCTGTTTTCTATTTTTATCAGTTAAATGTTCTTTGTGATGTATGTCAGTTTTGTGATTTTTAAAAAAAAAACAACTTTTTTTTTTTTTTTTTTTTTAACAGAGGATTCTCCTTCTAGATTGAAACATGGCTGGTCAAGTCATAGCAGAAAAGACCAAGTACTGATTTTTTTTTTTTTTTTTTTTTTTTTTTTTGGTACCAGGGATTGAACTCAGGGGCACTCAATCACTGAGCCACATCCCCAGCTGTATTTTGTATTTTATTTAGGACAGGGTCTCACTGAGTTGCTTAGTGCCTCACCATTGCTGAGGCCGGCTTTGAACTCACGATCCTCCTGCCTCAGCCTCCCAGAGCTGCTGAGATTACAGGTGTATGCCACTGCACCTGGCCTAAGTACTGGCTTTTGAGACCCTCCAATTGTAAGAGCTGAGATTAGCCTTTTACTACAGAGTATGCCAGGGTTTGGTGAATAGACCCCCTTTATTTTTCACAAAATGTCAGGGCCCTGAAATATTTCTTTCTCTAAACACCTGTCAAAGTCAATGGAGAAAAAGAGGCCATGAAAACAGATGGTTAACTCCAATTTATAAATTCAATGACTTTGATAGTTGGCTGAAAAATGTCGTCCTCTTCTAGACAATTGATAGGAAAGACAACACCCAATGTTGCTCAGGGGTGGCCCATGTAGAAGTGAAGGGAGACGAACACCCGATGTGGACACTCTGGCCTTTTTAAAACCCAGTTTCTTGTAAGGAGATATGTAGTCCATGGGTCACCGGTGAGTGTGCAGCACAACTTTTGTATTCTTTTTATTTGCGAAAAATGAAATTAGGTCCAATGGCTTATAAACACTCTAAATTATTTGATGAGATGGAATGATAAATTTTACTGGTGGAAGAGAGGAAGTAAAACAACATGTAACCACCATAATGATTTGCTCTGTCTCATATAAACATCCTCTCCCTGTTTTTTTTTTTTTTTTTTTTTTTTTTTTGTTATGGAATACATTTTTTTTAGAGAATAATATGTTAATGCATAGTAGTTATGGGATCTTAACAAAAATTATCAGTTGTTACCACCAAAGATAAGAATATCAGCAAAAACTAAAACTTACAGAATACTGTATTTTAATAAAGCTCTCTCAAATGCACAACATAATTGGATACATCCTGCTGAATTTTAAGGGCCATGGGGGGCATATTCTCTCATTTTAAAGATAAAAATACCAAACACAAGAAAAGTTAAAGGTTTTATTCAAGGTAACCTAGAGAGACTGGCTGAATTGGGAACAAAATCTGATTATTTTTTATTTCTTGCCCAATGTCCTATTTCACCACACTATCTCTTCAAATATGTGAAATGACATCCTTGTAGATGAATCCGATGCCTACCTAAGGGGGGAGAAAAGTAAGAAATGCTTTTCAAATGTGCAACAATCATTAGCTGATGTGAATATTGGCATGCCATGTCCTTTGTTTTTGTTTAAACTTTCAGAAGGGGATTTTCACCACCTTGAACTGAGAGAAATCAGATTTACGTTCATAGGACTGAGATTTCATTTGTGTTTCCAAAAGCGTGGTGAGCTTTGCACAAAACAATTTTCCATCTTTTAAGTCCTGTTAATCCACTTTAAGCTTAGGCAAGAGTCACACACATCCCCTCAGCCGCTGTGATCACACACAAACCACCTCTGCTAATCTCCTCAAAGGGGATTTTCCTTTGCACGGGCACACTGCACAGCATGGGACGGACAGTTAGTGCCTTACAAAGCTTCCCAGGTTCATTTATAATTCAGCTTTTATCCTAAGACGATAGCATGAAAGGTCTCTTCCCAACAATCCTGGGACCTTGCACCATTTCTCTGATTCTCTCCCTAGCTTTTTAATAACTGATGAAGTTGAGGATGCAGTCATTACAACAAGGCTTGGCTCTCCTGCCCACCATGTATTTGCAAAAGGAAATAGAAAACTACCCTGATATTGAGCACATTGGGTTTCCAGGTATCTGAGGATTTTGTTGGTTGGGTTTTCTTTGCTTGGTAAACTATAAAAAGATAATAATAACTCTCTCTTGTTTGTCTGAATGCAATTTCCATCTCAGATCAGGCATTTGAGTATCTTAACCATGATTATCACCTAGTACATAATGAATGGCATTGTGAATAGGTTTTGAGTGCTTGGGCAAAATAAAAGCACAATTTTTCGTTAACAATGAGACAGAAATCTACAACGGAGAGGAATTGCAAATCCTGGCTTGATATATTTTCTCTTAAAACAAACAACCTACACATTTACATACATTCCAGGAAAAACAAAGAAATATGTTTCATCAGCAAATTCAGCAGTATGAATGTAAAAACTTATTTTTCTATAAGGATTGTAATGATAGCTATAACTATGTGACTTAATTCTTCAAAATTACAGCTCAGGAGATTGATTTTCATGGTCTTGGGTGTTAAAACTTTGGAAAAGTTTATTCTTTGCCTACACCGTTGTGATGCAGTGAAACATTCCACCCGACTCCTTTCGGTTCAGACTCAGTAGAGCATGCTCTTGTTAGCAGAGTGATTGCACATCCCTTTGTTGTTATTTGCAAAATTCATTGGATTCTAATTTTAATTTAGTGCATCTGCTGAGAATTGATACCCGAAATGTTGAAAAATGAGGCAGAAGCTCACTGAACATTCTTTCTTGAGGACCTAAAAAATCACATTATTGCAACCTCTTATTTCTCTAAATAAGATTATGCAGAAGAAGTTTTAGCAAGGTGGAAAAATTGGGGAAGATTTGCATAAACATTGTTGAACTGGGAAATGCACATATTATCAGGTTAGTTTCGTATTATCAGGTTAGTTTCATATTTTAGATCATAGAGTGCCTGTCCTAATAACTCCAACTGAGTGAAAGAAAGGAAAATTATTTCTCTTTATAAGTTATTTATTACAATATTAAAAAAAAAAAAAAACCTTTCTTCTTCCTCCTTTTTTCTCTCTCTTCCTTTGTATCTAATAACCCTACAAAAGAGGAATTAGGCAGATTGTCCACCTTGGCCAAAAAAAAAAAAAAAAAGAAACATTAAATAACAATTATCTGATCTTATATTCTTAAACCATCTTCTTCATGACCAGATTTTAGATTAAAAAAAAAGGGGGAGATAAAAAAATATAGATTTTTCTGAAAACTTCAGTAAGTGACACCACGTACCACCTTTTCTTTAAGCCAGGGATTTTCCAGACTGTAGAAGGAAAAATTGCTGACTTGCACCTCACATTTCAGGTACTCCCTTGCTTGTTCCTGTGTGGTCTTGCCTTTGAGCAGAGGTATGTATGAACATTGTCCTAGTCAGGTTTTCATTGCCGTGACCAAAACACCAATAAGAAAATCTCAGAGGAGGAAAAGTTTATTTTGGCTCCTGGTTTCAGAGGTTCAGTCCACATAGAGCCAACTCCATAGATCTGGGTCCAAGGTGGGGCTGCCTATCATGGCGGAAGGGTGTGGCGAGGAAATTAACCCAGGATGTGGTACCAGGAAGCATAGACAGCTTCACTACCAGGGACAAAACATAAACCCCAAAGGCATGCCTTTAATGGAAGACAAGCTCCTGCCAAGCCCACCTGCCTATAATTACCACCCAGGTAATCCACATTAGTGGATTAGTGCTTGCCACTGATTTATCTAATTATCTAACCATTTCACTTCTGAAAATTCTTGCATTGTCTCACCCAGGAACTTTTGGGGGATACCTCCCATTTTAACTATAACAGATATGATGTCTTCTGAATCCCCTGGTAGTCCTATGAAGTTTTTTTTTTTTTTTTATTTTCAAATGTGAAAAGGAGTCTCAGCAAAATAAACATGACCCACTTTTAACAGGTGCTTTGTAGTCAGTGGTCCAGTGATTTTCCTTCACTATCAATCCTCCTTGCTACCAGCACCCCCCTCTTCTAAGGAGGCACAGAAGTAATGAGATACATAAGGACTTTGTTATTCTTCACCATCTTCTTGCTTTACAAAATGTTAACTTATGGGGGCTGGGGTTGTGGCTCAGCGGTAGAGTTAGAGCGCTTGCCTAGCACGTTGCCTGGCCCGGGTTTGATCCTCAGCATCACATAAAAACAAAGGCATTGTGTACAACTAAAACAAATAAATAAATATTTTTTTTAAAAATGTTACTTACATCAGCAAATAGCTCCTTGGAAAGTGAGATGTGTGGAGAAGATTGTAAGATGGAACGATATCAAAAGCTCAGTTATCACTTCTGTGAGCTAGAATAATGGATAGTAGCCTAAGCCAGTTACTTTTATGATGTTTGGTATAGTAAATATTGCTAGGAACTTTAGATAGGGCAAGGAGGAGGGAGGGGAAGGGGGAAAATGGGGTAGGAAAGGCGGTGGAATGAGACAGACATCATTACCCTACGTACATGTATGAAGACATCTAATCATTTCACTTCCAAATGGTGTGCTTCTACTTTGTGTTCAACCAGAGATATGAAAAATTGTGTTCTATTTGTGTAATATGAATTGATTGGCATTCTGCTCTCATATATAACTAATTAGAATAAATGCAATAAGAAAAAATTAAAAATATATCAGTAGGGTTGCATGGGGGCAGAGGTTATCTTTTGATGGAAGAGAAACACCTCTGTTTTTTCCCCACACTATGTCCTTGGAAAACCATGGCAGATTAGTTCAGTTATAGCATCAGTGAGAAAAGCCAAGAGACCAGGAAGGGTGGCATATGCTTTGCCTCTGTTCTTAGTTCAGCAGCTGATAATTCTCCTGGGATAGGAAACTAATCTCTTGATTTTGATTCTATCTGTCTGGCTGCATCCCCTCACATCTGTATTCTAAACTTCAAGCTCCATTAGTATGTAGAATACTAGGTAGAGTCCTGATGAAGGTTTATTTGGCACAACATTGGTCCTGTTATGCACAAGTGCATAGAATTAAAATAATAATTTCTAGTTGATTTCATGCTTCCATAACTTAATGGTCTCCAGTGCTCTGAGTAGATCCATTATACATATTTTGTACAGAAAAGATGCACTGAAAGAAAATGTCAGCTTTTGAATAAAACTGTGTCCAAATTTACTCCAAAATGAAATTGAAAAGAAAATTGGAAATGTGACTTTTAAAAGGATTTACTGCTCTCTCTTTTCTGGGTAATTTGATACCATGGTATTCATAATGATCAGTGAAGTACTAAGGACAATTTGGGGCTCATCTCTACTCCAACCTGACATCTCCTGTTTTTTCCTTTAAGTGCACTGAATGTAATTAGCCAACAGCTTGGGGCTTGATTAAAATGTCACATTTTATAAATTTATGGTCATCTTCTGTACCTTCCTGAAAGTGAAAGACTCAGAATTTGACTTGACCTACATGTTGATAAAGGTATTCATTCATTAAAGAAAAGGGAACGGTAGTCCCTGCTGGCATTCAGGAATTTCTATCTGTCTCCTTATAATGGACACATAAAATGGCTGATAAAAATCGCACTTGGACATGATTAGGCGAATCTTGATGGTTAATTTTCAAAACAGAATCCATAAAATGTATCCTCCTAATTATTAAAACTTAATAATAATACAATCTATACTAACATTAGAGTCAGATTTCTGATGGCCGTGAATTTCCTCATTAGGAAGCTGGAGAGGATTTTGCTGGCCCACGTTTTCACCCATTCCTGAATCCTTGCTCTCTGCCATGAATGTGTGCAAGTCTTTCCAAAGCAGTTGGAGTGGTTTTCCACCTCTCAACCTTCAACACTACCATGGCGCACTTGATTTGGCCTATGGAAGGTGGTGGAGGGACAGTGGCCAGTTCTGAACCTAAGCCTGCAGAAAGCTTGTCTGCTTCCACCAGCTCCTCTGCAATCGCATGAAAAGTTGTTTCCCCAG
This sequence comes from Tamias sibiricus, assembly GCA_025594165.1. Classification (NCBI taxonomy): domain Eukaryota; kingdom Metazoa; phylum Chordata; class Mammalia; order Rodentia; family Sciuridae; genus Tamias; species Tamias sibiricus. The sequence goes on from CM046675.1 coordinate 12,685,219, forward strand.
GAAAGAGTAGCCCTCACCTGGAGCAGACCCAGGTGAGAGTCCAGCTCAGCCAGGTAGATGTCCAGCACATAGTCACCAGAACAATCTCTCTCACTACATCAGCCAACTGCCCATCAGCTAGCTGATCAATAGAAATATGAAGAATGCTTTTTTTCTATCATCTTCTTCAGGATTTGGTCATTGTGACTTGGTCAACAATACTTGACTGATATAGAAATGTAGAAAAAGACTATTTTGCATCACCTAAATAGCACTGTCCATGGGTAACTATTCTATTACCCACATTAGAAAATTACTGACTCTGGGGTAAACGTTTCAACAAGTTAGCAGATTTATTTTAAAAGTAATGAATTTAAAACCTACAGGTTGGGGTGATGGGAGGCAAAATTCTCTGTGTCGAAAATTTTTTTTCTCCCTTTTTGTGAAGAAAATACTCATGAGCTATGAGTTATTTGTCCGATGGAGAAACAGAACAGTTAATTCATTGAACACAGAATAACTTCATGATTTTCTTCTATCTGAATCACGCTGTATTGGTCAGGGCTCTCCTTTGGAGACAGCAAAATCTATTCTTACTCAATTAAGCACTGAGTGATTCATTCAGGGACTTACTACACAGCCAGTGGAATCATGGGGAAGACTGAGGAAACAAACTCCATTCTGAGCTTCCTCTCAGGAACGATTCTCCAAGCTCTTTACAACACAGGGCCACTGAGCCCAGAGAGGAAGATGCTGCTCCTGCTGCCGCCTCTAGAACCACTCAGCCCAAACTTGAGTCCCACAGGTAACACTTTGCCTTTCTTCCCACGCCACGCAGCTTTGGATCAGCCTCCCTGGTGCATCTGATTCACAGTATGCAGAGGTCCAAGAGTTCGGTTGACACTGTGGGATGCCCACGGTGCCAAAGTGTGCCCAGCACTGGCTCAGGCATTGGGAGGATGGCAGGAAAGAAAACAGGGTACCTGTCCTCATGCACCTTACATACGCCATTCCCGTGCAGTGGAAACTGAATGAAATACATGAGCTACATTGTGCTGGGTGGTGTAAAGCACTCTGTGAGCCATGAAGTCAGAGAAAAGCATTGAGAGAAGTGGGAACAGCAAGGCCCTGGGGAGTGGGGAGTGCTGGATTTGAGTTCCCAGGGCGCAGCAAGGAGGCTTGTGTGAGATGAAAAAGGGGCTTGAGAGCAGAACTCAAGGACCTCTGCAGGGCAAAGGGGCCAGACTGTGTGGGACATGGGAGGGACCATGTCTTTAACCCCAAATGAAGTACAAAGCCATCAGAGGGATGGACCAGACGAAGGGTTTGAACTGCCCTTCTTTCCTACTTAATAAAAGTGAATCACACAATATGAAATGCACACAATATAAAATCAATCATTTTGAAGTGAATAGTTCGATGCTATTTAGTACATTCCATCTGCATTGAGTTCCAAAAAATATTTTTCATCACCCCAAAGACAACCTGGTCCCATAGAGAAGTCTTCATCTTTTCCCTCTCTCCAGTCTCTGGCAAACCCCACTCTGTTTTCTGTCTCTCTGAACCTCCTTATTCTGATTATATTACTTAAACAGAATATGACAGGTGATGTTTTTCATATAACTTCCTTCACTAAGCATAAAGTTTTCAAAGTTCATCCACATTATAGCTTGTACCAGCATTTCATTCTGTTTATGGGTAACCGATATGTACAACATGGGATGTGCACAACACATTTTCTTATGCAATTATCACTTGACATCAGTTGTTTAAACCTTTTGGCAATAGTGAATAACATTGCTTTTTCCAGTATAGTATTTATTTGTGCACAAGAATCTTTTTGTAGTACCTATTTTAAATTATTTTCTGGCTGAGCACTGTAGTACACACCTGTCATCCCAGCACTTGGGAGGCTGAGGCAGGAGGATCACAAGTTCAAAGCCAGCCTCAGCAATGGCAAGGCACTTAGCAACTCAGTGAGACCCTCTCTCTAATAAAAATACAAAAATAGGAAAAATGGGTTGGATGTGGCCCAGTGGTCAAGTGCCCCTGAGTTCAATCCTCAGTACCAAAAAAAAAAATTATTTTCTGTATACATCCAGCTTGCCAATCTTAAGTTGTAGCAGATCTCAGGCACTATGTATATTATATGCAAATCCAGTTTATACAATTTTTTAGGAAGACTAGTGCTGAACATACAAATTTCATTGATGGCTAGAGTTACTCTATAAGCAGGTAACTGCCATATATATATATTTTTTTTTTTGAAAAAGCATTTATTGTGAAGAGAAGACACACTCCTGACCATATACTTACTAACAATTGGCTCATCAGATTAAAGATAGTAATGGGGACTTACAAATTGAAGAATAGATCAACATCTAGTTTGAAAGAATGAGAAGAATTAGAAATGAAGAAAATTCATGGGGATTCATATATAATCCCTTGTAGGAAGATGGACATGGAAATAGGAAAGATGGGTTGGTGAGGTTACTAAGAGCTCCTCACATTTGGAGTAGTCTACACTGTGGACTTTAGAAAGTCAGAAGAATTTTGGCTTGGACAGTCATTTTTTACTGAATCAATTCTGAAACCTGACTGGCTACATCAGTCTGTGATGGGGATTCTTTACTAGTGCTACATGAAACACCAGGAATTATGTACAAAACCTGTATGTGTGGATGCATTTTTATCCTTAAAGATGGGCCATTCAGTTCATGCTGTCCCTAAAAGGGCTTCAGGCATCAAGAAAGATAAGAATTGCAAGTTGTTGTAAAATTTAGAGAATAGAGAATTTACATGTGTTTGGAATTTCGGAGGGAAACCTCATGGAGTGACTTACTAAGTGCAATAAGACAGGTGATGAGAGAGATCTGAGTCTATTTTTAATTGTAGGGTTTTCTTTTTCTTTATTTTTCTTTCTTTCTTTAATTAATTTATTTAAATTATGCATATATGACAGCAGAATGCATTTTGATTCATTGTACACAATTTCAGCACAACTTTTCAATTCTCTGGTTGTAACAATGTAACGTCACACCCTATATGCAGTCATACATGTCCTTAGGGTGATGGTGTCCATCTCATTCCACCATCTTTCCTGCCCCTATGTCCCCACCCACCTCTCCCTCCCCTTTTGTCCCATCAAATTTCCTCCATTTTTCCCATGTTCCCCTCCCTGACCATTATGGATCAGCATCCACTTATCAGAGAGAACATCCGGCCTTTGGGTTTTTTTTGGGATTGGCTTATTTTGCTTAGCATGATATTCTCCAACTCCATCCATTTACTGAGAATTAGGGCAAAGAGAAGAGCCAAATAAGTCACCAATTGCCCCAGGAGAGGTAATCTCAGACAGGACCCCCACCCCCACTGAAACTCATTTGTTCCTTTTTCAACAGATTGAATGTCAACAAGTTGAACTGACACATTTAGAAGTTACTAAGTGTCAAGATTGTTGCAGACCTGGTATATCTGATCCTGGAGCCATCAGCCACATATGGTTCAGACTCTTGAAATACAGCCAGTGCCACACATAGAAATGATAATATTTTAGAGACTCATGTTATATGAAGCTGTATAGCAAATATGTAATGACCTGAATTTTAAGTGTTGCCTTTTGCTGTTTCTATGAAGCTTCTTCTAGAAAACTTTATACATGGGACTTTCATTATATTTCTATTGGGAGCATTCTTTTAGAAACCAACAAAGATCCCGTCTTTATTGACCTGACCTTCTAGTGGAAGAAGCTGGGCGGTAAACCATAAATATCCTATGTGAACATTTTCCTAGGTGGACAGTGATGAGTGTGATGGGAAATAGGAGAATCTGGAGCATCAGGTATGATGGGGTGGTAGAGGACAATTCTCAATATGAGGCTGAGGGCAGGTTGCTTTAAGAAATTTGAACAAGAATCATGTTTGGAGGAAGAATGTTGCAGGCAGTAAAAACACAGGGCAAAGAACTTAATGTGGAAGTCTGTCTGACTTGCTTGAAGAGTAACAAAGAGACTCCAGGGTTGAAGAAGAGATGGATTCAAGAGAAAGTCATAGAGCCGGCTGCGGTGGCAGCATATGGCTGTAATCCCAGCCACTGGGAGGCTGAGACAGGAGGATCGAGAGTTCAAAGCCAGCCTCAGCAAGAGCGAGATGCTAAGCAACTCAGTGAGACCCTGTCTTTAAATAAAGTACAAAGTAGGGCTGGGGATGTAGCTCAGTGTTCGAGTGCCCCTGAGTTCAATCCTGGTACTGAAAGAAAGGAGGGAGAGACAGTCATAGGGACTGAGGTTTTGGGGGCAGGAGATGTGGAAAGTTTGACATTTCAGGTGGAGCTTGCAGAGTTGGAGACTTGATGTGAATTGGGGGCCCTGTGGAGGGCTTTGAGAAGAGGAATAATCCAATTTGACTTACATTTCAAATGGATCCCCCTGGCTGGTATATTGCAGCTGATCATAGAGAGGTAAAGATGAAAAAAGAGACCACCAACAGGTCGCCCCAGCAATCCAGGTGGGAGATGCAGGTGGCTCAGACCACCAGCTGGTGGTATGGATACCAAGAAAAGTTCAGATCTCCAATCCATGCAACTCACAGGGAAAATCCTTGCAAAGCTTAGGACAAACCAGAGAGAGACGAAGTTTCCTGCCAAAATACATAGAACTTATTTCTTGGTCTGCTTATGTACAGATTTGAGCTCTGTTCTCTCTCTCTCTCTCTCTCTCTCTCTCTCTCTCTCTCTCTCTCTCTTTCCCCAACAGACACTTTTGAGTTATTTATATGTCACTTAAACAAGCTCCAGGCTTTATCTGGAAAACAATTATCCTTAGGAGTGAGGAGCTTTGCATATTGATTATCAGATACACATTTCCTGTTCCGTGTCTTTCTGGAAATTCTATTTTCAACTGAACCTCAGATGGATGGCAATAATAAATGTTTGTTCAAGAGCAGCTGGTCCCAGATTGTTATCCTGTCCTGAACATATTTTATTTATTCATCTTCGTTTTTTTAACCTGTTTTGGTAGCCTTTCCTCTTCTCTAGGCGTTCTGTGAGAAATAAAAAATGTGTTCACTTTCAAGTTTCTCTTGCTGAATTAAGTACAATTGTATTTATACAAAAGCCCTCGTGCAACTTGCTGCATATCGTTGCTGATTTAAATAAAAACCTAAAAAAGTGAAGGGAGAAAAAAAATCCAACATTGCATAATGTCAGGACACATTCTCCTCTTTTTAAAAAGCCTTTGTGCAGAGAGCCTTTAAAGTTGACTTTGTACTGCCAGGGTGTGTTCTTTCAAAAGAATTAATCTGTGTTAGAATTGAAAGGTGAAGGGGAAGAATGAAAGGAAGAGCCCTCCCTATAAAGTACCCCACAGCTTCTTGTCCTAAGAGAAAATAATTCTCTTAAAAAAAGCTGGATAGTTATATTTTGTTTACAGTCCTTGTAATTGGGTGGCATATTTTAACTTTTGTTGTTGTCGTTTGTTTGTTTGCAACCTGGGATTGAACCCAGAGGTACTTTACCATTGAGCCACATTCCCAGGCCTTTTAAATTTTTTATTTTGAGATAGGGTCTCGCTAAATTACTTAGGGCCTAAATTGCTGAGGCTGGCTTTGAACTGTGATCCTCCTGCCTCCGCCTCTTGAGCTGCTGGTATTATAGGCATGCCTGGCTACATGTTATCTTATAATCAATCATATTATCTTATAATAATATCATCAAGACCACTTTTAGGTAGCATTTAGTACCAAAAAAACCTAACAAAGTCATTTACACCACCCTGATTTATGCATTATTTCTTTTCTTGACTAAATTTAGCTAATTCTCGTTTGAATGACTTATTTTAAACATCTTAGGAAATACCACCAAATAAATGAATAAACTAGTCCAACCTGTTCTTGCCTCTGGACGCTTGCCTTTAAGGCAGAATTGAATAGTTGGTAATACGATCGTGTTTGGTGACCGACAAATCTAAACTTGATCCTAACTCATCTATTAATCCACTAATTTTAATTTTAGAACACTGATTAATCGTCAATATTTCCAGGCCTTGTTTTTTTTTTTTTTTTTTTTTTTTTTTTTGTGGTGCTGGGGATTGAACCCAGGGCCTTGTGCATGCAAGGAAAGCACTCTACCAACTGAGCTAGATCCCCAGCCCTAAAGCCTTGATTTTCTTAATCACAGAACTTGGAAACCTGACCTAGTCATGTTGCTTGTGCATAAAGGGAAGTACTGATGGTGTGTTGGCTCTCAATTGCTCCTGGCTGATGACTACAATTTCAGTGCCTTAACTCCTGTCTTACTCTGCAGTTGTGTAGATCACAAGTTCAGATGGGCTCATGGGGTACTCTGCTCAGAGCTTCACGAGGCTAAAATGCAAGGTGGCAGGTATTGGCCTGCCAGGGCCCTTGCTTGGAGCTTCTGGAAAAGGGTCTGTCTCCAGGCTCTGGTTCCTATGGTCTCATACTGATGTCTTTGTTGCCTTGGAGGCTGTCACAAATGTGCTTCCAGCTTCCAAAGGCCACTTGCATGTCCTGGCTTGGGGCCCTGTTCATCCTCCAAGGCAGGAACAGCTTGATGTATCTTTCTTGTGCTTAGATCCACTCTGACTTCTCTTTGGCAGATTCTCCCTGACCTCCCCTTCCAGCTGTACTGGGAGACCTTCAGTAGCTACAGTGGGTCATCTTGCCATATGGGCTCCTCTCACCATTAAAAAGTCAACTGATGAGTGACCTCCAGGATGCCTGCCCAAGTACATTTTGATAGGTAACATCTTCATGGAGGTGACATCAGGGATCAAGGGTTACAGAGTTAAGCCCACACTGCTTAAAACATAGGAGGAGGCTGGATGTTGGGTGTTCACAGAAACAGGGCAAACACCTTGCTTCACTCAGCTTTTTCGCTGATGCAAACAAAAAAACCCAACACGAACAATTAGAGGAGGAAAAGTGTATTTGGGGGCTCATGGTTTCTGAAGTCTCAGTCCATAGATGCCCAATTCCATTCCTTGGGGCTCCAGGTGAGGCAGGACATCATGATGGAGGAGGAAACTATCTGGGAACATGGCCCAAGGAAGCAGAGAAAGAGCTCTCCTCACCACTACCAAATATGTACCCCAAAGGCAGACCCTCGGGGACCCAGCTCCTCCTGCCTTTCCCTACCTGCTTTCAGTTACCACCCAGTTAATCCATATCAGTGGATTCATGCACTGATTAGGGTAAGGCTTTCATAACCCAAACATTTCACCTCTAAACTCTCTTGCATGGTCTCACACATGAGCTTTTGGAGGACACCCCTCCCCATCTAAACCATAACACAACTCCATGAACAAAGCGTGGGTTGATATGCTCTGAAAGAATTTGCTATCCTGAAGTCAATTTCAAGGCATGTTTCTCTGACTCCGCTAGGAAGTCTTGTGATGCTAGGTGACACCAGAGTGTTTAAATGACATTCATTTCATTTTATTTTTTTTTTTAAAGAAATGTTTTGTGACTCTCTTTTTATTTCACATATATTTTTGAAAATTGGTAAGAATTTACCCTTTATAGTCCTTTAATCTTCTCCAAAAATAGTCATCTATAACTATTTATTATGATTTTCATTCTTTGGTATTCATATGATTGCATAGGATGGTTAAAATGACAATTTCCCCCTTGATCAGAATATAAACATATATATATATAAATATATATACATATATATATTTATTTATATATAAAATATATATAAATTTATACATATAATTTTTTATATATAAATTTATATATATATACACATTTATATATGTGTGTGTATATATATGTATATGTGTGTATATATATATATGTGTGTGTGTATATATATATATGTATACATACATATATATATATATATATATATATTTTTTTTTGTACCAGGAATTGAACTCGGGGCACTTGACCACTGAGTAACATCCCCAGCCCTATTTTGTATTTTATTTAGAGATAGATAAAATACAAAATAGGTATCCAGCAGCTCAGGAGGCTGAGATGGTAGGAACGTGAGTTCAAAGCCAGCCTCAGCAAAAAAAGTGATGTGCTTGGCAACTCGGTGAGACCCTATCTCCATGTCATCTTTATTCTCCTGAAACTGGGACCTCAAATCAGCAAGGGAGTCTTAATCTTTCCACCTCTTCTGAGGATTATAGGAATGGGAAGCAAGTGGATTGATGATTAGACAGCTTCCTGCTCACAGTTAAGGGAACCTGCGTTTCTGAAGGCAACCCCGAGGTTACAAATTCACGCATCAATGTCACAGTAGACACTGGCACCATGGCTGCAATTTTAGCTGTAGAGGGTGAAGAAAGATAGAGGATTTGGGGAAGAGCATGGCTGTTTCATTGGAGAGAAAAGGACATTCCAAGAAGACTCCTGGAGGAGAGGTGAAGAGGGAGGGCACTGAGCATTATGCACAGTGAGCACACCTGGAATCTGGACGGTGAAGGTTAGCACTGTTTGTAAAATTGCAAGCACAAGCCACCCTTGGAAGAAAATAGAATAAACACACAAAAAGAAAAGTTGTGATGTGGAGAGAGCTCCTGAAGCCTTTCTCAATATTGGCACTGTTGACATGTCGCCCAGGATCAATCTTTGCTGTCCTGGGTATCTTAGGGTGTTTAACACCATTGCTGATCTCTACCCACTAGATGCCAGCAGCACACCTGTCACTCTTCAGCTAGGACAACCAGCAATATCTCTAGATATTGCCCCAAATCCCCTGACAGCAACATCAGCCTTGCTTAAGAAGGATGCTCTAGACCAGTGGTCCACACACCTGAGTGCGTATCAGAGTCCTCTGGAGGAACACGGAGTCTGTATGAAACGTTATTGAAGTTCCAGTAATAAGTCTTGGGAACTGCTTCAGGATTTGTGGTCCAAAAAATAGTTCTCTAATAAGGCGTTTGCTGCTCTGGTTTAGGGACTACACATTGATAACCGCTCCAAGTACCGTGAGCTTTCAGCTGCAAACACCTGCCGCTCTTCCCGAAGGCTTTCTCTGGCCCAGGTATGAATAGCCTCCCCTGAGGCACGTATAAATTACCAGGGAATAAATGACTTTAGGAGCAGTAGTTAGCCAAGAGAGAGGGGAGGTGGTGAGTGTCCCTTATCTCTTGTGCAGATGACAGTGAGCACATTCTTCACAGCCTCCCAGGGGTCCAGGCAGGATGAACCTTTGGAGAGATAGAGAAATAACCTGTTCATTAACTAGGTCCTGCAGGCTTCCTTCCTGTCTCTCTCTCATTTTCCCTCCTCTGCAGGTGCTTTCTGGGACCACATCCTAAATCAAGGACCTATGCTCAGATTCTGACCTCATGGTCATCTTTTGAGAGAACCCAAATTAAGGCACACATTATAACTAAAATTTCTAGGCTTTAATTTCATTTTTTTTAAAAGAACTGACTGCTTTACCCCCTCCCTACCTTTTTTTTTTTTTTTTTTTTTTTTGGAACCAGGTATTTAACCCAGGGATGCTTTATCACTGAGCTACATCTCTAGCATCTAAATATACATCTCTCTCTGTCTCTGTCTCTGTCTCTGTCTCTGTCTCTCTCTCTCTCTCTATATATATATATATATATACATATATATATATATACATATATATTTATGCATAAATATATACATATATTATATATATTTTTAATTTTAAGACAGGGTCTCAACTAAGTTTCTTAGGGCCTCACTAAGTTGCTAAAGCTGGCCTGGAGCCTTCGATCCTCCTGCCTCAGCCTCCTGAGTTGCTGGGATTACAGGCATACACCACTGTACCCTGCATGATCCCTCTAGTTCTAAGATCTTTACCAGGAGCAAATCTCCCTTCTCAGCCTTGGGACGTTGATGGACAGGGTGGAGACACTCATTTGTCCCAGGTGTGAATGGGTGGTGCTACCTGCTGGCATCTATCTATTGGGTAGAGGCCAGGGATACTGCTAACCATCCTCCAAGGACAGGCTAGATGCTGCAGCAAAGAATTACCTGGTCCCAACTTCCATGGTGGAGAAATCAAGGTCTGGCCTGAAGGATCCCTGGAAGCTGCATCCGGGAAGTATGCAAGTGTCCTCCCTGGAATGACCAGCCTGAGGTCCAAGCTCAGGGACTGAGAAGATTCTGGACTCGGGCCACGCATCTACCTCAGAAATCGATAGCCTGTTTTTTTTTGTGTGTGTGTCATGGCATTTTTTCTTCTCCTCTGAAGTGTCCCTAGACTTAACTTCGACAAGATCTTTGGACTCTTTAAAAACAAATAACCTTTCTAGAAATAAATATTCGATTTTCAGTGGATAAAATTCTGTGAAGGGAAAAAAAATGCAGGTAATGGGTAATTGTGTTTTGAAAAGTCTACTACCTTTGTTCTTTCTCTTATTTCGCCCCATGAAGAAAGTAACCAGGTGCTTGTTGTGTGTGCTGAAGGGCAGCCAAGGTCAATGTATGACACAATGGTACATGCCCATCAGGAATGACCAGGAAAGTGAAGATGGTGATCAGTAGGCCATTCCCATAGAAATATCAAATTAATTTCAGGCAGAAGATTGAATTGCCATTACATAGCTGAAATTGTTATATTTGGAAAACTCATTTCAGGTATTCTCTGCTGCTCCTATTGTTATGATTAAAAGATGTTCCTGGATAGTTGACACAGAGGTTTTTTTTTTTTTTAGCTTAATATTTTGAAATGCTGAATGTTACCAAAAATGTTCAAATTAATCAATGCAAAAAATTAACCTTGATGCAAGTATAATAAAAGGTCATTAAAAATAGAAAACTATCACTGTATAGCAAGAAGAACTCCTTTTTAAAAAACATATTTAAGATAAAATAGTTAGCTTATGGGTCACAGATTTGGAAAGGAGAGAAAATATAAGAATAGGAGAAGGAGGTTGATTTAAACACATCCTTTATAATAGCAACTTCTCAGAATGTTTTCAATGTAAGTGATCAGTTTTGGAACTTGATAATGTCTTATTCCTAAAACTTCTACTTTTTTGTTTTAGTAATTAAGAGTGCTTTTAGATTTGACTGTTTTTTTTTTTTTTTTTTGTTAATTCCAGCTATCTCTCAAAAATCTGACATCCACAATTGAAGACCTAAACTTTAGTTTAGTATGTTTGTTTTTAGATGACAAAGCATGAAATATAATTGGTAAATTAGCTACAGGTAAGTTCCACTTGCAATGATTACTCAAAGAAAATGGTATATCAATACTGGGTTGCGAAGGGAAACAGGAGGTCATTTTCATCATAGTACTTGATTCAGCTGAATTCTTATAAAAATCTAATTGTAATACAATCACTACTTTTAGAATCACAGAGGATTTTTGCTGCCATATGGGAGATCATTTTTCTAGAAAATAGTGAAGTAAGAAATGTGCATGTGTGTCCATCTGTGCATGCAAGAACGAGAGAGCAAGAGATATGGGTGGTGGACAGATGATGGATTAGAGAGGGGGCTGGGGTATATACGTATGGAGAAATGGATTTTAGGGAATACATTTCAGGAAAATCACTTAAATTATGAATTTCACTCCATGGACAATGTCACCTTTTGACTGTTAAAATGTAAACTAAGTTGAGATAGTAATGTAGCCAATATCATCCAAGTGCTGTGGATAAATAGCATTAAGTGAGGCCTTCATTTACTAATTGAAGATCTGTATATTAGATGAGTAGCTATTTCATGACAACATTGTTGTGAGGTATTTGCTGTTTACTTGAATAAAAATTTCTAGTATCAATATTTTCTGAAACTCCAATATAGGAAGAAAATAAAATGTAACATTCTCAGAGACAAAACAAAACAAAATCTCTAAACACTTCAATTTGGGTATGACATTTCATTGTTTGCTTCTTTTAATCCTAAATTAGAATCCCAAGCTATGATAGGCAGACTTTTCCCCAAATCTGCCCAGAAACAAGGAGACGATACTATTTATAATTTCAGGCAATTTATAATACACATTACTCTTTTGGGGGGATAATTATATATCTATCTTAAGGATATGTATAAAGTTCATGAAGGCAACACAGCGTGGATTTAAATTGTTTTTTGGAGCACAGAGTGAAAATTTAAAAACTAATCAAGACAAAAATGAATTTATGTTCTTATGTCATTAGATGAGGTCAGCTCATAGGCTTTGGTCATTAATTAATTAATCTAGTTTATTTCCTCTTGAATGCTACTTTGGGAATCAGCATGAATCTGTCTGTCCATAATAGATCGATCAAAATAAATGGAAACTCTGCCTCCTGTGAACAATCATATCCTTCAAGTGAGTAGTGGAAATTCCAACGTCCTGAAGGGAAGATCAGTTAGAGTACTTCGTGTTATGGTTTGAACCTGGGATGTCCCCAGAGTTTCTGGTGTTGAAGTGTTGGTCCCCAGAGCAGCAGTATTCAGAGGTGGTGCTTCGGAGAAGTGATTGAATCATAGGGTGGATTAATCCCCTCATCAGGGGAATAATGCACTAATAGCTGAATGAACTATTGGAATGTGGTGGGAAAATGCTGGTGCTATGGCATGGTTGGAGGAATTAGCTTACTAGGGCAGTGCTCTGAAAGGGTATTTCTTGTCCTGGGCTCCTTACTCTCCCCGCCCCACCATGCCATGGCTAAGTAGCTTTACTTGGCCATGTCCGTTGGCCTTGAAGCTAGCCAACCATGGACAGAAAACTTCTGAAACCATGAGCCCACCCAAGTTCTTCCTCCTTTTAGTTGTGTTTGTCAGATATGTTGGTCATAGCAACCAACTTCGAACACACTTAGTTTACACACTTAGATTAGGAGTATGTCTGTCTCCAAATAATGAGGATACCTGAGGCAAACCAGCCACCTGTTCCAGGAAGGAGCTCTGCCATCTGGAACATGTCCTGCTGACTCTGACTCATCACAAGGTTACCTTGTTGAACAAGCATCATCAGATTCAGTACTCTTGGTGGGCTAAAAACACGAGCAGTGAGGAATGCTGCATTTGCAGGGACACACCAAGTAGTATCTGCTGCCTGCAAGAGTAACTGTCCCCTTATAAGCATTCAAAGGCTATCAGGAAATAGGAGGATGCTAACTCTAAGAAAATGCTTTGAATACTACATAGAACAAAGGACATACACGTAAGGTACTGCTGTTGCTTTGATTATTGTCACCCATTAGATCCTGTCCTGAGTGGATCAGGGTCATGGGGCGAGACAAAGCTTCCCTCCCCCCCAACTTGATGACGTAATAACAAATTTAGTAAAGTGAAAGTCCAATAGAAAGGTGCGAAAAAATACGTGTCCTCTCAGAATTCAGTTTCCAAATTAGATGTCGTTATTGTTGACTTTCAGGTTTGCGGAATTGTATTTAATGCAGAAACCATTGTGGAGACGTGTGTGGATTGGTGGCTAAAACATTATTTCATGATTTCCTTTGAAGGTATGCGTGAGGCCAAAGATGATAGATAATGAAGAGACTGGGGATCCTAAGGGCAAGGTAGAAATTAAGGTGATTAAGGAGTCAGTGGGCTGCCTTTTGAATAAGAAATCATCGCAGGTCAATTTCCTTAGTCTCTAAAAGCCCTGTCTGGTGGTGACTTTATACAAAAGAAGCCAGATGAATTCAAGAGAATGTGATTATCCAGGAGGTTGGCTAAAATGGAATCAAGTAAGAATTATTTTTATGCTTTACCATCGTCTCTATTAAAAATAATACAAATAGCCAAGCCTCTCCCAGAGCTGAGCATTTGGAGAGTCATAGAACATTCTGTGGTTTTGCTTTGATGTCTTGCACTTGGCTTGTTTTAGATGGAAATACAGGTAGAATTTTTTGACACCCCAAGCCAAATTTCTGATGCTATTGTTCCGTGAGTGGGACAAGAAGACTGAGATAAAAGTATAGCTTGTTCTTTTCATATCTGAGGCGTGAGACCCATTTTCAGTGTGAAGGATAAAACCATGAACCCTTCTGGCTACTAGACATCATGGGGCTTCATTTTTATTTTACTCCTTTGGCTTATGGAAAGAAAAGAAAAGTAGAAACAACAACAAAAAAAGAAGCACCAAGTAATATACTTATATTTCCTTTTTGATTTTCTGCTTTGGGGAAAAAGGATGAGGGTATTAAACTTGTATTTGGACTGTAGGTTTTTCTATTTTTCATACAAAACTATCCTAACTTATTTTTGGGTAATAAAGTGAATAAGATTAGGATAAAAAATGGAAAGTATTTTCCAATCATACAATTTTCTTTAAAAAAAAAAAAAAAAAAAAAAGACAACCCTGTGTGGGACGTGGAGGCCTCTCTGCGTGATCAGAAACCTAACAAATGAACAGGAAATAATTTGAAGAGATGAAAATGTTCTTGCTGGGTACGGTGGCACACACCTGTAATTCCAGCGACTCGGGAGGCTAAAACAGGAGGTACGCGAGTTCAAAGCCAGCTTCAGCAATGGTAAAGTGCTAAGCAACTCAATGAAACCCTGTATCTAAAGAAATACAAAATAGGGCTGGGGATGTGGCTCAGTGGCCAAGTGCCCCTGAGTTCAATCCCTGGTACCTCCCGACACAAAAAATAAAATGTTCTTATCCTTTAGAACTGCACTTCTTGCCCCATCCTGATTGGAGAAGCTGTGTTTGCTTGATTCTATTTTTTATTTTTATTTTTTACAGGGGAGAGAAATTGAACTCCAGGGTGTTTTACCACTGGACCACATCCATGGTGCTTCTTATTTTGAGACAGGGTCTGGCTAAGTTACCTAGCACCTCCCTGAGTTGAAGAGGCTGGCTTTGAACTTAGGATCCTCCTGCCTTTGCTCAATTCTAAAGCAGAGCCTGTGAGTCTGTGAGACAGAAATTAGAGATGAAAAGAGAAATCCACAAGAGTCAAAGCTGTTCCTGGGTGTAATGTGGATCAAGCCATTGTTTAGATAAGCCCCAAAGGAGACAGACCATTTAATTCGACAGCTTTTCTAGGTAAAGGACTCCATTGATCTATGTTTAAGTATGCTAACCCAGTTGTGGACAATTCAGACCATAAACATTTAGTTGAACTGAAAGAAAGTTAACTGCTGTTTTAATTTTAAAGGAAATTGCAAAGGTTCATGGTATATTTTTATGGATACCACATGCACAATTACAGCAGGCGTGAGTGGCCAGGGTGGATTATATTTTACACATAATTAGTCTAGGCATATCCTCGGGCCTCTGAGAAGAGGCAATGTGGCTGGTTCCGCAGACACTCCCAGTGCTTTGGGCACACTCATTTTAAAAAGGGATAGGTATTTGTGTGTTTTTTTTAAGAGTAAAGCAGTTTTTGTAATAATATTGAGTAAATAAATAGGTATCTTCCAAAGCTATATGTTATCTTAAGCAATTTATGTCCTTATTGATTTTTTTTTCCTGTAATAAGAAAGTTAATGGTTGAAATTGTATGTAGTTGCTATAGAAACACACAAAAGTCTATTTCTCTTGAAGAGTAAGCATACGATTAATCTGTTTTTTAACCTAGTTTATTATGAGAATGTCTGCAGAATGTAATAACAGAGATCTGTAGTCCTAATAATTTTTATCTCTGTTTCTTTATGGCAACTGTCTAAATAATCTTTTCAGATTAAAAAAAAAAAATGCTAATTAGTAGAATTGTTTTGAACTTGAGGAAAAAAATAAGCATATCATCTATAAAATATGCTTCTAAAATACTCAGCGTCTTTTGTATTATTTTACATTTTATGGAGTTCATTAATGTTCCATCCAAACACATTTTAAATATATGGGTCTTTTATTACTTTTACATAATGCCTTTATTTAAAATGAAAATAAGTTTAACTTAAGGTGGCAAATGTACCATTGCTCCGGAATATATTAGCATATTTTATTTTCATATCATGTAATATTCAGCTTGAATTTGCATGTGCATGTGTCTCTATTTCTGTTAATATGTAGATTTCTTTCACATAAACTGCTCCTAGAGTCTTCGTCAATTAATAGGAAGTGGATTTTTAATGTCCCTGATCAGCGGATATTAATCTAAATTTCCAAAACAGGGTCACAAAATTAAACAGCCGTAGGAGTCAGCCAGCCGCTGGAAACCAGTGAGAATGGCCAGGTGGATGACAGTAAAGAGGAATCTGGAAACCAGAGGCCCTGTGGTGTGGCCTCTGACCTTTGCAAGCCCCAGGTGAGTACGAGAGTGTGCAATGTGTATCCAACCTTTTCTTTCTTTCTTTTCTTTTTTTTTTTTTTTTTTTGTGGTACCGGGGATTGAACTCAGGGGCACTCGTCCACTGGGTCACATCCCCAGCCCTTTTTTTTTTTGTATTTTATTTAGAGACAGGGTCTCACTGAGTTGCTAAGCGCCTCGCCATTGCTGAGGCTGGCTTTGAACTCGTGATCCTCCTGCCTCAGCCTCCCAAAGTGCTGGGATTACAGGCGTGCGCCACCGCGCCCGGCTTCCAACCTTTTCTTGATCCCTAAAAGAGAATCCAGAATTCTGAGTTCTGATGTGAAATCTAACTGCATATAAATCCAGGAAACCAAAGTAGTTTAATTTTTAAAGAATAGCCACCAGAGGTCAAAATCATCTGCAGTTTTCATGTGGTTCAGCTGCTATCATGTGGTATAACCTACTTACCTACAGGGGCAACGGCAGCCTTGGGAACAGAATATCATGAGATGTTGTTGCCTGTTGATCCAACTAGAAAGTACTGGAACTTACCTTTTTGTTTTGTTTTATTTTATGGATGCAGAAAATAATATTTGACTGATTGGCTGAAATTCACACCATACATCAGTAGTCTTAAAAGAATGAATCCCCTCTTGCTATTTTAAGGTGAATTATGATCTTGGATCTAGTGATTAAAATTGTATGTTGAGATGAATGGAGGCCCAGGAGGGGAAGAATCATTGAGGAATAATAAAGTGGTTTGGATTTGGGCTCTAGGGGTTGCAGATTGAATTATGCAGAGGAACTTTGGCAGTTGGGCTGTGTGGAGAGTTGGGGCAGAAAGTGATTATCTGGGAACAAGGAGAGGAGGGAGGTTGAGATATGGCTGGAGGAAGAAAAAATGGGGTGGGAGAAGAATTGATTAACAAAGACATAGAATTTTGCTCTTATGAATTGAAAGTAACTTCCTCCCTGACTTGTAATTACACTTTCAATATAAATCCACATTTTTCATGCAATACTTTCAGTAATGGGTATGTGTAGGCAACTGTTTGTTTTTTGAATATTGTTGCTGCTACATATTAGATACATATTAGAACATCTTCCTTATGGCCTCATGGAAAAAAACAGGCAGCTGGAACATGACCAGTCATGTCACGCTTAGCCTGGATTATATTTATGTCATGGAATCCTTATGATTCACTTGTTTTATTAAATGAGAGACAATTCAGAAAGCAATCGTTTTGCAATGAGAAGTCAATGAGAGGCAAGACGAGAGGTTTGGTGGGCAGCTGGGTTATGGAGGAGGGATGGAAAGTAAAGTGATCAGGAGTGGGGGGAGCACACCAGGGGGCCCAGTCCAGGGAGACCCTAAGCCCACAGTCCTGGGTAGAGGTGGCATCCGTTACTGCTACATCTTCTTTGCTTCCATTTCATGATTTTTAAAATACACATTCCTTGTAGCCTGCTTGATAATAGAGTCATGAAACATGATTGGTGGAATCCCAGCCTTTACCAGGGAGGCTCTACTCTACCTCCCGTCACTGCCTTACCAACGGGAGCACCTGGCCCTCAGCCACAGATGAGGTGGTCTGGTGGTAGTGATGGGTCAATGGAGCCAAGGATTGGACCCCACTGGATTGTTAAGGCAAGAGCAAAGCTTTTGTTAAAGGTGATATTTTAAAGTAGCTTCAGTGGCATTTTCGGAAGCATAATAAATTCGGGTTTGTAGCCTCAGATTTGACTGGAAACACTGCAATTTTTTTTTTTTTTTAAATAACCAGGTATCACAGAGCAAATCATATCACTATATTTTTTTAAAGGATGACTATTATTTTATTTTATTTTCCATATATTTATTGGTGAATTATATTTGTACATAATGCTGGAATTTGTTGTGATGTGTTCGTCCATGCACACAATATAACAATGTAATTTGGCCAATATCATTCCCCAGTACTTTCCCTCTTCCTTTCCTCCTCCCGACGCCTGGTCCCTTTCTTCTCCACTGCTGATCTCCCTTTGATTTTCATGAGATTCCACCCCTATCAACACCTTGCCTCTCTAGCGTCCACATATGAGAGAAAACATGACCCTTGACCTTCTGACTTTGGCTTATTTCTCTTAACACAATGTTCTCATGTTCCATCCAGTTTCCTGCAAATGACATCATTTCATTCTTCTTTGTGACCGAATAAAGCTCCATAGTGGATATATACCATGTTTTCTTGATCCATCCGTCTCTTGATGGACACATAGGCTGGTTCTGTGTTTTGGCTATTGTGCATTAAAATCCCCTCACTTCTAATGCTCAATCCTAGGGCTGCAAATGCCCCCATCATACTGTTTTCTGACCCCAAAGAAGGAATTTGGAAGAGTCACTGGAGAGGTTTTGGACATTTGATTACTTACTGGGATTCAATGGAGAAATGACCGTACCTAGGAGCAGGGGGAATGAATAGGGTGGGTGGCATGCCCACTACAGAGGTGGATTTATGAGTGCATTCTTTAATTCACAACCAAGGTCACTCTTCTTAGATTCTCACCTAGAGATTGGAAACAAAGCAAGTGGCCATCTGCCCTCTCCAGCCTTATCACATTCTTCAGAGTTCTTATCTCACTGCAAGCTTTCCCAGGCACTGACTAGAGTTTAACCCAGCAAGAGTTCTTTTCCCATAACTGTGCATTATAGGTTTCTTATGAACATTTTTAAAGCATGATCTTTCTTCTTTCATAAAAAATAAAAGCATGCAGTGATTAAGACTTTGTTATATGATCTGAAAATATTTTGTTAGAATGAGCACTACAAGGAATAATGCCACATTTCAGCATTTTAAAGGAATTTGTACAAGAGAATGTAAAAATCTAGTAAGAATTTAATTCACAATAAAAATAATAATCCACAATAAGTAAGTTTCCATGAAGATGATACCATTATGAAAGGGACCAAATGAAATAAAGCAACTTCTAAAATAGTTACTATTCTTTAACAAGTTTTATGAGATACATGCATTTATGTATAGATTTCATATATGCATATGAAATCTCTCTATATATATGCATCTTTCTGACAAAATAATTGATAGCTTTTAAAAACAAGAATTAAATTTGAAAAAAAAAATAAGTGAGGGTTTTGGAAAAGTAAATGAAGAATTTGCAAAAAATATTACACAGAGTCCCCATATATCCTTTACATGGCTTCTTTAAATCTTATCCTACACAGAGCACCATCTCTCAAAAGCAGGAAATTAATATTGATTCAATACTAGTAATTAATTTTCAAATCTTGCTCAGTTTTCTTCATTGTTCCGTTATTTTTTTTTTTTTTTTTTTTGTCCAGGATTCATTCAAGGATCTTATGTTGCCAAAGATTTTGTGTCTCCTTCATCTTTTCTTTGTTCCTTTTTCTTTGCAGAGGACTGGCCAGTTGAGGTTGGCTGGCATTCGACTGAGGTTCTACTGGCCCAGAAAATGGAAAATGTCGTGTCCCTCCTGGTGTTTCCGAAGAGGAAGTTCATTAAGTCAATATACCTCATTAGTGCTCATTTAATTTTGGTCTCTTGGTCAAGGTCACTTTTATTAATAACCAGGTAAAATAAACGATCAAACCTGTTTCAGCCTTCTTTTAAAAATATTTTTAGGGTCAGAGAGGGTAGTAAGGATGGTGGAGACAAGGTATCACAATGAAACCCATTAAATCAGTATGTGCTGATAATTAAACAAAAATGGGTGGATATGAAGGAAAGCACACACTAAAAAAATTGTTGCAGTACATTAGCTGGCTTTTTGGTCATGGCCAAAATACCTGATAAAAACAAGGTAGAAGAGGAGAAATTTAATTTTTTCTGGACCTGAACATCATGGCGGAAGGGCATGGTGGAGGTAAGGTGCTCAGCTCCTGAAAGCCAGGAAACAGAGAGAGATGGCAAGCAACCAGGAACAAAAATATATAATCCCAAGGAATGCCCCCAGTGACCCACTTCCTCCAATTATGCCTCACCTGCCTATAGCTAGCACCCAGTAATCAATTCAAAGTATTAATTCACCAAATGGATTAATCCACTGTTTGGTTTATAGCTCTCATAATCTAACCATGAGCTTTTGGGGGACAGCTTATATCCAAACCATAACAGCAGTATATACTGTTCCTAATTAGATGCTATCTTACATTAAGATAATTGTATAGTGGGCTGGAGCTGTAGCTCAACGGTAGAGTGCTTGCCTCACATGTGTGAGGGACTGGGTTCAAGTCTCAGCACCACATATAAATAAGTGAGTAAAATAAAGGCCCATCAACAACTAAAAACTAATTTTTAAAAAGAGATAATCATATAGTAATGAAACCTCACTAGATTATAGCTTCTCATAATCACATATTGAATTTTATATACACATGAACTATTAATAATAGTATACAATAAAATGTGCATTCTTCTGATATTATGATTTTTTGTTATTATTCACTTGGATATGGAAAGTAATGTCAGCAACACTATGAAGAAGTCCAAATTTAATTTATATGGCTGAGTTAGTAACAGAGTACGGCAGCATATGAGGGATATTTTCAGAGAAATTTTCCTTGTTGCTGCTGATGAAGACGTAGTTTGAACTGAGATATTCATTTTACTGCTGAAATGTGACTTGTAGCTAGCGATTCCTTTGGTGTGTTGTAACAAATCTATAAAAATTAAATGACATTTTCCCCTCTCTTCTTTGATCCTAGTGGATTCTCTGATGATTTCCCACAAAAATCACAAGGAAAGTGCTCAGAAATTTTGCTAGGATATGGGTCCAGAGCCCCCTGAAAGTGCTTCTGTGGTTCTAATTTGAACTGTTCCATAGGCTTGTTAGGGCTGTGTCCAGCTCCCCGGGGAGAGTATCTCCCCATCTTGCAATTGCAGGGACAGTGCTTATTATATTTAGAGAGGAAAAGACTAAAACAGAAGGGATTTAAAAAAAATAATAATCCATGTCCATTATAAGGCTTGGCCTTTCCAGGTACTACTAAAAATAAAATAAAAAACATTGTGATAACAACTCAACTCCCAAATTGGCAGAGTCTTTCTGTACATTACATGATAATTAGTTAGAAATAATGGATTCCTGATGCAAAACTCCTTCTGTTTGAGGACAGTGAGGTCGGATTATTATTTTTTTTTTTAAATTCAAGATACCTCTTTTATTTTTTTTTATTTATTTACTTATTCATCATGCACAAGTATAGTATCTTTTTACATACAACTGCTTGTATACAAAGTATTTTTTTTAAAGCAAAATTCTCAGACAACCTGCATACCAGCAAGAGTCTAGCATGCCTTCTTAGTCTCACAATGCTAAAAGGCCAGTACTTGTACCTTGGTATATGTATCTACGCTGAGTACATTATACATGTATATTTAGAAATGGGAATTTTGGAATAAATAAGACAAATGTCTCTAGCAGTTTGCAAAGCAATTTCATATAACCTCACCATGAAGATGATCACATCCTCTCTTGTAGCAAAAATCAAAGAAGATATTACTATTGCTATTTTATAGAGGAGCAAACAGAATTTATGATTGAGAAAGTGATTTGGCAAAAATTATAAATTATTTAATAGCAATCATTGAGACTTGAACCCAGGTCTTCTAACATAAATTTCTACCATCTTTCCATTACCCTGCCTCCTTTGGAAGTGTTACTGTCAGGTTACAGCCTAGGGTTCTGAAGATCATTTTGATTTTAGACCTCTAAGTGCAATTGACATATAGACATGGATTAGAATATACTAAATTGACATCTCAGTCTTCAGATGAGCCACTCACTTATACCTACTGTTCAGAAACTCTTTGGAGCTACAGAGACATGCCCAAATGTTCGTTTAATATCTTCACTTGCACATTTCAAAGATAACTCAAATTTTATATGTCCAAAGGCCATCAGGCCCAGTCTCAGCCCCTGCCACACCTGGTGGGCATTCTCTCTCCCTGTGTGCCATCACCACCTACTCTGGTACTAAATTCAAGAAACGAGGAGTAAATGTGCATACCTGTCTCACCCCAGCCACAGCCAACAGCATGAAAGTCTTGATGTTAGAATCAGACTGAGTTATCCATGATTTCCCTAAACACATGTATGAAGACATAATTGTTGTAAAAATACTTTATATTAAATCAGCAACTCGAAAAATTGTGCTCATTATATGTAATATGAAATGAAATGTACTCTGCAATCATGTATAACAAATTATAACAAATTAGAATAATAAATTTTTTTTAAATGCTGACAAAAGAGAACACAAACAACAATAAATGTTGGAGAGGATGTGGGGAAAAAGGCACACTCATACATTGCTGGTGGGACTGCAAAATGGTACAGCCAATCTGGAAAACAGTATGGAGATTCCTTGAAAAACTTGGAATGGAGCCACCTTATGACCCAGCTATCCCACCCCTTGGTCTATACCCAAAGGACTTAAAAACATCATACTACAGGGACACAGCCACATCAGTGTTTATAGCAGCACAATTCACAATAGCTAAATTGTGGAACCAACCAAGATGCCCTTCAGTAGATGAATGGCTAAAGAAAATGTGGTCTATATACACAATGGAGTATTGCTCAGCAATAAAAGAGAATAAAATCATGGCATTCTCAGGTAAATGGATGAAGTTGGAGAATATAATGCTAAGTGAAGTTAGCCAATCCCAAAAAGCCAAATGCCGAATGTTTTCTCTGATATAAGGAGGCCAACTCACAGTGGGGGGTGGGATGGAGAACATGGGAGGATTAGAGGAACACTAGAAGGGCCAATGGGGAGGGAGGGGAAGGGAGGGGGGCAAAAGGGTGAAGAAGAAAGAAAAAAAAAGATGGTAGAATGAGTTGGATATCATTACCCTAAGTGCATATATGAAGCCACAAATGCTCTGAATATACTTTGTATACAACCAGAGATATGTAAAAGTGTCCTCTATAATATGAAATGTAATGCATTCTGCTGTCATTTCTAACTTGAATAAAAAATAAATAAATTATTAAAAAAAAAAAAGAATTCCTAAGGTTTTACTTCTAAATTGCTCTCTTTCCATCTCTCTTTTTCTATCACCCTGACTCAATCTTCACTGCTGGGACCTGGGCCAGAGCTTCCTGCTTGGAACTCCAGCACCCGTTTTGTTTTGGCCTATTTCCAACATATTTTCCACTGTGGGGCTGGAGGATTTCTTTTTTAATGCAAGTGTGATCATGCTTAAAATATTCCATTGGCTTTTCATTACTCTTTGGATAAAGATCAAATCCTTACCCTGCCTTATAAAACCCTGAATGGTTGGACACCTGCCTAATTTTCCATCACCTCATGCCAATCCAAAACAAATACAGAATTCCAAGGTCACCTCCCCACAACAGAGGCTGCCCTCCGGCCTCCCTGGCTTTCTTTTCTTGTTGGAGGTTGTGATAAGAGAACTAAAGGGACTCCATCTTGTTCTTCAGCAGCCATCTTAGGAGTTCCAAGAAATAGTTCTCTTTCTCAGAAATAATAGAATACGAAAAGTCCTGCCTGTGTACCCATTAATCGTTACCTAGCATAATACGCTTGACAGCATAAAAACAGCAATTCCTATACAATGTAAAATTGCTCTCTTTGGTTTCCATTTTTCCTGGGCAAATACCTTGTCAGAGATTGATTGTCTAGACGTTAGTAACCATTCTCTAACATGTACTCAACTAGGGTCATCTTGACCCCATTCCCTTCTACTTGATCGTTGCTATATCAACCTGGAAAGTCCCGTGGGAAATATTATTGTACCCATTGCTTTGTCTTGCTAACTGCCTAGATTCAGCTTCTGTACTGTGGCTTGCTTGCATTGGCTGAAACCCTGCAATTGAATATTCCGCCCTCTGTGATTTTGCTCTTTATAAACCCTTGAAAAATCACTGCCGGCGCGCCATCTTGTCACACTGTGTGATGTGTGAGGATGGTGGCCGCTGATCAGCTTAATAAAGGCTTTTTTGGCATTAGTGTGACGTGGCTTGGAGTTTTAATTGGCATCTCATTGGATACAACATTTTTGGTACAACAGGTTAGTCTCAGTTTCAGCTCAGGCTCTTAGTTAATATACTCCTTCCATACCACTTGACTGATCCTTTTTTTATTACCTCTTTCACTTTATTTTTTTTTCCCTTGGATTCTGTTGTAATTGTACCGCCTTCAAGGGAGTCTTCCCTGGCCTCTCAGACCTAGTCAGGTCCTCTCTCATAGTCTGATGGACCGTGGCCTTGTTCCACTATGCCTAGTTACAATTACCATTCACTTAGGTGAGCCCTTATTGAATGTCTCTCTCCACCTCTCCAGTGGGATCCCATAAGAAGAGAAATGTAACTCGCTCTCTCGGTCCACCTCTGTACCCCCTACCCTCTAGCATGACACTTGAATACTGGTCACGTTTGATGGAAGGATGGGTGTACATACCAATAGCTCTTTCCCATTGTCATGGGGAAACCCATGGTCCAGTGCAGAAGGGCAGAGCATTCCTATTGTTGGGCCAGGCCTGGCAAAATATTTACTTCAGGCAGTGAATACAGCTGGGCACAGGGGCGCACACAGGTCATCCCAGGGGCTTGGGAGGCTGGGGCAGGAGGATCACAAATTCAAAGCCAGCCTCAGCAACTTAGCGAAGCCCTAAGCAACTTAGTGAGACCCTGTCTCTAAATAAAATAGAAAAAAAGGGCTGGGGATGTGGCTCAGTGGTTAAGTGCCCTTGGTTCAATCCCTGGTACCAAAAAAAAAAAAAAAAAAAAAAAAAGTGACTATAAAACACTAGAGTGTTATCTAATCCAATAGGAAGCAAGAAATCAATACTCAAAAGTAGATATTAATGAATAATGCAAGGTGAGGCTATACATAAGGCGGAGTTTCAAATTCAGGTGTGACAATTAGATTGGGAAGTTATTCTCTTTGTGCCTGGTCAATCTCCTTTGTGACTTAGGTTTTTTTTTTTTTTTTTTTTTTTTTTTTTTTTTTTTTTTTTTTTTTTCTTTAGTAATGACCCATACTCTTTTCCTTTGGGGAACTACTCCTTCTATCTTGCAGGTTGTTTTGGAAGTATAATAGACTAAAATAGATGGGCTTTCCTAGTCTAAGACCACGTCCCCTCTCCTAGGATTTTAATCCTAAATTAGATGACCCAAGTTCTAAATATTAGAAGCTAATTCACTCCTTGGATTATGTGTTGGGGTCACAGATAATCCGTTCTGCTATGTTAGACACTGGAGGGGCCCTGGTTCTTGTCCTTCCTAAGATAGATTTTACA
Source organism: Tamias sibiricus (assembly GCA_025594165.1). NCBI lineage: Eukaryota > Metazoa > Chordata > Mammalia > Rodentia > Sciuridae > Tamias > Tamias sibiricus. The sequence continues at coordinate 12,710,620 of CM046675.1, forward strand.
GTTTCTCATTGATTATTCTATATTCTTCTGATAAAGGGCTTTATGTATTATTCATCTGTCCTTTCTTCCTTCCTTCCTTCCTTCCTGCCTGCCTGCCTGCCTTCCTTCCTTCCTCTCTTTCTCTTTCTCTTATGTTTCTAGGTTTAAGATCCCCAGTGTTAGTTTCTATTGCTCATAATAATGTGCCTTTAAAGTCACTGTGGGATCAAGTCTGTGAATGTCCATTTGGGATTAATATCACATTTTAAACTGACTAAAGAAGATAATCTACAATGAAAAATAAAAAGGATAAATTTGAAATTAGTATAATGAGGTTTTATATATATATATGTATATATTTATATACATATATGCCTATATATGGCTTATAGCTCTAAGGGGAAATTATCTTCATAAAAAAAAACTAACAAACTAAATTTAAACTTTTCTGACAAGTAGACACATTTTCTGTTTATATCTTAAATGAAGTCATGTTGAACGATGTGTCCAAGAACATTGACAGAACTGCTTGGACAGCTCAAAGGCATAAAACTTTAAAGGAAAAAGGTCAAGCCCCCCTCATGATGCTCAGAGGCATGGGAAGAAAGGAGTGGGGGTCACCCCAGGCTCAGACTGTGCCCCCGACCATGTGGAAAATTGAATCCCCTTTTGTTTTAAATTCCCTTTTCAACTTAAGGATGGAACGTCCAAATAATTCCATTTACTTATCAATCGTCTGTGGGCGTTTTGAAAAGCCATCTGTGTACTCAGTCACTTTATTCATAGCTCTAGAAGTCACTTTCATTTCAAAGAAGAGAAAGAGTCCAGAGAACAAAGTGGTGCTCTTGTTCTAGCAGATGACCCGTATTAATATGCATCTGAAAGAAGACCACAGAAATTGCCACAGAAATTGCTGGTTTAAATGAACAGTGCCCTGTCTCCAACACAAAGACTTCCAGTACCTTACAGATGAATCATCGATATACCTCAGTGACTTTACACTTGCGGAAGTTTCTCGTTAATCCTATGGAAAAGATATTCTCAGAATATAACAATTATTATTGTTTGCTGTTTGCTTAAAACTGGCTGAAAAATGACAGATTTAACCAACCTGACTTTCTTCCACTGCGTCGAAAGCCTTCCATTCTACGCGACTATCTGAAAATCCATTCTGTAGTTGACCTGATACCCCATGCAAAGTTTGGTAGGATGAAGTCTATGTCATCAGTTGCTCCAAGTTCAGCTGTTAGAAGAAATACAACAGATGTATCCAATATGATTCTTTTGACTACAAGAAACAGGAAATTTGACTCTATGCTTGGTAAATGTTGGAAAATTCAGCAGACCAAAAAGAGAGCGATGCTTCAGATTGTTTCCCATTTTTTCTTTCTGCCAAACTTAGGGTGTTGTTTTCCCACAGAATTGTACATTCATAGTGTCAAGGTGGCTGCAGCAGCTCCAGCATAGCGCCAAGCACAGCTGCCTTCCAGAGCCAGGAGCAGGGAGGAATCGTGAGCCATCACTTTCTCCAATTTGGTTTTTTTTTTTTTTTTTTTTTTTTTGGAAGTAAGAAAAATTGCTCTATTGCTCTGACATATTTCAGCAGAGCTTCTTCATTTATCACTGGTCAGAATGGCATCCTATGACCATTTCCATAGCAATTTTAACAATGGACATGGAAATACTGACTTCCACGTTAAAATCTACCTTCCAGTGTTGGGGAGGGATCCAAGATCAACTGAAACACATGACTACCTGATATTTCATTTTTTTCTTTTCCTTTTTCTCTTTCTTTAGTGCTAGGGACTGAACCCAGGGCCTTGCTCATACTAGGCAAGTGCTCTGCCACTGAGAGCTATATGCTATATTCCCAGCCTGGCTACCTAATTCTTTTTTTTTTTTTTTTTTTTTTTTTTTTTGGTACTAGGGATTGAACTCAGGGGCACTCTACCCCTGGGCCACATCCCCAGCCCTTTTTTGTATTTTATTTAGAGACAGGGTCTCACTGAGTTGTTAAGTGCCTCGCCATTGCTGAGGCTAGTTTTGAACTTGTGATCCTCCTGCCTCAGCCTCTCAAATGCTGGGATTACAGGCGTGTGCCACTGCGCCCGGCTCTAATTCTTTTTTATTTTTTATGTTGCCTGTACTGGGAATTAAATTTAGGGACATTTACTACTGAGCTACATACCCAGCCCTTATGTTTTTTTTTTTGAGACAGGGCCTCACTGAGTCTCTGAGGCTGGCTTTGACCTTGCAAACCTCTTGCCTCAGCCTCCCAAGCCTCTGGGATTACAGGTGTGCACCACCACCACATCCAGATGTTTACCTAATTCTTGAACCAGATTTAACAAAGAAGCAGGCCATAAAATGGACCTGTATAGACAACCAGGAGTCTCCAACACATTGTAATTCAGAACGATTAGAGCTTTCAAAGATGTAAGTGGGGGCTGGGGATATGGCTCAGTTGGTACAGTTCTTGCCTAGCATGCACATGGCCCTGGGTTCAATCCACAGCACCACCAAAAAAGAAAAAAAAAGTAAAAGATGCATGTACACGATCCTATGAGTTTTTGTAAAATAATCTGAGAATATATCTTTGTGTGTGTGTGTGTGTGAAGTTGATTAGCGCTGACTCTATGTTCAGTATGAATTTACAGAAGGCTGAAAAAAATCTAAAATCCTGGCCAGGTTTTTATCAAAGCATCATTCTCTCATTAACAAAATTCTCCTTTCCATTGGCATGGAAAAAGAACAGTGAAGAGAAAGAAAATAGAGCTTCCTGCTCTGCTGTAGCTCTTGAGTGCGTATCAGTGGTTGTGGTCTCTTGGCCCCCTCTAAATCCCTACCTTGTGAGTGTTACTGTGCAACTTAAAAGAGATAGATGTATAAATGCAATTTGTGAATTTGAAGGTTCTGTACAAATACAGTAGTTACTAATACTGTCCATATCAGATGTTTCTCTCTGTCCATTGACAATTCGGCCAATATCAGGTAAGGTGACACCCATTTTTTATGGTCTCCTCTAGTCAGCTAATGCTATGTAATAGATTCACAGAGCTCCCTGCACTTCATTCCGTTATAATGCTCAGAAAATCAAAACTGTTAAAAAGAGAACGAAATCAAAGTGACTTTTCAACTGGAGCAAACTATTGCATCTAAATTGTAGATTAACAGCTCCGTGCTCGACAGGCAGGAGTGTGAATCTCTGCTGCATTATGATACCTCTAAAAAATTAGAAAGCATTTTTCAGGTAATTACGCACTTTGCTATGCTTTGCCTTGTGCAAACTTGAAGTTTGGGAATTTAATTTTTTTTTCTAGCAGGTATTAACTGCAAGGCTTAGACAATAAATGCTGATCAAGGAAATTCTTATGGGAAGACCTGCAGCCATATGTTATGTGTTCAATCATGCAACTCCTCAGAATGCCATTTATTTACCTTTTCTCTTTTCCCTAGGAGCCAGAGTTTTCTACTGAGATGGTCTCATTCCTCTTCTGCCTCTGATCAACATTGTTAAAGAGGCTAGGAGTTTGCACGTGTGAACTGGCTGCCCACTGTACTTGTATAAAAATAGTGGCACAAATTTATCCACAAAGCAAGCAAACCTCATTACTATTTGAAAGGATTTTTTAAAATAAAATCTTAGAATAATTTTTACAGGGTATTTAAAAAATGGGAAGGTAAAAACGAGGAACCTGATTTTGTAGGATATGCAGTTTTAATACCCAAGTATTATCCTAGAAATTAAGTTAATCCTTCAAGTGGTTTCTGATCCCAATGAATAAAATACAGAAACTTTCGTTGGTTTTGAGAGTTGCTGGGCATTGAGTCCACATCCTCTAGGCATCCCTGTCAGCTATAAACTTGAAAGTAGGAAGTAAAATTTCCATTGAGGAATAATCTGTTACCTTATGGAACAGATAATAGATTTGTAAATCCCCCCCAAAGTTCAGATAATAGAATGCATTAACACACCAAATCTGTATGAATTAAAAGATGCTGTGGTAATGGTTTTGTTCACTTTCAGAAGTCCATTTAAAAAAAAAAAAAAAAAGAAAAGAGAGAATAGATTCAAACAATGCTGATACACTTGCAAAAAAAGAAAAAAAAAGATAATTAACCATCAACTGCTCAAATGCATGTGATATGTGGTATGTTGTCAAGTTTTGTTGCATCTTACCTCAGAATCCTTCCATTTCATTACTATGATACTTCTAACTAAGCACTACATAGAACGTTCTGGATTTATCAGTCAATCCTTTGTTAGTGAGAATTAGCAACTCAATTAAGAAGGGGCAGTATCACAGTGACATCTTACTTTGAACAAGAGTGGTTACACCTAGGTAACTTGGAGGATTTGTCTGTGTGGTTACCTGTCTTTTCTGGGCAGCAACTTGCTAGATGTTTCCTTTCTCACTGCCTTCAAATTTCTTTAGGGTATGTTTTCTGAAATCAAGACCCACTCAATCCCACAGTCGTCTTACAAATGTGCAGATCTGCTTTGTTACTTTGCTATCTTTTTTTTTTTTTTTTTTTTTTTTTTTGATACCGGGGATTGAACTCAGGGGCACTCAACCACTGAGCCACATCCCCAGCCCTTTTTTTGTATTTTATTTAGAGACAGGGTCTCACTGAGTTGCTTAGTGCCTTGCTAAGTTGCTGAGGCTGGCTTTGAACTCGCCATCCTCCTGCCTCAGCCTCCAAAGAGCCGCTGGGATTGTGTTCCTTTTTTTAAACCTAGAATGTCTGTCTGTCCACTTCGCCCTTTCTCCTTCCCAAATCGTTCTCAGCATCACCCCAATTTCACACCAGGATCACAGGAGGAGCATCACAACACACCAGTAACACGGCCGTCCGATTCTCCTGTTCTTCCGGACCCAGTCAAGTGTTGCTTTGGGGCCATGCTGTGTTTCTAACTCAGCTCTTTTTGTTCTTGATTGTCTCAGGGGCCCTACAGGAGCCCCATCTTGGACTCATGCTACGGACACGTCTTTCTTACTAGACTGTTGACTCCTGGATATTCCCACACAGCAGTGGATGAACACAGGGACAAGAATCTTCAGGGTCCTTTACCAAGTGCTTAAAAAGTTTATTATTTTTCAGTTTCTGGTGAGCTAGCTGAACAGGCTTAAGTCTAGACGTTATCTCTTGATTCAGGTTTAAAAAGAAAAAAAACAAGCTGGGCGCAGTGGCGCACGCCAGTAATCCCAGCACTTGGGAGGCTGAGGCAGGAGGATCACGAGTTCAAAGCCAGCCTCAGCAATGGCGAGGCACTTAGCAACTCAGTGAGACCCTGTCTTTAATAAAATACAAAAGAGGGCTGGGGATGGGGCTCAGAGGTCCAGCATTCCTGAGTTCAATCCCCCCCGTACCAAAAAAAAAAAAAAAAAAAAAAAAAAATCTGTGTTGGCTCCAGGCATGGCTGTATAGACATTTAGACATTTAAAAACTTTATTGCACGTCTTTCTGGACGGCACCCCAGGCAGCCTCACTGTACACTCGCTGCACATGGTGATTCCCAGCAGCCCCGGGCATGCATCTTCACAAGTTCCAAAATAGAGTCTCGCTGCTAGGAATAGCCAGGTCTGATGGACAAGCCTGCCTCTCCACTGTGGTTCAGCCTCAGATTAACCGTAGGGCCAGATAGGGGTGGATGAGCACATCTTCAAGGAAATGGAGATCATCCTGCAAAAGAGAATGAACAGAGGCTGCAACGTCCAGACATAGATTTACAGCAGCATGCTGAACACCACTGGCCTTTCTGTGCCAATCATTCCAGCCATTTTTGTGGTTACAAGCTCCTTGCAAGCTTTAACCAGCTTTGTGAGGGTGCAGCTAACACCCTTTCGACTTGTATTTGTGTTTCAGTCTCTCAGTTCCTTCCTTGAGGCTTCTTCTCTGGCTCTGTGTACCAGTCACCTCCAGGAGGATGAATGTTGCTGAAGTATGAGAAACCCAAAAGTGGGAAGGAATGGATTCCACTTGATGCACCCTTGGTCCACAGGGGACAAGACCTAAAGGATACATGCCTCTGCCTTTTTGTCACCAAAGCTTCTGCAAGATTATTAACCCCCTCAGTATTGGAATCTGACAGGTGTCTTCTTTCCTGTTTTTCATTCCTGGTAATCATTCTTTCACTAGAACACCCACATGCCAGAAGCTACCTCTGTATCTGCTCTGGAAAAAAGCCAAGCTATGACCACTGGTACCAGAATTGGCCCTAGAAAAATAGCTCTTCTAGATGAGTCTTGCAGGTGGCTCATGCATGGCCAGATGGCCGGAGCGATAGTGATTCGTGAAGGAATGACCCCAGCCTGTGTCAGATCCCAGGGTACCAAGGCTCTCCTGAGTGCAAGTGGGAGAATCAGCATTGGTTCTGGAGAAGTCGTGGTGCTTAGATGGCGGGCAAGCCGAATGGTGAGGCCTGAGTGACAGCTGTGGAAATCCCCCAGTGATAAATGCTCACCCGAGACAATCATAGGACAATTAACACCTCACCTGGTGCTAGAAGAAAATATACACTGGTGTATATGTGACATTGGTTTTCTCCTTTCATCTTGCTTTTTTTTTTTTTAATTTGAAAAATATATTCTTTACATAGAAAATAGCAGCAAGCATGCCAGTACAGGTCTGAGAATAGCTACATAGTAAATGATTATAGCATTGCTTTCCACATTTATAAAAAAAAAAATTTTAAAAAGGATGATTGTCAGCCACCTGAAAGCCTTCTGATATAAAGACCTGTGAGTGAAAATCAGATTGATGCCATTAGAAGGTGGTGGAATCTTTAAGGGGTGGGGCTTGGGGAAGGGAAGGTAGCAGAGGAGAGGGAGGACATGCTTCCTGCAGCCCTTCAGCCCCAGGCCTGCCAAGAGGAAGCCTGCTCCTGAGCCAGGTGGGTAGCTAAGGAATGCACTGAAACTTAGCCCTGTAAAAGAAGCCATAGAGTTGGTCTAATCCTCCTATGCCCCACCAACCCCACTATGAATCAGTCCCCTTATATCAGAGAAAACATTCAGCATTTGGTTTTTTGGGACTGGATAACTTCACTTAGCATTAGATTCTCCAACTCCAACCATTTACCTGCAAATGCCATGATTTTATTCTCTTTTAATGCTGAATAATATTCCATTATGTATATATACCACATTTTCTTTATCCATTCATCTACTGAAGGGCATCTAGGTTGGTTCCACAGCTTAGTTATTGTGAATTGTGCTGCTATAAACATTGATGTGGCTGTGTCCCTGTAGTATGCTGATTTTAAGTCTTTTGGGTATAGACTGAGGAGTGGGATAGCTGGGTCAAATGGTAGTTCCATTCCCAGTTTTCCAAGAATTCTCCATACTGCTTTCCAGATTGGCTGCACCAATGTGCAGTCCCACCAGCAATGTAAGAGTGTGCCTTTCCCCCCACATCCTCGCCAACACTTATTGTTGTTTGTGTTCTTAATAGTTGCCATTCTGACTGGAGTGAGATGAAACCTTAGAGTGGTTTTGATTTGCATTTCTCTAATTGCTAGAGATGTTGAACTTTTTAAATATATTTGTCGATTGATTGCATATCATCTTCTGAGAAGTGTCTGTTTTGGCAAAGGGGAGGGAGGTGAAGAGAGGGGCAGGGGGATAGAAAAGATGATGGGATGAGACGGACATCATTACCCTAAGTACATGTATGAAGACACGAATGGTGTGACTCTACTTTGTGTACAACCAGAGATATGAAAAAAATGTGCTCTATATGTGTAATATGAATTGTAGTGTATTCTGCTGTCATATATAACAAATTGGAATAAATTAAAAAATACATTGAGATGGAAAAAAAAAATAAGCCATGGAGACAGAGAAAGTCAGGAACTTCATAATATAAGAACTAATATGTTAGAGCCACACCCTTTGGCCAGGGCTGAGGAGGGCAGCATGAGCCTCCTTGTCACTGGGCAAAGGGAAATTGGCTGGGGGCCACCTGAGGGTTAGAGAGAAAGACTGGTTTTAATTGACAGAGTGGACGGGGGAAGCCGTTCAGTGAAAGCCACCCTGGGATAGCTCACCTGGGGCAGGTAGTTGAGCAGGATCTGGGATGTTGGCCCGGCAGACGCTTCTGGGCTCAGAAACCACTATACCCAGCATGGAAAATGGTCCAGGGTGACCCAGAACCATCTATCAGTGCTGCACCACCATGGGCAGAGACAAGAGGTGGGGAACTCACAAAGGGAGTTGCCAGCAGTCGCCTGTTGAAATTCCTTGAGGATGCTTGGACCCGAGTGACCAAAATAGGCAAATGCAAGTACGTGGCGACCAAAAGATGGAGGCAGGAGACAGGAAGTAAACCTCAGATCAGCAAGCTCTCCTTATTCTGCAGTGAAGTCAATCCATCAGGCACGTGGTGGCTCATTTTCTAGGTACGGAGATGGCCCCCAGGTTACAGAAGGAGTCTGGGTTTCATAGTGTCGAGTGAGGGTGCATTAGTCATTGGAGACTGCAGATACGCAGTGTGGACTGTCAGGGACCTAGTTGTGCAGGTTAAAATTTTAACTCAGGAAGGCAGTTCTAAAAACTGTTTGAAACTCCTTGTCACTGGGAAAAGCTCAGTGTTTACTGCTTATCTTCTTCCTCTGGGGCCCAGTGTTACCTAGAGCTTCACTATTTGCTTTTCTCCTTGTAGGACTCATCTGCAATGGGAAACGGTAAAAGTCCAGGGCCCAGTGTTTCAGTATCCGCCTCCTTCCTTCAGGACCCATCGTGGATGGGTAGGGGTGAATGTTTGCTTTGGGTGGAGATGCTGGAGATGAACACAGGAAGACATGAAGGTTTGCTTTTTTCCTTTGGGCCCATTGCTACTGGGAAAGGAGGTACTGGGTAATTTCTAGGTATGGAGATGGTCCCTGGGTTACAAAAGGAGTCTGGGTTTCATAGTGTCGAGTGAGGGTGAATTAGTCATTGGAGACTGCAGATGTGCACTGTGGACAGTCAGGGACCTAGTTGTGCAGGTTAAAATTTTAACTCAGGAAGGCAGTTCTAAAAACGTTTGAAACTCCTTGTCCCTGGGAAAATCTTAGTGGCTAATTTCTCTTCCCTTCTACAAGCCACGCTGTTCCTCCGTTTTTCCTGGGGAGCTGTCTTGTAGAAATATTATTTTCCATAGTCTTCAGGCACGAAGAAAATTATACCCAGGCCTTACAGGCTCTGGATAGGGAGAGAGCACTCTTGGTCACAAGCACCCCTGAAGACTTATTGGAAAGACGGGTCGAGTGACCACAGGAGAGCATCCGCGTGCCAGGGTGGGTAGCAATTAATGCACAGTCATAGGAGTGAGGTCAACCCCATGGAGGGTTAGTTCCTACACCCTAAAAGTAGATTTTATCAGAGGCACCAGAGATCCAGATGACCTGCAGAGGGGGTGTGGACCATTTGGACCCACTAATAGATTTCCAGAGTTCAGCCAAGATTAAATAAATCCCAGCCACTTCCAGTGTAGATCTCTGCACCACCTCCACTATAGGAATCAAGGATTTGCTAGTCCCCACCAGTCTGCCCCACTCTGCACCTGGAGAAGGAAGTGGAGAGCTACCACGCCCAGCTGTGCCTCAGAACCATGACGATTGATTGGCAGCTAGGTGAGGGACACACAGACGCCAGAACGAACAGTCCCCAGCCCTCGACCCAAGGGCTGCCAAACCAAGAATGAAGAATGAGAATCCATCTCATTCCACTTTTCCCACCCCCACCGCCTGTCATGGATCAGCATCCACTTATCAGAGAGAATATTCAGCCTTGGGTTTTTTGGGGATTGGCTGACTTGGCTAACCATTATTACCCTAGGTACAGGTATGACTGCACGTAGGGTGCGATGCTACATTGTGCACAGCCAGAGAAATGAAAAGTTGTGCTGCAGTTGGGTACGATGAATCAAAATGCATTCTGCTGTCATAAATACCTCATTAAAATAAATAAATATTAAAAAAAAAAAAAAAAAAAAAAAACAATGAGTGAGGGGCTGGGGTTGTGGCCCAGAGGTGGAGCACTCGCCTTGAATGTGCGGCCTGGGTTCGATCCTCAGCACCACATAAAAATAAATGCATTGTGTACAACTAAAGCAAATAAATAAATTTTAAAAACAAAACAAAAAACAAAAACAAAAACAAAACAACAATGAATGAAAAATCCAACCCTGCCCACAGTTGAGACCACCCCAGCAGAAACAAGCCCTTGCTTTCTCATCAAGATTGTTCTTTTGTTTGTCTTATCTCCATCTCCCCCTATTTAGAACACATGTGCTTTTTTGTTTACTCTTCTTTTATAAAATGTTAACCTTTCAAATATCATTTCCTTGTATTTTATTATTTTTTTACTTTTTTCATTCTGCAAGATTTTGTGTGTATATATGTGCATATAGGTGTGAGTGTGTGTGTTCTCTCAGTGTGAACAGATCATATATATATATATATATATATATATATATATATATGTACAGGGGTGGTGGCTCAGTGGTAGGGCGCTTGCCTAGCATGTCTAAGGCACTGGGTTCGATTCTCAGCACCACATATAAATAAATAAAATAAAGGTCCATTGAGAACTAAAAAAAAAAAAATATATATATATATATATATATATATATATATATATTTAAATGGTAGAACACGCTGATTTGCAGTAGAGAGCCAAAATAATCATTGTTCAGAATTTACTGAGCCCAACTAAGTTCAAAGCAACAAAACACACTTTATTTATATATATAGATAGATAGATAGATACACATATGCATATATACATATAATTATGTGTACATACATGTACATATAATTTTTTTTCACTTCGATTGTTTATCATTTAGCCTTGATTTGACATAGGTGGGTAATAGTTATAGGTGGGGTATAATTACAGGTGAGTTTGAGTTGTTTTGATCTTATATTTGCTTGTTTGTTCACACCTTAATATTTGTCCCTCTTATTACCCCTTCTCACTCTCTTCCCCCACTAACAACCAAATTTTCCTGTTCCCTCTTCCTCTCTTTCATTTTAAAATACTTCAATTTCTTATTCCTCCTTCTCTACAACCGACATCTACTACCTACCTTATGCCTCTCCTATGTTTACATTTTTAACTAATTCAAACTTTCTCTTGTCTTTCTACCCTATTTTTTTTCTTCAAGTAAGAAAACAAAAATTCCACTAACTAATAGGATTATATAGTTTATGTAATTCCTACTCTTTTCATGTTATGATTCCTAGTAGAGTGGACAGCGTAGTAGACGCCTTCTGTCTGATGACTGATTTAGTTAGTTCATGGTTTTTAAATTGTTAATACTGTTGTTGAATGCTGGCCCCACTAATCCTATTAGGTATTAAGCACAGGTCTGAGAATAGCTATGTAGTAAATGATGATAGCATCACTTTCCACATTGCCTTTGGGTTTGTATTATAGATGTCAAAGTGACACCAGATATTTATCTTAAGGCTGTGCATCTGTTGCTAACATTAGTCCTATTCCTCCCCCCTCTCCCTACCTCAAAGAGAGGCTGGAAAGTGGTCAGAGTGATTGGAACAGGATAGGGATCCTGCTGCAGAGTAATATACACGATGCAAACAAGAACAGCAAATTTCACCCCACACAAGATTTAGCCCCACCTGTGGCTCAACATGGCTTTGTGACACAGAATTGTGGAGACAAAATTTCGAAACCACCACCGACCCCAGGAGGAACAACGAGAGGGTGTCCTCAGATCACAGCAGTGGATATCTATTCATGTATCAAAAACAGTCCCAGAATAAAAAATAAAAGTACACACAAGAGGACATGCTATAAAAGAGGAAAGGGAGTTCATCTCAACTGATGCATAAGTCCAAGGCCTCAAAAACATGAGGAGACAGGAAAACAAATCTCTGCAAAAAAATTCTAAATCCCCCCCCAAAATGATCCCACAAATGTCGAGTAGATGTAATTCCAGAGAAAGAATATTTTAAAATGATTATTAAAATGTTCAATTAACTAAAATAAGATAGAAGGAATAAATTAGGAGAGCAAATACAAGAGATGAAAGACCACTTCATCTTCACTGAGTAAAGATCAGAGATTGAGAATAAAAAATTAATACATAGGATCAATGCAACAGAGTTGGTTCTTTGAGAAGAAAAACAAGATTGATAGAACCTTCCCTAAATTAACCAAAGAAAGTGACCAGAATAAACCAAATTAGAGATGAAAAAGAGATATCATCCAGACATCTCTGAAATACAGAGGATTGTTAGAAACTATTTTGAAAATTTATACTCCAATAAACTGAAGACATAAAAGGTTTTGACAAAATTCTAGAAAAACAACCAGCCCAAATTGAACCATGAAGGTACAGAAAACATAAACAATCCAATATCACATAATGAAATTGAGACAGTTAAAAGTCTTTCTGCAACAGTAACAACAAAGCACAAGATCAGATAGATTCTCAGGTGTTTAAATAAGAACCAAGACCAGTTATTCTTAAGCCATTCTATGAAATTGAAAGGGAAAGAACACTACAAAATCCATTCTATGAAGCCAGTATAACCCTGACGCCAAAACCAGACAAAGACACATCAAGAAAGAAAACTATAGACCAATATCCTTGATGAACACAGATGCAAAAAAAATCCTCAATAAACTATTACCAAAAGCACATTCAAAAACACATCATGTGAGTTTCATCTCAGGAGTGCAAATTTAGTTCAACATACACAAGTCAGTACACATGATTCATCACTTAAATAGAAAAAAGAACAAGAACCATACGATCATCTCAATAGATGCAAAAAAAAAAAAAAAATGCCTTTGGTAAAATCCAGCACCTATTTATATGAAAAACAGGGGAGACACTACAGATAGAAGGAACTTACCTCAACATTATAAAACACTTTAGATGACAAAACCAAAGGCAACATCTACACAATACAGTTCTTAAACCTCTAGCCAGAGCAATCAGTCAAGAGAAGAAAATTAAAGGGATGCATGCAGGAAAGAAGTCAAACCATTGCTGTTTGCTGTACCATCCCTAGAGAACCAAAAACCTTCCACCTGAAGACTTATAGAGCTGATCAATTAATTCAGCACAGTAGCAGGATATAAGATCATTACTCATAAATCAATAGCTTTCCTATATTCCAACAGTGATTCCACTCAGAAAGAAATCAGGAAAACTATTTCTTTCACAACAACATTTTAAAAAAATCATACAAATATTTGCGAATTAATTTAACCAAGGAGGTTAAAGACCATAACAATGAAAGTTGTAGAACACCGAAGAAAGAAATTGAAGCATACCTAAGAAGTTGGATAGGCTAGATTAATATTATCAAAATGGCCATGCTACCAAAAAAATGTATATAGATTCAAGGCGATTTCCATCAAAGTATCATTGACATTCATCACAGAACAAGAAAACATTGACCTTAAATTCATTTGGAAGACTAAGAAACCCAGAATAGCCAAAGCAATTCTGAGCAAAAAGAGCAATGCAGGCCGCATCACAACACCCAATCTCAATTATACTACAGAGTGACGGAAACACACACAGGGTAGTATTGGCATTAAAACAAACACGATGAAAAAAGAAGGAAAAGAAAAAAGAAGAAAAAAATAAATAATTAAACAGATGAACAATGGAATAGAATAGAAAACACAAAGATAAGTCCAAATACTTCTTTTTTTTAAAAAAATTTTGTTTTAGTTGTGGGTGGACCTAATACTTTTATTTTTATTTATGTGGTGCTGAGGATAGAACCCAGGGCCTCACATGTGTGAGACGAGTGCTTTACTGGTGAGCCACAGCCCCAGCTCCCAAATCCAAATACTTCTAACCACCCAATACTTGATAAAGTTACCAAAATAATATGCTGAAGAAAATATAGCCTTTTAGAAAAATGGTGCTAGGAAAACTGAATGTCCATATGTAGATGGATGAAATTCGGTCCATACCCCTGACCTTGAATACAACCCACATTCAAGTGGAGGAAAGACTTAGGAATTATACCAGTAATCTTGCGACTTCTAGAAGAAAACCTGGGGTCCACGTGCCAATATCTTGGTACAAGCATCAACTCCATCAAGACACCTAATGCTCAATAAACAAAACCAAGAATCAATAAGTGGAATGCTATCAAATTAAAGAGCTTCTGAATACCAAAGAAAATGATTAAAACCATGTACAGAAAGCCTAGAGAATGGGGTAAAATCTTGGTGTGCCACTCCTTTGACAGGGAATTAATATCCAGCTTATATCAAGAACTCAAAAAGTTTGACATCAAAATAAGTAAATAAATGAATAAATAAATAAACAAATCACCCAACTAATAAATGGGAAAAAAATAACTAAACAGATATTTCTCTAAAGAGCACAAATGGCCAACAAATATATGAAAAAAATGTTCAACATCTCTGGCAATCTGGGAAATGCAAATTAAAACAACACTAAGATTTTGCCTTACTCCAGTCAGAATGGCAATTATCAAGAGCACAAATTACTACAACCTCTCTGTAAAGCAGTATGGAGATTCCGTCCAAAAATCTAGAATTGGAACCATCCTATGAACCAGGTATCCCACTTCTTGGTATTTATCCAAAAGAACTAAAATCAGCATACTATAGCAGTACAGCCACATTAACATTTACAGCAGCACAATTCACAATAGCCAAATTATAGATTCAGCCCAGATACCTGTCAATAGATAAATGGATCAAAAAATTGTGGTATATAATACACAGTGGAGTTTTACTCAGCCATAAAGAAGAATGGAATTGTGATATTTGCTGGTGAATGTATGGAAACAGAGAACATTTTGCTAGGTAAAATAAGCCAAACTCAGAAAAGCAAAGGTGAAATATTTCTTGCATATGTGGAAGCTATAGCAAAATAAAGGAACGAAGTCAGGCAGGGGAATTTTATATCACAAAGATACAGGGAAGATCAGTGGAATAGAAAAAGATTAAGAGGGAAGGGACAGGAGGGATGGGAAAACAGAAGAAATATGGAAGAAATTTAACAAAATCATGTCACATGCATATATGAATATGCCACAGTAAATTTCATATATATACATATATATTTATATATGCATGTATGGAAACATTTAAATCATGAGCTATAATAAACCTCTTTCTAAGTTAACTATCTCAGGTATTTTGTGACAGTAAGAGAAAGAAAGCTACCTAACATGCCCTCTTACCATGCATGTCATATGATATTTGTATTTTAATTCTTACTAATGAACACACTGGCTGTCTTCTATGTGACCACTACTCTGTGCTTTTTGGTTGAATTATTTCCTTGCTTTCACCTTTGATTTTGCTCTTCATTATGTTTCCCTAAATAAATAAGCTTTGATTTTGAATTATCTTGAATTTCACTGAAGAGAAAGATCATATGTAAAGATTTAACAATAGGTAATGATCTTTTTTTCCCCTTTGAAAATAGAATGTTCCTGACATTTACCCAATTCTTGTTGATATTCTTCCAACAGGTCTGCATGAATTGTTAATATCAGGCATATTTTCTGTTTGTTCAATTTAATGTTATGCCAATTACTAAATATTTCTGATATAAACCCTGAACTCACCTGTATAATTTGGAACAGCTCTAGCTCATTTCTTTTCATTGCTGTGTACGGCTCCGGGATGTGAATATATGTGTGTACATGTTACCTTGATTGTGTTGGATATTTGGTTATTGTTAGGTGGGGTCAAGTACAATGCTGTTACTGGCTTCCTTGTACCTGTGTCCTGGTACAAAATACAGAAATTACTCTAGGCACCTACCTAGAGCTGTGTCTTAAGGTGTATATCACCAACTTTAATGAGGAATGTCAATTTTTTTTTTTCTTTCTCAAAGTGAAGTTCACATCCTCACCAGTAACCATGAGAATCCCGTTATTCTTCATGTTCAAAACCACATGACAGTATTAGATACCTTAATTGTTCAATCTTATAGGTGTAGACTGGTTATTATGTAGTGGTTTTATAATATTTATTTTCTAATTTGCCAGTGAGATGAGGAGTTTTTAATATGTTTATTAATAATTTGGATTTTTTTCTCATGTAGTGTTCATTCAGTTACTTTGTCAATTGTTTTTCTTAGATTTTCTGTAGCATTTTTATTTATTTGGAGGACCTTCTGTGCTTGGGATGAAGCTTCCGTATTTATGACTTGCAAATATATTCTCCTGCTCTGTGGCATGTCATTTTACTCTTGACTTTGGTTAACTTTTTTTTTTCCCCTGAAAAATGTGATGCTAGAGCTGGCAACAATGACTGTTTATATTAATATTCCTCCACTTTGCAGAGACACTGTTCTTACTTTGAAAGAGTTCCACACCTAAGGGTCAGCCTACCTGCAGGATGAATAATGAGTCCTTGGCTTAATAGTGTGAATAAACAATGAACAATGGACTTGGTGGGGGAAATAGACTTGCATAATCCCTTGTCCATGTTCCAGGAGTTAATTTCCACTTGCTGCTATGGAAAGGAATAAATATGCCATTGCTTATGAGCAAAATGAATGACTGTGCTGTGCACATGCCCGCGGGTTTTGCATTGCTGATTTGCCTTTCAGAGGACAGAAATAATCTCCTGTGCCTAAAAATGTGTATGTTTCATTATTTGGTCTTTTTATTTTCTGTTTCCTAAAGGGAAATAACTGGGTCTGGAACTGAAAATTGAAAATGGAGTAAATGACTGAGGAAGTGTAGGAGTCTTTGAATTCAGCAGCTACTTTACCGAATGCATCACAATATTTGGGACATATTTGTGAGGGCAAGTCCTGGTGTCCCTGTGGGCATATTAACTCTCCTTTTCCCAACCCCCTGCAGCTACTCAAGCAAAGTGACAGGTAGGTATGTCATGACTACATGTGAGGTATAAATCACAAGTCCTCCTGCCCCTCGGAAACCTATTCAGCATCAACCTTTGCACCAATACACTAAGGCATAATAGCTGATAATTTATGAGCATAATTTAAAGGAAGCAATTCTGCTTTGTGATTATAGTGGTAAATAAAAGATTGCCCATTCTCATTGACTCACTCTGAAGTTTAGTTTAACTTTTTTTCCCCTTTAAGTTGTTTATAGACATAAGCAAGCAGAGTCCAAGAAAGATGAGAGATACAAAGAAAGTTGGTAATGGCAAAGGAGAAAGACAATGGCAATAAAAATGAGGCGAATAAGGTTGAATAGGTCCATATTTCAGATTTTTGTTCTTTGTTGTTTTGTTTTTCTCTTGAAGAAAATGCACAGGACAATAAAGCTATATGTATACTTATACAGTATAATTCCTTGATAGGATGATAAAAGCCTTGAGCAAAGACTTGGGTGGAAATTGCTTTATGATTTCATGATTAAGATTTTTTGAAGGAAAATTTGCTTCCTTGATAAATGAGATGTAGTGGTATGGGCCAAAGCACTCACCTGAGACTCTTCTTCAGTAAAATATCGGCCCTGCAGACTATAGCAGCAGCCACAATTTTGAGGCAGTTAATTATACTTTTCCTTGGGATTTTAAAAATAGATTTCCTTCCCAATTATTCTTTCAGGCTAGAATTCAAGTAGAAATGATGAAAACCTTTGTGAATATGAAAGGGTATGCAAATACCAGCCTTGCCAACTGGATACCTTCAAGGTTTGCATTAGCCTGAGGCCAGAATTGAAGTTCAGATCAGTTTAGGGATGAAGTGAGATGAATGTGAATCTTTACCCTAAAATGACAGCATGATCTAAAGTGGCAACCAGGGGCACTTGGAACTTCACAAGCGCATTAGGATTAGAAGATGATTGATGTGTGACTTTGGTTACAACAGTGTTGTAATCCTATTTTAGAAGCACTATATTTTGCTTCTATATAAGAATTCAGAGTAAATGGTGTTATGGTTGAGATATGAGATGTTCCTCCAAAAACTTATATGTGAGGTGATTCAAGAATATTCAGAGGTGAAATGATTGGATTAAGAGAATTATAACCTAACTGGTGGATTATTTAACTTGAATGGATTTACTGTGTGCTACCTGGGAGCAGGTAGGGTGTGGCTGGAGGTAGCAGGTCCCTGGGGATGTGACTTTGGGGTTTCTATTTTGTCTCTAGTGAGCTGAGCCCTCTCTGCTTCCTGGTAGCCATGTCCTGGGCTGCTTTCCTCTGCCATGCTTTTCTGCCATGATGTTCTTTTTTTTTTTAAGTGAATATTTATTTTTTCCATTTCTGCCATATTTTATTAGAGTAGTAGTCTTTTTTTTTTTTTTTTAGGTCAATTCTAACTTTATGATTCTGAAACTTTTTTTTTTTTTTTTACATTTCATATTACCCTTATAGAGCACATTTTTACATATCTCTGGTTGTATACAAAGTATAGTCACACCATTCGTGACTTCATACATGCACCAGCCTAGATGCCCTTCAGTAGATGAATGGATAAAGAAAATGTGGTATATATACACACAATGGAATATTACGCAGCAATAAAAGAGAATAAAATCATGGCATTCGCAGGTAAATGGATGAAGTTGAAGAATATAATGCTAGGTGAAGTTAGCCAATCCCAAGAAGCCAAATGCTGAATGCTTTCTCTGCCATGATATTCTACTTCACCTCCTGTTCAGAGCTATGGAGTTGGCTGACCATGGACTGAACCTCTGAAATGAGGAGCTCAAATAACCTTTTCCTCATCTAAGTTGTTCTTTTCAGGTCTTTTGGTCACAACAACACATAGCTGAATAAAACAATTGGCAATTAATAACAATGATTTTTGTTGCATGAAATCCCTGCCATGATTAATATTTGGTTTCCCTTGGTCATTCTATAGCAAAATCATATCTTACACCCATTTGTTTGCTATAAAAGTGTCTCCACAATTGTGTGATAGTGATTTTCAGCTCTCCAGCTTTATTTTAATGTTCTTCTGTGTTTTTACCTATCCTCTCTCTTCTTCATAATGCCCCTATGAGGAAGAAAGACAGCAGAGGCAATGCTATGTAGTAATTTTTCCTGTGCTACATAGGTACCAAGTGGCAGACTGTCTCTGGAAGGCAAAGTTTTTATTTGTTAGCCCGGTGTAATTTCTTTACTCTTCTTCCCCACAGAACATGATTTTCGTAATAACAAGCGGTAGCTAAAAGCTGGGCCACTGTGGCTAAGTGAAACACGAACTGCAGTGTGTGTAAGGTGTAACTCTGCTTACTGGATACTCAATACGTGGGGATTATCTCATGGGTATCTTGCTGTCTCCATCTTGGATGTCTGTTCCATTTAGTATTCCATTCCCAACCCTCTGTTTTCCCAAATCTACCTTCCCATCCTCCATTCATGCCCGTTCAGATGTCAAGTCCATTGTTGACTCTTCTTGAACATTTCATGTACTAACACTCCTCTAAGGAGTGTTTGCCTTCAACAGGTATCCCAGGGATTCCTTCTAGATCACTCTAATACCTGCGAGGTTCTCAGGTGGGCTTGGTGAGTGATACTCACATCACAGAGAATGTGGAGATACACCATGGACTACTGTTTTCCTATGACATCTCTATGAATCAGTTGGAAAGGAGGGTCTGAGTACCTGTGCTCCTACAATGCAATATGTGTGTCTGAAGCAGTGTGGAAAAGAAAGGCCAGGGGAGGAATGGAAGATGGGATCAGTCCTGGTCTTTATGGAGCTATGGGGCCAACTCCACTTGGACTTACCTGTGGTAAACAGCATGCATTGGCACCTACTTACTGTATTCTTTATTGAACTTGTATTTCTCTCCTGGTTTTAGCCAAGATTTAAATGGAGTGTGTTTATTGCAATATCTGTATCCTGTCACCTACACACAGGCCAGGGACATAGCTCATGTTCAGCGGAGATTGCTGTTTAAATTTTCCCAGTGTAAACTAATATTACAGGACATTTTCAGGGTTTTGACTTTCTCTTAAACACACAAATCCAGTTACGTTGATTTCAAGGATTTTTTTTCCCTTTTCATGTTCACTAAAAAACAATCTTATTTTAGGAAATGATTATGGTGATTATTTAAGTAATAACTAAGTCTCAGAAAAGAAACTAAAAAATTTTGGAAAAATATGAAGACAAATACCTTTATTCATATTCTGTAGTATTTACAGAATGAGATAAAGCTATTTTTCTTTTCTAAATAGGAAAGGAAAAGTGTGGTTTATGTGGAAGCTTTTTACCATTTGATTTGTTCAAATGCCTTCTCTATTTGTATTCTTTTTTTTTTTTTTTTCCTTTTTAAAAATAAAGAAGAAAATCTCAGGGAAAAGCTATTTCCTGCAACATTATTTTGGAGATTGGTTTCTTTCTCTTGAGGAGTAAAACTCCATTGCCATCTTTCACAGGATAATTTTTTGGAAGATGAGCAGGAAACCCTAAATTTATTGTCTTCTGCTTTGTTTAGTTTTAGATAATAATAATAAAAAAAAAATTGATGATGTAAACCAAAGATAAATACATTTTGAATGAGTTGCATTTGGAAATGAGAAGGTGAGATTGCTCGTTATAATATGCATGTGTATATGGGCAGTATATTTATATCTATATGTATATGTATGTCTCTATGTTTGGTGGTACGAATCGATTTATGTTAGAGGTCTATATTGCTAAGCAATTCAAAGAGAAGGGTTTTTAGATTGATATATGAGGGAGTTACTGAGGGCAAATAAGAATGTGAAAATTTACTCGGGGATCTTGAGAGAAAAATATTTTCATAGGCTAGTTTGGCAAGCAAAAATGTGTATGTGTGTATGACTTTTGAAGCTTGGGAGTATCTTTCACATCATTTCTGTCTAAAAGCAGTAGAACATGAAATAAAGTGGACAAATGATATGAAGCCCAATAAACCGAGTTGTGGATTGAAATTCACGTCTGTTATTATAACCTAGAGGACAAATAATGACCAGCATCAAGCCAGGACTTTTTTTTTTTTTTTTTTTTTTTTTTTTTTTTGTGGTTAATGGATTTGTCAAGGGCAGAGATTGTATAGCTCTGAAGTGTGACTGGCTCATTGTATACGATGTGAAAATAACCTACAACTCCCGGGATGAATGATGGAAGAAATAAGTAGGAGGAAGATAATGCTATCTGGAAAAGAAATGTATTATATTAGGCAGTTTGTGATTTTACAGTGTATTAGAGGTTTATCTCCTGTAGTGAGGACGCCTTTGTAGAAAGAAACTTATCATTCACTCCTGCTTTTTGCATCCCGGAAGAAAATTTTATGTAAGTAATAATACGAGATGATGTGGCACGATATTATTCTAACTGAAAGGCAGAGTGAGGAAAAGAAAGTTTTGGCTTTCTTTTATAGGACTGTATCATTTGCGTTTGCTCAATGGCAAATTGATATAAGCTTTTTTTTTTTTTTTTTTTGAGGATGGTAAGCATGTCTTTCCAAGAAGGCAATGCTTAGATATTATGGACATTTAGACAGTTAAGGTATTTTATATGTTAAACATACATTTTTGCCTAAAAGTTGACAACATATTGCCCTCAATCAAGTAAGTAACCAACTCCCTTCAAAGGTAAATCGGTACATGAAGTGTTAATCAGAAATACCATCATTTCTAAATGACATTTTGTGCCTTTATAGAAGTCTTTCTTCGTAGTAGTGGCTTGCAATTCTCAGAAATTGGAATTATTTCAAGCTTAAACAACCTAAGCAGTGGCCTTTAAATTCACATCACCCCCTTCTCGCCACGGTCGCCATTAGGAGGCCAGGCAATAATTTGAATAGAATGTGTGACCAGGTCAGACGAAGGTGATTCCATTATTCACGAACACTTTACTAGGCCTCCTTCGGGACCTGCTGCTCTCTGGCTTGGCACGTCACCTCGTGGTAGAACACGAAGCTGCCACGCTTAGTTGTGGATGCATGGTCTCCGCGGAGTGTTTCTTTTCAGAGTTTCCTGTCAAATATCTATAAATCCAATTTTTGGTCCATCTCTTCTGTCTGGTAGTCCAAAGCCCTGGTTCACTTTTTCCCTTTTCCAAAAGAAACTGCTTCTTATTCCAGCACAGCTAAAGACTTCTGGTGTGATTCTACTGCCCGGAGAAATTCTGGTGGTTATGAGCACTGGCCTTGGGATACGACAGACAGACGGCCACCTTGTTCTAGCTATATCATCTGAGCTATGACTTCGGAGCCTTGGCTTCCTTATCTGCATAATAAGACTACTTGCCTCTCCATTACATCATTTTGTGAATATCATAAAATGTGTTTCATGAAAAGCATCTCACGCGATCCCTGGTACGTGGTAATCACAGTGGTTTTTACTGTAACTGGATCTGTAGAAGGAACTCCAGAGACCGCATCCCTTCCTCCTCTGTAAGATCTTCAACACCACAAATGTGGACTAAAACCCTAAGAGGATTTTCTCAAAAGACCACTGTGAAATACCATCATGGTATTTCAGGATGATTGTCATATCCTTGTGTCTAAAGACCAGTCTAAAGCCCTGCTGATTCCTGGGATTGCCACGCCTATTTCAGGGTTCAGGGCAGGAGTCCCTTAGACTCTCTGCCAAGAAAGTCACTTGCAGTAACTCTAAGTATTCAAAAGTTATAAAGCTAATAAGTTATCAAAGGTAACGGTCTATCCTCTTAGTTGGTGAATCTATCTGCATAATGACTAGGAATGCCCACTTCAAATTTTAAATATCCCTTAAAAACTCCCTGAATCTTGTACTGAAACATGGTGGAACAGAGAGACTTAAAGGCGGAGCCTGGCCAGCTGGGGTCTCTCCAGCTCTGCCTTGCATCACGAGGACCTCTGCTGCACATGTGGGATCCTTCAGCGTGCACAGCCAGGCCCTACCTAACTGCTTTGGGAATAGAGATTTGACCAGTGTGGTGCCCGGGTTACACACTCTGCCTCCTGCCTGCAGCATAGACCAGAGAAGATGCCCACATGTACCTTGGAATTGCAGCAGGGGCAAGATCAAATTCTAAAATGGGGAATATATGCTAGGAATAGTGGTATCTCTTTAATCTCTTAGATGCTTCATCCTGGAGGGAGAGAGATAGCTGGAAGTGGGACAGGAGAGGACTCTCTAAAATATAGGATACTAGTAAGATTTACAAATTTCAGGCTCTAATGGGTGTTATTGCTCCTGATTGCACCAACCCAACATAGACATCATTCATCCCTTTGCAACAGTAACTCAGGATTCTTTTATTTTTTTCTTTTTTTCTGGTACCGGGGATTGAACTCAGGGGCATTTGACCACCAGGCCACATCCCCAGCCCTTTTTTTTGTATTTTATTAGAGACAGGGTCTCACTGAATTGCTAAGTGCCTCGCCATTGCTGAGGCTGGCTGTGAACTCGCGATCCTCCTGCCTCAGCCTCCCAAGTGCTGGGATTGCAAGCGTGCGCCACCGCGCCTGGCCTAACTCAGGATTCTGAAGCGAAGACACTTGATGTGTTATAAGGGCACTGGAATTCGGTTGGGTCTTTTACTAACATTTTGCCTTGGAAAACAATTCCTGAACATTTCTGAGCTGCATTAAGAATAAAATGAGTGTGTGCATTAGTCATCTGTTGCGGCTTTTGGATTGGCATGGTGCATTTAATTTTAACATTTTTATCCAGGATGGTCCTGGAGAACATTCTCTCCATGTTTTAAAAAAAGTGAGGTAGTTGTAGATTCACATGAATTTTAAGAAGTAGTGCAGAGGGCCCCTGTACACTCTGTCCAGATTTCCCAGTGGTAGCATTTTTTAAGAAGACGACAATCTAACATCACAAACAGGACATCCATGGGAACCAGTCCACTCGTCTCCTTCAGAATCCCCAGCTTTGCTTTTACTCACGTGCCTAATTCTGCCAACATTTAACTACTTGTGTAAATTCATGTACCCAGCACTATGGGCAAGACGCCGAGGAACCCAAGACCACAGAATCCTGCCTTGTTTTATCACCACCTTGCTGCTCTCCAACCTACCTTCCCTTCGCTCTATCCCTCCTAATCCTCAGCCACTATGAAGCTCTGATCCATCTCTAAATTCTTGTACTTCCAAGAATGTTATATGAGTAAGATCACATGGTACATAAACTTTGGGTTATTATTATTTATTTTTTTACTCAGCATGATTCACTGAGGATTCATCTAGCTTCTGTATCAATAGTGTGTTTCTTTCTATTGCTGGGTAGTATTGCATAATATAAGTGAAATAGTATTACATGATATATATGGAGTAAATAATATATATGGAGTGGTATTGCATAATATATAAGGAGTACATGATACATTTGGAGTAGGATTACATAATATGTGTGCACATACGCACAGCTATGTATACACATAAATACCTACATACACACCTATATACCCATATTTTATGTGTGTGTGTGTGTGTGTGTGTGTGTGTGTGTGTGTGTATGTATGTTAAAGGCCATCCGGGTTGATACCAGCATTGGGGTGTTACACAATAAAGCTGCTATGAATAGTCTTGCACAAGTTTTTGTGTAAACATAAGGTTTCACTTCTCTGGGATAAATAGGTAAAAGTAGAATTGATGGATCATATAGTAGTTACATGTTTAAATATTTCAGAAACTGCCAAACAACTGCATGATCTCATTTTATATAAACACTGAAACTATTGATCTCATAATAAGTTGAGAATAGAATAGTTGTTACTGGACCCTGGGGGTTAGGAGGCAGGAAGGGATGGGGAAGTTGGGTCAGCAGGTGTGCAGTTACAGACAGGTAAAATAAGTCCTATGTGCTCTTGCTCAGCAGGGTGATGGCAGATAGCAAAAATGTAGTTTATATTATAAAAAGATAGGAGATACATTTTAAATGTTTTCATCATAATTGGAGATATAGAAATTCTTACCTTGATTTCAATATTGTACACTTGTATTAAAACATCACATGGTAACCCCCAATATATATGATTTTTATGTCAATTCATTTCACATGTATTGTTGAGGATTTTGGAGTCTAAGTTCAGTGGAGATCTTGGTCTGTAGATTTTGTTATTTTTTTGTCTTTGGTTTGGCATAAGGGTAATGCTGGTCTTAGATTATACATTGAGATGGCCAGTGCTCACTCCTTATATTTTCTGGATGCAATTACATGAAGTTCATATTGATTCTTTAAATATTTTGTAAAATTCTTCAGGGAGGAAATCTGGGTCTAGATATTGCTTTTGAGAAAATTTTAGTTTTGATATTAATATCTCTGAAGGTTGTTGTGTTATTCAGGTAGTCTGTACATCTTCATTGACTTTGGGTAGTTCATTTATTTATTTATTTTTAGTCCATTTCATCTAAGTTATCAAAATCACGAGCACAATGTTTTTGGTAATACTTATCATTCTTTTATAAATGGTTCCATGCTCTGTGCACTATTCTCTATTTCATTTCTGATATTGCTGTTTTGTGCTTTTTAATTTTTATTTTAGTAATTTTATGAGATATTTTTTCAATTTTTTAATTAAGTCTTTTGAAGAACCAGCATTTGTTTCATCAATGTTCTCTATTGCTTTCTATTTTCAATTCTGGTGATTTCCAATGCTCCTATCTTTATTATTTCCCTTCTGCATGGTTAAGTTGACCTGAATCTACCTTCAGCATTCCCAAAGCAAAAGATTAGGTGACCGACTTGAAATTTTGACTAATTTCCAATGGAAGCACTTAGGGCTATGAATTTCCCTTTCAGTGCTGCTTTACCTATTTCTCAAAAAGTGTGATGCTTTGTGGGTCCATTTAATCCTTTACTCTATTTTAAAATAATATTGTCTTGGTTATCAGATGACATTAAAGTTTTTTCTTTCAATTTTAAGTATGATGCATAAAACTCATAAGGAAAAGAATAATCTATTTTATGTTCCCATAGTTTTTGCTTCATCTCTCCTGATGCTCAAGTTTAATTTAAAAAATAATTTTCTTTATGTTTGTTGAGCTTTCTCTAATCAGTCTTAGGTCTGCTAACAACAAATTCTCTTAATTTTCTTTTGACAGTGGTTTCATTTTCCCTTCATTCCTTAACAATAGTTTTCAACAAATATAGAATTCACTTTTGATGGGTCTTTTATTCCAACACTTGCAAAATATTGTTCCATCTGTTGTAATGAGGAAGAGTAACATCTGAGAGGTATACTGTTATTCAATTTGGTATTTCCTATTGGAAATGCTTTATTTCTCTCTGGTGGCTTTTAAGATCTTTTTTTCTAATTTTTTAAAGTTTAATTATGGTATGCCTTAGCATGGATTTCTTTAGGTTCATCCTTAATTGGTTTTCTCTTAAATTTGTAGGCTAGTTGGTTTCTTTCAGTAAATTTGAGAAAATTAACCATTATTTCTTCAAATGTTCTTTCAGCATCAAAATTTTTTGTATTCCAATGATATGAATATCAGATCTTTTGCTATTGTGCTGTATAGTTTAGTTTTTTTTTTTTCCCAAGCAATTTTCTTCTCATTATATTCACTTATGTTTTGTCTTCTTGGTATTTCATTTTTAAGTAATTTATTAACTTCATAGTAAATCAGTATTATCAAAGAAATACTTTTTTCAGTGAGGCAGTTGCGAGATTCAAAAGAATTTATGACTAAATATTACTGGTACTATCTTAGAAATATTATCCTCAATTCCATTGTCAATATTTAATGTTAAAAAATAAGAAAACAGAAAATTAAATGAAGAATATACCTTTTCACCTTTTACATATAATTTCATCACCAAAATGTTATCATTTATCTGTTTGTTGGAGGACCAACAAAATATATTTAGACTCAGTATTTCGTTTTTTCTTTTGTTTCTCCTGCACACATGCATGTGAGTGCATGCACACACACACACACACACACACACACACACACACATATTTTCTTTTTTTATTTCTTGTTTTAAGATATACATGAAAGTAGAGTATATTTTGACATACATACATGGAGTACAATCCACTCCAATTAGGATCCCATTCCTGTGGTTGTATGTAACATGCAGTGTGCAGTTACACTGGTTGTGTATTCATATATGAGCTAAAGAAAGTTATATCCGATTCATTCTGTCTTTCCTTTTCCCATCTCTTCTCCCTTCCCTTCATTTCCCTTTGTCTATCAATGAACTTCTATTCTTCCTTCCTACTCTTCCTTGTTGTGGATTAGCATTCATGTATCAGAGATAACATTGGGCCTTTTGTTTTTTGGGGACTAGCTTATTTCACTTAGCATGATATTCTCCAGTTCCATCCATTTACCAGCAAATGCCATAATTTCGTTTTTCTTTATGGCTGAGTAATATTTCATTTGGTATATATACCATATTTCTTTATCCATTTATCTTTGATGGGCAGGCATCTCGTTTGGTTGCATAGCTTGGATATTGTGAATTGAGCTGTTCATAAACATTGATGTGGCTTCATCACTTTCAGTATGCTGATTTGAAGTCCTTTGGGCATAAACCAAGGATTGGGATAACTGACTGGAATGGTGGTTCCATTTCAAGTTTTCTGAGGAATCTCCATACTTCTTTGCATAGTGGTTGCACCAATTTGCAGTCCCACCAGAAATGTATGAGTGAGCCTTTCCCTGCCACATCACCAATATTTATTGTTACTTGTATTCCGGATATTTGCCATTCTGACTGGTGTGAGATGGAATGTCAGTATAGTCTTAATGTGTATTTCTCTAATTGCTAGAGATGTTGAACATTTTTTCATATATTTGTTGACCATTCATATTTCATCTTCTGTGAGGTGCCTGTTCAGTTCCTTTGCCCATTTATTGACAGGGTTATTTGGTTTTCTACATACACACACACACACACACACACACACACACACACACACACACACTTCCTCTTACCATTTTATAAGTATGGAATTCTTCCTCATGTAATTTTAATATTTTAGAGTATTCTGATTTTTTTTTTTTACATTTTGTCATCTTCTAAAATTCCGTGTTGAAAAGCAGTTTAAGTGATATCATTGATAAATGAAGGGAATAGAGAAAAGCTGAAAGATCATATTCACACCAACGAATGAGATAGCTAAGAACAGATTGATTTAACTTTTTATTTTACTTGAATACCACATTATTGCCTATGACTATCTTACCAACACTATAATTATGAATAATCAAAGCTAATCTATGAAGAAATAAGCAATATTAGTAAATAAGATGTCACAGAAAATAGCTGTAAATTAGGTAACCAATGCCTTCAAAGGAGGTAGGGGAAATCCAGGTGCACCACTGCAATTCTTGATGGGAGATGAATTAAAAATGAGGTGAAGCACATTCTTTGGAACATTTGGCAGATGTGTATTTCCCTGAATTTGATAGTCTTCCTGTGACCCTGGTAAGAAATGTAAATACAAGAGGACACACTGTTCCTCTGTATTCATGATACCTTTATTTTGCTGTGCCTTTTCTGTCTTTTTATGAATTCTGTGCTTCTGTTGGACATATTCAGGCATTATAATGGCACGGTTGGATTTAGTCATTAATGTATACTGCAGCTACCTAGGAACTGATGACTCTGTTGTTGATGAATGATTTTGTTTACTCTGTTTTCCTTAAGTGGAAAAAGAGAGAAAACATTTAAGTTGATTTATTTATGATATCTCATCAGATGAACTGGGGTTTCAGCATACAGAGTTCCGTCACCTGCCAAGGTAAACTTCACATCGTGTTTTCTTTGGATTTACGTCACCTGCCTGATCTGGAGGAGCACTCTAGGGCTTCCAACCTCATTGTCTCTCATTCATCTGTTCATCCACTCCTCAAGTGTTTGCTCAATTTCTACTGGGTCCCAGGGCATTGCGTGTGTGCTAGAGACAGAGTGATCACATATGCTACATACTGTCTATTTCATGTTTGGGGTTTGGTGGCACACTTGATGCTCCTTCATTGGTGGAGTATTTGTGTGTCTGTCCAGGTGTTAAATGTGTACACGCATACACAAATGCCCATACATGCAAATGTATAATTTCACAAGGAAATCGGTCTATACCTTTGAAAACGTGTGATTATCTGCTATTCTCATGGGACAAGATCTCTTGGTAGGTCATCTATGACTGTCAGAGTAGCATCATGCAGTCATCAGACACCAAGAATCCTCTCTTTCTACCTGTCTGGCCTCATGGTATAGAGCTTATTCTCACACTCAGTTGAGGGGTGACAGATCTACTGCCATTGTATTTATGTTACGGTCAGGAAATGAAGGCAAGTTGCTTAGTAAACAGAGAAAAGCTAAAACAACAACCACTCGCACACAGGGAAAGAAAATGTGCTTAACAAGCTAAAATTTATTACATTTCAAGGACTCCCAACCCACCACCACCAGAAGGCTTAACAGAAGCATCTCCTTGACATTCTCATTTGCATCTCACTGAGGAAGATTGGGTCATGCAACGACCCTTACCTATAAGAGGCTGGAGTAAGAAGTGTCTCACCTGTTAGTGAGGAGGAAAGAGAGAATGGATACAGGAGGCAAAATTTCATCCTGACACGGGGCACATCTTATTACAGGCATGTTATTGTTTATATATGTGGTGTCCCCCCAAAAGCTCATGTGTGAGGCAATGTGAGAAGGCTTAGAGGTGAAATGATTTGGTTATGAGAGCTTTAACCCAATCAGTGAGTTGATCCCCTAATATGCCTTAACTGAGTGGTAACTATAGTCAGGTAAGGTGTGGCTGGAGGAGGTGGGTCCTGGGGACAATGCCTTTGGGGAATATATGTTGCTTCCCGGTGTGACATAAGGAGCCCATTCCCTCTGCCACACTCTTCCACCATGATGTTCTGCCTCACCTCAAGCCCCAAGGAATGGAGCCAGCTGTCTATGGACTGAGACCTCTAAAACCATGAATGCCAAATAAAATTTTCCTCCTCTGAAGTTGTTCCTGTCAGATGTTATAGTCACAGTAGTGAAAAGCTAACTAAAACAGGGAATTTTATCATTTTTATGATAGGTGGTTTGCATTAACACAGGTTTGTTTATCCATCATATCATTTGTCTATCATATCATTCTAGTCCCCAGCAAAGATCCCAATGGAACTAGAATAATCCCTGGTGTGAATGGCCAGAAATATCTCTAAGATCTCATGCTGATTCTCACCACGACCCCCAGGTGGCAATTTGAGTGCTTGAGATCTGTGGTTCCATGTAGTAAGTTAACATAATTCTGCAAATTCATCTTTTTACCTATAGCGTTTTTAAATACATAGTTGTATTATTAAAGGAATGAAAACATCCAAATTAAGCACACTGAACTCTCCTGTAATTCTGAGACTATATCATTACATTTGTGTAATATTTATGGTAGTATCTTGGCTGATCTATTTTGAAATCTAGCATGATGTTTAAAATAAAATTCTCACATTTCCCAATCATATGAATAGTATTTTGTTTTCCTAAGAGAGAGAAATAGAAGGAGAGGAACTCTAAGAAATCAAGATGAACAGATAGCTCAGGAGACTATCATCTTTCTTTTTTCTGTCATTGGAGGAAGATGTGGGTATCCTGTGATTCCTGGGTATCTCAGGAAACAACCTAATGATAGCAATAGCAAACAATGCTCATTTTTTATGATTGGATCTAGATTCTTACTCAATTCAAAAGAATATTGAAAAGAAACTTACTTCCTGCATTTGAGGCAAGGGAGGGGGAAAAAAGTTAAAATATACAGTCCCAGGATCCCAAATTTGCCAAAGGAAAAAAAAAACAGTGTTTTGTCCTCTAAGGAGTAATTAATTCACTTAGCAGCAGGGATCAGAACTAGGGAAACCGTAAATCTAGAAGTTTCTGCACATCTTATGCTCAAAGCTGTGGCCTTCAGAGGACAAAAATAATTCAGATCTTGTACTCATTGAAGCATTGCAAACAAATTGGGCTGCTGCTGCTAATTCCCATTTATTTTGCTTTTGTGTGTATCCTCTAATAATATGTTGTTGACTTATTTCATAGATACAAATTAACAATATTTGGAAAATCCTTAAAGTCATGAACTGAGGTAATTTTCAGAAGAACTAAAGACATCAATGTGAAGTGTAAAGTTCTAAAGATAGAAGAGAATGATGGAGGGGACTACATTTCCACCTCTGAGTGGCAAAGGACTACGATGACAAATGACATAGATTATAGTCAGATCACCTGAACAATTGATCAGTTAAGGATTTCTGTTCAAACATGCCATCCACAAAGTTAACAGATGTCCAATTGGGACATGATCTTTTCTGTCTCTAAATGTATTAAGGTACTGATTTTCAGGATGCAAGAAAACCCTGAATAGAACAAAATTAGAAAAAAGGGCAAAGGTTCTCATAGCCCAGGAGACCCTAGGCTTATAAAGACCTCCCACATTCATTAGTTATTAGAGAAATTCAAACTAAAGCATCGATAAACCTCTGACCCTTATCAAATGGGTAGGATCTGTCTGATGGAGGAGGGGGAATCTTTAAAATCACCTGCATGATTTTGGAGAGGAATCTATCCATAGATTATGGGTGAGGTGTGTGCCCTGATAACCCTGGCACGTGTGTATGTAACCCAGAGAAATTATCTCATAAGTGTGATAGAATTTACATGAGGATGTTGATCATAGCGTGGTGAGTAGGAGTCCTTTGCTGCATAAATCAAGTAGAAAGATTTGAAAAACCTGCAGTTTGGCCAGAAAATGTTGAGTAAAATGGGGCTAAGGAAGTTGAAGTTGTTAAAGACATTACAGCCACTAAAGAAAGGCTAAAAACTTTACCCAAAAGATATTAGGAAATATGGCTTGAGAGCATCTCAGAAATTGACAAGACTACACTCCTCTTGAACTCAAGGATGTAAAGGAAAAATTCCTTTGAGAAGAGAACATGAGGGCAACTGGTTTGCACTGGGGGTGGGGGAGTTGGGAAGTGGGGGGTCAGGGCAGGGTAGGAAATTGTTTCATTGTGCTCAGCTGCCCGGGCACTTAGAGGCTACTGCAGCCTGGGTCCCTGGAGCCTTTGCTACTACTGGAGATGGTGGTAGATCTTGACCTCAACCATGTGGTGCTGGTTCTATAGGAAGGCAGGATGTTGGGATTAGGGGGTCAAGGAGGATTCCACTTAGATTTCAAAGGCTAGCCTGGGAATCCAGGCAAAGTGCCTCAGGGTTGGAATTCCTGTGGGCAGTCTCTGAGAGTGTGATGTATGGAGATGTGAGGAGGAAGCTGAAGCTGACTCCTGCGATTAGGAAAATGGCAGTAATGGGGGACTTCTCTTGAGGAAAGCTGCAGGAATTGAGAACAGACAAGCCAAGAGATACACCAGGTGAGCTGCAATCAGCAAAGCCATAGGGATGGAGCTGCACAGCACTTTAGAGAGAACATTACAACGCCCTGTGTCCCAGATGCTGGACATGGAATTATAAGACTTGTTTGCCCAGATGGATTTTGGTCTTGCTTTGGTCCCAGCCCTTCTTTCCATGCCCCTATTTCTCCCTTGTGGAATAGAAATGTTTTACTCTGTGCCTTTATATATTGGATATGTATAAATTTCTTCTGGTTTTTACAGGGGTCCATGCCTTGAGTCTCAGAGGAGACTTTGGACTTGGACTTTTGGGCAATGATAGAACTGTTAAGACCATGGAGACTCTTAGAAATGGACTAAACATGTTTTGCATTGTGAGACAGGCCAGGGCCAAAATGTTGTGGTGTAGATGTGAGATTTCCCCTACCAAAAGCTCATATGTGAGACAATGCAAGAAAGCTTAGTGGTGGAATGAGTGGGTTATGAGAGCCTTACCCTAATCAGTGCATTAATCCACTGAAGGATTAACTGGATGGTAGCTGTAGGCAGGTAGGATGTGGTCAGAGGTGGTGGTTCCCTGGGGGTGTGCCTTTGGCATTTATATTTTGTCTTGAATGGGTGGAGCTCTCTCTTTCTCTCTCTCTCACACTCTCTCCCTGTTTGCTGGTACCGTGTCCTGAGCTGCTTTCCTCCCCCACACTCTTCTACCATGAGGCTCTGCCTCACCTGGTCCCAGAACAACAGAGTTGGCCATCTATGGACTGAGACCTCTGAACCTGAAATAAACTTGTCCTCCTCTAACTGTTCTTCTTCAGTCTTCTCCTCACAGTAATGAAAAAGCTGACCAAAACAGCATCTTTTCAACCAGCACCCAAGAAAGAAAATATTCTCTAAAACCCAGAGGTGCTGGGTGCAGGTTTCCAATTTCTACTTGCTTTCAAAGGATAACAAATCCCCAACACCCTCCTTGAACTTCATGTAAACA
The DNA here is from genome assembly GCA_025594165.1 of Tamias sibiricus. Classification (NCBI taxonomy): domain Eukaryota; kingdom Metazoa; phylum Chordata; class Mammalia; order Rodentia; family Sciuridae; genus Tamias; species Tamias sibiricus. The sequence continues at coordinate 12,743,805 of CM046675.1, forward strand.
GAAAACCTAATCATGTGATCATTAGCATCTCACCCTTTTTGTTTAGTGTGATGCTGGTGATAGTCACCCACATTATTGTTTATTATTAGTTTATTCTTGCTATAGTTTGGATCTTAACTCTACCCCAGAGTCTCATATGTCCATGGCTTAGTCTCCAGCTTGGTACTATTGGGAGGTAGAAGAAACTTTAAGAGGTAGGGCCTAGTGGGAGGTCTTCAGGTCATTGGGGTGTGTCCTGGAAGGGGATCATGGGACACCAGATGCTTCCTCTCCTCTTTTGCTTCCAAGCAATGTGGTGCATGGTTTGTGCTCCCATGCAGGCCCGGCTATGATGTGCCATGGAATGAAACATCCCAAACTGTAAGCCAGAGTCATCCTATTTTCTTTAGAAGTTGTTTAGCTCAGGTATTTGTTCCAAGGAGCAAAAGCTAATAGTTTTTATGGATGTAGAATATTCCATTCAATGAACGTTACATAATATATTTATACCTTTGGGTGTGGATGCATATTGGGCTTATTTTCAGTTTCTGGATGTTAAGAGTTCTGCTGTGCATAGTATCATATTTTTTTTTTCTTTGATAAAACCCATGCATTTCCATCAGGCATGCAACTAGTAATGTCTTGATCATGGGATATTCTTATGTTTAGCATTAATAGACACCACCAAATGGTTTTCCTGAGTGGTCAAAGCCATTTACACTCACATCTGCAATAAACGAATATTTTTCTAGACATAGTTAATGGCACATTTCCTGCAACATGATTGTTTTTCTCAATCATCTTTGTGCATAAAATAACACCTTAGCATAATTTAAATCAGAGTGGTTTTGCCTCATCACCATCCTGTGGTTATTATTTCCATGTTCATTAGATTTTTGAATATGTTTTGCTGAATTATTTTGTTTTTCCTGTTGTCATCTATACTTTCCTTTAACTTGTGGATCATTTCTTCTGGATAAAGCATATCCTTTAGTAGTATTTTCTCTAAGGTCTGTGGGTGGTAAATTATCTTGGCCATTATGTGTCTGACAAGTCCTTAATTTCATTCTCTATTCCTGCATGAGCCCACTATAGAATTCTAGGTAGACCGCTATTTTTCTTTAATACCTTAATGATATAACTCCTTTGTGTCTATTGTCATGATGAGAAGTGTGCTATTAGTCATAGCTTTATAAGTAATATATTCTCTTTGGTTGTATTTATGATTGCTCTGAAACACTGATGTTCTGCAGTTTAAATAAGCAATTTCCAGGGTTTGATTTGTTTTTATTTGTCCTGCTGGGTGACGAAGTGCTGGTAGCCCCAGGTTCATTTTTACTAATTTAACAACCTTGACTAAAATAGGTTCCCTTTATCTGGTGTCCCAGCAGAAATCCCAGAAATTATTGGATAATGCATGTTCCTTAAACAATACCTACAGCCTGGGAGAGGCAATCCATTCCTTGGCCAGAGCTGGGTCCTCTACCACATGTGAGGTCACAAGGATTGTGGTCAGCCCAACTTACCTGCATGCATTGACAGCTCGGGCAGGGAGTTCTCCAGACCTCTTGGGGTCTGGAGTGGAATTACAGATAAAGGAGACTGTTAGCTGGTGATTGAGTATGAGTGTCTTAGGAGTGAAGGAGGAAGGGAAGCATTTGATCTAGGAGCAGGTGCAGAATGATAGAGAGAAGATATTCCTTATTGGAAAGAGGGCAGATCCATACTTTGAGTTGTTTTGCAGATTGCAATGTGGAAGTGGATTTGTGGTTGGAAAGGAAAGCTGGGAAATAAGATGTCTTGAACACCAGGCTATAAATCAGGACTTCTCTTTAGTGATAGGAAAGTCATGAAAAAATATTCAGCGAGAGGGACCTGGTCAGGGATATATACTTGACAGAGGTAGAAACAGTTGGTTGGAAAAGTAGTTTTGAAGAAATAAAGAAAAAAAAAAAAAAAAAACGAAAGAATATTATAGGCAGATTCATGTTCCATTAAAATTCCCATATAGAAGCCCTGACCCCCCAGTTTCCCAGAATGTGACTGTGTAGAAATGGGGCCTTTTAAAGGTAATCAAAATATTAGAATGGGCCCTAATTCAACCTGTGATTATAAGAGGAGATTTGGACACAAACACATGTGTGTCTAGAGTACAGGTGTACAGAGGAAAGCCCAGCCCGTGTGAGGACAGAGCCAGAGGCAGCCATCTGCAAGACACGGAGAGCAGAAATGAAAGCCACTCACCCTTGACCTTGGACATCCAGCCTCCAAGATGGTGAGAACATACATTTTTGTTGTTTAAGCCACCAAGCCTGTAGTACTTTGTCATGGCAGCCTTCGCAAAATAATATACAAAGTATTTTATGACTCATTTTGCGCTGTATGGCAGAATGTGACAGACTGGGTAAGGAATGGATAAATAATAGAAACTTTATTTCTCATTATTCTGGAACATGGGTTTCCCAAGCTTAGAAAGTATCTACTGAGGGCTTCCTGCTGCAGGCCATCATGGTGGACCAGAGCCAGGCAAAAGAGAGAAAAGAGGAGTGAACTTACCCTTTTATCAGGAGCCCACTCCCACACCTCCACAATGGCGAGAGACCTCAGGACCAGATCAATTTTCAACTCTATTGGGTTGATGGCGTGTCTCATGTGTGAACTTTGGAGGACCCATACCAAGCACAGCAAAGAATGATTTCTGAACTTCTAGAATCACAGAAGTGAAAGCAGGGAGGAGATATTTCAGAGGGAAAACCTACCAGACATGGCCACAGGTAGGCTGCTGGGCATGAGGGAGAAGCAGAAGCAACGCTCCATTGAATACCTTTTAAAATTAAATTACACGGGGACACAGCCACATCCATGTTTCTAGCAGCACAATTCACAATAGCTAAACTGTGGAACCAACCTAGATGCCCTTCAGTAGATGAATGGATAAGGAAATGTGGTATATACACACAATGGAGTAGTACTCAGCAATAACAGAGAATAAAATCATGGCATTTGCAGGTAAATGGATGGAGTTAGAGAATATCATGCTAAGTGAAGTTAGCCAATCCCAAAGAGCCAAATGCCAAATGTTTTCTCTGATATAAGGAGGCCAATTCACAGTGGGGTTGGGATGGGGAGCATAGGAGGATTAGAGGAACACTAGAATGGCCAATGGGGAGGGATGGAAAGGGAGGGGCAAAAGGGTGAAGAAAAAAAAAAAAAATGGTAGAATGAGATGGATATCATTACCCTAAGTGCATGTATGAAGACAGGAATGGTGTGAATATACTTTGCATACAACCAGAGATATGTAAAAATGTGCTCTATATGTGTAATATGAAATGTAATGCATTCTGCTGTCATTTATAACAACTTAGAATAAAAAATAAATTAAAAAAAGAAATTAAAAAATTAAAAATAATAATAAAAATAAATTACAAAGCAAACCCCCACATATTGTGTAGTTGATAACTCTTAGAATAAGTAGGGTAAGTAAATCTTAGATGAAGCCCCGCGTGGCTTTGCCAGTGTGTAATATCTCTTAGCATAGATGGAAGTTTGTTGATTCTTAGTCTTGCTTGAAGGCAGGAGAGAGTCGTAAAATGCCACTTCACATTTATGATGCCAAGTTCACCTCCTCAGAACAGTGTGCTGTGCCAAAATCTCAGAACAAAAGCAAGTGGAGTGTTCCCCGCGACTCAGGGCTACTCCTGCAGCTGTGGCTTGATGGTGGCACTGGGAAATTAAAACTTTTTAGCTCTCCCTGCACTGTGTTCTTACAGATGGTACTGGGAGTTGATGTTTTGGTATGTGTGTTGTATAGGATGGTGGTTCTGGCCAACAAGAAAAAGCTCCTAAGAATATCCAATCGCTCATTTAGTTTCCTGGAGCAAAAAATCAAATTAAGATAAGAATATTAATTGGTAACTGCAGCCTTTTAAAAATATAGGTTTGAATGGAGGATTTCATGTGACTTCTTTGGGGTTTTCTTACTTTGAACACACTCTATAAATCATGGAGGCATTTATTACTACTCTGGAATGGAATTTGCTGGACTGCCTGCATTTGCTCATAAGTTTGAAGTATACTTTTTTTTTTTCTTTGTTTATAATATATAGACTGGTTTATAATGCGGTAAACATAAAAATGACATAAGGCATATAATTAAAGAAAACTTTCAGAAACCACGATTTCTTCTATTGCAGATCTTTTTATTTTCAGGGAAGGGTTTCCATAGAATGCAGTAAAACACCCGGCATGCATCTCATTTAGCTTGGTTATACTAGCCAACTTTTCTGCTCAAAGTGTCTATTGCAAATACTTTTGTGTCGACGAAGAGAATAGGTTTTGAATCTTGTGTTTGCATTCACTCTATAAAAATCAATGCTGGGTTGGCAGGTTTGTAAATATTTACTCTGGATAGCAGTTTCAAGGCAGGTGTGTGTGTGTGTGTATATATATATATATATATATATATATATATATATATTATTTTAACCTCTTGCACAATGTTCTCTATTAATCCACTGACAAAAAATCTGCCTGCAAGGAGTTCTAGAAAAGAAAAAAAAATGCATGAAGAAATGTGCAATTAATATATTAATAAAAAAAAGGAAGAATTTCAGTACAGAACCTTGTAGCAATGATTTTTATTGGTCTTCTAATTGTTTTTGTAAGAATTCACTTACATGTCATGCTTTTGTTTATAGCTCCAACATTTTTTGTGCATCATTAGAGCTTTGCTCTGAACCCTTTTGAGGTAAGATACACATGATATATTTTCTGTGGATAGGGAAAAACACAATTTTGAGAATTACCTATTTCTGAACATTTTTAAGATTTGATAAGACAGGATTCAATAGCTCAGGCTAGGTGTTACATGTTTGCCTGAATATCAATCAGGTTTAGAAACAAGAAATAATGAGATGTTTAAAAGAATACTAGAAAATGTAATATTTAAGAACATTATTTTGAATTGGATTTTTAAATTGCTAATTTGTTTAGAAATCCTAAAACTCGCTTTTTCTGCTGTGAAACCTTATTTCTCATTCCCTTTCTTTCCTTAACTAAGATTTAAAACACAGACTTGTGCTTCTAGAATTAAGATATAATTATACTGTAATCTGTGACAACCCCATCCACTTATTAATAGCCTCACAGTTCCTGAAATATATTCTATATCATGCATCAGATAATTACAATTTTTAGGGGCCTTGAATGAATTGTATGCTGACTGCTAATTCTTACTGTAGCCATATTAAATTACCAAAATCTAGTTTCAGAGGGCAAAGTGTAAAAAAAATAAATTAAAACACGTAACCTGGAAATAATCAAAGAACATTTTCACGAGTAAGAAAAACAGTGTCAGAGGGCTATTAGCTGGACAGAGATGAACCTCTGATAGGGGCGCAAGAAATCTGAGATATGTCAGATGAAAGTCAGCTTTGAGGATGTGTGTAACCAGATTATCCCTCATCTCCACTCCATGATAGAGGCCTAATAACACATTCATGCTATGTTCAAATGGAGGGCTTTAAGCTCTTGCTCAAGTAGGCAGGAATCACACCTACCTGCTTAAACACTCAACTCCTTGGCCCACAGGCAGGGAGCAAACTGTGGCTCATTGTATGTAAGTTTTCCGAGAAGACTAATGGCCCTTGAATCAGAAAACTGATTCTCTAACCAATTCTTTTCAGGATCTTACTAACAGAAAACCTGGAATTTGCATGGAGCTGGTCTCTCTAGCCAGACATTTGGGGTGATCATTTAGAAAAAGGTGCTGATTACATAGATTAACCATCAATAAAAATCTCACAGGGATAAGTCCCCCAGGTAAGAATGTGGAATATATACATATATATATATATATATACATATATATACATATATATATACACATATATATACATATATACATGTATATGTGTGTATGCATATATATAATACATACATAAAACAAATATTTATATATATTATACATAATATATATGCTATATATATTATTACCAAATTATATATGATAATAATTTGTTATTCATGTGTTGTCTTGGTGTCGCTGAGAGTGTCCAGTAATACCACTCTTCCTTCCCGCCTGGCCCCTGGCTTCTGAAGCTATTTGAAAATATGACAATGGAGTTTTGTAGATGGGGTTATGCACAAGGGTCCCTTCTTACTGGTGGATGGATGAGATTCCTAACACAGGACTTGCAACTTAGACTAACTTGCCTCCTGCAACAGTTGTTGACCCTGCTAAGCTTTCACATTCCCCCAGGAGACTGCACACACCCCTCTGGGACCCCCACGTGTGAGGGGAGAGGAGGGGCCAGGTGCGGGACCATGGATGGCGCTCCCTCCACATAGAGAGTTGTAGGAAGACAGGGGAGATGCAGCCCCTTAGCGATGGGCTCTGCTGACGGTGTTTGGAAATTTCAATTGCGGCATGTTTTAGTCAGCTTTCCTGCTGGCTGCTGGGACTAAGAGACCCCACAAGAACAATTGTAGAGGAGGAAAAGTTTATTTGAGGGCTCACGGTTGGTTTCCGAGGTCTCAGTCCATAGAAGGCTGGCTCCATTCCTCGGGGCTCAAGATGAGACAGGATGTCATGGAGGAAGAGTGGGACAGAGGGAAGCAGCTCACATGATGATCAGGAAGCAGAGAGAGACTCCACTCACCAGATATAAATATATACCCCAAAGGCACTCGCCCCATGCCTCCCTCCTCCAGCCGTGCCCCACCTGACTCTAGTTACCACTCAGTTAATCCCATCAGGGGATTGAGGCTCTCACAACTCAGTCATTTCTCCTCTGAACTTTTTTACACTGCCTCATGCATGAGTTTTGGGGGACATCTCCCATCCAAACCATAACAAGAAGAAATGCAAAATGGCTGAACTTGTGCGCAGAAACCATGGATCCAAATAAAACCTGGAGAAAGTTATTGTGCACAAAGAGGAGTAATTTCTCCTCACACTAAGAACAGTGTTCGCCGCCGGAAAGGGATTGCAGCCTGGAACGGCAGCGCCGCGGGAAGGAGTCCGGAGACAGGATGGAGACGAAAAAATTTTTTAATCTTTCTGTCTCTGTCTCTTGTAATTTCTAACACTACATACACACTCTCACAAGAAACCAAGCACCTACTTTTACAAGAAACTACAATATATCTATACAATAGCGATAACCCTGTCCTTTCTCTCTCTGGTCTCAATCCATGCGCCCGAGCAGGAATGGCACTTGCTCGATCTGCTGAGTCACTCCTCAAATCTCTCGAGATCCTGGGCCAAGTCCCGTGAGACTACGGAAGGCGACAATGCCCCAAAAATGTCTATGGCATGGCCCGTAGTCAACCGCAATCTTAGCTATCTCCCCAAACAGGGCTCTTGCAGAACACAGTCCATTGTTTTTTTTTTCTTTTTATAATAAGAAAAGAAGCTATATTTCCCTACTCAGAGTGCTTGGGCTGAGGGAGGTATGTCCACACACCATGCAGGGTACAAGGACCCACATTGACTTCGGGGTTATCGTTTGGTGTGGGCTGGGAAGAATGCTTCCTGAACATTCTAGAGGAGAAAAGCTTAAATATGGGAGTCATCCGAAAAACCCGAGTACCTCCTAAGGACCTGTACCAGTCTCCGGATCTCTGTGTGTACTAGGTGGGGGACAGATAACTGAAGGCCAAGTAGGTAAGGGACAGCGCAGGTATGTTGCAAAGTGGCAACAGCTGCCGAATGCTGAAGGGGGGGAAGGAGATGGGAATGATGGGCTGTGGCCAACTCCTGTGGGCGTCAGAAGTGGGCTGGGGTGCACCTCTGTATGCTTTCCCACATGTTTCAAAAGAATCTGAAAATTTAGAATTTTTTTTTTTTTTTTTTTTTTTTTTTTTTTTTTTTACAAAATCTGTATTTTAGAAGTTGGTAAGTCTTTTAAAAAAAGTAAAAATAGGAGCTCCAGAAACATGAGAAGGCAAGAATACCACCATGATATGAAGACAGGGGGAGAAGATCAGGTCAACTCCTCCCCATGGCTACCCAGAATGGCTCTCTCCTTTCTTTTCTTCTTCCTATCACTTGCTCCAGATTCAAATTCCTGGGGAGGAGGGAGCAGTCAAGCAGAATGAATTTGGTGATATTCTCTAACCTCCAGTCTTTCCGTTTATCCTAGAGAAGGACGTAGAAGTTTCTGACCCCCTTCCCTTCAGTAGTAACGGTGCATATTTGGAATTTCACTTACAATAAAATAAGCTCTCTCTCTCTCTCTCTCTCATCACACACACACACACACACACACCAGGTTTGAGAACATATGGCCCCTGGCCAGGTCTGGATTCTGGCTGTTTCTCTAGTACTTTATTGAAACAAAGCTACACCTCTCCAGGTACGCATTGTCTGGACTCGTTTTGTGTCCCAGCGGCAGAGTTGATTTTTGTGTCTAAGAGCATTTGGCCTGCAAAGCTGAAAACATTTACAATCTGGTCTTTTAGCGAAAAACTTGGTCAATGCTGAAAAAGAAAAGGGGTGATGAAATCCGTGGTAGCCCCACGTGGCAGAGAGCCACTGCACATCCCACACACACTGTAGCATTAGCACGGGTCCTTAATGCATTCAGGCAACACTTAGCAAATATAAAGGGGGCATTGTAGTTCTTTACAAAACTCTGCTAATTGCGGAGGTTATAACCAGGTCCTTGGGCTCAAACACCTCACACCGAGTGTAGAGGGGATAGAAACGACTGATTATAATCAACCCCGTTCCAGGCAAATGGAGAAGAGTCAAACGCGCTCATCAGCATGTGCGGAGAATGCAAATTATGTTGTGTTCTTCCAGAAAACTGGAGCATATTGTGTGTGGACTGAGTATATCAGTTTTTTTATTTTTTATTTTTTATTTTTCTCCCACACAATCGAACATGGATAGAAAAGAACAAAGAAAGCCTCTGCCTTCTTTTAAACTTCAGTGTAAACATTTCCCACTCTTAGTTTCCCTTTGCCCAAAGCAGTCAAGTGCACCTACCTGCATGTGATAAGCTGCTAAAATGAAGGAAAATGGTCAAAAAGTGTGTATCAGCTAGGAAGCACATCTGATAGCAAACAAAAAGTCTAGTAAAACATGCCAAGAGTTCCCCTGTCTCAGGCAACAAGAAGTTGGAAATATGTGTCCAAATTTGCAGTTACTTGACACTGTCATGAGAGACAGAGGCACTCTCTCTTTTCACAGTAGCATCTTTGGTCTATTTTCATCCTCATGACATCAATATGACTGCTGCCCATCCATAACTCACATCTGTGTTCCAGGTGGGAATCATGTCACAGGAGCACAGAGTACAGGGGCTATGCTAGCCAAGTTCTCTCACTTATTCTCTCTCTTCCACTAAACTTTTATTTGAAGTATAATGTACATTTGAATCATAAGTAAGTGCCCAGATAGTTGACCGTCCATAGATTGAACACCCGTGTGTCCCCAAACAGATTAAAAATTAGAATAATATTGATAACTAAGAAGCCTCTCTGTCTCTTGAGACATAGTGGGAACCACTATCTTGATCTCTCATCTCACAGGTTAAGTTTGTTCTCTTACTTTGAACTTCATATACTTGGAATTTTTATAGTGACTGCCTCGTTTGGCTAAAACTTGCACTTTCAACTCTGGTTTGGTCTTTAATCTTGCTCATTTCCATTATCATGTAGTACTCTGTTTTGCAGTGATTCATCATTTGCTCATTTCGCGAGGATGAACATTTGAACTGTTTTCTGCATTATGCTGTAAACAAATGGTGCTGTCAATGTGTTGTGTGGTTCTGTTGGTGTTGGGTAAACTCACGTCTTCACTGCTGCTGGGACTAGCTCTCGTGGAGGGTACCCGATTCAGAGAACAGGCTAAACATGGCTAGATGCTGCCAGTTCTCAAAGGACATTTTACCAATTAACTTCCCACTGGTTGTGTCTGAGAGTGGTCCTTGTTCCACATGGTTACCAGGACGTGAGACCTGGTGTCCAGTGCACAAAATCTAGTGAAAGACGGCAGAGCAGAAAAGAGCACTTAGCTGTATCACTTCAACTCCATACAAGTGATAGCATTTTGATAAAATCCTTTTTCTGACTCTAATGCACCCTGGGTTTCCTCCTTGGGTGACCGGGTATTCCACCTGCTTGGTATTGGAGGTCTCTCCTACCCCTCCAATATGATCATGACCTTGGGATGCCCTATGTTCTAGGCTGAGTCTTTCTGGAAGTCCATGTTTTCTTTCACTCTTTCAGCCCACATTTTTAAGTCACGTTTTAAGAGATCTCTGTCAAGCCTCCCTTTGGCTCAGAAAGAAGAGCGTTGTCTCAACATTTCCAGGGGAAAAAAAAATTAAGATAGTATTTTACAAATGTCCTGAACACATTGTCTCCTTTTGGCTATCGACCAGAAGTATGCAAGTTCTTGGGCAGGAAGTGTACCCCTTTGGTTCTTTCAAGTCAGTATTCTTGCAAAGGAGAGAATGCAAGAAGAGAAAAACATAAGGGAATGTTAGTGAGCATTTCACAAGTTCCCTCAGAAGTTATATTAGCTTCTCTCTGTTCAGAAACCCAGATGTTTAAATCTATAAGAAAGGGTATGAGCAGGATTCCAATTAGGCATATATAGGCACCAACACATAGAATACCTAAAAAATATATAAATGCATATGTGTAATCCCTGAAAGTATGATCGTGAATATTTAGAATTACTGTATGCATTTATATGATGTTTGAACTTGTGACTGAGCTATACACGTGCACATTACATACACGAGTGTATATACACTCACACACGTAAGACTTAGGATCTAGTTCTTGTGTGTATGCGAATGTGCGTTTTTCAAAATATTTTCTGATTTGTTTCATGAGTGTTCATTGACTTTTAAAAATAAGAAATTCTACTCAGTAAAAGAGAACATACATCTAAATAATCAGCATAGCGAAAATGTTACTGGGACGCTATGAAAGATGGAGGAGAAAGAAGTCCATGTTGATATTGTTAATTTGCCATGCATGTGTCAAGTAACATCAAAGCTTGTCCTGTACTCCGCCATGACATTTTCATAGATATATTATTATTGTTTGAATTATAAGCAAGTGTTTAGGGAAATAGAACAGATAGAGAGTCAGCACACAGGTTGCTCACTGGATGGAGAGTGTCCTTCGTGAAGTTTGATGAGCTCAGTGAGAAGTCATAAAAGCATGTTGGATTTCTCTACATTTTCCAGGCATCCAGGGGACACGGGGTGGAGGGAAGTGATTGTGGGTGGCAAATTAGAGGTGGATTTGCAGTCTGTACTGCCAGTAAGAGAATTGCTGTGGTATTGGGGGTTGACGAGGCCTCGCATCATGACCCCAGAGGGGAGGTAGCGGTCTGTCTCTCTGATTGCTGGGCATTCTACCTGGAATATCTTACTTGTCTCAGAAAATTTTAATACTAAAGCCATGAAATCATCACAGTTTTAGATGTAAGAGGAAATGAATTCGCTTTGCAATTGGCTAAAATGAATTAGCTATGCAGAAGTGAATGGATAAGAAGTCATTGGAAAAAGAAGAGCCATCCGATGATGAGGCTAAGAAGAACACAGGTACAGAGAAGCCTGATGAATGTTTTACAGCACAGCGTAGGACATTTATAAAATTAGTATCTAGAAATTTTAGGCAAGCTACTGATCATGAGTTTTATTGACCAATGTAGTGCATTCCATTTGTAATTTTTTTTTTTTTAACTTATGGAACTAAACTGGATTGAGTTTAGATTTTATTTGTGGAACTAACCCAGTTTTAGTCTAGATTTACCTGTTCAGCACATTCATGGAAAGAATTAAACATGCCATTTGGATCTCCTGACATTTATAAATTAAGAAGAAGGGGGAAAAAAAGAATTGGTGCTTTTCTATTATCAATATTCTAACTGAATAAATTGCAAGGAATAGATGTATTGTCATTTGAAAATAGTAATCCATAGTTTCACCATGAAATCAATGACCAACATCCTGTAGTTACTGTTCTGAAGTGACTGTTCTGACACAGTGCTTACCATAGGGAAAGTTAAGAACTGAAAAAGTGGAAACATATTTAATGAAGCTTGATGAAGTTCAAATAGCAGAATTGTGTGAGTAAAACAAGGACAACATATAGATCACTCCAGGGCTGCAATGAACAGGTGCCATGCATATGTTCAGCTGCTGAGACTTCACTTGAGCAGCCTTGCCAGCCTGGAGACCTCTTGGCTCTTTCTCCAGGCTTCCTACAACTGAGGATGCTTCTGTCCAAAGTCCATCCTTCTTGCCTTTAGCATCTTAGAGTCCTGCCTCAGGGTTGGTCAACTTTCCCTGCTTTTTCCTGTTCCCTTCCGTTTTCTGACTTAAGTAGTTCCCTTAATCCTTGCAAACTTAAAAAAAAAAAAAATTTATTTGTTTGTTTTAGTTGTACGCAATGTCTTTATTTTTACATGGTGTTGAGGATGGAACTTGGGCCGCGCACATGCCAGGCAAGTGCTCTACCGCTGAGCCACGACCCCAGCCCTCAATCCTTGCAAATTTAATCCCTTCTTGGTATCTGTCTCCTGGAAAACTTAGTCTAGTAAAATGGCATTTTTTCATTTTAATTTGCAAAGTTTTGCTATGCAGATAGCTTCCAGGTGTGGATAGTTACTATTTCTGCCTTTTTGTATGGAAAAAAAAATATATTTGAAAAGTTGAAGAGTTTAGATCAAGGTAGACGACTGCACACAGAATTACATAACCCCAAGACAAATTTAAAAATCACAGGAAAGAGACCAAGTACATAACAATTGTGGAAGAAAATAAAAAAAGGTTTGGGAAACTGTGGGGAATTTGTTAAGGAGGAGAAATTAGATGAATCTAAATTGACCACTTCTGAGGAAAACAGACTTAATGTTATGACAGGAAATATCATTTGACAATGTGAACAGATTTAAGAGAGCTTGAAAATTTTTGTTTTGTTTTCAAAAGACAAAGAAAAAGCTGGATGTGGTGGTGCATGCCTGCGATCCCAGCGGCTCTGGAGGCTGAGGCAGGAGGATCCCAACTTCAAAGCCAGCCTCAGCAACAGCAAGGCACTAAACAACTCAGTGAGACCCTGTCTCTAAATAAAATACAAAATAGGGCTGAGGATGTGGTTCAGTGATCAAGTGTCCCTGAGCTCAATCCCTGGCATGATCCCCCCCTCACCCCAAAAATAACAAAGAAAGAAAAATTTGTTTTTAAGCATATGAAAAATCAAGTGTGTATCTAAGATTAAAAGCGATGTGATAAACTCCACTACAGCCAAATAGATAGATAGATAGATATCTCCAAAGAAAATGAACTCATTTTGAAGAGACATGTGTATTTCACTGTTTATTGCAGCACTGTTCCCAACAGTCAAGGTACAGAATCAGCCAAGGTGTCCATGGATGTGCAAATGGATAAAGGCAATGTGACGAATATGCACGATGGAATATTATCCATCCATGAAAAGAATGAAATCCTGTCATTGTCAGCAGTGTGAATGGAACTAGAGAACATTGCGTTGGCAAAATAAGTCATTCACAGAAAGAAAAATTCCGTACATTCTTATTTATGTGTACAATGTGGGGAAAAAAAATGAATCTCACAAAAGTCTCACTGAGTTGCTAAGTGCCTCGTCATTGCTGAGGCTGGCTTTGAACTCTCGATCCTCCTGCCTCAGCCTCCCAAGTGCTGGGATTACAGGCGTGCGCCACCACGCCTGGCGAGATGATTTTTTGAAATGGTAATATTTGAGGTAATGGATACATTGATTAATCTGACCTGATCATTACACATGGTAGACATATATTGCAATAATACAGTATACCCCATAGATGTGTACAATTTTATGTGTCAATTCAAAATAAAATAATATTTAAAGCCTTTGGGATGAAATATCATGCACAATAAATCACACTGGAAAAAGCAATATTTCTTTTTATAGATAGCATGTGAAGATCAAACATCTGCAGTACAAATGACGCAAGAAATATTAAAGGAATGATTTGGGAAAACTATCTGTAAAAGACAAATAGTGAAACTATATGAAGAGATCTTGTATGCCAGTAGATGAGCACCCTAGAGACCACAGTGGAAGAAGCAGATGAATTATCACCTTTATGAAGACAGACAATTAGAAACAGCATATTAAAGATGCTTAGCCCCACTAAGAATGAAAGGCGTAGAATTTAAACTAACAATTTGGCCATATGGCAAAATTAGAAATATAAATATTTTTCGATGATACAGTTTAACTTGCTTTATAACTAGTCTAGAGAAAAATCTTTCTCTATTCCCATAGTCAGGACTGATCATGATACAGTGTACCCTGTTATAATTCCATTTTACTTATGGACAGCTAATTCTGAGTTGTTGGGAATCTCTTCCTATTAAGCAATACCCCAATTATTTATGTTATATAGTTCAAATAGCTCTCTTGTTAAAAAGTTGTCTACAAACATGTTTTATAATGATAAAATCCCAAATAGCCCAAGTACTGCTCAGTAAAGGAATGGACTAATAGATTGTGCATGTTCACATTAGATAGAGCTACACTGCAGTTAAAGTAAATGAACCAAATCAACATGTGGTAGAAAGAATAAATGAATCTCAAAGCCTGATGCTGGGTTTATAAAAGTTGCAAGGGAGTATTTACAATGTGCTTCTACTTATTTGAAATCCTGAATCATAAAATACCAACTATTGTTAATGAATTTTAATATAAAAATAATAATGTACAAAGCAGTCTGAAAGTCCACATACCAGAGTCAGGATAGTGGTCACGTTCAGCAAATTACATTCCTCCGGTTTTGATTGTTTATGCAATGTGTCATGTTTTGTTTCTTAATAAAGAGAATTAGAGCAATTGAGACAAAATTGCTCTACAATTTTGCATCATTTTTGTATGATTGAAATATTTCATAATTTAGAAAAAATAATGAATAAACATTCACCCTTTTGTAGTAGAATACTCTTTTTTTTTTTCCAAAATTCACTTAGACATTAAGGCATTGGAAAATTGAAGATACACAATATGGTTTAGAGATTTCACTTTTGGAATTTTATGCTGGTGACAGTAGCTTAGAAGATTGCCTGTGTCACAGTCTTCATTTTGCTCTTTTATATGTGAAATGAATTTCATATTTTCAAATCCATTCAGAAAATGCTTATTATGTTGGCCAGTGTCTTGTGTAAATAGGAAATTTTTGAAGTTATTTACCCAAAGATTGTGACACACGTCTAACAGGTTGTTGTAAAGACTTGCTAAAGATATTTTTCCAAATAAGTTTTCTAACACTGTCATTAAAATACATTTTTCTTTAATTGAAGGTGTTGGTAGGGAGTTGGTTCAGCAACAATGCAGTAATCCTGAAAAAAGCTCTGGTCTGAGAAATGCAGATAAGTGAGGACTATCATATGCTCAAATTTATTTTTAAGATGAAAAATCCCTCTATTTTTAAAATTCTTAGGCAGTGGCCTTGCTAAAATTCTTAGAACAAAATTAAGCACCAATAAGCATAAATTTTACTGAATTGCTAGATTTGCATATTAAGCTGAAAGGAATGTTTGTTTTGGAGTAAGATGAAAGAACTCTAAAAACCTAGGCTCAGATTGGGGGCCTTCCATGGGAAATCAAGTGAGTAATAAATGATTAACTCAATTATTAGCTTCTCCTCAATTTTTCTTTTTATTGAATATATTCATAACTTCTGAGCATTTTAAATATTAGTTTTGTATTCAAAACTTGATTATATCTAGTTCAGCTGTTAGAGACTTTATCATAGCTAATTTGAAGTTATAATCTTTGTGTTGCCCTAGATGTCTTTTCTAAAATAAAATATATCTCCAAGATGTTTACAAAGCAGATATCTTTCATTATTCAGGATCAACATTAAGAAACCTACTATTGAACTTTTGACATTGAAAATATTTTCTTCTTTCCCGTTTTCTTCTATTTCAAGCTAAAAACCCTCTAGGATTTATATAACTTATTATTTTTCCCAGTCAGAATATTTTTGTGTAGATCTAGGGGATTATTCATTTTGTGTCCAAGTTTCTTGCTTCTCTATGAGGTTTCAAATAGAATTATAATTATGTACTTGTCTTTCCTGCTGGACAGTAGTTTTCTCAAAAACAAGGGTCATATCTTGCACGTATTTTGTAGTGGAATTTAGTAATCTGGCCATCACATTGTAAATGATCCAACCAGTATTTGTGAAAACAGTGAAAGAATTTGGGCATCCTCTCTTTAGAATAAAAGGAAGCTATGAGTATCATGTGGCTATTGTTTTTAGCACATTTTTTCTTCTTATTTTATTTTAGCGTGATTTTTTTTTTTTTCCCTTAGAGAACGTGCTTTTCTTCCCCCTTGGAATCATGAAAAATTGGCTGGAACATGATACAAAGTACATGGTCAAATGTGTTTACATTGCATTAACTTGTTCAAGAAGAATTTACTGATAATTTACCATGGCCCAGGTCAGATGCTAGATTTTGTGAACATGAAGAAAACCACCCAGTTCTAATAAACAAGAAAGCCATGTCCCATCTTGGTGTCACACTTGTATAGGATAATAGATCATTGATTCTGGGTGTGATTAGGGTTTATTAAAAATTATTGGTATTTTTCACTTTCTAATCAGCAATTTAAAAGACATGAGGTCTGACAATGCTAGAATAAAATGTTTTCTAAATAAATTTCCATTAAATAGTCCTATTTCCAACTTCCAAAGGAGGTATGCACATCACAAGACCTATCTTTCCTCTGGTTTTCTGGCAATTTTAACTTCTGGTCCCAGCTGGAGTTAAGAACTTCATGTTTTGTTTTGCTTCAGAACAAATAATGAATTTTTTAAGTTGCTTTTGCTTCTCATTGATTTGGGAAAATGGTTTGCATTTTTTTTTTTTGTATTATTCATTCCTACTTTTCCTCTTGCATGCAGGTTGGCCCTTATATTTCAGTTCAAAACCATCTGTGTTACAGGTTCATCACTGTAGGTTTTTTTTTTGTTGTTGTTGTTGTTGTTATTTGCTTTCCGAGAGATTACTTGTTTTGGAAATAATAAGAGTTTGATTCAGAAACTACTAGCACCAAATGTCCTCTTCTACTATGAACTCTGTACTAAGCTTTTCTAAATCTTCTGGTGGGGAACTGGCCAGATTGTCAGATTGCTTCCTTGTTTTCCTGTGATGCCTTTGCCAGTTTTAAATATTCATAGCTGACAAAGAGAGGTATTGTGCAATGCCTACCAAGTATTAGCTAACAACAACAATTAAAAAATGCTACTATTTTCATTTATTTTTCTTCGTCTTTTATTAGTAAACTGTGTGGGGCTGGGGATATAGCTCAGTTGGTAGAATGCTTGCCTTATATGCACAAGGCCCTGGGTTCAATCCCCAGCACCACCAAAAATAAAAAAAGAAAGAAAGAAAAAAAAAAAGTAAACTGCGTGGCATTCTGGGATATCTCACATTATCATGCTGGATGAGGAAGTAGGCTTGGAGGAGGGAGAGCAAGATGGCGTTCGGGTAAGATCCTCCTGCAGGCCCTGTCATCAAGAAGGACACACCACGTGGGAACTACCTTCCGGAGAGCTAAGGAAATCAGGTGAGAGACCTCAGTACCCACTGTTAGTACAACCCAACAAAAGGCATATTGAAGAAAGCAGCGGGGAATGAGTGGCCAACCCACCCCCCTCTTCCAGGCAGCACAGCTTAGAGAGAAATCCCTCCCACCTGGGGAAGGGAGAGAGAAGAGGTTTGGGCCTCAGGCTGGAAACCCTATCCCAGTCCTGTTATGGTGACACTCAGTGCTGGGCCAAACCCCAAGACTCCGACTGCCAGGCCAGTGCTCAGGACTGAGTTGCAGGAGCTGCCTTAGGCAGGTGGCTGGCTGAAGCCACCACCCCTCCCCAACCTCAGGCTGCAGCGCTGGGAACAGGACACCACCCACTGGGCAGCAGGGCTCAGAGCTGGCACAGGGCTTTGTCTTGGAGCCAAGGGCCAGGCCTGCCATGGGGAGACGCAGCACCTCACAGAAACGGCAGGTCCCGCGTGCAGGCTGGAGCTCATAGATTTCAGAGCAGCGTCCGCAGCAGCTGGTGGGGGACACCTGAGCGCCAGTGGCCTGCATCACTTCCAGCCTTGCAGTGGGCCTGGGCACACACGCCTGCCTCCTAACGATACCGCCGGTTATTGGCGACTGCTCCCCCACATGTTGGAGTATGACATTAGAGAAGCACGTGGAGGCAAGCATTTAAAGAGGGCTTATTTATAAAGGGGTAACACAGACTTCTCCCGGGAGAGAGAAGGGGGGCATAGCTGGTATCCCGGTATCCCAAGGAGCCAGGCGTTCTTCCCTTTCTATATGTCCTAGGCTTCCTTTGTTCCCCTGCCCTCTTTCCTTTATCTTTCTCCTTCCTGCATATGTGACTAGGCCCAGGAATGCTGGGTGGGCTGGCCAAAAGGTGGGAACCAGGTGGGCTGAAGGGGGAAGGGCAGGGTGGAGCAGCCCAGGACACATTAATTAACAACCTTAGCTGGGCGTGGTGGCGCACAGCTGTGATCCCAGCACTTGGGAGGCTGAGGCAGGAGGATCACAAGTTCAAAGCCAGCCTCAGCAATGGCGAGGCACTTAGCAACTCAGTGAGACCCTGTCCCCAATAAAATACAAAAAAGGGCTGGGGATGTGGCCCAGTGGCCAAGTGTCCCTGAGTTCAATCCCCAATACAAAATAAAAAAGAAAGAAAAATTAACAACTTTATAGCTCCCTGTTGGGAGGGGCAATTCCTGGGACAGATGATCTTAGCAGCAGGTTGGAGCAGGGCAGGTTCTTGATAAAGGTGGAGGAAGGGCCCTAAAGGAATTAACATTTCAATCCCTGAGGGGACAGTCTCCAATTTCCTGGACTCACTCAGAGTTGGCCTCCTTGATCCGACCTGACTTGATGTACCTATCTCTTCTGACTGTCTAATTCTGGCTTCACTAACACACTGCTGGCCCCTGTGGCTGTGAGACTCAGGTGCAGCCCAGGTTAGCATCAGCCTTGGTGGTCAGGGGACTGTCTCCACCACCCATCCTGCATCCTCAGGCACTGCAGGTATGTCCAGGCCAGGGCCCACAGTTTGGGCTCTAGAATTGTCCAGACAACAGGTAGAAACCTGGATCTCAGTGGGACGAACTCAGGGATCAGCCTGCACCACTGCCAGCTGTGGCCTGCACTCCAGGACCTCCCTGAGACTGCAGGTCCCTGTAGCTGAGATTCCAGCGTGACCCTTTTAGCATCAGCCCAGCTGACGTAGGGACTGCCTCTTAGAATGTTCAGGGGTTCTGTATTTTCCTGGTTCAGTCACAGTAAGGCACAGTTTTCTGGGAATTTGTCCATTTCTTCTAGATTATCAAATTTGTTGGCATGTAGCCCTCAATCATCATTTCTAATGACCTTTTGTCAGTCGCAATGTCTCCCCTTTCGTGTCTTTATTTATTTGAGACTTTTCTCTTTTGTTTTTAGTCTAGCTAAGGGTTTTTCTCGTTTGTCTAACATATCAGTGTAGCTACTATTTTTAATTAAGTTAGAGCGTTCTTTTATAGTTACTCTTCCCAGTGAGTTTTGTGCCTTCCACGTTTTCTTCTTATTTGTTACCATCTTTTCATTTCAGCTTAAGGAACTTCCTTTAGCCTTTCTTACAGAGCAGGTTTAGTGGAAATATACTGTTTCAACTTCTATTTATTTGGGAATGTCTTTATCTCTCCTTCATTTCCAAAGAACTTCTTTGCTAGGTAACATATTCATTCCAATTGGCCTCCCCCACCCACACACCAATACATTGAAAATCTCATGCGTTCTCTCCTGGCCTGCTCAGTTTAAGTCAGCTCTCAGGTGAACTGGGGCATACCTGTGTGTTTTTTTCTTTTCTCTTGCAGCCTTGAGCATCTTCCCTTTACCATGCACTTTTTAAAAAAATGTGTTATAGTAGATGGACACAATACCTTTATTTTATTTGTTTATTTTTATGCGGTGCCAGGGATCGAACCCTGGTGTCTCACACATGCTAGGCAAGTGGTCTACCACTGAGCCACAACCTGGCCTCTACCATGCACTTTTGAGAGCTTGCTTACAAGCTGTCTTGGTGTAGAACCAATTGCTGTCAATAGACAGTTAGCCTTGGACACATTTCTTGTACCTGGTTATTTGCATCCTTCTCTAGGTTTGTTAAGTTTTCCATTATTATTTCTTTGAATAAACTTTCTACCCCTTTGGCAACCCGAAGCCCTTCTTGAACCTCAGTCATTCACACATTTGCTCTTTACTGTCCCAAATTTCCCATTCACTTATTTCATCCCCCTTCGTTATTTTTTTTTTTTTCACCTTTGACAGTGCATTTTTCAAATAGCCTATCTTCAAGCTCATGAATTCCTTCTTCTTTTTGATCTATCCTGAGGCTGAGACCTTCTATTGTGCTTTTTTAAAATTTGGCTGAGTATATTTTTCGGATCAAGAATTTCTGTTTGATCTTTTTAATTGCTGTCATTTCTCATGTTAAGTTTCTCCGTTATGGTATTGAAACGTTTCTCTGTGCTGACTTCAAGCTCACTGAGGTTCTTAAAGCAGCTGTTTAAATCCTCTGTGAGTCCCCCCCACCCCATACTTCTTATGTTCTGGTCAGATTCTGACACTGTGTTTTGAGTGTTAGGAGGGGATGTGTTCTCCCAAATGGCCTTGGTGCTTGTTGGTAGACACTGTCACCTGAGCATGGAAGGATTGGGTATTTATGCCAGTCTTCTTCCTAATCTGGCTTCATTTGTGCCTGTCCTTCAAGAAAGTCTAAGCCATCTGCATATTTTCTCTGGCGCTGTACCCTTTTCCGCTATTTCAACATTGGATGGGACCCAGGTCCAGATTTATCAGGAATCTGCCGTTGGTGTGTTGTTGCTCTACTCAGAATACAAGCCCTGTTTTCTCCCAAATATACTGTTGGCAGTTTGTTCAGAATCAGGAAAATACCCAGAGAGACCAGTCTGTCCCCACAATCCTCTCTTTGGACCCAGGTTAGGCCAGATGCCTGGTTCACAGCAACCAGCCTGTCGTCACACATTGCAGAATTCTGCCAGACTTTCAGAAGATCACTAATAAAAGCCTCCCACTAAAAGAAAGGCACAAGATCAGAAGATTCACTGCTGAGTTCTGCCAAACTGATACCAGTGTTTCCTAAGTTATTCCAAACTACTGAATAGGAAGGAATTCTTCCAAATGCATTTTGCAAGACCAGCATTACCCTGATACCCAAACCAGAAAAGTTTCTAATGGAAATAAGATAGTCTTTTCAATTCATGGTGCAGGGGAAAATGCATATTCACAGGCAGAAGACCACTATGTCTCACCAGTTACAAAATGCAACTCGATATATATTGCATACTTTAATATAAGACATGAAAACTCTGAAAGTACTAGAAGAAAACATAAGGGCAATGCTTCAGGACATTGCAATGAGCAAGAAACTAAAACAACTCAGTACCCCAAATCAAAATGAAACAAAACAAAAACGACACAGTCAACGCTCAAATCAGGGAACTGCAAATCAGAACCAATATGAGATATCATCATGCTCCAGAATGAATGACTGGTATCAAAAAGGTTAAAGATAACAAATACTTGTGAGGATGGGGAACAAGGGGCACTCTGGTGCACTGTTGGTGGGAATGTGAATTAGCACAGCTAGGATGGGAAGCAATATGGATCTGTCTCAAGATTAAAAAAAAACAAAAACAAACAAACAAACAAAAAACACCGATGTTCTAACAATCTCCTTCCTGGTATATGTCCAGTGGGAAATGAAATCA
Source organism: Tamias sibiricus (assembly GCA_025594165.1). Taxonomy (NCBI): domain Eukaryota; kingdom Metazoa; phylum Chordata; class Mammalia; order Rodentia; family Sciuridae; genus Tamias; species Tamias sibiricus. Next base: position 12,765,623 of record CM046675.1, read on the forward strand.
GCATGTTGGGGAGACATCACCCCTCTGCTCACTGCAGCACTGTTTGCAGTAGCCATGACATGGAGACTACTGTAGCGTCCATCCACAGTTAAAAGGATGAGGAGCACATGGTAAGCAAGCAGAACCGGATTCTATTCAGTCGTAAAACAATGAAATCCTGTTACTCATGAAAACATGGATGGAACTGGAAGGCATTATGCTAAGTGAAAGAAGCCAGGCACCACGGGATCTCCCCCCGGGTTGACCCCATAGGAGTTGAGAGTGGAATGGTGATTCTCAGAAGTGAGTGGAGGAATGGGTTGGGGAGGGAGGTGAGGAAAGGTAGATCAAGGTAGGTAGGAGCAAGAGGCTCTGGGGTACCGGAAGTTGACTGACTACAGACAACGGTAATGTGCTGGGCATTTCAGACAGCTAGAAGAAAGGATTTTGGAAGATTTTACCATACATCAATGACAAATACCTGAGGAGAGATGTATGCTTACTGTGGTTTAAAGAGAATGCCATGCATACCTGTGTCTCAACAGTCCCGGATACCCCATATGTGGAATTTTTGTTTTGAGGCTATTAGTTAAAAATAAATTTTAAAAAATAGGCTGATGCTTGTGATGTTTAGAACTGCTCCCTTTATCAGCACACAGCAGGGTAGCTCTGTTTTCACCAGCTATTTACCTATTTTTCCTCCCGTTTCTCACAACAATATATGCATTGCCATTTCATAGTTACTCAGAGTGCAGGGAGATCAAGAAGATCCGACCCTCTGAGCTTCTGCTCCCCTTGGGTGCTTCCACCCCCACGAGGGAGTGTTGCTGGTTTTAACGACATTGCTGCTGTTTTTCTCCACTCCTCTGCTTTAATTTCCCTCCCCTGCTGCTCTGCATATTGAACAATAATGGATGTTTTCTGAGCCCCTACTGTCCTCTCACCTACTCTCCCTCTCCACAGAAAAGCAAAAGTATGTTTTGAAGCCAATTTTGTTTTGCATTCAGTTCTACCAAAATTTGCACAACTGCATATGGGCATCCAAAGAGAGAGACATATTTTTTTTTTTCCTTGAAAAATTGCATTCCAAAAAGACCGATCATTTGAAACGAACTTTTGCTGAAATGTTGAGGTGTCCAGTAATGTTGTGTTTGGTGTCTTTCTGTTCAAATTAAAATGGCATATGAATATTTTTAAATGCATCAATCCTTGTTCTGTTCATGAAGCTGAATGCATATGGGCAGTAGAGAACTTTCTGGAATGAAGGGAATGTTCTGTGTCTTGATTGGAAGATGATTACATGGGTGTAGTAGACATATATACACATGGGCGTATGTGCATCTTATCTGTATCATATATACACATGGGTTTATAGACATCTTTTTAAAAATATTTTTTAGTTGCTGATGGGTTTTTCACTTTATTTGTTTATTTATATGTGGTGCTGAGCATCGAACCCAGGGCCTTGCACATGCCAGGCAAGTGCTCTACCACTGAGCCACAACCCCAGTCCCGGTGTATATACATCTTTTATAACTATTTGTAAGTCATCAAAGTCTACAGTGAGATGTGCAAATATTAAGTGAGAATTGATCCTATACCATGTAGTGTGTCCAAACGATTTTTTTAAAAAGGAAAATGCAGGCACTGAGAACAGAGACATTCTCCCTAAACAAATAAATGTGTAATTACAATATGGTAAGTGTTTTAAAGCCATGATGGGATTTGTATTACCAGATAAATATGTTGTAAGCTCTAATTTAATATAACTAGCATGCATCACAGCCAAGATATGGAAAAACAAAACAAACAAACTATGACCCACAGCCCGCGGATTCACAGTGTATGAGTGTGCTTGGTGAGGTTGTTGGGTGCGGGGATTTGATGTCCCACTACAAGTCCGGTTGACATCTAACCCCTAATGTGAGGCCTTAGGAACTGAGACCAAGTCAGTCTGTGAAGAGGCAATCAGGTCCGGAGGATTCTTGCCTTCCACATTAGGTTAGGATTTATCACCAGCGTTTGGTGTAAAAGTGACTCTCTGGCACTCTGGCGTGTCATGCCAAGTGATGCCATCCACCTGATCCTGTCCATCACAAGGCCCTTACCAAGTGCCACACATCCTGTTCTTCCTTCCCAAACCCTGACCTGAATAAACTCTTTTCTCAATAAATCACCCAGCCTCCAGTATTCAGTTCTAGGAACAGAAAATGCACCGAGAATGTGGGTACGTAAGATTGAGGAAGAAGATAAAATCCTTTCTCAGAGAAGGGTCAGTCTGCCAAATTTTACTCAATTACATGTGAGTTTCTAGTAATACTTGTATATTTTCCCTGAAAAATTTAGGTTTTACAAGAAAATGATTTATTCAAATTGAAGAAGAAAAATGAAGGTCCTGTGGAGGGAGGGAAAAAAAATCGGAATAACACATTTTTCAGTGTACTCCAGCCTCCTTTATTTATTTTTTAAAGGAAAAAAATACTATTGATAACAATTGGAAGATCTGATGAAGAATCATTCACCTCAGGAGTTACAAAAATCAATACAAAAGAGGGCTATTTATTAAAGTACAACATTTACCTCTTCAGTGAACAGAATTAGTCTTAATAATATCAATTTGTAATTAAATTATATGAGGAATAATTGTTATCAATAAATATGTTGGAAACTGATAAATGGTGAATTTGTAATGTGTTAAGAATGTGAGCATAGGTTGCAGAAGGAACCATTGAAAATAGTCTTTGTATTTAAGCTGAGTATTATTTGGTGAAAATAAAATTTAATTAGAAAATAATGCATGTGTCTACAGAAATCTTGAGGAAAGGGCACCATGATTTTACATCTCTCAATACATAAGAGGAATTCCTAAAATGTATCCTTGGACACCTTTTCCTCTCCTTAAGCAATCTGTTCCACTCTGCCCTTCAGCCCACCTTTACCCACAGCTATAACTCATCGGTCTATTTTCCATCCTAAGCATAGTTGGTTACTTCCTTCTCATGGAAGAAGATTTTAACATGTTTATACAACATACAAAATCTTTACTGATAAGTTGGAAAGTTTTTTTGGGGGGATGGTAACCAGGGATTGAACTCAGGTGCTCTCAATCATTGAGCCACATCCCCAGCCCTTGTATATCATCTAGAGACTAAGTTGCTTAGGTCCTTGCTATTGCTGAGGGTGACTTTGAACTTGAGATCCTCCCGCCTCATCCTCCTGAGCCGCTGAGGCATGCACCACCATGCCCAGCAAGTTGGAAATTTTGCCAGATACAGTGGCATGTGCCTGCAATCCTAGCAGCTTCAGAGACCTAGGGCAGGAGGATTGCGAGTTCAAGGTCAGCATCATCAGTTTAGCAAGGTCCTAAGCAACTTAGCGAGACCCTGTCTCAAAATGAAAATGTAAAAGGGCTGGGGGGGCTGGGATTGTGGCTCAGTGGTAGAACACTCCCTAGCATGTGTGAGGCCCTGGGTTCGATCCTCAGCACCACATAAATAAAATAAAGGTATTGTGTCCAACTACAACTAAAAATATACACATATATATATATATGTGTGTGTGTGTGTGTGTGTATATATATATATATAATGTATTTTTTTTAAAGGGCTGGGGATGTGGCTCTGTGGTTAAGCATTCCTGGGTTCCATCTCTGGTACCAAACAAACAGAAAACAACAAAGTTGAAAATGTTTACCAATTTGTGTTCAGATTGTTTCAAGAGGTAAAGAAAGCCATGCATCATATAATAGTAGTAGGGTAGATATTTTTTTTTTTCTTGTGTGCTATATTTTCTAAATACGCTCTAAATAAAAGTAGCCTTCATTGTCAGGACCGATAAAGAAACACCCACGGTGGCTGGCATGTGCTCCTTGATTCCTTAAATACCACTGGGCAGAGATGCAGGGTCCCAGTTTCATTACCCCTTTAGGATTGTGGTTAGACCCCGCTCCACTGCAGTTAGGTTCATGCTAATCATCTATTTGGCGGGGCATGTGCTTATCTCCAACTTTAGACCCCAGCGTAGACCGCCAGTGCCCTTGCCCCTTGTCATCTTCCCACCTGGCTCTGCCTCCGACACCTGGTAAGTTTCTCTGCCCTTCTGAATGGTGGGCAGACTCTTTCCCTGACCTCTGTGGTTTGCTGCTATCACAGAGGACTGGTGCAGATGAGGCAGGTAAGTGCTGCTCTTTCTTAACAGAGGTTTTTCAGGCTCTGTTGTCTTATAGCTTAATTATGTCCATTTTGTTTGTTATCGGTGGCAGGGGTTGCATTTAAAAAAAAAAAAGGAAATTCTTAATGGATGTCTTTTAATATGTTGCAAGCATTTGAAATGGGTGGACTTGATTTAATGGAGATTCTGAACCTTCTTTAGTAGATCAGTGTTATTTCACTTTCCCCATCTGTACCCCAAAATAAATATTGTCATCTTCCTCCTGGACGCTAGAGGTTAGGCTACCTGTTTCCTTTATCTATAGATCCATTGAATTCAGCTGAATGTGTGAGTGTGTTATTCTGAGACTATTATCATTGTCTAAGAAATAAACTGCTTAGAATTCTACTTTTGTCTTATGGAAATGAGATATTGGTTTGATGCCATATAAGGTATCAAAGTAAGAACGAGGATCTGATTTTCTGCTTAGAAACTCCCACAGGTTTTTATGTTTTTAATCACCTTTCAAGCCGATGACATGAGTGCCAATTGTACTTTGGGGGAATTTGATTTATGCCCACAGTGGCACGTTTAACATATTTTAATGATTGGAAATTACATCCTGAAATATATTACATTATGCATATTCTATATTCTATGGCTTTACTAATCTTCTCTAATTTTGTGAAACATATGGTCATAAAATAACAATGTGACCCTGTGGTTGTTGTTCTAAAATTGTCTTTCTTCCCCTTCACTTTTATTTATTTATTTTTCTCGATTTGGTGCTAATCTGAACAGATTAATGAGTAAGATCATTCCAATGCTACTAACAGCTAGAAGAAAGGTACCATGTCCACATCACCCCTCCATTTCCCCCCACCCAGCACTTGGACACAAAGTAGCCACACTGACAGCTGTATTTATTTATGGGCTTGTGGTTTTAGAATTTTTGGTTTCTTTCTCTTTGAAGAAGTAGCTGTGGGGAAAAAAAAAAAAAAAAAAACAGCCATTTAGCATGCAGCCTCCTAGAGAGAATATTGTTTCAACTGACTTCATAGTTCCTAACAAATTATTTTTAAGGTGGCTAAATATTTTTAAATAATACAGTAATCTGCTAAATACATAGAACCTTGTTGAGTGCAGTGGTGCACACCTATAAACCCAGAGGCTTGGGAGGCTGAGGCAGGAGGATTGCATGTTTGAGGCCAGCCTCGGCAACTTAGTGAGGCCCTAAGCTGCTTAGACCATGTTTCCAAAAAAAAAAAAAAAAAAAGAGGGTTGGAATGTGGTTCAGGGCTACAATCCCCAGTACCAAATCTCACACAAACCCACACACAGACACGCACCAAACAACCCATTTCTCCCACAGGATGCATGAGGCAAAGGGAGAGTATCTCACACAGTAATATCAACCTGGCCTTTATGTTCCATTCCTTTCGACTTGACTCTGATTCTGTCGGGGTGGCACAGAACTTACCCTTAGGCGCTAGGTTTATTTCCTCTGCAGGCCACATGATGAATTTGGGGGTCCCCAAGGAATCCAAACTCTGTAAACTAGCTCCTGGAGAACTTAGAGAAAGTTCTGGAAAAAGAAGCCTTTTAAACAGAATGCATTGGTCCGTCCGTGGCACAAATGGCGTCAACTTGGACGTGTTGGAAACCACTGCGTTGGAGTGAGGCTGTACGCCAAGATGGAGATGCAACAAGCCAAGAAGAGGGAAGGGAAGGACAGAGCATTGCTCAGGTGCCTAAATCCACAGTGCTTGGAGCAGTGTACCACTCTCATCTTTTCATGAAGAGTAGCCAAGACTCCCTGTTGCACCTAAGCCAATTTAATTTGGGCTTCTGCCACTTACAAGAAAGCGTTCTGACCAAGGCCCTCAGCTTGCAGAGAACAAGTGTGATTACATACCAGGGAAGAGATTCCAACTTCTTTGTCTCAGCAAGAAACCTGTTTTGGAAAAACTGGTGGATTTTCCTCTCTAAGTGGAAATGCAATGCAGTCCTAATTGGGGCGTCAATAGCTCAATGGAAGATAGCTTTTACTCTAGAAGCTTGAAGGAGAACAGGAAGTTCAATATATATTAGTTGATTTATATCGCCAAATTTAAAATCATTAATCTTCAGATTTCACAATCTATTTTGATAAGTAAAAATGAAAAATGAAGGTCATTTCACAGCTGTTATGAGCTATTTTTCATTATGAAAATGTGAATCTCATGATTACATTCTTATCCAACTGCTTAAAATATATATAAAAAAAAATGCCCAAAGACCAGTATGAGTTGAAATTGCTACCATGCATCCCTTTGAGAAGTCAAAGGGTCATGCAGTTTCAAACCTTATTTTCATTCCTCACATATCATAGAACAGGAGTTCAGGAAGAGGGGTTGTCCAGCCATCTTTACACATCTGGGTCATGGAACATAAAAGCTGGGACACCGATAGTTGACTCAGCCCAGTACAGCCACTGGCCTCAAAGAAAGCATCTCAGAACTGTTTCAAATAGCAGATGGACATCAATATCTAAGATGACAGAAGTTTCAGGCAGAGACTTGTTAGTCTGCAAACTCCTGGGGAGAATTTCATTTGAACTGACTTTCCCTAGTTCCTAACACTAGAAGTAAAGTCAAAATAGTAAAGGGGGAAATAATGCACAGGAAGCAGTTCACATAGGGGATATGATCACACGTCATGATTTCAAACGAACTTGGCTTCTCTAGCTTTGCCATTTATTAAACTGAAGGTTAATGACTTTTGCAATATTTCTCAACCTCAATTTTCTCATCTGTGAAATGGAGATAAAAGAAACTACTTCAGAGAGTTAAAAGAATTAATTGAAGGGCTGCCAGCTGTCACACAATCATTTGAGCTTCAGACCATGAGATAAAGTGCTTACAAAGTCCTTGACCCAGAGTTAGCACTCAGTGAAGAGGAACCGTTCCTTTTCCGATAATTATCATTATACTCATTATAATAAAGCCAATCAATCACATCCTGGTTTGCAGAAGAACTCATTCATGACCAGTGCAGCTCCTGATACAGAGGTCATTGTGCTCCTGGCCCATCTAGAAGTGATATATTGGTTTTCATTCACATATCTGCAATTAGACACGTGTCGGAATAGAAGAGCCAGTTATTCAGCAGTTGTAATGATGCTTATAAACAAGCTGTTGTCGTCAGCATCTGAGTTATATGCTTTCTTTCACACTGTGGTGTTACCAGTTCCACCTAAAGTTGCTTTAAATGGTAGTGATTTCTGCCTGTATACTGTTCAGACTTCTCATTGTATTTTAAGATTCCCTTGCTTTAAGCCCTATTGTAGCAATAGGGAATAACTGAATAAAAGATGCATTGGAGAAAGAGGAAAGGCATCTTCCAGACTGTATGCCATCAGGTACAATTCTTAGGATGACATAGGAGGGTCTCCTCAGGTACCACTTAAAATCAACCCTTTCATAATTTATTCACATCATTTATACTAAACTGAAGAATATTTTAAAATCACAGTTGTAATTCCAAAGTACAGGACACCAAGACCGCTTTTTAAAGCTGAACATTATTATTAGTTACTTTGTTTTTCCACTGTAAGATGGAACGAGCCAAGGATTTCAGAAATGGGAATTCCATTGAAAGTAAAATGAGATACATTGCTGTGTGGTTTGAAAGGGATTAAAAATAAATATCAGCTGTTATTTTTTTAAATAAGTGAAGGTCTTTTTTTATGTGTGTGTCTAAAACTGAGTTAAATTGAGCTGCCTAGTATATGGAAAATGGTGGGCTCTCCAGAGAAATTTGCTGTCATGTGTTAACTTAGGTTAGAATACTTGACCTTGGTGCAAATTGGTAGCAAAATCATTCAAACGCTTAGTTTTTAAAAAAAGAAATTTAGAAATGTGCTATTACTGGAACTTACACTTTAATAAATATCCAGATGTTTCTTGCTCTTGACTCTTGATTTTAGACGTTTTTCATATACTATAGTTCATTTGATGACATCAAGTGATAAATCTCTAATTAGATTGTCATGTCATAAAGTTTAGGTTGATGTAAAGTATTTAGAAAGAGTGTAATGTTCTTAGGTATCATTATTATGGTTACTCAAAATAGAAGAACAACAAATTTGAATGGATCTTGCCAAAGATGTTCCATTACATCTTAGCTTGTTTTCTAATGTTATAATGGCTAGTCCCAGTTATATTCTTAGCTTGTTGTCTAATGTTATAACTGAGAGTCATGAATTGGGATATTTTCAAAAGGAAATAACGTTTCAAGCATTAGAGACACTGCAGTCTTTGATTTGCTCTGAATGATTTTTATGGCAAGAAAATGGACAAAATCAATCTACTGGGTACTTTGAATAGTAGTCAAAACATAATCACAGTTTAGAAAGGAATTTTTCTAAAGAAAGTCTCCCAGGAGCTTAGAGAAAGGCTGATGATTTATTTGATTTACAGGAAAGAGCACTGTGTGTCAGTACCCCCATTCATTTCAGCACTTGATTTTCTCCACAGCACCTCAACGGCTCTCTGTTGCTCTCTCCATGTTAGGATGCAAACCTCTGAAGACTGAGTTTTGTCTCTTGTTCCTTGAGGGTCTCTTCAGTTTCTGCACCAGGACCCTGCCCATTGTAGGTGCTCAGTTAATGCTTTCAGATAAATGTGCAAGACATTAATAACTGGATGGCAGTGTGTTTCTTACTGCAGTTTGTGAAAAACTGGGAAGAAGAGTAACTTAGTACTTGATCTGCATATAGATTTTTCTGTGAATAACTAAAATACAAATAAATAGGATCTTTAAATTTTTTTTATATCAAAACTAACCCTTAAATCCTGAAAGACATTGAGAATGTCTGTTCTGAAGAGTTTAATTGTTAATTGTCACCATATTTTGAACTTGATAGATATGGGACAAATTAATAAGATAAAAGATGTATTCAATCAAGGTTTCCTTGGAGGAAAATATTAATTTGCTGAGATCAAACTTATGAGGTTTGAAAGTACAAGCATTTCTTATATGATATTTGTAGAGAATATTCTAACATTCTGTTCAATAAAGGGTGCCAAAAATCTTCTCTCTCTCTCTCTCTCTCTCTCTCTCTCTCTCTCTCTCTCACACACACACACACACACACACACACACACACACAATGAAATTTTTATTGCAAATGAAAATTTAGATGTAACTTTCTTGTCTAGAAAGCTGATTTACTGGGCTAGAGCCATATTTTGAAATCCAACATTTAAGGAGGATTTCCTTCCCCTTCAGGTGCTCATGTGAATCAACATAGTTTTAAAAAAATATTTTAAAAGTTTCAAAATATGAGAAGCTGGGGCTGTAGCTCAGTGGCAGAACACTTGCCTGGCATGTGTGAGGCACTGGGTTTGATCCTTAGCACCACATAAAAATAAACAAATAAAATAAAGGTATTATGTCCATCTATAACTACAAAAAAATAAAAATTAAAAAAAACCCAAAATATGAAAGTGAGGACAAAAGTCTTATTTACCCTTTAGAAAGCATCTCCTTGAGAAAGTACGTGATACATGAGTTTAGAACTTGCTTCAATCAGTTGCCTTTTCCCCACCAATGTGGGACTGCAGAAGATGGTATGAAATGGCTTTACCGTAATCAGTTACTATGATTGAGGAAAATAATAAGCCTTGGTGCATCATCAATACCCCTAGTGGCAGAGCCCACCAGACATACATTATTTTTGCATGGTCTCAGGTTGCAAGAAAGCAAGTGCTTATCACTGCAGTTGCTCACCACAGTAATTAGAGGAGTGACCTTTCCCCAAATAGTGACAAGAAAGGGCCTTTCCAACATGAAGCCAAATGATTAAAATTTCAAACAACAAAATGGTAGTACTAACTACTTCCCCAAATTCGTGTTTATTCTAAAAGTTCATAGTATGACAATAGTATTCCATTTTGGCCTTGCTTTATCTGAATAAATTGATTTAAATACTTATCCCTAAGGAGTCTGGCTGAAGTATACATTTAGGACATTTCTAGCCTATGAAAAAATTTAGCTTGGTATAATTCTTTTCTTTCTTTCTTTTTTTTTTATTCTGGGATTGAACTCAAGGGCACTCAACCACTGAGCCACATCCTCAGCCCTATTTTGTATTTTGTTTAGAGACAGGGTCGCACTGAGTTGCTTAGCACCTGGCTTTTGCTAAGGCTGGCTCTGAACTTTCAATCCTCCTGCCTCAGCCTCCTGAACTGCTGGGATTACAGGTGTGCGGTACCACGCGCAGCTAATTTCTTTCTTTCTTTTTTTTTTGTGGAACTATTTGTAATCAACAGCTGTTTTAAAGCTTTTTAGACAATGAATCAGTTTTTAAATGAGATCTTTAAAAGTCACAAGGACAATTCATTTGCTTATATGTTCTTTATAATGTAAGTGTAGATATCAACTCAAGCAAATCAATAAGGAAATTTTAAAGTCTTTGATGTTCCAAGGGTGTTCCTGTAAACCTTTACGCCTTCCCCTCTATCCTGACTTTACCCCACCATAAGATTGTGCAGACTCCACTTAACCCCCATTTTGCACTTTGAACCCACTTTGTCATCCAGTCTCAGTGTGACCTGCCTCAGGTCTGATCCTCTGAGCTGGTGTTGAAGGCCTTTGGCAGGGCTGTGTCAAATGTAAGTGTCCTTCTTTCTCTCTGTAGAAGTTTCCTGCTCACACCAATACAGCAGCTGACCTCTGTCCTGTGATTTCTTAACCATGCATCAGAGTCATGAATAAAGCTATTCTCTAACCTCTTAGAAGCATCTCCTTTCCTAAGCAGAAAGGAAATGGCAGGTGCCCACTGTGTGACTATTTATTTTATCCATTTCTTGGCATTGTCTCTTTTATCTCCAACCCAACTATGAAATTTGAGGAGACATATTATTATGAACAATTTCACTCCGAATGTAAAACCTCATATAAATTGATTGAAAAATATTCCTGTGCTCTACTGTCCATAAAGGATATAGGTTAGCTTGGCATTTTGGCGGTAGCTTCCTGCTGCATCTCTGTTAGCCCTCAAATACCTGCATCTTTTCCTGTGATCAGTGGGTAGCCTATATAACCAATAGTGGGCTCCCAGTAACAGCTTCTGCAAGTTGGTGGAATTAGGCCATTCCTCTGTGAAAACTTAGAAAAGGAGCAGAGTAATTCTGTTGCAGGTAGACTTTTTAACATGTTCCAACTTTTCTGGAATTTCTGGACTCTGAGGTCAGCTGACTGTCAGGATTTTTCTGGTTTCTGTTTCCTTTGTTATTTCATGGCTATGCTTGGGAATTGCACTTGTCCCAGAGTTCCTCAGTCCTTTCTCCATCTTTCTGCTCTGATCTGGGGTCTTCCTGAAAGCAAAGTAGGAAGTGGTAATGGTGGTTATATCCACCATGATAGTTGGTGTTTGGTCAGAGAGAGAAGGCCCCCAGGCCACAGGAGTGGAGGGACATCATTTTTATCCTTAAACTGGAATCTACTCAGGACTTACCAATGGTAAGTTATTCAGTTGAGATATCAGAACATTCTCTAACATAAGCCTGGTGTAGTTAGGATTCAATGTTGCCAAGCATCTACTTCTTAAGAATTTTTTGTTGAATAATTTATGACCTAGATATACATGATTTTCGAGTCAAATTTCACACATTAGTAGAAACTCAATTTTTAATGGTACTATTTCTCTGCTAAGCAAAGTCTAAAGCTAATTGTTCTGAGTTTTAGATAATTCTTCTGAATTTATTTCTGATTGAAATAAATGTGATTCCGTTTCAATGGCTCTAAAGAAGTGACCCTAGAATATCTGATTAAAAATTACAGTATGTGTAGTAAAAACATTCTACATATAATTTATGAAAAGAGACATTATTAAATCAGATCTTATACATGACCCAGAAATTCCACTAATAGGTATATACTAGAATAATTAAAACATGTCAAAACACACACACACCACACACACACACACACACAAATTCTTCATGACTATGCATAGAAGCATTACTCATAGTAAATAGCCAAAAAAGCCAAAATAGCTCAAATGTCCATCCATTGATCAATGGATAAACAAATATGGGTTCTATACAGTGGACACTGTTCATCAATATTCATACATTAATGTAGTGATGCAGGCCCTTGTATCCTATGTAGAACCACAAAAGACTATGTTAAATGAGAGAAGTCAGCTATGAAACCACACACTTTTATAGTTAAAACTCAATTCCAAGCCTGGTGCGATGGCATGTGCCTGTAATCCCAGCAACTTCCGAGGCTGAGACAGGAGGATTGGTGAGTTCAGGACCAACCTCAGCAATTTAGTGAGGCACTAAGCAACTCCACGAGACCCTGTCTCTAAATAAAATATAAAAATAGGTCTCAGGATGTGGCTCAGTGGTCACGCTCCCTGGGTTCAATCCTCAGTACCAAAACAAAAACAAACAAACAAACAAAAAACAACCCCACAAAACTCAACTCCAAAATATACAAACTCATAGAAACAGAAAATAGGTTAGTGCTTTCCCAGGACTAGAGGGTGGAAGTGAAGTTCAGGTTTTCTTTTGGGTGTGATAAATATGTTTAAACTTATATTTTGGTGACAGCTGCACAACTCTATGAAATATAGTCTCAAAACCAACAAAGTGTATTTTATGTTATGTGATTTATACACTAATAAAGCTGTTACTTTTCTGAAGAAGCATTTAAGTAATTAAAAAAAAAAAAAAAAACTGATCAACTCTCCCTAAGAAATAGAATCTGGATAATGATCACTTCATTAATTTGTGAATATTACTGTTCTCACTAAAGGGTTTCTTTGTGTGTGTGTGTGTGTGGGGGGGAGGGTTATCATTGCCTTGCATGTTTCACTACCTTATTGGAACCTGATACTGTCATCAAGAAAGCTCCTTTTTGTTTTAGAGATGGTGGCATAGCACATTTATATATAAAGAATGAAGTATTATTGCATTTGAAAAGGCAGCAATGTGTATCACGAACCCCTTTCATTATTTTGAAAAATACATTTGGAATTTGTATTCATGCTCTAATTCACAAGTTAGAAAAAAAAAATATATCGTCCTACAGTTTCTGTCCTGGATTAATGAGGTTCAACAATATGCAAATGACATTGAATTCCAGACCCAGTTATACCAATTCCATCAAAAATAAGGCCTTTAAAATACTCAAACCAGCCATGATTATGTCTGTTGTCCATGCATTTAGGGTAATTGAGATTTATGTGACAAGAAATTATGGAGTGTGCATGATGGCTATGAAATATCACTTGTTCAAATATGTCCTGAGCATCCATAACATTTTCTCTACAATTGATTATATACTCAGAAAAGATAATAAAATCAAAGACACTCTTTTTAGGGGTTGTTGAGATGTTGTGGGTGAGGCGCATGTGTGTGCATGCATATACACAAACACACACACAGAAGTCACCCTACAAACTTACAGGCAAATATATTCCCACTAATACAGCCAAACACACAGGAATATCAACATCTGAAGTGTGTGTGTGTGTGTGTGTGTGTGTGTGTGTGTGTGTGTAGGTGCCCACACTAGCAGAAAGGAAAGTAGCAGAAAGGAAAGAGAGATGAGACCAGTTTTCTCTGAAGGGATCAAGGACAGCTGAGGAACTGCCTTTCTGCTCCATTGTTATAATTTGAAAGAAGTGTTTAGGTGCTGACAAGAGTGGAATTTAGGTTTGGGGATACACCATTGTTGCGAATCAAAAGGTGTTTACTGGAACAGCAGTATCAGCAGCTGTGTGTATATTAGAGGCTGGAGGGGGTTCTTGATGGTGGGTGAAAGTGCTACAATTTTAATCCATCTGAGAATGGATGCAATTTTCTTAAGGTGACAGTTTTCATGATGGCACTGGATAAATTCAGGAAGTGTTTAGCCGGGGTTGGACAAGATGGTTGTCTTATTAAATGAGAGTGTTAACTTCTTGATTCAGGGTGAGACTGATCACATGCAGTCCGGGCTGCAGAGGGAGGGACTGAGGGATTGATCTTCCTGATGTTCTACGTCAAGTTGGTGCATTTAAGATCCACCGTGGGCTTATCACATCTGCTGGCTCTTGAGCTATATATGGTAAGGGTTATTAATCAGTGGTAGTGGATAAGAAAGTTGAAGTCCTCTTAGACCACGTGTATATTCATAGCTGATACATGCTCACTGCAGAGTAAGAATTCACACCCAAGACCATATGACCTCAACATATGTCCTTTACAGAAAATCCCATAGTTTCTCCTGCTACAAATATCTCAATAAACACATCTATGTCACTTAGCTGATTTAATTGTGAAGTAAATTAATCTTGGTTTCAATTTAATTCCAAACCCTGTTTACCTCTTTATTGTCAGCATAAGATGTTTTATACCCAAGATTCAATAATAGGTGCATATTTTTTTGTGGTACTCAAGATTGAATCCAGGGGTACTTAACCACTGAGACACATTCCCCAGCCCCTTTTCATCTTTTATTTAGAGACAGGGTCTCGCTCAATTGCTTAGGGCTTTGTGAAGTTGCTGAGGCTGGTCTTGAACTTGCGATCCTCCTGCCTCAGCCTCCTGAGCCACTGGAATGACAGGTGTGCTCCACCTCACCCAGGTCTTATCTAAATTTTTATATCACATCTTTAAGAAAGGTTACTTGTCCTTAGTGAAAATTTTTGAGGTTGTTATGCATATAAACCAATAAAAAATCATTTTTGTAGTTCTGGAAATATGGTCTCTTGATAGCTCACATTCCCTATATATACGAAAAATAAGACTTGGCTAATTAAAATTCTTTCCCTCCAATTTTATTGAGATGGTGTTGATGTGGGAACAGAGAGGGGAAGCACTAGCAAACACACCAGGAATAATAATATCCAGATCCAGGGCCATAAGTGACATTTCCATAGTGATTTCACATGACCACTTATGTGAGCAGGTGCTATGATTGACAGCTTCCAGGTGAGAGGACTCAAAACTCAGAAGGGTCCGTAGCTCTTAGACCTCACCTGGCTGAGATGTCTGTCTCCACATCCTGTGTGCTCTCTGGTGCACTCCACAGTCCACTGGCCTTGCAAAAACCAGTTTAGGAAATTAGCACAGTGGAGCAAGGAAAGCTGATAGATGCCAAGAGCTCAGAGAATTAGAATGATCTTTCTCTTATCATGTGATTTTTGATAGACAGTCAATTTTCTTCTTCGTAAGACCTGCTTAAGGGCTGGGGTTGTGGCTCAGAAGAAGAGCACTTGCTTAGCATGTGTGAGGCACTGGGTTTGATCCTCAGCACCACATAAAATAAAATAAAAACATTGTGTCCACCTATAACTAAAAAAAAAAAAAAAAAAAAAAAAGAAGACCTGCTTGTTGGGATAATATAAGGGGTTGAGGTCTTTAGCTCCCCCATACCCAGGATGGACCTCTTCTGTCTAGCAAAAGAGGCCAGAGGGGCCTACCTCAATGAGGAGACTAGATTGGGAAAGTAAAGGCCGCCAATATTCCCTCCCCCACCCTCAAAGGACACAGGAACATACCAGGGAGCCCGTCACCGGTCAGTGTAGGAACTCGGTTTATTGAGGAAGTTGGACGGTCTTATAGAGGACATGGGCCAATCAGCAGAAAGATCATAGGGACACATAAGGAGCATGGGTGGATGCCATTGGCAGAGCCATTGGCCTATCCTTGGGGTGGTTTCAGTTCTCACAGCCACGCCCCCTGCTTAGCCTAGGTCCATAACAGGGCGTGGTAATGTGGCAAGCAGCCAGAAAGCCAGAGCTTTTCCATCCCCTTGGCAGACAGTGTAAGGTCCCGACACCTCTTAATTATAAGATATAGTCAAACATTTAAAAGTTTACCACTGATACCAGGCCCAGTTTTGTCAAATATTTGTAACTCAATAACAATCGAAGGGGTTTTTCAACTATACAGGGAGTGGATCAGTTATCAATACCCGAGGTACATATGATCTTTCTTTTCCTTGATCTAAAGAAAGGGATTACATTTTTATTTCCCTATGCTATAAGACAAAGATAAGCTGAAATACGGCAGATTTGATGTAAAGTTGTGGTTTTGTAAAACATCTTTCAATGTAAATCATGCTTGTTTTAACGTATTTTGGTTAGTAAATATTTATTGCAGGCCAAGGGTATTTCAGGCACTGTGGTCTACGTGAGTAAAGCTGGTTTTCCAACAACAATAATAGATATGTTTTCATTTAGATCATTTAGATGTCTGCAGCACAGACTCGATAAGTTTCACCTGATTCATTTCCTCTTCGTCCTGTTCACATAACTGTATGATATACCCCAGCCTCTCCATCGTGCTTGGGATATGGAATTTCCACCAAAGACTCACATGTTGACATTCTGGTTCCTACCACATCCATGCTCAGAGGCGGGCTTTTGGGG
This sequence comes from Tamias sibiricus, assembly GCA_025594165.1. NCBI lineage: Eukaryota > Metazoa > Chordata > Mammalia > Rodentia > Sciuridae > Tamias > Tamias sibiricus. The sequence goes on from CM046675.1 coordinate 12,782,166, forward strand.
AGTGACTGGATCATTAGAGCTCTGACCTCATCAGTGAATTAATCCATTGATGGAGTCACAATTTGAAAGGTCTATAGGGAGGTGGTGGAAATTATAGGAGGTGGGATCTACTTGAAGGGAGTGGGTCTTGGGGGCATGTTTTGGAGATCATGTCTTATAGCTGGACCATTCCTCTCCTTCCTTCTGCTTTCTAGCTACCATGAGGTGACCACGGAGAGATCCCTGCCATGATGTTCTGCCTCACCACAAGCCCATAGTGAAGGGCAAAAATCACACCAGAGACCACCGTGCAGCCAAGAGATTTATTCACCAGCCTTTATGGCTGGTCAGAGGTAGAAGAAGTACGGGGAGAGAGGAGTCAGGTAGAGTGGAGTGTGCAAGCTCTGATGGGAGAGAGGAGTCAGGGAGAGGGGAGTGTGTAAGCTCTGGTGGGAGAGGGGAGGCAGGGAGAGGGGAGTGTGCAAGCTCTGGTGGGAGAGAGGAGTCAGGGAGAGGGGAGTGTGCAAGCTCTGGTGGGAGAGAGGAGTCAGGGAGAGGGGAGTGTGCAAGCTCTGGTGGGAGAGAGGAGTCAGGGAGAGGGGAGTGTGCAAGCTCTGGTGGGAGAGAGGAGTCAGGGAGAGGGGAGTGTGGGAGCTCTGAATGGAAGGTGGGTGCCTGGTCACACTGGCTGTGGTCTCTGGAGTTGTCGGCTGGGGCAGCTGCTGTCAGGCTGGAGACAGTGAGTCTGAAGATGTCGCAGTGGCTGCCTCCTCTCAGCATGGACAAGCTGATGTGTCTGAGCTCAGGAAAGACAGGAGCTTTAAGTAGGGGTTTCTGGTGGTGGGTGCAGCAGAGCGACCTTTCATGCTATTGGCTCTTTGTCCAGGAAACAGGGTGACTTTTAAGCTGATTGGCTCCTGCCTGGGGAACAGAGCGACTTTTAAGCTGATTGATTCCTGCCCAGGGAAAATGAAACCAGGTTGCTTCTCATGGACATTTCCATGGGGGAGGTGGCCCATTGACCCACGCCTATCTATCACATAGTATTGAGGTCAAGTGACTGTGGACCAAAACCTCTGAAAACATGAGCCCCAAATATATCCTTCCTTTCTTCAATTTGATTTTCTCCAGTATTTTGTCACAGTGATGGAAAGCGGACAAACACAAGCTCTTACATTGCAGATATCCTCTCTTCCAGCTTGCCTTCCATCTATGGATGCTTCATACTAAACGTCGTGTGAAGTTGCCAGCAGGGCCTTGTACTCCCACATTCCATTGCTTCTTCATCTTCCTATTCCGGGGATGACACTGCATGCGAAATGTTGAAGATGCAGTGTCAAAAGATGGAAGAAGCCCACGTCCCTAAAATTCTGCTTAGATGAGAGCTGCCCATCAAGCAGGAGAATCTTTATGAATGTTATTATGTAAGGCAAATTTTTGCCTGTGAAATTATTGAGATTGGAGTAGCATTCCTTGAACAAATATAATCTCTGTTATAGCAAAAGTTATATACAGAAGTTAATGGAAATTCCTAAACTCTTTCAGATCAGAGAAGACCAGGAAAAGAGCCTCCGACTGGTTTAAATCTGTGACTTCATCTTCCTTTACGCATTTGACAGTGCATGTTAATCTAAAACTATGTGCTAGGCATTGTGTTAAATGATGGGCACCAGCTGGATAAACTCCCCCAATGCAGGGACTCTACACTCCTGGGGGAGTTAGATAGTACCAAGATGAACAAATAGTATACAAGTTTATTACTGCAGTGCTTTGAAGGAAATAAGAAGGGGAAATATGATAGGAAACAGCATAATGGACGAGGAAGGCTACTTTAAAAAGTAACATTGAAACTGAGACTAGAAAGAAAAGAAAACCAGAACTTTCTAGAAATATGAAATCGCAAAGGCAGTGACCTATTGTATGAAATAGCTACAATGCATTGAACTAAGTGGCCCCTGATTAACTCCAAAGCTTCATTTAGTAACCCTTTGATTATCAATAACATAGCACTGCTGCTCTTTTCAATAATATCGTGTCAAATGGAACTTTCTATCCATATGTAAACACCCATAAGACTGGAAGGTGTTTGACACCTAAAACTGTGTTTCTAATTAGCATAGTTTACTATTTTTAAACTCCAAATTTACCATGCTTAATGTATTCGACTGGGCTGAGATTGACAGCAAGATAAATCTTTTTAGTTATTCATGATTAACTTGAATATCATCACAGTTAATATTCCTTAAAGCATATTTAACTCTAGTGAGCTTGAACAGAACTCTGGAAGATACTTTTTGGATAAGATGGTAAAAGGTTACACTGAAGCTTATCATAGGTTTATCTGATTAATATAACCACTCCCACCCTAATTAGAAAAACCATAGGAGCAAAATTCCCATTTTTTTCTCAAGATACAGAGAGAATGGCACCTATCATTCTTTTCCAAGGTTGCTTTTTAAAAGATCATTTAGAGAACATGATGAAGGAGAAAGAACTAGATAGGTTATATATGTATATAAAGTTATATTAAGAAAACTCACTTAGAATCATACCAGATGAAATTTAAAAGATATCAAAATAGATCTGCAATTTGCATATTCTATCAAAGATGCTACAAAGCCAAGCTCTTCACTTATGGATATGTGATTCTGGAATATCAAGTTGTTGGAAGAATTGAACACAATCTGTAAATGAGGAGATGAAGGTCAGGTTGTGCGTGACAGACACCAGAGCAGGAAGGGGAAGGAGGATCCGGTCCAAGTTCCCCAGGTGTGCACACCTGGCTGCTTCCCACCACACCACCCGCTCCATAATCACCGGATGATGTCTGTGATTGTACAAGGAATGCAGCATCGAATCTGCTCAAGACTTTTTCCTTTTCTTTTCAACCCCGTGATCTGCTCACTGAGTCCTTGCAGCCTTAGTTAATTTCTGATGTTGAAAATATAATAGCATAAAAATGTCATGCCCAAAGAAACAAAAGGAGTTTCAGGATGTAATTAAAAATATACGTGAGATCAGTGAAGCAGACAAAGAGGATTGAGGGGGAGGGAGGAGGGACAGGATGAAGGAGGAAATGCAGAATGAAATTCACCAAATTATGTTATATCTGTATATGAATATACCACAGTGAATTTCACCTTTATGTATATCTATAAAGCAGTACTTCAAAACCTATAAATAATAGGAGGAAGTTCAGTAGAGTAGAAAGGGGGACTGGGAGGGAGGGAAAGGGGAAGTACTGAGGACTAACAAGGAGCAAATTAGATTGCATGCTTGTATGATTATGCAAAAATGAACCCTAGCATTATTTATAACTATAATTCCATAACAAACACATAAAATAAAAGTTTATAAAGTATGTGATGTTATGGCCCACTTGAGAAAAAATATCTGTATCATAATTCTGGTAACTTAGATCGATCGCATTTACTTCCTTCTATTTAATACTTTATAGTAGTTGATCAGAAAAATCTCAGCTTGGAAAATCAGTGTCACCTTTTATCTCAATATAATTGGGCTCTTTACGCAGGTCATTAGGGGCAGCTTTATTTCTCACTGTTCCAGACGCTCGCTCCTGTCAGTTCCACATCTTGTCTCACTAACGGCCCTCATCCACCTCTCACAATGAGTGAATGCCTATAACAATCTATAAACATCAGCACGATTGCTCATATTTTGTACATGTGGAAACCGAGGTCAGAGAAAACAAATTTCCCCAAAACAACTGTTAGGTGTTTTGTGTTATTTATTATATGCTTTCAAATAGGGTCCCCTGTTTGAACCTTAGCCTCTGGATTCTAAATCTCATGTTCTCTGTTATTAGGTAGTTCAATTTCCCAATGTAGAGAAGTTCTTTGTATAGCAAATTGGGGGGGGGGGGAGGAAGAAAACAAAGGGAAATCCTTGGGGGAAATCAGATGCTTTATTTCCTATACAAAGAACTTCAGTTACTATACAAATTTCTCTGTACAACAGAGAGAGAATTTCCTTCTCTGTTCCCTGCAGGGTCATTTATTAACTACACGATCCACTTGTCCTTTTTTGCTTCATTCTTTTCAGTCTTACCTAAGTACGATAAAAACAAATTTATTCTTATATATGAAAATAAGAACAAATAAGAAGAAATCAAAAGAGGAATCCAAGAAATCAGGGAAACAGACAAATAAAAAAAAAAAAAAGCTTGGCCAAGGATTAATTTTAGCTAAAAGTATATAATGATGACAAAAACAAATAAAGAAACTATATCTGGTTCCTATTACCATATGGATTAATAAGTAAACTTCATCCAAAAATATCAAGGAGAGTGAAATAGAAATAATTATCAAACACAGAAATCTCTTTGAAATTTAAAAATATCATCCTCCCACCCAAATCATACAGATTGGAATATAAAACTGAAGAAATTACATACATAGAACAAAAGGACAACTAGACATAAAAGTGAAAAATAGAGGATTGGACCAGAAAATGAGAAATCACATGGGATTACTTGGATTTCTAGCAGGGGTAAAAACTATGCCGAGGATGAAACAAATCAGCAATGATAGTAGAAATAGTGACATAACCAGCCATGTACCTATCACATGAATAACGATTTGCTTAAACACATCACTAGGAACTTTCAGAAACGAAAAGGAAGGTAAAGAGGAGGAAGAGAGAGATCCTGAGCTTCCAGGGGGAGGGGAGACCACAACTGAAATAATAAGAGTTGAAATGGCATGAAATTCAGATATCAACAGCACTATCCTTGGTGGAGGTTCTGGGCTCACTACTTCAAAGTGTCAAGGGCATATAATTTCAGATTATTGATTATACCCAGCCCAGCTCTCACTCAAGTGTAAGGACCAAAGAAGGACCAAAGTAAAAAGTCATTTCGGATAAGCAATGACTCGAAGACATTACTCACAAACTCTCTAAAAATTCTTTTTTAAATTTTGATTACAGGGATGAACTCAGGGGCACTCAATCACTGAGCCACGTCCCCAGCCCTATTTTGTATTTTATTTAGAGACAGGGTCTCACTGAGTTGCCTAGCACCTTGCTTTTGCTGAGGCTGGCTTTGAACTCACAATCCTCCTGCCTCAGCTTCCCTAGCTGCTGGGATTACAGGTGTGCACCACCACGCCTGGCTCTAAAACTTTTTATAGAGATGCTTCAGTGATATAAATGATTAGCTCACAAACCAGAAATCTTTGGAATAGAGAAATCACAGAAAAGTGGCAAGGCACATTTTTATGAAGGCTGCACTGTGGTCACACAGAAGCAGTCAAGATGACAGCAGAAGCACAGAGGCATCAGGGAAAAGGAGAAGCAAAGAAATTGATAGTGTGATAGAGAATTTACAAAACAGGAAAACATATAATTAGCAATTGTTGAAATTTAAAATGTTGAATAAACTTGAACTTTATGAAGTCCTTCAAAAAATTAAGACATTTAAAAATTAGGACACAACAACTAACTAGACAAACACCGTGGTTTATTCCAAAAATGAATGATTCAGTGTGGAGTAGAAATGAGTTATGAAGTTTCCCCTCAAAAAGATATAGGGGGACTTGAATGCGTATGACAAAGAGAAAGAGGCCAGTTGGAAAAGACTGTCCTGTTGTTGTTCTTATGTGATTACTGCGTGATTCCGACTGCATGGCATTCCAGAAAAGGCAAAACTATGGAGACAGTAAAACTCCCAGAGAAAGTCAGGGGTTGGGAGTTTGGACATGATGAACAGGTGGAGCATAGAAGATATGTAGGGCAATCAAGTAGTCTTTAGAATACCAGAATGGTAGGTGAGTGCCATTACGAATTTGGTGAAACCCATATATTGGGCAACACTGAGAGTGAATCCTAATGGAAACTGTAGACTGAGTGAAAATGACACAGGTCTGTGAAGGTTCCTGAACTATAACAGAACACACCAGGATGGTGTGAAGTGTTAATAGGGAAGGTCATGCTTATGTACAGGCAAAGGGTACATAGAAATTCCTTTACTCTCTGTTTCATTTTGCTGTGAACCTAAAACTGCTCTAAAAATAAAGCATATTTAAAGCAAAAAAAAAAAAAAAAAACACATTAAGAAAGACTGAAAATAAACAACAGCAAAAAATAGGATTTAACAACAGAGCCCTTTCTTCCTAACTTGGTAAACCATGTTTGTATTCCTAAACATAGTGATTGAAAGAGTTTTAATGACTTTTACCTTCTATAATCAATAATGATGGCTAAAAAAAAAACACAAAAGATAAAACTACATTAACATAAAAAACAAAACATGAAGTTTAAGTCCAGGTAATAGAAAACTAAAGATTAAAGCTGAGAGAGAGAGAGAGAGAGAGAGAGAGAGAGAGAGAGAGAGAGGTGGTGTGCAGAAGTGGTGGTGGTGGGGGACCAGGGAAAAAGGACTTAGGTCCTCATGTCACACGAAGCCTGAGGATATGCCCTCTAGCATGACAGAAGGAAAATCTGAGTTTTGAGTATATTGTCTGATATTCCAGAGAAAGAACTCAAAAGTGGCATTGTAAATCTTTTGAGAAGGAACATAGAGAGGGGTTAAAATGCTTGAGCTAGGCTTTCAACTGCCACAGCAGGACTGTGTGTGACACCTTGTGTGCATATGTGGGCATGGGCACTTAAGCTGGCTGACTACAGAAGGAACCTGAGCCCCAAAGAATCAAAGTTTGTGGGTTTTTTTTTTTTTTTTTTTTTTGATGCTAGCGATTGAACCCAGGGCCTTGTGCATGTAAGGCAAGCACTCTACCAGCTGAGCTGTATCCCCAGTCCTGTATTTGGTTTTAATGGAGAACAGTGTAGGTGGGGATAATTTGGGGAAGAAAACATTTGTTTTCATTATACGCCCCCTTACAATATTGGATAATTTTAACCAAATGCATTTAATAACTTAAATAGAAGTAACAACAACAACAACAACAAAACACCATTCCAGGGGCTCAAACCAAAGGCAGTCTTTTCTTATGTATGTTTCAAATCAAGGAAATTTAAATTCTAGCTGAATTTATCAGAAAGATGATTCTCAGCAAAGTATTTTTAGTGAGTGATATTTTATGTTCTCCTTTATTGGTGGGTAACTATATTTCTATTTCTATAAAAATGTTCTGCTACCAGAAACATGGGTCCATTCAGAAATTTCCATTTGTGACTAAATTTAATTTAAAATCACATTTTAATATTTTTAATCTTGCCTTTGTCTTGGAGTTTGCTTTAAGGTCTATAATTCAGTTCACCACACATGTGTTCAGGTACTTGCACAGAGATAAAAAATAAGCATTCTGTTTTCTAGAATGTACAGGTATTGTACTGTTGTGTCAATAAGGCAAAAACAGAGGTAAAACACTCCAAGTATTGTGTTCTCAGAGAAATCTGGTTGTCATCAAAGGCACAAAGGAGAGCACAACAGTAAGAACAAGAGAGGAAGGAAGCTCTCTCTTGAATTATGAATGGATACTTGAAGTTCTGAATGGGAATTGTCTCAGTTCTTTAAAATGACAAGGCTAACTTAGGGGTAAAATGAAAATAAAGAGTCAAGGTTGGCATAATGTGACGTCAACTCTGCATTCTTCCCCTTCTTGAACACTTGAAAGAAACAAGCAATTATACTTTCCAGTAGTCCTGGTGATTGACAACAAGATGGTGTCCCACTTTCTCACAGGGATGTTTAGGCTGATGTAAAATGTTTTTGTAATGAGTAGCAAATTTCTTGTGTAGAATTACCCTCTGTCTCTTTATCATTGACAGTGGCATAAGACTATATATAGCAATGGTTTTTCCAAACTATAGTTCTTAGTATATAGAAATATTTGAAATGTGGTGGCATGTCGCCTACTATGGAGCTGATTTCATAAAGTTCTAACTAATGCATGGGTCTCTTAAAAAATTATTATTAAATAGCATTTCAAAATATTGACCGTTTTAATGATATTCTTATTTCTTTAAAATTCACTGAAGTACAAGGGTAATGTTCTAAGTAAGGAGATCCTGGATAGAGGCTAGTAAGCATGTTAGTTTTTATTTTAATTTTTACAAAATTATTTATTATTATAAATTATTATTATTATAAATTATATTATTTGTCTTAAAATTCATCCTTTTACTAATCATATTATAAGAAAAATGTTACAAAGACTGAAAAAATATATTTATATAAAAAGACTAAAAATTATGTTTACATATTTACATGAAAACCTGTCTAGTTTTGATGTTGTGATTCAGTAAATTTCATAATTTAGCAGAAAACTAGTTTTTAAAGGTTTCTGTTAAAGAAGAGAAAAATGCATAGACTCTTAGGCTAAAAATAAATGGCATGAAACCTGTGTTAATCTAATGTTTGAAAAATAAAGATCTTCAAGAAGAACAACTCAATAGGGTGTGAAGTTCAGCAGGAAAAACACAATTACACAGGATATTGGCTAGCACTGCTTTCATTTTTAAAATTCATCTAGTTATCTTATATTACATTTATGTAAACTAAATGTCTTCTGAGAAGCACCCTTACCATTATGTAACTAATGATGGTAGTTGAAAAATCAATCTCTTTGGGTACATAATAATCCAAAGGGGTCGTCTGACATTAATTTTGAAAACTGACTCTAAAATGTAGTTACTCTTAAACTCGCAGGAGGGATTAGAATAGCATAAACATTTTGTGTGTGTGTGTGTGTGTGTGTGTGTGTGTGTGTGTAGGAAGAATCTACCCAGAATCCACTTCTTCTCTTCTCTGTTTATTTTTTTTTGGGAAGATTTATCTGCTGCACTTGCTCCATGTGCTCCTGACTAGTTTAGATGCAGCTAGGTCTACCCTGATCCAAGTATTAATCCCTGGGGGCTAGCAAACATGCCATGTCTGTGGTCAGCATATCCAGTTTCATGAGACGTAGGACTGTTGAAGGCAGGAATCCAATCTGGATGATGAGTCTCATTCCAAAGGTCTTGGAGGTGGCTGTTAAAGATAAGTGGCTGTCCAGCAAATTACAAATTCTACTAAATCATAATTGCTGAATGAGAAAGCCAATCTAATGCTGACAGAGGTCCCCATACGTGGAGGAAGCCTAAAAATAAAGCCAAAAATTGAGTCCAAAGTTAGAGAGTCTAGTTAATACTGCTTGAGCTCCTGCATACAGAAATGCTTGAAGCTGAGGCCTTCTCCAGATTTTTCATTCTATGCCAATAATTTTCCTTTCAATTTTGCCAATATGAATATGAGTAAATGAAGACGATTCTGAGTTCTCCACAGCTCACAGGGTGATAAAGGGAAATATACCAATAAGCAGCTGTAACATACAGCAAGTGATGTGAGGAATATGAGCATCACATTCACCTCGTTGTATGGTTAAAAATTCTGAGGATCAAGAGTTTAAAAAACGATGGCAAAGGTGAGAACATTTTTTCCCCATGAGCTCTAGCCTATTTCTCCTGTAAAACACACTAACCCAGTTGGCAAAAATCCATCATTTTCTTCCTTCCAGAAATGTTGAATTCAACTCAGTCTCAACCAATTTTCATGAGTATTAAAATTCAGCAGATAAAAGGAATGATATTATACTGTCTTCATGCTCTGAAAAGGAGAGAAGATGAAATAATAATTAGAAAATGAAAACTCTGGTGACTTGAGATGAATTAAGGTTTTGTAAGCCAAAGAGACTTTAAGCATTACTGATTTCCCGAAAATGGTCTGCACTGTTACCAAACGTTTGTCAATGTGAATGTTATTTTTTTTTTAATCTTTCTTTCATAGAGGCCATGGCATCCATTCAACTACCATTCATTCACTTAAAAAATTGTATTAAGTGTCATCTCTTTGGGAACATGGGAGGGCATTTCACATGTTGATGGAGAAATACTTAATGCAATGAGATAGCAACAGCAAAAGAGAAAAAACAGTTATGTAGAGAGTTGGAAGATCTTAGATATTGAGCTGTCGTGCTCAGTGAGAGAACCTTCTGATCTTTGTTTAGACAGAGGTCTCCATGGTCTCTGCTTGAGGAAGCCTAGCATAGAAAATACAGTGCCATTCTCTTAGCAGACAGACCACATGCATAGGTTGAATAAAACATGGGAATTCAACACTTCACAAATCAGTTGGCTCCTAAAAGTGGGACTGTTATAAGCTAGGTATTCATGCTCTCCCCTCACCAAACACACATGTTGAAAACTTTAATCCCCAATATGATGGTATTTGTAGGTGGGACTTTTTAGAGGTGATTAGGTATAGAGACAGTCATGGGGGAACGATGGAATTCATATATTTGCAAGAAGAGGAGGGACCAGAGCTGGTCTGTCCACCATGTAAGGACACAAGGCAACCAAGCAAAGTGCTTTCACTAGGAACTGAATCAGCGGCATCTGCCTCTCAGACTGCCTGACCTCCAGAACTGTGAGGTATGGATGTATGTTGTTTAAGCCCCTGACCCAGGGAAGGGTATTTTGCATGAGCAACCAGAGCCAAGACAGAATCTCATTTCAAACATGCAGGACTCTGCACCGCCATTACGCAGGATCGCCAATCAATTAGCCTTTAGAATTTGGCTCACTCTCTCTCTCCAGATTTCATGGTTCTCTCCTCCTTTGGATTTGACAAAAGCAATGGCAGCAACTTAAATGACAAAATCATTAGTCTTTATTAACCGATGTGTCCGTCAGCTTGACATCACTGTGACCCAGATAACATGACAAGAACCTTACAGGAGGAAAAGTTTATTTGGGGCTCACATTTTCAGAGGTCTCCGTTGAGCAACTCCAAGGTGAACATCATGGCAGAAGGGTGTGGGAGAGGAAAGCTTCTCAGCTCACCGCAGCCAGGAAAAAGAAAGAGAAGGAACCAGGGACAGATAGAGTTCAAGGCTGTGCCTCCAGCGACCTACATCCTCCAGCCATGCTCTACATGCTGACAGTTATCACCCACTAGTCCATTTTTTGTATTATTAATATAGTAAATGGATTAATTCACTAATGAGGGTATAATCCCCACAATCTAATCATTATCTAAAAGTCCTGCCACTTAGCTTTGCTTTATTGGGAAAGGCCTTAGTTAAACCTTTTTGGAACCAATCAAAATACACCTGTATTAGCCAGGATTCTCTAGAGGAACACAATCAATAGGAAGTATGATTATCAAAAGGGGACTTATTAGGTTGGCTTATGCGACCAGAAGCTGGGGAGTCCACAGTGGCCGTCTGCAGGCTGGAGAGCTGGAGGGACCAGCAGCTGCGCAGTCCAAGAGGCTGCAGCCCCAGAACAAGAGGGATTAATGGTGCTACTGTAGTCCAAGACCAAAGGCTTCTGGAAACTCCCTGGAGAATCACTGGCAGAGTCTGTTTTGGAAGAGTGAAGTTATTGAGAGCTCTGCTGGTGTCCTCAGGTGATCTCAGCAGCAATCAAGAACCTCTTCAAGAAGAATGGAGCTTGCATCTGCTACTGCTTCCTTGTTCTTCCATCCAAGCCACCATCCTATTGGATGGTGCCACCCATGCTTAGGGAGGATCTCCACTTTAGTTCGCTATCCCACATGCCAATCCTCCTTAGGCACACCCTCATTGACACACCCAGAAGCCTCTTAATCTTCTACAGCTCTTAATCCAATCAAGTTGACAATTCAAATTAACCATTACAACACCTGAACACTCGCACACTCCGTGTTCACACCTCAAAGAGGACTACCATTCTGCCTGGAGCTGAGGGGTTTTCCCAGGTAAGAGACTTTCTGTTTGAAAACCAGGATGGGGGAATGCCTGGAACTCAGGTTTCTGGGACATAAGCTCTTCAGTGCTAAAGCCAATGAAAATCTCAGGCAAATTTGGAGAAGTCGATTGATTGATTGCTCACAGTGTGGCATATGTTGCGCTGGATGCCCTGTGTACCTGCTCTCTCATCCTGTCATCAACTGTGAAATGCATGGAATCAAGGGTGGTACGCTGCCTGCTCACTCCTCGTGAGCCCCGGCTCCCTGGGGAGATGAGTGACAGGGAAGGTGAGCATGGTGAGCACACCTTTTCTAGCCTTCCTTGGTCTAGGTGATCATGTGACCGTGAACCTCAAACAGAATGAAGGTGTGGATGGCAGGTACCAGTTCTGGGCCAAAGCATTGAGGAATTGAGCATACCTACTTCACACTCTGTCTTCCCACTGCCTGGATGAGACCCTGAGTGTTAGTGGAGTCACAAGGTACCAGGCGTCTAGATGTGGGAGAGCGGCCTGTCCACAGCATGACGTTGGATTGTTGAATGGAGGGAGGTTCTGTTGTGATGAGATTGTTGATGGGTTGGAACTTCTTTTTCAAAGCTTCACAGCCACTAGCATCGCACTGGTGAATGCAGTCGTTATTCTCATTGTTGAAAGATCTGTCCAAGGCTGTTGTGGCATTTTCTATAAAGCCCTTTTTCATGAAAGATATGGTGTTGAAAGAGTTAACTTTGACTTCTACTTGCTGCTGTTCAGTTCTTTATTCACATATATGGCCACCAGGTATTGCTGTTTCAATTATTTAGATCCAGACTAACTCTGTACATTTATCTTTTCTTGAAAAGAGTAACACAAACCTTTTTCTATAAGTAGTTAATTTCTAGTTCATAAGTTTTAAGAGTCTTTTTGTGATTAAAAATAAGTTTCTCTTACTTTTAAAGTAGATATAAATCCTTTAGAGTAAAAAGTCTCCCATGAGCTAACATGCAGCCTTGCCCTGATTCTAGATTTTATAAACAACTGCTATAAAAGAAAAAACAATAGTGCTGTGGAATCCCAGACAAAGAAGGTTGACTTTTATCAGACAGCCTAAATAGTATGCAGAGAAAACAGTTTCAGTCACGAACAGGGCCTTGAAAAGGTGCAAGTGACCTCAAAACCTTGAAATATATAAAATAAGAAATTTAATATGTCTAAAAATTAAGTCATGTCTGTAATGTAATCACCCAAAAAAGTGTAAACAATCTGTGCTGCCAAATACTGTGCTTAAAACCTAAAAGAAAGTGAAAAGTAGAGAGAGAAGATTCCACAGCCTGACTCACGTGTCGGTGTGTTATTTTCCCCATCGTTGCTTCTTTGCCTCCGTACTTTGCTGAGCACTCGCGTTGTACCCCCTGACTGGGGCTGGCCCCCAGCACAAGGCTACTCATCAGATCAGTAGGGGAGTCATACAGGAATCCAGCAAACCTGTGTGTCCTCTAAACCAACTTGCCTCTCTGTCTGAAAGTAGTAAATTAATTTATCACAGTGACAAGCCAGCTGTTATTGGAATCCCCAGATCTCTTGAACTCTATATTCTACACATTTTCCATAACCAATTGAGATCCTCTGAACCAAATGTCTTTGATGTTGGATTTTCGCTTGAAACAATGGCTTTAAAATTATATAATAAACTTTAAGGACATATATCTTCACTGGTTTATAAGTTGAACTGGCTCATAGGTGGTAGCATAGCTTTAACCAAATGCATTGTGGTAGGAGACCAGCACTGTGGCCTTTGAAGGTCTCATCCCAACTGATTTCTCTACATACTTTACATTTTTTGTTCTTGTGCTATTTTCTATTTATTTGATACATAATTTGAGGATTATAGAGAAATGATTACCATCATTTGCTACTCAGAAAGTTCAGGAAGTAATTATTGCATATTGGATTACCACGAGAAAAAAGACCACCAGCACAAGATTTATAGAAGTTTTTATTTGAAGTTTCTCAAAGCTTTCTAAATTAACATTCAAAAATATCACAGCATTTCAAATGAAAATTAGTGTGTATATGCAGGTGTGTATGGGCATGAGGTATGGCAAGGGGAATATCTATAAAAATTTATAGGCATCTTCTACTTATTTTTGTCACTGTTTCCAGGTATGAGTGGCATCAAATAAAGAAATAACTCAAGCTAGTATATCTCTTACACATTTCCAGAAAGATCCAATGCATGGGAATACTTATTCTTTTCTATTTTCACTAGCATTTGATATTGTCTTTAAAAAAAACACAGATATTTCTATTCTTCCCTTTTATATCACTTTACCTAATGTGATCCCTGAACACTTCCGTTTATGCTGTTTAAGAATTCCCTTAGCATGTGTTTGTGTAACTCAACTGTTGCCCATCTTCTAAGTAATAATGATAGTCACCATTTCTGAGGGCTTGATGAGAGTCCAACTCTATGCCTGTAAGCAGTGAATTAGATCCCGTGACTGAGCTGGGTTGTAAAGCCATCAATTCAACTTTAGCCATCGTTGAATCCTCCTCAGCTTTGGCACAGGGACCATGCAAAGTTTATAATCAGTAAAGGAGAATGGATGGAATGATGAATGGGAGATTGGACAGGTGAATTGATCACCAGTTGTCTGAATGAAATGGTCAATGATTGTTTCAGCTGGTTAGAAAATAGGAGAAATGTTGCCTTAAACTAGGAATGTGGCGGGTGAAACAGGATTTTATCGGAAAGATGATATATCATAATTTAACACTTTACCATATCATTCTCAGTCTCACCCAATGCTTTATTCTTCTTCTTTGTGCTGTTTTTCTTTGTTTCTCATGTACAGTTCAGTCAAGTTTGAATATCTTTTTTGATATAAATATTTAGGTAAATATTCTGCGAAATGTAAATTTTTATTTTTTAAAGCATTGTCTTCTTTTAAAATATGTTTTTTTAGTTGTAGATGAACACAGTACCTTTATTTTATTTATTTGTTTTTATGTGGTGCTGAAGATAGAATCCAGTGCCTCACATGTGCTAGGCAAGTGCTCCACCACTGAGCCACAACCCCAACCCCTTGTCATTGTTTTACTAGTTATTAAGTAAATAGCATTAGAAAGGAAACTTCTGACCAAATTCATGTAGTGCCATATAAGAACAACTAATTTCTTGGCTCAAATGAAGTAGACTTGAACTGAAATCAGATCAGTGGGTTTGGTTCAAGTTAATAAGACTTTTTATTTATTTATCTTTTTTGTCTCAAAACACTATCTCCCATGGTTACCTTACAAGTTTTTGAGAGAAACTGTTTTTGGAAACAAATGTTAGATGCTCATGTGTCCTACGATTGCAGTGACAATATGGAAAACACCTCTACTTATGGTTGAAAAAGAAAAGAAAATTCTCTTAAAAGTGAAGGTGCCCATGACTGAATGGGTTATGTCACAGAGCAGATATAACAGTATTCTACTTGGAAAAACACAAACCTTAGCCAACAGAAAAAAACGAAATGCTCTCCAGAATGATGTAATTGATGGAAACCGGAGGCCAGAGTCCACAGGTAGTCCAGCAATAATTCCCCCAATATTTATTCAACAGTTCTTCCATGTTTAAACCATAGGCCAAGTGGAAGTTTACCTACAGGAGCCAAGAGCTCTGGGAGAGAAGCCCATTCTGTGCCAAGGGCAGTTGGAACTAGAAATGTAGATATTTTGTGATAATTTCAAAACAGAATGGGAAATGTATAATTGGACTGGTTCAAGCCTATGCTGAAAACCACAGCACAGAAATGTCTACTGAGAATATTTCTTAGCTGCTTATTTCTACAATAATAATGGTAAGGTGTTTTTCTATCGGTTACTATATTTGTATTAAAATCAACATCTAGTGTTCTATATTCTTCCATAATTGATATTTTAAAAACCAGACATTTTAATTTTTTTGTTGACAACAATTTTATTTTATTATTATTATTTTTTGCATGGTACTAGGGATTGAACCCAAGCCCTTGTGCATGCGAGGCAAGCACTCTACCAACTGAGCTAGATCCCCAGCCCAACAATTTTATTTTTAAATATCAACTGTAAAGTCTCATGTCTCAAAGTAACACACTAATCCATTTAAGTATTCCTCACCCTTATTAAGCTGCATATGAAGACGGTTGTGATTGGCTTATATGTGATTCACTTTAAAACTCAGAATGAATTTAAACCACAGTGAGTTGAGTTTTTCCAATTCTTAGTATTAGAATAGATTATTTAGTTTTAAAAGAAATCCCTAAACTTTTCATGGGAATATCACAAGGGCAAATCAATAAGAGATAAGTATAAAGTGAATTATCACAATCACCAGAAGTTTTAAACAGTGTAAAGAACTAATACCGAAGCTAGGCATGGTGGTAATCCTAGTGGCTCAGAAGGCAGAGGCAGGAGGATTGTCAGTTTCAAATCCAGCCTCAGCAACTTAGCAAGGCCCTGTCTAAAAAAAAAATATATATATATATATGTGTGTGTGTGTGTGTGTGTGTGTGTGTGTGTGTTTCACTATTGGGTTATCACAATTCTAAAGCTTTTGTTTTGAGTACCCCTTCCCTTCAGGGTGGAGTTTATGGAAATGCACTTTGGAGTAGTAATACTTCTTACCTTGAGATGGGTAAGGATTCCTAACTAGATTTGTGACTGAATCTTGAATCTGATATTCTCACCTATATGATATTAAAAATGAAGAAGGAAAAGATGATGGTGATGACAGAAGTCATACAGATTTACATGCATTATTTGTGGTTAGGAGAGAAATTTCAAATTCTCATTTCGTGGGTGTAGAAGCTCTAAGTCACATCTGTTCAGTGACTTATAAAAGTTTGCTCCTTGGGTAGAAGGATGGTGGACAGCAGCAAACAATCAGATTTGTATGTATGAAAAAGTCACAGTGAAACCCATTAATTTGTACAATATATATCTATTGCTAATTATAATAAAAAAATCTTTTAAAGTTTGCTCCACTAGGAAGTGCATGGCTGCAATGAAGTCAGTTGTATCTGGCTCACAATGTCAACTTTTTTTTTTTTCCCCAATAAGCAAGGATATCATGTGAAAGAAAGTGGAAAAATATTGTTAGACTTCCAAATTTGCCAAACTGACTTGCCAGCCCATGATTGTAGTGCGTGTTTCTTTGCGCCTGGTACCCATTGGCAGTTGGAGGTCATTAGGTTGTTAATTTCCATGCAATCTGGAAGCAGTCATGAATAATTCCAGAGTAAGCCTCTTTTCTTGGAACCTCTCACTCTCAGTATCCTCGAAGTCTCCTTTGGTTAACTGTTGAAGTTGAAAGTAGTAACTGGAGCCCAGTCTGTCTGATTCCAAAAATCTGTTCCCTTTTAATATCCATTTCTTGCCTTGCAGTTGAATATCCGAAATATGAAGCCAAATTGTGCAGATCACTGTTTTCGCACCATAACAGAAGGCCTTCCATGGGACCTTCTCCTCCTGGATGTCAAGAGGTGGATGAGGGCCAGCGATTCTTTGTTTTCTACTTAGGTGCCTTATCCAGAGCTATATTCCTTCATGATTCAACCATGGTATTGTACTGTTTCATTGATTTTTAAATAATTCTTTCATTTATTTAATGGAATTTTTGAGTAGGTGATTAAACAAAAATATAGACCATACATTGGTTCTAATGGTTAATAAAGCATGTAAGTTTTGCATCATATTCTTATTGCTTCCATTGTGATGTGACTTTGTTTTGTACAATCTATGTGCAGGTATACGGTTTTCAGTTATATGGTAGTACCTCATGTCTTCACTGAAAATAATGTGATTTTATTTTATCAAATATATTGAGTAGTCAATTATATTGTAAGTGTAAGCAGTAAAGACTTTATGTTTTAGATAATGAGCTTCAATCAATGAGGAGATATTCTGTTGTGGGATGTAGAGAATTGGAAAGAACATTTTCCTGCACAGAAACAAACAAACAAAAATAACTAAAATTAACCAACTTTAAATTTATGACTTTTTTGGAATCGACTGGAAGAGTACCCAACTGACCAGAGTTTAGGGAGAGGTAAGGGAAATAGATTCCTGCACTGTTTGCTCCAGGTAGATACAGCCTGATACCTGCTACATTTTATTCTCAAAAACTTCTCAGGAGTGGCTTAGATCTATAGTGGGGAGATGTTTGAATGACCAGCTAACTTGATTAAAATTAGCATCATGGGTAGAGCGTGTTCTATGTGATTTCTTGGAATCACCTGTTCATCCTCTTGTGCTCTGAACCAGAAACCCTGATGAACTCTCTCACTGTCATTGTCAAAACGTTAATGAGGAACACTGGAATTTTCCCCTGTAATTTTAGCGACACTAATTGAGCCCAATGGATGTTGTGCAAGAGACTCTTCAATATTTTCATTAGTTTGTAATGAACCACATATTTAAAGTGAGAAAAAGCTGTGTTATCTATTTTCTGTGGAACCCCAAGATCCACAGAGGGGGGTGTGGGGGCTTCCCAGGTAGAGGTCAAGAGGGATGGATAGAAGTGGGAAGTCTGGTCCATTGACTTCAACCAAAAGGATCACCAGTCTTTCCTCTTGTTTTATCATAAAATTCAATGTAACTTTTTATTTTTTTTTTGATTTTTGTTGTTTATACTATCCAGATGTTTGGCTTCCCTATATATTTTTTTATATTAACTACTTATCATATATATAGAAAATGTTTGCAGATATTTTCTCCCATCCTTTGGGTGGTCTCTTCAATCTGTTGATTATTATTATTAATTTTGCTGTGCAGAAACTGTTCAGTTTGATGTCATGCATTGGTCTATTTTTGCTGTAGGTGGTTGTGCTTTTGGGGTCAGAGCTAAAATAATTGTTCAGATCAATATTAAGAAGTTTGCCCTGTATGCTTTGTGGTAGCAATTTTATAGCTTCAGGTCTTATCGTTAAGTGTGGAGTCATTTTGGAGTTGATATTTATATGTGGTATGAGTTAAGGATCTGATATTATTATTATTTTTATTATTATTATTATTTTGTGGTGCTGGGGATTGAACCCAGGGCCTGTGCATGTGAGGCAAACATTCTACCAACTGAGCTATATCCCCCGCCCACTGATCTAATTATATTATATTTTTTTAAAATATTTATTTATTTACTTTAGTTGTACACAATGCAATGCATTTATGTTTACGTGGTGCTGAGGATCGAACCCGGGCCGCGCACGTGCGAGGCGAGCGCTCTGCCGCTGAGCCACAACCCCAGCCCCTAATTATATTATTCTTAATGTGGATTTCAAAGCATCACTTATGGAATAGGCTGTGCTTCCCCATTGTGTATTGTTTTCATCTTTGTCAAAAATCAGCTGCTTGTAAACATGTTTATTAGCTTGACTTAGTCATTCCACAATGTATACATATGCCAAAACACCACATTGTACCCAATAAATACATATAATTTTTGTCTGTTAATTAAAACATAAACTCTAAGGTTCTATATTAAAAATGGGAGATTGTGTTGCTGAAGAATTGAGAAAATTACTCACCTTGGTACCTGTGAAATTTTATAGATGCACATTAGAACATATATGGAGACTGGAAATGTACCAACTCAAATTAGACCCAACATCATTTTGGTTATATTGAGAAAATAAGATCAAGTTGATTTTACTCCCATGACATGAAGGTGATCAGTCATAATAGAATTGGCACTACAAATTAACATTGAGCCAGTGACGAGCTTCTTGTAGCATTAATTCATACGTGAAAGACATTATGAATGCATAAATATTCATAGCTGCTCATATTAATGGCCATAATGTTGTCATGGGATTATTTAAACAATGTATAACAACAAATTATTTCAACCTTCAAGGTAAAATTACCTAATAGGCAGAGACACTAACTAAAAGCCCCATTCAGCATACGCATATGTATTATTTTAAAAATGCAATTAGAACAAAATTTCCCTCAGGATGGTGTATAAGTTCATTGTTAATAATGCTAGGAAAACTGAAAGTTAAAACAGTTATATAGAGGGGGGTGATAAAACTTTAAATAGCCAGAGATGATCTCGTGAAGGCAAAACAAACGTAATCTGTCTAAAAATGTAAGTTAAGACATCTTATTTTCCCTCTGGTTATGATATCGTCAACGCTGAGTCTAAAACTATAAAAAGAGAAATCTTTGGAGTTTAAAGAATATTTAATATTCTAATATTTAGCACGTACTATGTAACATTTAGTAGAGAAGGTATGGATTTTCCCAGAACAATACCACCAAGGCACCTACCAAAGCTGGTGTACATTACTCTCATCACCAGCGAGGACTTATTGAACCTCACCTTGTACCTGGCCTTATGGGACGTGAATACGTGATGGACATTACTGTTCTCACCTCTTTGCTACCTCTGAGGTCTCTTCCCAGGAGAATGAGTCACACTGGTGGACACAGGGGTTATTAATGCAAAACCTAAACAGAGCAAGCACCCATGGATCCCTGGAGCAGCATTCAGGCATTCAGGTAATTAGCTGGCATTGACTTTTGAGTAAAGACACTCTGGGCATGACCACCTCCTTCATTGCTTTGGATTCTCAATGAGACTTTTTTTCCTTAACACTGTCAGAGGTTTGTTCTGGAAAATGACATTAATTAGTCACTGAATAAAACCATAGGACACAATTGGAGTCTACTGGGGGAAACAATGAGATTGTCTGGGGGGAAAAGCAGTGAATCATTTCACTTTCAAGTTCCTAGAAACTAATATTTGTGCGCTGGTAGTCCTCGCCCTTGTCATGAGCATGGTTGCTTTTATGATTAGTAGAATAATAAAACACCCAATAGTTGGGCAAGACCGGGGTAAGGTTCGTATGTCTATAATTCAATTTGTTCCTTCTATAAGTGTACTAAAATATTATTCTCTGAATAAAATAATGAGCGTGTAGCATGCCAGGAAGAAAAACTAGTGCAGAGGGAATTATTTTAAAATGATTCAGAAAAAAAAAAAATTCAGGGCATTGTCCATTGATTTAGTAATTCAAAGAATGGTGTGAAAAATAGTAATTAACATGCAAAGTTCAATTTTCCTGATGAGAAAGGGATAAATTCTAAAAAAAATATGAAAATATTCATTGTCAGCATCATACTATTATTTCTCTCAGTATGCCAATCCACTCTTCTTGTAACTCTTTGAAAACCTCTGTACCGGAGCATATTAGAATATACTTTTTATTTCTACTACGAAGGGATTCTAACCAGTTAAATAGAATATTTTCAAACTAACAGTATTGACTCTGGGGATCCAGAGTTCACTTCAAGATATCTTACCAAGGACAAAGTTTTGAATTGTCAGAAGAACAGATTTTAAATAAGGTAAATATCCAGTACAAAATATTTTTGGAGAAATTGTTTAGAAACCATAGTGTTTGTGTGTGTGTATGTGTGTGTGTGTGTAAATATCTCTATAATATGTTTTGTACAATGGTTCAGAAAATTCTCAATGGTCTTTGACATTCTTTTATCCTAAAAGGCAAGGGAGAGGTAGAGCGTCATTATTTAGAAAGTTGGGGGTCTTCTTTGTGATTGATTTGTGAGCAGTTTCAAGGGGTAGCTTCAAGGCCCTGCATGAGGTGAACTTCTGGGGATATGTGGGGCAGAGAAACACTGTTTTGGGACAGAATTCTTCAGTCCCAGGTGGGACCCCCTCTGTCTTCCTGACCACTCCCCACTGGTTCTAGTTTGGGGACACTTTCTGCCAGGCTCCTGCCGGCCTCTGCCTTCACCATAGGGTTCCCTGCATGTTGTCCCCGTGCAGGTGCAGGTGATGCTGGCTTCCTACATGAGTATATTTTAAATGTCCCACTTTTGTGGACCACGTCCTGTCCCTGGGTTCTAAAACCTTTCTTCTTCCTCACGGTGCTGATGACTCTGTAATTACCTTTGGGTTTGAGTGGACAGCTTTAAGTTCTCTTGTCCATGCTCCAGCCCTTCCTGTGTCCCTTTGCTTTGGTGTTTGTCATTAATGTCATGTCGCTTCCAGGGACTGAGAGTCACTTGTCATACCTACCCTAGCCCCATCATCCTGCTAATTCTTCAAACCTATCACCATCTATTATCCTCTGTCTATTCTTAGGTCTCTTCAGTGGCAGCAACAGCTGTTTTGAGTGTTGTAACAAAAGTGGTTCCATTTTAAGAGTGCGTACTGTGTCTGTGTTCACTATTAGGCATCTCAACAGAGTCTGCCCTGAGCCCTCTCTATCCACAGATTCAGCCAACCACAGGTGGAAATATTAGGGGGGGAAAAACTTGTGTACTAAAAACACAAGTCATTTTTCTATAAATAGTGTACTCTAACCACTATTTAAATGGTGTTAGGTATTATAAATAATAAAGAGGTGATTTCAAGTATATGGGAAGTGCTTTCTGTTGTTTTATGTGAAGGAGCTAAGAATCCGCAGATTTTTATATCCGTGGGGAGTCCCAGTCTCAATCCCCCATGGTTTCTCAGAGATGATGATATGTTTTTCTCATTTCATATTATCAACAGGGCTGGGGTTGTGGCTCAGTGGTAGAGTGCTTACCTTGCATGTGTGAGGCCCTGGGTTCGATCCTCAGCACCACATAAAAATAAAAAAAAAAAAATAAATAAAGATAGTTTGTCCATCTACAACTAAAAAAAATTTTTTAAATATTATCAACAAATCAGTTAAAACATATTAAAATTGTATTTATTGTTATTCATGAGGATATTGATGCTGGAAACACCAAGATGAGTGTCCTTGGTTTATAACCTAGTGTTATAATTTGGATATGAAGTGTTCCCCCAAAGAACTCATGTTGGACAATGCAGGAATGTTCAGAGGTAAATGATTCAATTATGAGAGATTTAGCATACTCATTCATCCCTTGGATGGATTTATAATTTGGATGGATAACTGGGTGGTAAATGCAGGCAGGTGAGGTGTGACTGCAAGACCCACATCCCTGGGGACGTGACCCTGGAGATTATGTTTTGTCACCAGCTTCTTTGTCTCTCCTTGCTGACTCCCATGTCCTGAGCCTCCTTCCTCCTCCAGGCCCTTCTGCCATGATGTTCTGCCTTCCTGGGTCCAGAGCAATGGCACCAACCAATTTTGGATTGAGCCTCTGAAACCATGATCCCCAATTAACATTTCTTCCACATTGTTTTTTGTCAGGTGGTTTAGTCACAGTGATGAAAATCTAATACACACAGCTAGGAAATATCAAAACCAGAATTTGGCTGGGCAGGGTGGCGCATGCCTGTAATCCCAGCGGCTTGGGAAGCCGAGGCAGGAGGATCGCAAGTTCAAGACCAGCCTCAGCAGTTTAGAGAGGCGCTAAGCAACTCAGTGAGACCCTGCCTCTAAATAAAATACAAAAAGAGCTGGGGATATGGCTCAGTGGCTAAGCGCCCCTGAATGCAATCCCTGCTACAGAAAACAAAACAAAAAAACAGAATTTGACCCTACTCATTTTGATTCTCAAGCTGTTGCTCTTGTTCTCCTGCATTGGCTGCTGTTGAATCTCTTCTCATTACCATCCCTGTCTCAAAGCACAGAAGTTTTGGTGACAACCCCGAAGCTCTGAGATTCCCCAAGCTTATATTCCAACCCCCTGGCCAGGTCTTGAGGACACTCACAACCTAATCCCAGGTTGGGGCTCTGGCTTGTGCTCAGTCTCTTCCACACAGGTCTGCACTGCAGGTGCCCCAGGCTTTATTCCAGCCCCAGCTCGGGCTCTCCATCATGCGTCTCCCCTTCTCAGCTAGCTGTTCTTGGAATATATTTACACTCTTGACGTTCCTGGCATAACTCTACTTCTTTAAAAAAAAAAAAAAAAACAGATAAAAAAATTATAGATAGTGCAAACATAAAATGGAGGTAACCATCATAACAACATGGGATACCTTTACGTAGGAGCCACAAGAACTCTCTGTTTTAACCAATGTCATATATGTGTCATATAATCACTGCTCCATCATTCAAATGTGTCAATGATCATTTTATTTATGTTCTTATTATCTTTCATCCATTCTTCTATTGTCACTTTTTAAAAATTAAAATAGTCTTTTTTTTTTTTTTTTTTCTTAATGCAGTCTCACTAAATTGCCAAGGCTGGTCTCAAACTCAGTGTCCTGAGTAATGGGATTATAAGCATATGCCATCATGCCTGGTGGCTTTAAATTTTAGAGCAGTTTTAGGTTTATAGACTAATTAAACAGAGATAGTGAAATGAGATGGACATCATTATGCTAGGTACATATGTGACAGACTGCAAATATGGTGTGATACTACATCGTGTACAACCAGAGAAATGAAAAGTTGTGCTGCAGTTGTATACAATGAATCAAAATGCATTCTGCTCTCATATATACCTAATTAGAAAATAAATAAATAAATAAATAACTTTAAAAAAATCAACCAGGAAGTACAAACTTCCCATCTATGTCCTATCTCCCTTCATAGATGACAGTTTCTCCATTATTGATATTTGCATTAGTGTGATTGTTTTCACTGCTGTGACTAAAAGAATCTGACTAGAACAACTGTAAAGGAAGAGAGGTTTATTTGAGGGCTCACAGTTTCAAAGGTCACAGTCCAGAGAAGTCTAGCTCTGTTTCCTGGGGCTCAAAATGAGGCTGAACGTCGTGGCAGAGTGTGTGGCAGAGGGAGGCAGCTCACATCATGGTGATCAAGAAGCAGAGAGAGACTCCACTCTCCAGAGAAAGTGCATACCCCAAAGCCATGCCCCAATTACCGCCTCCTCCAGCCACGCTCTACCACTTCAATTATCCCACCAGGGATTAACTCACTGATTGGGTTAAGATTCTTACAACCCAACCATTTCTCCTCCGAACCTTCCTGCATTGTCTTACCTGTGAGCTTTTGGAGGACAACTTACATCCAAACCATAACACTGATAATGGCTTGATAATGGAAAAACCATTCTTGATGCATTGTTACTAGTACAATGCACAGGTTACATTAGGATTCACTGCATTGGACATTTCTAAGAGTCTGGGGACATGCATAGTGTCACAGATCTAGCCTCACTGTTCATAGAGGTTAGCCTCATTGTCCTAGACATCCCTGTGCTCATCTGGCTCTGTCCCCTCTTCCTCCCAATGTGCTGGCAACTGCTTTGAGTTAATTTCTGTGTACCCCAGCATACTGAAAGTTAATTATATGTCTTCCCTCTTCTATTCTGTGTCTGCTCTGAGTATTTCATAACTATCAGTATATCTTCTCCTCTCGGGAGAAACCATCTTAACTCAGTCAAAATTCTCTGTCATTTTACGGGTTCCTCCCCATGGAGTTGACAATGCTCATGTGTATCTAGATCTGCATCTTCGTATTTGATAAGGAACATATAAAGATATTCTAATTTTTTTTTTTTTTTTTTTTTTTGCCCCAGGACGTTGTAGGTGAAGTTATAGCTTTTTAGGATGGTCTCTGTAGTTCCATTGCTCTGCCCGGTGGGAATCACTGCTCTCATTTCATTTATGTCTTTTCAGGCCTTTTCCCTAAACATCTCTATACATGTTAAGTGCCCATAAATACACAATATTTATGTGGTCATGCTTGTTTATCAGCTTTCTCTATTCATTCAAACTCTAGGTACTGGGGTGTTTTTTTTTTTTTTTTTTTTTTTTTTTTTTTTTTTTTTTTGTGGTACCGGGGATTGAACTCAGGGGCACTCGACCACTGGGCCACATCCCCAGCCCTTTTTTGTATTTTATTTAGAGACAGGGTCTCACTGAGTTGCTAAGTGTCTCACCATTGCTGAGGCTGGCTTTGAACTCGCGATCCTCCTGTCTCAGCCTCCCAAAGTGCTGGGATTACAGGCGTGCGCCACCGCGCCCGGCTTGGGGTGTGTTTTTAATATGCTTTCTACTGCTATTCCATATTATGTATAATTCATGTATTGTAGATTGAATGTGAAGTGTCCCCCCAAAAGCTCATGTTAAACTATGCAGGAATGTTCACAGGTGAAACTATTAGATTATGAGAACTGTAACCAAATCAAGGGATTAATCCATTTGATGAGTAAATAATTTGAAGGGCTTCTGGATGATAACTGTAGACAACTAGAGTGTGACTGGAGGAATTATTTCACCTGGGGGTGTACATTGGGAATTACATACCTTATCCTTGTCTCCTCATATTCTGCTTCCTGACTGCCATGGGCTGAGTAGCTTCTTTCCACCATGCCCTACCACCATGTTGTTCTGGACCACAGCAGTGGAGTCTGCGGACCAAGGACTCAATCTCTGCAACCATGAACCAAATAAACGGTTCCTCTTCTGAGTTGTTCTTCTCAGGTATTTTGGTTACAGCAATGAATAGCAAACACATCATATTACTTTACCCATTTCTCCATGATCATTCATGTTCCCTCCAAATTCCTATTTTTATTTATTTCTTTGTTTTGAACCCCCAAGGGGCACTTAACCACTGAGCCATATCTCCATCTCTCTTTTTAAAAAATATGTTTTTAGACATTGATGGGCCTTTATTTTGTCTATTTATTTATGTGTGGTGCTGAGAATCCAATCCAGTGCCTTGCACATGCTAAGCAAGTGCTCTACCACTGAGCCAGCTCCCCATCCCTTTTTATTTATTTGTTCTTGTTTATTTATTTGTTGTTCTTTTTACTTATACATAACAGTAGAAGGTATTTTGACATATCACATATTCATGGAGAATAACTTTCTTTATCCATTCATATGTTGAAGGGCACCTAGGTTGGTTCCCTAGCTTAGCTATTGTGAATTGGGCTGTTAGGCACATTGACATGGCCACATCACTTCACAGAAGAATAAATATGAATGGTCAACAAATATATGAAAAAATGCTCAACATCACTAGCAATTAGAGAAATGACCATTAAAACTACACTGAGATTCCATCTCACTCCAGTCAGAATGGCAATCATTAAGCATACAAAAACCAATAAATGTTGCTGAGGATGTGGGGGGAAAAGCATACTTAGCCATTGCTGGTGGGACTGCAAATTGATGCAACCACTCTGGAAAGCAGTATGGAGATACCTCAGAAAACTTGGAATGGAACCACCATTTGACCCAGCTATCCCACTCCTTGGCATATACACAAATTTTTATTTTGACAATGCTGCAATAAGGGTATTGGTTACTGAATTTTGTGCATGTGTGTGTGTGAGTTTCCCTTTTTAAAAAGTATTCATCCTCTTTACCATTGTGGGACCACTTTAAGAGCAAAGTTCTTTTTTATCCGCCACTACACTGAGTCTGCTAGTTTCTACATAATCAATGCATGATGATGGTTTTTGAATAAATGATGGACAGATGAATTTGTCAGTGAAGAGATATCTGAGTGGGGCTATTTCAGCTTGGTTTGCCATGTGCTTCAAGATCATTTAAGATCATTTTTGTGTGCTTCTGAAGCAACCATCTTTTAAGATCTTTGTAAATGCGTGACACTGGCTGGATATTTAAACTTTAATTCTGGATCTAGAAATGACATAATTAGATGCTATTTTTACTGGCTTTTGGTTATAATGCCCTTTTACGTCTGCCACCTTTAAATTGGTGGCATATCCTAAGTTCAGCATTCCATGCTAGTGACAAATTCTCCTGCACAATAATTATCTGAAATGCATTCTGAGATCATTTCCACCCTTGTCTGATTCCATATTGGTGGAGAACTGACAAGAATTCTCAGTAAGCTGATCTTCCAGACAACGCCATGCCTGAGAATTAGTCACTAGAGGTGCTCTTTCATTCCTTTATTCTTCTAGTGGGTTCTTTCTAGTTTTGCTCTTGAGAATTATTAGTTCAAAATCAAGTTGACTAGTCTCCACGGCCATAAGAAATAAAAACATAATTGCCATGGAACTGCTCAAGTGTTTAATTCTGGCTGGTTCAACTGCATTGTCATGAAAAGTTCATTGCTCATCTTCATGTCTTTTCTTGTAGCTCCACTGAGAATTTTTTCCTCAGCAAAACCATTGGCCTTTTGCATAAAATCAAATAAATGTGAGTCAATATGCTGAGGTATAAAGTAAGTCCTACAGATCTCTGCATGCGATTTGTCTTACTACAGAAATCAAGGGGGGGGGGGGAATAAAAATTGCTATAATTTTCCTTCACTTATTATCTGTACTTTGGGTTAGATGCTTTGCTAAAGAATGTATTGGTTTTGCTTTCCTTTGTCACTTTTGCTGTAGAGTTTGATGTTGCTTCTAATTCAATTAAATTAAAAAATGTCAGGCGCAGGGCTCTCAGAATAGTGCCTTTAAGAAATATGTCTTTCTGCTGGGTGTGCCTTTAAAAAAATGTGTCTCTGCCAGGTGCAGTAGTACACACCTGTAATCCCAGTGGCTCAAGAGGCTGAGGCAGGAGGATTGAGAGTTCAAAGCCAGCCTCAGCCAAAACAAGGACTAAGCAACCCAGTGAGACCCTGTCTCTAAATAAAATACAAAATAGAGCTGGGGATGTGGCTCAGTGGTTGAGTGCCCCTGAGTTCAATCCCTGGTACCAAACAAAGAAAACCAGAAATGTGTCTTTCTACCTTCAAATTAGCCCCTGTAGGATTCATATCCTGTATCTATAGTACATGGCCTTGATTAATTCAGTAGACTTCTCGTGGCTCTCGTACAACACAGGTTGTTTTCAACACTGCAGTAACAAAGTCAGCAGCCTCATGGCAAACGTTAGGGATTGAGTTTACCTTGGAGGTATTGAGGCAGGGAGGATGAAAGGGAAGGCATTGAAGATGATGAAGAGGAGGAAGAAGAGGAAGAGAGGGAAAGTCAACTCCCTTTGAGCTGCGAAGGTGAAGCGTGATGATAGATTCAGAACTGTTCAGTTAAAAGAAATGTTTTCCCCTGAGCCTATAGACTGCGGTGTATAATTTTAATTAACTCATCTTTTTAAAGCTCTAACGGACTGGGTGCAGTGGTCTTTGTTGGGGTCTGCGCTTGTCTTAGCTGGAGAGAAATCTGGGCAGATAACTCCAGCTTTGGCACCAAGCGCCTTTAGCTACGGTCATGCTGGTTGGAAGCGATCCTTTGTTTAAGAAAATATTCCCAGCTATAACAGAAGTAGAACATTGCATGGCCCCATGAATCCAGAACGTTCTTGTTTTATGATAGTCATCTCTTCACCAGCCAGGGTGCCTGTGAGCATTTAAAGACCTCGTGAATGTTCCTGCAGGATTCAAACGTGTGTTTCAGTCATTGTCAGCCAGCATTTCACCAGATCTTTAATCATGGGGATTCTTTAATCATGAAATATCTTGCTGAACTGGTATTTTAGAGAATCGAGTTTAGAAAGGTTGGACTACAAAAGTCCTTTCCAGCAGCTCACGTTTCGAAGAATCTGCATTTGCTCATCTCTTTATTGTTGGCGCTCCTTTGCATCCTGCTCAAAAACACAGCAAGGGACACATTCATGAATGTCTCCAACATGGAAATACGATGCTAAATCAGTTCACAGGCATTGAAACTACTTGTACCGGAGAAGCAGCATACACGGTGTCTTCGCTGGTGACAAAAGAACAGCTGTCACTTAAGACCATGTCAGATTGGCTTGGGAGATTTGGGAGCAGGACTTTCGACCTCAGCTCTACTGAAATTTGCACAGAATAATTCTTTGTTTGAGGGATTTCGGGTATGTGATAGGATGTTTTACAGTATTTCTGGCTCCCATCCACTTGCTAGGTAGTAGCATCGCTGAATTACAGCAATTAAAAAAATGTCTCCAGATATTACCAAATGTCCTGTGGAAAGCAACACCCTTCCCAGATAAGAACCAGGCTACAGGGCCACTGTCCTAAAGCATGTCCCATTGGAGATGACATATCTTGATTTCGACTTGCATCTGGCTGGTGACTAAATTCCCCAGATGGCATCCTGGGGGGAGGACATCTTCACTTGGTGGTGGCATTAATGGTTATTTTTGCCACCTGTGTGTTCTTGCCTGGAGTTGTGCTAGTGTCTGCGGGCTGAGCTATAGCATCCTCCTTGCTGCCAGTCGGATTTAACGGGACATGAAAAGTGACACCAACATTTCAAAGCATCAGGCAGATTGGGCAGAAGGTACGTGGACAAATCCTAGGAACACATAAGGGGCTTTATGCACACACAGTGCATCCCACTCGGTGCCTTGGAAATCAACACGGGGCTGTTGCCATCTCTGTTGTGCCCAGATCACAGACATTGTCATAACTTGAGCAGAATGTTCTCACACACACGATGGAGGTCCATCCAGCCTCCGCTCTGACGGGGACTAGACATTTAGGGGTTGCTTGTCAAAGTGGGTGTCTGATGAAACAAACCTTTAATACAGCTTAGTGTCATAGCAGCCGGAAGCTGTTAGACTCCTCTGCTCTTAATTTGAAATCATAACCTTAAAATTATAACAACAACAACAACTCATTAATGGCAGATCTCCATGAGGAAGAAAAAAATGTTAACTAACCAAGTTTTTTGATGGGCCAGATGCCACTGAGAGGTTTGAAAATAACGACCTCTACGTTCTCTCTCAAACCTCTGCAACTATGAATCTCCATCTGGATTCCTCGGAGAACAAATTGTTTCACATGATTAGTGTCATAGTCCAGTCCCTTCTTGGGGTGCTCTGGGCTTCCAGAGAGGTGTACACTGTCCCTTCCTAGTGTGAAACTGCTGCCTTTCTTTTTGAACGTTGTTAGAGCTGTATTCACAGCTGGTATGTCAAAAGGCTCACTACTGTAACTGCCATCTTCTAAAAAATACAGAGATAAAGCAGGGGATGGCCTATATAATGAAGATAGCGAGGGTGAGTTTCCTGAGCCTCCTGGTTGCAAATATTTGGGAAAGGCAACTCCATATATTTGGTCTTGACGACTTGGTACAATGCATCGGCATACCTGATTCTGGAAAAGGTGGTTACAAACTGAGTGGCAACTGATGTCTCATAAAGGAGGCTGGTTAAACAAAGGGTTGTTTACTGCAAGAGACTCAAAAGCCCTGACTAAATCACATGCAGCACACGCCCCTTTAGGTCTGGGGCCATTCCGTCCCCCTCCTTCTCCTTCTCCATTTCATCTATCTTGATCCATCGCATTATTCATTTGAGATGCAAAACAGTGTGGGTAGGGCACTAGATAACGGCAGGGCCTATTGAGCCAGACACCTTGGATTAGTACTGCACACATTTTAGCCACGTAAAAGGGGGAAACTTCCTCTTTATGCTACTGGGACAATAATAACACCTAGACTTTTGCTACTGGAGGTGAAAGATTTAACATATACAAGTCTTCAAGAATCATGCCTGGCACATAGTAGGTTCTTTAGCAGTGATAGCTATTTCAATCCATTCATTTTTAAAACCACTCATAAGTAACACTACTCTGAATCTAGGAGGTGCATTATTAATACTCTTTCTCAAAATGATTCCGTGCATAATCTCAGGTAGGGCACAGCAGGCTGGTTTGCTTGGAGAGGCAAATATTGCCCACATACAACAGGAAGCAAGCTCTCTGAGGTTGAATAACACCATTATAGATGAGCAAGTGATAAAAAAAAAAATGACGTAGACAGTAGCAGGGTGGTTTAATTTATACCTGAAGTGTCCTTCAATGGCTCATGTGTTGAGGGTTTAGTCCCCGACTTGGCATTATTGGGAGGTGGTGAAAGCTTTAAGGGGTAGGGCCTAGTTGGAGGTATTGCGGGCATTGGTGGTACACCCTTGAAGCAGATAGAGTCCCCTTCCCCTTCCTCTTTCTCCCTCTTGCTTCACTGTCATGAGATGAAGATTGTTCTACTACACATATCTGCCAGGATTTGCTGCCTCACTGTGGGCCCAAAGCCACAGGGCCACTCAATCCTAGACAGACACCTTCAGAACTGTGAGCCTAAATAAACCTTTACCCTTCATAAGCTAATCATCTCCCATACTTGTTATAGTAACAGAAAGCTGACTCACACATAGACATCGAGTATGGGAGTGGCAGTTTAGTAGGGGGAGAAAGGTGGAACAATTAAAAACAAAAATCACAGTAAAGCCAAATAAGGCAAATATTGGTACATGATGTGGGGCCTTACCAGACCCCATTTACCGGGCAGTGCACCCCTTTCCCAGTTCTGTGAAGGTTGGCTGTGAATCAGCTGTACTCCTCTAAGAGTTGCTTCTAAGAATTGGGTGCAGCCAACTTGCTGAGGAATACCTGGGAAGTTTTCCGTCCCCAACTCCAGGGGATGGGCAGCTGGTGATGAAAGGCTGGGGCAATCAGTCCTGCATCTGCCTCAGGTGGTGCAGTTCTTTGGTGCCCTTGATGCGCCAGACTCCTCTGAATGAAGATTGAGGCTGAAACTCAGTGAAACCAGGTCTTTGCCTCACCTCTTCCTCCGTCCTGCCTGCCTTCTTTAGTCCTTCGCAAATTATGTTCTCTGAGTCCTTCTCTCATTCAGTGTTGCTAAAAATATCTGCTGAAGAGCAGAGATACTGGAAAATAATTGGAGAATTACCTGGTAGAATGGAGAACCTACTAGAAAGTGGTGATTATGGGTATGTTGAGATTCAGAACCTCCTGGCTTGGGGCTGTATCCCATGTCACTTGGCTTTTAAAATGCAGGTCCAGAGAAAGCATTGGTTACAGTTGGTTGAGGGTGAAAGGTTTTGTCAGAGGGGTATAATGAAAGGTAGAAGTCCAGTGGAATGGGCGAATCAATATGAGTAATAAAAATCTTCGTTGTTTTGATTTCCGTTTGCCCGATGATCGGTGATGCTAAGCACTTGTTAGACACTGGTATATCTTCTTTTGAGCAATAGCTGTTCAGATGATTGACCCATCTTTCATTTGATTGACCCATCTTTAAATTGGATTCTTCCAGGTTGCTCTTGAGTGTTTTGAGTTCTTTACACGTTCTAGGTATTGATCATTTGGTGGATGGGTAGTTTGCAAACATTTTCCCCTATTCTTTAGGTCCTCATTTCACTCCACTGATGTTTGCTTTGCTGTGAAGAAGCTTCTTAGTTGCCTGTGGTATTCGTAAGTAAAAAGGGAAAGATATCAAGAAAGGAAAATGCTGAAGCAGAAGGGAATATTAAGGGGTGGAAAGACGAGTGGCCCCAGCATGGCTAAGAACTAAGGTAGAAAGAAGAATATAAGCTCATTGGATGAGACAAAGGGGAATAAAGGGAAGGGGGTGGAGATGGGCATAGGTAAGACAATAGAATGAGTCAGACATCACTTTCCTGTGATTATATATGAATACATGACCAGCGAAACTCCGCATCATGTGAAACCACAAGAAAGGGATCTTAATTAGAATAAGTTCTATGTCATGTATTATGTCAAAATACACTATCATGTATATCTAAAAAATTTGTTTTAAAGAGTAAGTCAGGCTGAGGTTGTGCCTCAGTGGTGGAGTGCTTGCCTTGCATGTGTGAGACACTGCAATAAAAGGTAGAAGTCCAGTGGAATGGGCGAATCACTACGAGTAATAAAAATCTTTGTTGTTTTGATTTTCGTTTGCCTGATGATTGGTGATGCTAAGCACTTGTTAGACACTGGTATATCTTCTTTTGAGCAATAGCTGTTCAGATGATTGACCCATCTTTAAATTGGACTATTCCAGATTGCTCTTGAGTGTTTTGAGTTCAATTCTCAGCACTGCATGTAAATAAATGAATAAAAATAAAGGTCTATCAACAACTAAAAGTATATATTAAAATTTAAAAAAAGAGTAAGTCAGCAATTCAACTTGAACAAATGAGGGCAGTAGCAAAGTATGACGTGAGATTTTATGATTTCAGAGAATGTCCAGTGACTGGTCCCGGGTACCACATTGGAAGGGCAGGACTGTAACATCCAGGACTTAGAGGTCAGGTCACTGAGAGAGCAGGTGACAACTTGATGGATAATTTTGTGTGAAGTTGAAAGCATGGAACTTTTGGTGGGGCCAGGTTCCAAAGACTCAGGGAAACAAATTGAGAATAATCAAGTGGGTAAATGGTGGTAGCAACTGGGATGTGTCTTGTGGGAATCCAGCCACGTCAAAGGGTTTGGTTTTCACGGAAGCTGGAATTATTTCACAAGAGGCTGGGAGAAACCTTCTGGAAGAGAAGGTGGGAAGCATGGCATGCACCAGTAGGCCTTCATCCCTGATGTTCATGGCAGGTGGCAGGAAACAGGAGGCAGAGGGTCACTTGAGAGAGCTGAGGAGGTAAGGCGTCCTCTAGAGACAACTGGATCTCACTGAAGACAATAAACACTAAAGTTGTCAGAAGGGAGTGGGTTTGGCTGGTGTTCCTATGAACCAGGTGTAGAATATGGCCAATGCAGCAGGCAAGAATGAGTGTTGGCGAGGATGTGGGGAAGAGGCACACTCGTATATTGTTGGTGGGACTGCAAATTGGTGCAACCAATCTGGACAGCAGGACGGAGATTCCTCTGAAAACTTGGAATGGAATCACCATTTGACCCAGCTATTTTACTCCTCGGTCTATCCCCAAAGGACTTCAAATCAGCATACTACAGTGACGACACAGCCACATCAATGTTTATAGCAGCTCAATTCACAATAGCTAGACTATGGAAGCAATCTGGATGCCTCTGAATAGATTAATGGATAAAGAAACTGTGGTATATATATACACACAATGGAATATATTACTCAGCATTAAAAGAGAATAAAATGATGGCATTTGCAGGTAAATGGATGGAGGTGGAGAATATCATGCTAAGTGAAGTTAGCCAATCCCCCAAAACCAAAGGTCGAATGTTCTCTCTGATAAGTGGATGCTGATCTATAACCAGGAGGGGGGAAGCATGGGAAAAATGGAGGAACCATGATTGGGCAAAGGGGAGGGGGCATGGGGGCAGGAAAGATGGTGGAATGAGATGGACATCATTACCCTAGGTACACGTGTGACTGCACATATGGTGTGACGCTATGTCGTGTACAATCACTGACATGAAAAGTTGTGCTGCAGTTGTATACAATGGATCAAAATGCATTCTACTGTCCTATATACCTAATTAAAATAATAAATTAAGTTTAAAAAAGATTAAATGTGTGGGCAGCCCGGGTGCATCAGTTTTAGTGCCAAGTGAAAAATGCAAACAGAGGAACTCTTGTCCTCAGTTTATTAATAGCTTCAAGACAGGACAGGAGCATTAACCAAAGCATGGCACCCTTTGGTGTGTAAGGCCCTTTCCTACAGGACACATTGCAAGTGGATGGTGGACCCAGGATGTCTCGAGTCAGACCCAGGCGATGCTTAATAGTATATTCAGCAAGTAGCTCAATCTCCTCAATTTTTACATCTTCAATATGGCAATAATCTTAGTATCTAAGTCAAAGCATTTGGGGAAAAAATTAAATGGATTAAGTGAAGTATTTAATAGACACTTTGCATTCAAGGAATTAAAAAAAATATTTTGGCATAAAATGCATGCAGCTAGCGCAATCACTGCTCAGTAAGATCCAGAAATTTCAAAGTTGTCAGGGGAGATCAGTTTCAAAAGAAAATCAGCTCTCATTGACAACTGCCTGAGTACTATGAGAATCTATTTAAAGTTGTCTGTATTTTTCCTTTATTTTCTTATAATGCCTCTATCACAGGAGTGGTCCTTACGTGAAAAGTGTTGTCATGGTCCGTCTGTTGTCACGAGAACAGTTAAAACGGGGTTT
This sequence comes from Tamias sibiricus, assembly GCA_025594165.1. Taxonomy (NCBI): domain Eukaryota; kingdom Metazoa; phylum Chordata; class Mammalia; order Rodentia; family Sciuridae; genus Tamias; species Tamias sibiricus. Next base: position 12,817,500 of record CM046675.1, read on the forward strand.
GGTCTGTTCTGGGTTTTGTATTTGTGAGAATAATTGGGATTCTGCTGCCCTAACAAAAGTGAAAGTTTGGGCATTATGGGATGGCATTGCCATCGCCGATGAGCTGATGGCAGAAGGTGACTTAAGATTCAGCAAATTGGCATCCGTGCTGCCCCTGAAGATTCACCTGGTGATGTTAAAAAACCTGATCTGCAGGCTGACTTGTGCCCCTTCCCCCCAAAATACCTTACAGACTTTTCTTCTTCCTAGTTGTAAAACTCCGTAGCTACTTAAGGGATAACACTGCTGGGAATTTTAACTCTGAATGAAGAGTTTTGTGTGGTTCTTAATTGGGAGAGGAACCTGTCAAAAATAATATATTCGCAAATACTCTGAACCATCCCGGGCGTAGCAACACCGTATAAACTGTCACATGGCTGGTGGCAGGTGGGTTGATGTTTCCGCAGTCCCCAAAGCTGCCAAGAATGTCTTTCAGAAATCTACTCCCTTGAAGATTTCCAGCATAGGTATTAGAAGAGGTGGGGAGGGTCTAAGGGGGAGACAGGAAGGAATCAGATGGCTGGATGACTCCTGTGAAATAGCTGAACTCTGACAGCTGATTTCCATTTAATTTGGCTTAGGGACTCATCCGCTTTGAAATTGCAAGTTTTAGCAAGTTCGCAGATTTCTTTCCTAGATCTGGCCTACAGATAATTTTTTTGGAGAATTAATGAGAAGAGAAGTAGAATAACCCGAGTGAAGAGGGTAAGGGAAACACAGGCAGGAGCCCTCTGAGCTTCCCCAGAGAGGATGTGGCTGTGTCCTGTGTCACTTTGCTTCTGTCTGCAAAGAGATCAGCGTTCCATCCGCCACCCCTTCCTCTCCCCGTGAGATGTCCTGACTTCATAGATCGCAGGCAGCTTCCTGCACCTCTGCAATTTCTTTCAATTGAAACAGGGTGGAAAAAAAGAAGGAATAAATCCTGGCTACCATTTCCATTATGCCTCCTTCTCCCTAGTTCCAAGGTTTCCTAAATGCATTTTGTGCCGTGGGCCTCTTTGGCAATGTAGAGAAACCTGTGGATCGTTTCTCAGAATACAGTTTATAAATTGTATAAAATAAAATGCCCGGGATCATAAGAGAAACCAATTACACTGAAATACAGTCCTACCTCAACCGCTTGGATAAGAACCCCTGCCCTAGTTCCCAGGGCCTCATTTGCAGATCATACTAATCAGGGGAAGAGAAATCAGAACTGGGAATTTGAATTATGTCAAGAGTAACTCCCACAAGGGATGCAAGAAAAGGGAGATAGGGAAAGGAAATGGAAAAAAGAAGGACCCCTTGGGATGAAGTGTATTCAGCTGCTGAGCAGAGAAGAGAAACGTGGAGAGAAGCTTCCGGGAAACCAGGAGGGGGTCAAGAAATAACCCAAAGAAAGAAATGGCAGAAGTGAGTTTTCATCATGGACCCTTTGATGTTCTTTGAAAGACACAATTAAAAACTGGAACTACTGCCTCATTGTTCCTGGAAACTGTTTGATTGAAGGGTGGGGGATCAGGAATGTAGTCAGGTTTTACGCCTCTGTGAATTTCCTCTTGTTTTGACAAGAAGACCTCTCTGTGGTCTTCTCAAACTGTAGGAGCCATTTTAGTTTACCATGATCAATCCCGACTCCCAGCTGCTCTCTGGAACTTCCCCTTCCGCAGCTTACTTCTTGTATAACTTGGCAATTAATTGTTTTCCCTTCAGTAATTGCCAACAGTGAGAGAATGAGTGAGCCAATGAATGAGGGAGCCATTAAAGTGAGCTTTTTAACGAAGGAGCTGTAGATGCATGGTGAAGTTCCCAGCCCCGTCTCTGACTGGGATGCTTGTGTAGAAAACATTGTCACCATCCTCACATAGACATGTCCCCGAGGGAGTACTAAATGCCAAATGCCACACTGACCTTATCCTTATATATGTATTCTTTCCTGGCAAAACAACCCTGTGAGATAGTTCACTGATCCCACATCTGTGATGGAGAATGGCTAATTAATACACAGAGATCTGGGATGGAGCGTAGAGTTGAGTCTCCATTGTGGGTTTTGCATCTGCTGATTGAATATGTATTGGGAGCTGTATGGGCATTGTGTCTGTACTGAACACGTGTAGATTCTTCTCTTGTCATTCTATCCTATACAATCCAGCTGAACCACTACTCACATGGCATTTGCCTTGTATTAGGAGTTATAAATAACCCAGAGATGATTTACAGTATATGCAAAGTATGTGTAGGCCATATGCAAATGTCATACCATTTTTAAAAAATCTTTTATTGTAGTTGAAGATGTAGCAAATGCCTTTATTGTATTTGTTTATTTTTTATGTGGTGCTGTGGATTGAACCCAGTGCCTCACACATGGTAGGCAAGTGCTCTGCCACTGAGCTACAGCCCCAGCCCCAAATGTTATACCATTTTATAGAAGGAATTGAGCACCCCAGATTTTGGTATTAGTGGGGGTCCTGGAGCCAGCCGCCCCCCCTCCCCCAGATATCAAGGGATGACATAATTTCTTTCTAATTTCAAAACCTATCTATTTTCCATTATATCAAGCTTTCTCCCTATTGATAAAATGGACAGTTATCTTTCAATATGATTTCGTTAGAATTCTTACTAGTAATTACTCGATATTAACAAGAAACACTGTTGTTGTAATAGATGGAAATAAAGTCACACAGTGAGGAAAACACACCATCTTTTTGTGTTCTTTATAAATCTCTTACTAGCCACCATGACTGGCTGCATTTCATTGACTCTTCAGAATAGCTGTTGGCGTGAATAACCCTAATCAATTATCCCATTGAGTCTCACTTAGTCATGATTTTTAAATTAACCTCTGTACCATCATTATAAAAAAGCCTTTTCTGGCAGAATCATAACACTGAAGGTACCTTTTCCCATTCTGTTGCTATTACAGATATTCACAATTGCCATGGGATTTTGAAAATGAAAACCAGAATGAGCACTTTCATGATAACAACAGTTTACAATCACAACAGACTTGTAAGGCAGATATTACAAACCTCTTTATAGAAAGAGGTTAAATGAAAGCTCAGAGGTGTTAGGTAACCTAGTCAAGGGAACACAGCTAGAAAGAACTAGAAGAGGAATTTGAACAAGAGGCCCCCTCACCTGTTATCACATAAGGAGTTCAGTGTTTCCAAATCAAATTTGTCATCTAAACACTCACAAGATAACTAACATCTGCCTTCAAGCATTAAAATGATAAAATCTTACCCATCGCTGAATCACAGGAGATTTGAAATTATTTAACTGATTGGTAAGAGTGAGGGAGGAGAAAAGATTAACATAATGAGTATCATCGTATTGTTATAATTACTTTGGTAAAAAAAGTGTTAATTTCACAACAAATCTGTTTAAATACCTTTAATTAAAGTAGTTTATGTAAATATGTTAAACATTATTTTCTTAAAACAAAAGTAATAAATTTGTGATGTAAACTAATTTTCTATTTCCATATTAAGCTGCTAAATGGATCATGTGAAATGGAAAAATATTTTAGTGATCTCAATCACTTGGATATCTAAAAGAATGTTTTTATTTATATTCCAGTGGAATTATGAGATGAATATTTATTTGTTCACAGGACTATAGCAAATGTAAGTAACAATTTTGAGAAGTAATTTGCAGTTATTCATTTTTAAATGTCCTAATAATTGTTTTTGTTTAATAGGTACATAATTTGGCTGAAACAACAAAGAAGTTGTAAATTCTTTAGACATTCAGTTTAATCACAAAGACTGTCCACTACATACTAAGCGTTATTTTAGAAAATGAAACTTTCTTTCTAAAAATCCCTACTTAAACTTTAAGTTAAAATATTTATTGTTTTTAATAGGCATAATTAGCTTTTTAATGAGGGAATAAATTGGTGTATACCTATTTTTACCTAGCTTGTGGCTTATTGATAACAGTTGCTTTTTCAATAGGTAATAGTATGCAAAAATAAAAATTATGTAAAATCCACATCTAATCGCAGGATTTTCTTTGTTTTGTAAATTTAGATCTTTTTTCAAGCTTTTATCTTTTATGCAAATATCATTAGAAATTTCCTTTGCATTCTGGTTCTGAAAACTCAGTGTTCTAGATAGGAGAACAGCACCTTACAATTCTGGCATCTCTTTCAGTATTAAAACCAAGGTTGGTACCAATGAGTATCACAGTCAACATGAGATTACCTAGACTTTTCTGGGGCGAAAAATTGACAATGATTAATAAAAAAATGGGCAGATCATGGATAGACCCTGGTGAAGTTAAATTAATATCTTAGTTTATGAAATGATTATAGTTGTAAGACCAGTTAATTTGAAAAACAAATTACTGGAAATTTCTATGAATCACACCAAAGTAAATGGGCCTAGAACACCAGTAAATGTGTTTGGTATTTAATCCTAGGGGGAAAAAAATAAAATAAAAAGATCAGAAATCTCCATGCAATTCTGTAACTATGGCCTGATTCATAAGAACAAGACCTCACTAACCCCTTTAATCCAATGAACAAAGACATTAGAAAAAAAGATCATTAAAGGCAAAAATCATGCATAAGAATTCTAAAAAGAAGAGAGGATCTTTCTTCTCCTCCTAATGGTGACAAGCTCAATGTGCATTAGAAACTAAAGAGAATGGAAAGCCTCAGGTCTGGAAGATTGATTTAAGACCATAGAATTGTAGTCTCTCCCATAGCCACATATATACCCAGGCATTACCCAAACCTTGCAATGTTAACTCAAAATTAGTTAATACAGGTAACCACTCAACTTTTAGAAGTTCAAGTTTAGGGAGGAGTTGGCTCTAATGGAACTATGTGACAGAAAGTAGGTGTCATAAATGAACTGTTGGTCAACCAGAATAGGACATAGGACCATTTTCACACAACCACAGAAGGCTGGTTTTACCATTCTATATACTGATCAGTAAAAAAATAAAATTAATCAGTAAAAAAAAAAAAAAGTAAATTAAATCAGCCAGTGTCTGAGGAATGCACAACAGAAGGCAACCCATGACAAATCAGTGTAAATGTATTAGAAATACATAACCCAACCACACTAAGAGGGATGGGGAAGAGATGAACAGACTTCAGCAAGTTTCACAAGCAGTGTTTTGACTAGATACTGTAAGATGAACTACAAAACGAAATGTGCTGCTCATAAACACCATACTCGGGTGGGTACATTTGTTCCTTCCAAGAATACGGCTTAAGAATTATGAAAAAAAAAACTTTGTGTGTGTGTGTGTGTGTGTGTGTGTGTGTGTGTATAATACATATTAGATTCTACTGAACAAATACTAGAGGATAGATATGAGCAAGGTTTCTCACTGTTAGAGAAAGTAGTTATAAGTAACCAATACCGTCCATCCAGGCTGGATTAGAACTGAAGCTATCAGTTGAACTCACATTTTATTTTATCTATACATATAAATAAAAGTTTGTGGGTAGGCATGGCTTAGTATGTAGACTAGAGGTCCATGTTGTAACTGTCTTCATAGAGGTTCTAGAGGAAGTAAGAGCCTGAATATGCTGCTGGCAATGTCAAGGTCACGCATATAAGACAAGACTGACCCACAGTCTGTTGCCACCAGTGAAGAAATTCAACCCATGATCTAGAGTAACTACTCAGGAGGCACCTTCCTATCTACAAGCTAGTCTTAGGGGAAGCCAGGCCACTATCCTTAGCAAGTGGTCCAAGAAGTCAAATGATAATGCCTATAGCCATCAGCCCCAATGGTCAAGATGTTATTAATAATTGGCAATGTCCTGAATTTGTGTTCTTGTTTCCAATTCCAGACCAATAAATTCAAATATTCATCTCTAAATTACATATGGTACCCTGCTTCTAGCAAGCCCACCTACAATTTCCCCAGGCCAATGGCTTCCATTAGGGGATATCAGAAGCTGTCTGTTTCTTCCACTAGAAAGATTACCCCTTCCTCTGCTCACTCTTGAGGCCCTGCCAAAACACAAGTGGGTAGCTACTGACTCCTTTGCAAACTCCAAATAAATAGCATTTATGTTTTCTCATTTGGTTGGCCTGTATTTCTTCCTTTACTTCCAGGGCAGTAGTGCCCCAGTAGCAATGAATATACCCATGGTCTCCATCTTGGTTTCTGAAAATAGTCTTCCCATAAAAGGAACTAGGGCTCTTTGCAGAAATGGTTGGTTTTATTGCTGGAGCAGGGAAAATAAAAGATGAGTGTTGTATCTTATGGCGCCAGAAAATAGGAAATGCAAAGAGAAGGGCTAGGGGGAAGGAAGGGGAAGAGAAAGAGAAGAAAGAGGAGGAAGAGGAACAGTGTGGCAAAAGGGCATGGGTGCCAACTTCCAAACTCTCCCATGCCAAACATGCAGCAATTTGGGCAACTCATGATAGTATCGAGTTATAGACCAAAGGATAAAATAAATATCCACTAGTCTTTACTGATATAAATAAATATTTGGTTGGATAAATAAATAAAAGGGGCCAAACAGATGACTCTTCCTATATAAGAATTCCAATTAGTAAATATAAATGAAATGCAGGATATAAAAAACTACCATTAGATTGCAATAGTAAGAATTGTTGCAGCCAAGGGGAAGGTTCAAATTTGTGGGCAAAACCTAGAGCCTAAAGGTGTCACCCTCAATATGTTTGTGAATTCCTATTGTGGTTTTAATATATGTCCATAAATTCTAAGAAACTATTTTTCCTCTGGGAGGTATAACCTATTTCCTGTCCTAAATATCCTTTCCCATTACATATGGGCTATACTTAACACCTCACTTCCAAAGAAAAGTAGACTGTGGAAAGGGAAAAATAATGACTTTACATCTGAAAATCCTGGCAAAAACTATGTTAACCAGCTAATCAAGCAGAGCACCCAGAGGTGAGGCCTTTTGATCCTGCGTGCCCTCTGAGGTGGTACCATTGGAAGGCACACCAGGCCATTCTTCCCCCAGACTTTATCACCTCAGTAGAATCATGAGGAAGTACCAGACAAACCCCATTTAGGAGACAATTTTTGCAAAATATCTACCTAACCAATATCTTGGTAAAGTGTTAAATTGATGGAAAGCAAGGAACTCTCAGTTTGGCAGAGACCAAGGAGACGCAGTGATTAAATGTAACTTGGTAGCCTGGATTGGCTTCTGCCCATCCCCCACCAAAAAAGACAAAGCAGGAGTCCTGCTTTGGAGTCCAGAGGAAGTCGGCAGTTTAGGCAATAGGAAAGCACCAAGGTTCATTTCTTTTTATTTTTGTATTTTAGTTTGTTATATCTTGACAGCAGAATACATTACAATTCATAGTACACATATAGAGCACAATTTTTTATATCACACCACTCATGTCTTCATACATGTACTTAGGGTAATGATGTCCATCTCATTCCACCATCTTTCCTACCCCCATGCCTCTTCCCTTCCCCTCCCTCCCCTTTTCCCTATCTAGAATTCATCTAATCCTCCCATGCCCCCCCCAACACATTATGAATCAGCATCCTTAAATCAGAGAAAACATTCCGCATTTGGTTTTTTGGGATTGGATAACTTTACTTAGCATGTTATTCTCCAACTCCATCCATTTACCTGCAAATGATTTTATTCTTTTTTAATGCTGAATACTATTCTATTGTGTATATATACCACATTTTCTTTATCCATTCATCTACTGAAAGGCATCTAGGTTGGTTCATTTCTTAATTTTGATAAATGTTCAGTGAAACCAGATGTAACCATTGGAAAGTGAATAAATTGTGAAGTTTCTGCATTCTCTTGGTTGCATTTCTGTAAACATAAACTTATCCCTAAATTTTTTAAGTTCAATTTTAAAAACCATTAAATGTTTATTAAAAACAGAAAAACAAAAACAAATGAGTAGTGATACAGTAAAAGTAGGATAGACTACACCATTCAGGAGAACTCTAGCTCTTCACTAAGCGAACACAACCTAGACACTCTTTGGTTAAAAATCTTTCCAGAATGGTAGCCTTCTAGGTAACCATTTTCAATGGAACTATCAACCTTTTATCCATTTGAAATAAACAGTTATGAGTGTACATCAAACAGTCCACAGAAACAAAATCTGTTTTGAAAACTATGTATATGTGTATTGAAAGAATTAGCAATGGACTTTAGATGCATCTAAACTTTCTGAAAACATATTACTAAAATTGTAAAGAAGAAAAACAGTTCTTCCAGTGGATGTGAATTTCTCTAATACTTGAAAGTGGATGCCTTTCATTTGTTTATGTAAAGATTCAGCAAACTTTTATATTATCTAACAAATTTTACTTTTTTTCCATATGAATTTAACTGTGAGCATACTTTAATTGTATTCTCATTGTATATTGATGGAACCTTGGTTTGCACTGACTCTCAAGTTGTCCTGCTTTGAAATACATTTCCATCAAAATAATTTCCTGGTTACTTTTGCCTACCTCAATCATTTCCAAAATCCCTCCTGTCGGTCTGGAGTCTTTCATAATTATTGTAATCCTCTTCTTAGTTGAACTTCTATACCCAAGCCTTGACCCATTACTTAGAATGGATGCCTTAGTGCTAAGTAGATTTAAGCGTGGGTACCATCTTGTACTTAATTTTCCCCAAAGCACCTTATACAGTACTGAGCCGGACTTAATGAATAATTGGTTGTTTAATTAAACCCAAAGCTTGTACAACAGGGATAATCCATTTCCTGACTCTGCAAAACAGCATAGAAATTACTGATCACCAGAGGCTGCCCTTATTGCTGGACATTAATTCCAGACAAAATATTAAAACTTCAAGTGCAAACATCACAGTGGATTAATGTTCATACCTACTTTACATGTCAAGAGTCATTTTAGGCAGTGCACAGTGGTGACTTTTGACCCACTTTCCATCTTTCAAATAAGATTCAGAGGCAAGCTGATGCAGCAACATGCTTTTCTCTTTTTATAGCCAACGACATATCAGCACTCCTTAAATAAAGAAATTTAAAATCTCACTGGTTGAAAGGCCATTAAGTTCAGAATATTTTCTTTATTAAAAAAACACAACCTTTCTGTTACCTGTAGGAACACTCTCAAGACAGTATTTTTTTTTTTTTTTTCAGAGAAAATTTGACAAAGAAGTTTTGGGTGGAATGTTGAAATGAATGGAATTTTTAAAAGACCCTGGAAACAGGAGGTGGTAATGAAAGTTTAGACAGAATAAAGAAGAAGTGGCAAATAAAGAGAATCAATACTATCTCCTTAAACCTTGCAGGATCATGAATTATTTTCTGCTTTTGTCAAATGACTACAGACCCTAGAATCCCTTTAACACAGGCAGCACGTGCTATCACGTGATCATCGACGTGTTGGAGAATCGCAGCTTTCTGTATAACTAGAGGGATCAAGTTGTGTTTGTTTGAGTTGAATCCTTAAGGGCTCTATAAGATTCAGATCCCCATTTCAGAGGAAAACATTGCTGTAGGGTGCAGTCCCTTATGATTAATTGTAATTATAACTGACATAGAAATGCAAAAAGATAAATAAGAAGTATTCAGGGAAGCACATCTGGCAAGAACAGCCTATGTTTTCCTTCCTTTGTGTCTTGTAACATCCTCTCCATTGTCACAGGGTCCTTGTAACCTTAGAGACAATAAAAATAAAGGCTGCCCTTTTCAAATATTTGTATATCTCCTTGACAGATAAATAATACTACTGTGTGTAAAATACAGAAGCAAAACAAAGATGTTCTTTTAAACTTTATATGAGGTTTTAGCCCATGTGGAATTTTTTAATCCTTTTGCAATTCAAAAGTCTCTGACTCATTAACTTCTTTAATTTTGTAAAGCAATTAATTTAGCTATTACTGCAAACTATTACTAACGTGGTCACAACAGGACACTATTATTAAAACATTGTGTAGAAACTAATCATCTTCTGGATTCATCTGCTTATTTTCAGGGTGAAAGAATGTGGAACAATTATTTCTGTGGTACTTTTGTAGAATCCCAAGTTTTAAACATTCTATTTGATGCAGAAGCTATAGACTCCCTCTGGAAATGGACTGGATTTTTTTTCTTTCCTTTGTGAAAAGTTGAAGCAACAGCTACAAAACCATTAAAAAGCTATGTGGGAAGCATATACTTTACTTACAATTTTTGGTAGAGATAAATGCAAAAAATATTAAAATTTCTCAAGAATTTCAATGTAGCATATAGCCCCATTCTGTATCATTAGCCAGTGAGTCAGTTCTGTTTATTAGCATTCTTTCTTTGACAGAGGGAATGTGATACCTGGGTAACTTTATAAAAATGGCAGGGGACTTTTCTAAGGGTCTGTCATTCACTGGCTCACTTGCTCATTCATTCAGATATTCAACAAGTGTCCACAGGCTGATGAGCATGTCAGTTTCTCCACTAACCACATAAAACACAGTAGTAGGCACTGAGCAGGTTTGATTTTCATTCTCCTGGACCTCATGAAGTTCAACAATTAGCTGAGAAATCTGGTTCCAGCCAGACGCTGTGGCACATGCCTGTCATCCCAGCAACTTGCGAGGCTGAGGCAGGAGGATCGCGAGTTCACAGCTAGCCTAAGCAATGGCGAGGCACTTAGCAACTCAGTGAGACCCTGTCTCTAATAAAATACAAAAAAGGGCTGGGGATGTGGCCCAGTGGTCGAGTGCCCCTGAGTTCAATCCCCAGTACTGAAAAAAAAAGAAAGAAAGAAATCTGGTTTCAAATCAAATTACCAAGGACATCAATGTAGAATTAAAACCATGGTAAATGATAGGGCTAGAACAATGTGTGGTAGCTACATGGTAGACAAAGAGAAGGATTCCCTGGGAGCTGAAATCTGAAAGGCACATAGAAGTCAACCAATTAAGAATGGGAAGGTAGGAGATGTACCAGAAAAAAGGTGAGGCATGCATTGGGTCATTCACATGATCATTGGGCAAATTACAGGTGCAGACCAAGGTACTGAGCAAAGAAACAGCTGTAAGAACACCTGTGGACTATACTTGAGATAGAAAGGACAAGAGATTTTTTTTTGGGGGGGGAGGGATATTGATAAAAGGTCTGCAATGTGGGGTATGGAATGTTTGGAGGCATGAATTGTTCATTCAAGCTTGGCTGCAAAATTAATAGGAATGTTTTTCATCCCAAGAGTGATGTGAGGCCATTGAGAGTCTGAGTGGGAGCTGGAGGGAATGGGGCATGTGTGAGGACAGGATCATGCTATGTTTAAAAAACTGAAAAGATGTGCACAGGCAATTTAAAAACCCTTCCTAGATTCATTGCTCTTTGAGGAACCCACCATCTTTCCTTTCCAGAAGGTTTGGCATTATATTTCACTCTATGATACTTGACCCTTGAAAGCATACCATCAGCCCTTCTTAAGGGTAAATCTCATGCAATTCTCTTGGGTAAGTGGAAGGATGATATGGGATTGGGGGTTGGGTCATAAAGCTCTATGATCTCCATTGTACATGTGTGTGCGTGTATATGCAGTATTTTCTCCTGTGATGAGGGGATTATCTCTGTTGCTTTAAATTGCCTCCATGTCCTTTCTCTGTGAAGGGTTTTACTTGACTGGAATCTGTTTCCTATCTTGGACTAGACTGTGTTTATTCCTTTAACATATTAAAAATGGGCTTTCCCATTTGCATTCAGCTGGGTTTATTCTTTATCGTGACAAGTTGGTGGTAGCATTATGTGGCTGTCAGAACGGGCTATGATGATGTGTGTTTGTTAAAACAACAAGGGATCATTAAGAAGCCACTCATGTGCTGGGCTAGGTGCTTGTGTAGCTTTCATAGCTTTTCTTATCAGGTGGAACATTTATCTTGGAAAGATCCAGCTAGCTGCATACAGTCATCAACCATTCAGTCTTTTTCCCATGAAAAGTATTTTTCCTCTTCCATCTTTAAAAATAGTTCACTATGCTTCAGAGAGTTGTGTAGACACTGGGGTAGATTCTTCTGTGGTAGCATCAATCATGTTACTGTGTCTTTTCCTCTGAATTCAGCTGCCTTCCATAGTATAAATGCAGGCTCAATGGCAGACTATGTATAATGCTTTCAGCCAGGCATTTCTAGAATGGAGACGTGCAGCCACAGGTATAGCACCAAATAGTTATCACTGTGGATATAAAGTTTTGCAACATAATTTTCAACTAAAGCAGCAAAGGTTCTCTCCACTCAGTCAATGTGAATGCATAAGAGGCAGAGAAATAGGGATTAAATAAATGTCCATAAGCAGAGAGTTCTAATCCTCTCTCCACCACTTACTACCTGTCTGACATCCACTAAGCTGTATACCGACCCTGTGTCTCAATTATCTGAACTCTGCAAGGGGAACATGAAGTTCACCTCAAGGACTTCTTATAAGGATCCAATGGAACATGGACACATTCTTGTCATATAGCCAGTATTGAAAAAAAATAAAATGAAAAGGACTATCTCTTTAAGCCTCAGACCTCGTAGGAAAACGTGCCTGCTTCTCAACTGTTTGTCTATAATTCTCTGAGTGACAGCTAAAGGGAGAGGGGAAAAAAAAACATATAGGGAAAGATTGACTTATGAAATTCAAATAAGTGGCATTTCAAACCACTGTTTAGTTCTTCATCACTGAGAAACAGCTTATTTTTGCATATTTAAAAGATGAAAGAAAAATGCATACATATTAATTTTAAATTAGGCTTTCTAATGGTGGTGGAACTCTTCAAGTGATTTCCAGTGGTGGGAAAATGAAGAGTTCATGCTCAAGTGAACATTTTAGTGTTTGAGGCAAGAATAAATTAATTATAGCAATTGAAGGTATACCCAAAGCACTTCACATTTTGAAGAAAAGATTGGAAATACATATGCACATACATAAGTACCCCAAATTGTGGAGTATTTGGACAGTATGGAGACTGGCATGGTTGTACTTGGCCATGGTATATTAGTATGCTGTTTTGAATTCTCTTTCTTTTCTAGCTCTGTCAATCTAACCTATCCTTTAGAGTCTGTCTCCAGTGCTCCTGCATCTGAGAATTCTTCCAGGCTTTCTCTGCAACCAGTCACACAATCATAACATTTCCATTGTTCTTACATTAGTAATAATACCATTATTTCTACTAACACCCCTTAAGATCATTGGCAATCATCCCCACAAATATTTATTGAGTGCTTAATGTTGACTAGGCTCTATACTGAAGGCCTTATGTTTATTGCTGTATTTAATTATCTTCGCAGTGAAACACTAATGTTATTCTTTATTTAGGCATGAGAAGCTGAGTCTTGGAATTTAAATATGGAAATAAATGATGGACCCAGACTTCAAACCCAGGTAGCCTAAATTCAAAGCCCTGCTTTCTTAACTCCTGTGCTACACTACTCAACATTATAGTTCCAGTATTATAATAGGCTTTTATTTTTTCTTGCATTTTCCCTTCTTCCTAGGAAACTTCTTTCTCCTATTATTCATTGGACTTGGAATCGTTGAACTTTTTCTGACCACAGAGCCACCAGGATGAGGACCCCCCAGGGCCCAGCTTCCCTGTGCATCCAGGGGATTAAATCTGACTAATGAGATGTCAGTGGAAAGTCTCCTTGGATGGCAGAAGGTCAGCCATCCATGATCCTTTCTTCCTTCTCTCAGCTGGATTTGGTCCTGGGATTAATGCTGAACCAGCATCTTGGACTATAGCAATGAGGTCACAGGCTAAAGATACTTAAGAACATGTGCAGAAGGACTCTGGGTCACTGAGTCCAGGCCACAGGACCTAAACTAAATCAAGTCTTTCCACTCTTATTTCATATGAGAGAGAATATATTTCTAGTATTTATATTTCAGTTACCTTTGGATTTGAGTCCTGTGAAGTCAACCTACTCCTACCTACTCTACTCTTGCAGGGTAGAGAGACTTTTATTTGAGTTAAGAACACTCCTAACATGTTTAAAAGGTACTTAATAAATATCAGATTGCCGTATGGTAATTACAGATTTCCAAATATGTTCAAGGCCTATCATGAAAATCACAGTCTATTATGCCTGGATCCAAAGTGGTTGTCATGTGAAACCCTCAGAACCGGATAGTTTATTATCTTAAGGTTTGTTTTGCAGCCATTCCAGCTGCTCCTGCTGTATTAACACAGGGGAGAGTTGATAGGAAATGCTTTTATACATTGCAGGGCACACTTCCAGTGTGGAAAAAAGACTGCATTAAAAAAAAAAAAAAAAAAAAAAAAAAAAACAAACAAACATGAGTCCCTCTTTAAATCAATGTCATCTCTTATTGCAGTGATCTTAACTGGCATTATTAAAAAGCCTGTCAGCCATTATCATACCAGTCCTCATTCCAATAATCATCCGCGCCCTTGCCCACTTAATTGAAGTTATTTCAATGCAGCATTACAAGAGGAATATTCTGGAAATTAGTACAGGAGAGGAAAGCAAGTCTACGAACGACCTTCCAATAATATCTATCAATGATACAGAGTAGAGATGCTAAACAAGAGAAGAAGATAAACTTTATAATTATCTAAGAGCCCACCCTACACTATTTGGTGTTGCTTTTGTCTTGGGGACATTGTCTAATCCATTATTATCTCAGCATACAGGAGGATCTTGTGATAGAATAAATGGTAAAAACATTTATGTTCAGTTGTTCCTTTTTTTTTTTTATTTACTAACTCCATCCTTCAATAATATTTCTAACCCAATATTTTTCTCTTTGATGAAGATGGAAATAACCATAGGTAACTAAAAAACTAAGCTTTTATCTGGTTTGAGATAGTGATTACAGCAAACAAGAGATGGAGACTGAAAGCGATTGGAGACAGAGGAGGTCAGATCAGATCTCTCAGAGAATGTGTAATTTGGGCTGAGAACTAGATGACAAGATACATCAGTCTCATGAAAACATAGGGGGAGGCATCCAGGCAGAAGAGATGGGCCTTAATAAGTGCACAGATCAGCTCTTCTGACTCAAGAGATGGGTGATAACTTCAGAGTTTCTGGAGCAAAGTGGACAGGATGAGGGAGATGGGTGCTAAGATCTGAGTGGTAGGCAGGACCAGACCAGAAAGCACCTCGAAGGTGCTGGAATTTTATTCTAAGTTCTTGTAGCATGAGTTGCAATGGAAGTGACAATTTTATATTAAGGACCTATGGTCCTCTGGCTTTGTGTAGCTTCCTATTTCAACTTTATTTTTCAGTCTCATACAATTTAAGTGACTATCACTGACAGAAATTAACTGGTGCTTCACAAGTGTTCATATTAATGCAAATATGGAGGTTGGAACAAGTTATAGATCCTTGTGAGTTATATTAGATCATGAATTTCACTCAATTATGAGCCTCTTTGTATTCATACTGCAGGCCTACAGAAATAGTTAACTCAGCCTCACCTGTCAGTAATATATTAAGTTGATTAAATATTGATTTTTAATTTGAGATTCGTCATTTCTTCTTTAATAATACTTTCATATTTGCCTTTTCTTATTTATCACCCTGTATATCCATTTTAAAAATGTATCTTTGGAAAGTGGTAGTAGATTATTAAATGCATACGTAAGCGTGACCCCCGAGTTGTGTTCATGGACATGTTCTTGTATTGTTTGTAAAGGGTGTGAAGTATATTCTGATCCTTGGATTTACCTTGTGCAGTTAAGCATACCTACAGGTTCCCTGGTTTGCATGTAGGATCATAGCTGTTGGCAATGAACACATAGCCTGTGGCCTGCTCATGGGAGGGCTTTGGATAGCAGGCAGCTCTGTCCTGTCCACCCCGGCTTGTGCTTCGGGATCCTTTCCTTGTTCCCAGACATTCACTGCTCATCAACCTGTAGAGGGAAACTGGTCCATCAGCTACCCTTGTCTTAAACCCACAAAGAGCAAAGAAAATATGCATCTTTTGCAGAGGTGAAAATTCTCTGTTCATTTCTTAGTATAGAAAATAATTTAGAAAGAATGTGAACATGACAGTGAAATAGAATTCATCTTGAACCTGCATTGGAGTACTTAGATTGGACAGGTGGCTCTTTTTCTGAATGTTTCTTTCCTTGAATATAAAGTGGGAATGATATTTTCTTCATGGGATTTAGGGGAAGATAAATTATATGCTTAATGTCCATGAGATGTTTAATAAATATTAGCATTCATATTAGTCTCAGAAACCATTAAATGCCATTATTTTGATCTCAGAAATTCCCCAATTTTTTATTCCCAAATGGGAATCCTGTCCATTCCTATTGCAAATAGGCTGTGGACTCTAAGTTGAAGACATCACAACTAGTAAATATGCACATGCATGCATACACACTCTATATACATTTTTATCAACATTTGTTATCATTTCAAGTCAGACCTTTATGACTTTTGTCTTTAGTTCCTTGAAAGACTTCCAAAGGCTAAGAACACTGTGATCTTCAAAGTAGGTTCTAAGGAAGAAAGAAGAAAGAAAAAGGGGCAAGGTGAGAAAAAAAAAGTCCATTGATTTAGGTTAAAAACTAAGAAAATATTTGAAAGGTTCTAAGTCCATCCTATTTGGGAAACATTAAAGGTTTAGTTTTGATGATTATATATCACAAGATAATATTCTGGCTTAAGTCATTCATTGGGTGTAAAATAGTATCCACTCCTGGTGAGGATTTTTATTAAGGAGGATTTTAAAATGTGGGTGAGTAATCACGTTAATTTCGTTGTTAAATCACTTTGTTGATTTAGGATAATATATGTCTATATAATTTGCATAACTTTAAAAAGTATCTTCAATAGTGAAGATGATATTTAAAGCAATCCTTTTTTTCTGCTTTCTCTTCCTAATAAGTGATCATTTCACGCTGTTAAAAGCTCTCAAACCTTATAGTCTGTAACATCTCAAAATTGCATATGTCAGGGCTGGGGTTGTGGCTCAGTGGTAGAGCACATGCCTAGCATGTATGAGGCACTGAGTATGATTCTTAGCACTGCATATAAATAAATGAATAAAATAAAGGTCCATTAACATCTAAAAAATTTTTTTCTTAAATTCATATGTCCACCTCCATATCCAAGAAACATCCTTTTTTTTTTTTTTTTTTTTTTTTTTGGTAAAGATGGACACAATATCTTTATTTATTTTTATGTGGTGCTAAGGATCGAACCCAGTGCCACACATGTGCGAGGCAAACTCTGTACCACTGAGCTATAACCCCAGCCCCTCAAGAAACATTTTTTAAGAGGGTCTGGGCTACGGGGAGGAGGGAGTTCTTATCAGGAATTTCTAGTGCTTGGGATGGATATGGGCAATTCCATATAATGTTTTGTTTTATTTTTACTTACATTTGTTTCATTTGTTTTAAGATTTCAAATAATGTTAAAGAGTCATATAGGAATCCTCTTTCATCAAAATGAGGAATGGGTTAAAACAGAAAATTGATTCAGGAAACACAGCACCTTGAAAGACCACAAGTTTTATTCATTTTTGGAGCCCTCAGGTTAGCGTCGGTCATTCAGTAAGTGTTTGCTGGGTAAATGAATCATCTGAAGGAAGCTTTACCTCTTTGAAATGAGATAACTACTCTCCCAATAAAATATAAATGCAAAAAGCGCCTGTATAGATTCTAATTTCCCCCAAGACTCCCCAACTGCAACAGCTGTTCTATATAAGACAGGAATATCACTCCTCCTCACTAACTCTGACCCTGGAAATGCCTGTTACAAATAACTGAGCTCTCTAATAGTTCATAATGACCCTGTTCCCTGAGCAGAACTAATCAGTGATTTGGAATCCAATTGGTATTTCTATAAATGAGGCATTGCTCCCATTGATTCTGATTGGTCATCATCTTTGCATTAGAGGAGACAATTGCATATGTTAGCATCAGTCAATATTATGAATAAACTCTCCAGCCATGAGGCTTCAGGATGTTGATGATCTATTGTGATGTTAATGTCACCCACAGTGTCAATGGTATGAAGTGAGAAGAAAGCTCATGCTACTCTGGGACACTCCTAATTCCACATGCACTGGAAATATTTAAGGTGTCTTTAAACCAGCTTTTGAACTGTCTAGCGATAAATGTCTGCTACGCATATGATGCTTTAAAATATTTTAGAATATAAATCGTGAAATGTGTATGTCCACAGTATTGACAGATTGAACAGATACAATTCTTAAATAGGTACTTCTAAAGGATATTGATAGTAATTTTTCTGAGAAATAAAAGTATCCATGCTGTTCCATAAGTTGGTTGAGGCAGGTGTCTGAACCTGTAGTTTAGTTACCAAAAGAATGTCAAAGTCATGGAGTGATTGTAATGGAGCCTCTAGTATCACAGGGACAGTATCTCTGGACCAACCTGCAGCTTAGATCCTATACTACTCAGAGTGAGGGTACTATTCAAAGCACCTTATAGGTGGAAGTACGTGATTGGCTTAGCTCAAATTCACCATCATCAATTATGAAATATTAATAATAAGACAGGTAACTTATATTTGGGTCATAAAATTGTTACCCTCATAATTTGTTTGATATTTTGTTATATATTTTAAATGATTACAAATTCCCAACCACCAGTAGCCTAGATGCTGAAATCATGTTACTACATAATTCCATGGTGAATAATTCATCCATGGGAAGCCAATCTAGAAATGTGTTACTAAACTGGGTTCCCATCTCCCTTGGCCAAAGTTTGATCTCAAATATAATGCAAATGCAATTAATTTTGATAATATCTTTCTTGATAACCAAATGACTCTGAACTAATGATACAAAACTTGACAGAAATGAAAGAGAAATTGTCATATTTATTTTCTAATCAAGTTTAAGATATGATTTTTCTATACATTTTTACAATGTTGTCTAGGTAAGAGCTGAATCAATATGAAAACACTGAACTTGAAAACGATGAACTTGAAAACACTGAACTTCAGGAACACATATTACCCTTTGGAAAGATATGTTTTCAGTAATTTTCTTCTTAAACATTTAAAGTTTCAAACCTATCTCTAAATTTAACATTAAGCCTATTTATGACTTTTTGTAATCAGTTTTGTGCTTAATTTATATTTACTTTTCACAAGGCAGATAATCCTTTATCATTCAAATATTTGACTGCCCAAGTTTTATTGCAGTATACTTTATTATATTCTTGCCTTAGAAGATTTTGAGAATTTGTTAAATTGAACTTGTAGGAAACATTTCTTGGACTGTACCCTTTGCCAGTTACCACAATGGTTCTCCAAAAGCAGACGGAAAGAAAACAATGGTAGGATCCATATTACAAGTCATAGTCCTCATTGGTTTCTGAAAATATTAACAATTATAACAATATTAACAATTTGGGAAAATATCTAGGAAGATCACACATGGCATTTCATTTTGTATGTGGAAAGAGGCAATACCTATCAATACACGAAGGTGTTCTCTTTGGGGGAACATCACATACGCATTCACCGGTGCTGTCTTAATAAAGTTTTAAAAATACAAATTGAGCACTTGTTAGCATTGGGGATAGTAACCCCCAGAAACAGTCATGATTATTTTCCATAATGAGAATGTTTCAGAAATCTTACTCCTACGTTGCAGTCACTGGGAGTAACCAGTACATGATGGTGACCGTCTTCATTTAAAGGGGTTCACGCCTGTGCTCTGCCTGATGGATGTGTCACACGTCATTACTGCTCATCAAGCTGTCCTAATAATGGAATGTCTGTTTTACTCAGTCATAACCCATTGCGGTCCAAAGTTATATACTTGATTAATTGTGAAAAAACAAAAATCATGATCCTTCTGAGGCTCAGTGGCTGGCTCCGCTTCTGATGGTAAAGCATTCTGATGACAGTCACTTTATGAACATGTGTACTGCAAAGAAGTCATATGATGCAGCTGTGGAAAATACCATAATGCTTCGTCATAGAACCCATAACTGCAGAGCTCGCCCAGAGTGGGTTTTCTGTACCAGAAGCAATGGAAATGGAGAATAGAGTTCTGATGTCGAGAAAGAGTTGTCACCAGGAAAATGAGGTCATTGGAAGAAAAAAAAAAGGTATTTCAAGTTCTCGAAGCTGAGGTTGACTCATGGAATGGTTTTCTTTTTTTCAATCAAGTATCAATGGGATCAAATTCTGTTGTAACGTGGGCTGGGCTTCCCTCTGTGGATTGGGAAATCTCTTCACGCAGTTTGACGTACTCAGCCATTCTTAGTCAATAGCTCCCTCTTTAGACCTGTGAGAGTCACAGGTGCTTATTTATGCCTTGATAAATCAGATCCGCAGGTGTGTAAGTGCCTGTTGAGATCCACCACTCTATTAATCATGGAACAGAAAATCCTACTTATGGAACAAATGAAGTCTCTGGAAATATGTTGAAAATAAATCATATTAATAAATTACTCACATGGGAGTAATCATATTTTAAATAGATGAATAGTAAACTTTTACGTAATGTTTTTAATAGCAATGATGACGAAGCATTTCAAACATGCTATTTTTAATCCAGCTAATGAATTAATATATCTGACTCTAGATTTTGTGACACATTTATAAATTTGGTTGTGTTGCGTTTTCTTATTTGTCAACTCTCCAGGCATATTTGTGTATTTCCTTTGCTCTGCTTGAGCACAAGGCCACATGTTATGTTCTTGTGGTGACATTAGGTATCTTCTCTGAGATTTGGTTACTGTAGGCTCCACCCTCAGCTGGAATGCCCTTCACTGAAGGGGACTGGGACCATCACCCTCTTCAGTTACCAAGCCCACTGAACAAGGCTACTTGTTCAAATTCTCTCCCTTTCTCTCTCCATCTTTCTCTGTTGTCTTTAAGTGTGATGATTACTTTTTCCAAATTAAGAATTAAATTCAGTTGATTTCTGAGAGTCTTTAAAAATTTTAACATTATCGTACAAGTTCCAAAAAGAAATAAATTTTTTTTCCATTATAGCACCATATAGATCTAACCACCATTAATATTTAATATATTACCTTTGGCCTGTTTTTATAGAGATGTGTATTTTTGTCAACTTGGAATGAAGCTCGAAATATGGTTTTATATTTTCTTAAAAATCAATATCATAACAAGAGCCATTAATTATACATTATATGCATTTCCCTCGTGTGAGTAAATATTTTTAAACAATACTATTGGAAATTCCCAAATAACAGTTCACTACATGAAATTACCAAACACATATTGAGCATTTAGAATATTGATATAAATAGGTTTTTATACTAAAGTCTTTCAAGGGCTTTCTGATTCATTTTTTGGGGGGAGTGGGGGGTACCAGGGATTGAACTCAGGAGCACTTGGCCACTGAGCCACATCCCTAGCCCTATTTTGTATTTTATTTAGAGACAAGGTCTCACTGAGTTGCTTAGCACCTCTCTCTTGCTGAGGTTGGCTTTGAACTCACGATCCTCCCGCCTCAGCCTCCCGAGCTGCTGGGATTACAGGGGTGTGCCACCACTCCTGGAAGCCTTTCTGATTCTTTCTTTAAGCTGGGTTCCTGGGGATGGGATGACTAGGTGGAAGGACAGGACAGGACTGGTACAGCGTCCACAGTCTTTCCAAGTGGCTGTGTAAGGAGTTACTTCTAAAAAATATTCTGATTTGTAAAGGTTAAGATGGATCATTTGAAGCTAGAATTCCATTTGCCACCCTCTCCTCACTACACCTACCCCCCCACACCCTTTCCCACCACAGTCAGCTTCTTATTGACTATATGTTTATGAACTCACTGCTTTTAAAATGAGGAGAGAATATGGATCCCTCACATAATAGATATCCTGGTGGCATTTAACTGAGGTGTTCCCAGTTATTATTTAATTTGCATTTTAAAAGCATTTATTATAAGTTAATGGATCAATTGATACTCCAGGGAGCATTTAATAAGATTTATTGCCTTATAAAATTTATATGGCTCTCAGCTAAATAACTGAGATTATAATTATTAGCGGTTGCATAATTACATTTGTGGTAATTCTAGAGATGATCAGGGATAAGGAATGTCTATGACTTTATATTTTAGATAGAAGTAGATGACTTGAAAATGTAATTTTAAAGCATATTCATAACTTCCAAGCACCTGTATTTATTTTCTTTTAATTTTAAAAGGTATAAAAAATATCCGTTAACTAAAAATATTAGTCCTTCATACTAGCAATAGGACAGAGGAAACGAAAGGGCAATTCATTAGGAACTGCTGAAATCTGCCAATGCCACGTTGCCCCAGGAATCTGTAGTTTCTCTGGCCTGGGAGGCGGAAGGTTACCAGCTGGGGACAATCTGCTGTCCGTGTATCCAGGCTGTTGTCACCAGTCCTGCTCTTCCATTCCTGTAGTTCCATCCTGTGCACCACCGTGCCTGGGCCCATCACTCAGTCAAAGGCACGCTGTCTTTCCTGCACACCCTCCTTCCTGTTGCACCTTCCCAGCTGCTACCACCAGACCTATGCAAACCTTCTCCCTGGGTCCTCTTGTCCTTGCCAGCCTGATCATTCCCATTTGTATTGAATCTCATCTAAATGCATCCCTGTTCCCTTCCCTCTGCCCAGAAACCCATCCCTCTTTTTTTTTTCTTTTTTAAAAGATTTTTAAATTTGTTTGAATTAGTTATACATGACAGTAGAATGCATTTTTGCACTATGATCTATCATACATAGATGGGATATAATGTCTCATTTTTCTAAGTGTACACGTTACAGAATTACATTGGTCATGCAGTCACATGTATACATACAGTAATAATGTCTGTTTCATTCTACTATCTTTCCCATCCCCACAACCCCTCCCTCCCCTCCCATCACTTCCCTCTACTTAATCTAATGCTATTTTTCCCTAGTGCCCCCCCCCCCCCCCCCCCGCCTTATTGTGAATTAGCATCCGCATATTAGAGAAAACATTCGGCCTTTGGTTTTGTGGGATTGGCTTATTTCGCTTAGCATGATATTCTCCAACCACAGATGCAAAAACCGTGACACGTGACTGACTGTGACCAATAGGACCTTAGCAAATGTAGCACAAGCAGCAGCAGCTCAGAAAGCATTTGATGCTGCCCCGTTCCAGCTGGCAGAGACCCTTCTACTGTCACCATCTCTGGTTGACCTGTGGGGGGTGGGGAGAGTCGACTGTCCCCCCCCCCCCCCCCACCCCCCCGCCCAGCCTGCCCATTAACTACAACCACATGAGTGACCCCAGTAGAGACAAGCAAAAGCCCATTCCCACTGAGCAGGTCCACTTAGCTGATATATAGAATCATGAGAAAGTCAAAGGTGGCAGTTTCAGTTATTAAGTTGAAGTTTTCTGTTTCTGCTTTTTTTTTAAATGCAGCAAGAGAGAGCTGTCTCAATTATCTGCTTTACCTCTCAGACTTCTTTCCTCATCTACAAAATGAAGACTAAGCCCCTGATGATTTAGTCCAAAGGACACGATGTAGCATATGCCTATGGGGTAGTGCACCCAGCACACACCGCCTCCCCAGGACTGTAAGTTTTCTGTCTCCTTCAAATACATTAAGATCTCCATGCCTCTGCTGTTTCACCTGTGAAAACATGAAAGAGCAGCAGCTATGTATCAGCTAGGATTCTTCTGCTGCAAGTGACAGAATCCTGATTTAAGTGGTTCAAGGAAAAGAGTAGTCCAGAGTTCAAACACCCTTGGGGCATCTTGTCCTCATCCCCCAATGCCTCCCCTCCCTACAGGGTCACTGTTAATGTCCAGAGTGCCAAGGTGGCTGTCCCTGTGTCTGTGTCTGCAACCTGTCGGTTCAAGTCCAGAGAAAGAGGAAAGACACAGCAATGCCTATAAAAGTTTTAACATCTCCAAGGTGGGTGCCTATCACCCATCCAGAGAAAGCAAATTTGTGATCGTCTAAACTGGAATCCTTTTCTCAATTTTTGGATTACAGATTAGGAGTCACAGAAACCTGTGATGGGCATGGGGTGATTTTCCAAAGGAATGTTAGAGCATTGTTATCAGAAGAAGGCCATTATAAATAAAGAATTCCTCTGCTATTTGCAGCTTCCCAGTGAAATAAGTCACTAAGTGTAACTGCTTATGGCTGAAGGTGGTACCCAGTAAGAACTCCATAAATATCAGCTATAAAAATTAATCACACACACCAGAGTACACTTTGTTTTCTGTCTTGACTGTGATAGCGTTCACCCAAATCTACACATGTGATAAAATTGCAGACACAAAGGCACAAGTGCACTCAAAATGGGTAAAGTCAGATCTGAATGAGTTCAGTGAATTCTGTCAAGGTTGCTTTACTGCTTTGATGCTGGTATCAAAGGTATGCATGATATTACCACTGGGCACTGGGTGAAGTGCATACACAGTTGCAGTCATCTCAAAATAAAAAGTTAAGAAAAATCACCAAGTATGTTACACATAGTTGACTCAAACAGCAGTGGCTACGATCACTATTTAAATTCTAAATTACTTAACACGTTTCCATAAAATAAAAATCTGGCTTTAACCTCCTCCAAGAAGCCGTCCTGATTTCTCCCAGTAAGAATCAAGTTATTTTTCTTCATGATTCTTTTTGGAGAATGTCACCATCACATTTATCAGAGACAACCAAGAGTCAGACTTTTTCATTATGTCTCTAAATCAATACATTATGAGATTCTGGAAGGGAAGAATCATCCTGTTTTATTTATTCATTCATTCATTTATTATTCATTCATTCATTTTTTCACTGGGATTTTGTATTTATCCATATCTTTGTGTCTTTTCCTAAAATTGGACTTTCAATAGAAGATTAAGATCTGATGTGCATTTTTCTTTTTGGTACCTGAGATTGAACCCAGGGGTGCTGGTTACTGAGCCACATCCCCAACCCCTAAATATCTTATTTACAGACAGGGTCTTGCTGAATTCCTTAGGGCCTCCATAAGTTGCTGAGGCTGGCTTTAAACTTAGATCCTCCTGCCTCAGCCTCCCAACCACTGAGATTATAGGCAGGCATGCATCACCACACCCAGCAGATGCATAATTTTAATGACTGTCAAAGCAAGGCATTAGACATATTTCTTAATTGTACTTCCATCAGAACTATCATGCAGTGGCTAATTTTTTTTCAGAATTGGATTGTCTTTGGGAGTTTTCTTATCAGGGCTCAAAGAGACTCTGAGATAGGGGCTATCTACTGAAAAAGGGTTTTATTTCACAGGAGCCTGGGGATCTGAGATTAGCTATTGAATGATCATCACTGAGGAGCTCCAATTCCCTTTTTATTTAGGTGTTGTGGTGTCTGTCATAGAGCTTTTAAGTAGAAAGAAGTGCATGGCCTCCTCCTAAGGAGTTTGCCATTCGAGTGAATTTTTGGAAGCAATGAAAAAAATAAAAAAAGGCCAAGTGAGTTTTTTAATAGAGGATTACTCTCCCTGAAGTCGACTATAATTCTCATATATATAGGTTCCCTGACCACGGCTGAGTGAGCAGATAATAGCCTGTTGGAAAGCGTCTGCCTGTGTTCATCCAAGGGCATTCTGTCCTTTTTTTTTTTCTTCTTCTTCTTCTTCTTCTTCTTCTTTATTTTTGTTCATCACGCCCACCAAATAAGAGTGATACCAAGTCTGCAAATAGAAAGCAAGACCATTAACATATCAAGCACTTCCAAGATCAAAATACTGCATGCGGCCTGTGTGTTTTAATGAAAGTCTAGAAGCACAGCCCTCCAAAGGCTGCATTGTGTGAGTTTTCCAAGATAAAAGTGCAATTTCAATGCGGAAAGAAACTTTTACCACTCAAAGTAAAAATGGCTTCTTACATTCTGTGCCAATTAGTTTCTCACGTTCCAACATACATCATTGACAAACTCCTTTGCTGAGGGAGATAAGTGGGCCTTTCTCCTCGGCCTGAATTTCCTTTTGCCCCGCGGGAATCGACCTGCTGTGAGCTGGTGTCTGCTATAAACTGTGTGGAAAGTTGGTCATTTCATTTACGCGGGAACCCATTGCTCTTGGGGACTGGTGTGTTTCCGACGGACTTATCTGTTACCCCTTGGTTTGCGTTTCTCCAGCTGATGGTTTCGAAGGTAATGTTATTGATCATCCCAGCGGCACGGCTCATCATCCCTGGGAAAATGAGGTTACCAACTCCATTTCCTTTTGTCTAGCATATGCTTTGATGAGCTCATATATATCTTCCCCTTTCTTTAGTGTTGCCTTTTTCATCTCACCTTCCTGACACCTTTCCTATAGAGAAAGGGAAATACAATTTCAAGCATGAAGGGTAGGAGGTGACAAAAGAAAGGGGGAATTTGAAGGTTTGAGAGTTGCATCATTTGTCCCAGCAAAGAACTACATTCCTTTTCTGTGGCCCTGTGACAAATGGCTTCTAGCTTAGTGGTTTAAATACACATGTGTTTCTTAGGGCACAGTTTCTATGAGTAAGGGGCTCAGGAATGGCTTTGTCTGAAGGGTCCCTTGGGATGGCAATCAAGGTGTTGGCTGGGAAGGGGTCACTCTGTCAAGCTCATTTGAGAAAGTGGCAGAAATCTATCCCCTGTGATTGTGTTACAGGTCATCAGTGGAGAGCCAGCCGGTGCCGGCTCCCTTTGCTTTAACTCAAAGTCAGTCCATTAGCAACCTCATCTCAGGAATGAAAGCACATCAGATTTCCAGGTCCCACCCACTCTCATGGGAAAGAGGTTATACAGGGGCATGGGCCAACACAGAGTTCTGCCTTCCACAGGGAAAGTACCTCTTTTGTTCACCACTCCCTAGTTCTTAGAGCTATAACCGGCACCTTGCATGCAAACCATGAAAAGTGACCCAGAAATTCATCGCTCTTCACTTTGGGAATTATTACAAACAGATTGAAATTCCAAGTTCATTGCTATTGACTGTGTTACAGAGGAATCATTTCATTTGCACCCATGAGCCTCCTTCCCACCTGCTGCTGACGACGTAGCATAATTAAATATTCACTTCCCTAACACAGAGCAATGTACACTAGGTGATCTCAGGGATGAGCAGTTAGTACCGCTTTTTAAAATTCCTTTTATTTTTTAGTTGGGAAAACTGGTAGTTAATTTTCACTCGTCAAAACCAGCACCCATCTGCAGGTGCAGATTTAGCTGCTGAATCACCAGGGAAGTAGAAATGACTTCATATGCTGCATCCTCCAGTTTTTGCATGTTGACCTGCTAGTGGTTGATGGGTACACTGTGTTTTTGAAAGCTGCCTCAATATTTTCTGTGGTTCCTTTTTTTCCAAGGTCAATTGCTCAGCATGTAAGGACTAGTTTTTAGCTTTTGGAAATTATAGAAAAAGTCAAGTCCTGAACTCTGTTTCAGGTTTTGAATAGTAGCTATGAATTGTGGGCTTGTTTTTTTACAAGGGCTACTAGGGAGAAAGATTATATTTGGAACTAGCATTCTTAGGGCGAGAGACCCTTAGGAGATGCACAAATACACACACATGTGTATATATTTCAAGTATATATTTTATGCTCAAATATATCTTCACATCTATCTATATAATACCTTTATATATGCTCAGTAGGAATGTAGTTCATATTCCTGTATGTTCTCCGAGAGATAAATCATGTGTATCTCTGTATGTGTGAGTTTATTAAGTGATTTAGTAGAAAGTAGTATGAATCTCCCTGAAGTTTTAGAGATGAAGTTTAGAACCTGAAAATCTCAGACTGAGACTCGTTTGAGAAATGCAGATGAGGGTCATTCCAGGCCACCATATTGAAGTGAGAGTTCTTGTGTTTTCGGAGACCTTTCTCAACTTTTTCAGACCAGATTTCACATCTTTGCTGGAAGCAATTGTAGGAACTAGAATTAGAAACCCTCCTGAGTTACAGAAGTGTATGATCTTGGCAGCTCACTTAGCCTGCTTAAGCCCAAGACTCCCCGTCTGTAAGATCAGGGGTGAGAGACCGTAGCTTCCTTTGGAAGACAGTTGCGTGAGTCGAGGCAGCACACCTGGGTGAGCCAGCTTTTCATCACTGTGACTAGCACATCCAACAAGAACAACTAGAAGAGGGAAAGTTTATTTTGGCTTACAGTTTTGGAGGTTTGGTCCATGGTGAGCTGACTGCATTGTTCTGAGGTGAGGCAGAACTCATGGTGGCAGGTGTGGTGGAGGGAAGCTTCTCAGAACCCTAAAGGGGAGTGTTGGGGGAGAGAGATCTGTACTGTGCTCACAAGGGGGGACAAAATATAAATGCAAAGGCATGTCCCAGTGACCCTTTTCCTCCAGTCACATCCCTGACTGCCTCAGTTGACATCCAGTAGGGTCATCCTTTCAAATGATTAATCTATCTAATAGATTAATCCACTGATGAGGTTGCAGTTCTCATATTTGAATCATTTCAGCTCAGAACATTCCTGCATTAACCCATGAGCTTTTTTTTTTTTTTTTTTTCCTGCAGGCTAAGTGAGTTGCCAAGATCATACACTTCTGTAACTCAGGAGGGTTTCTAATTCTAGTTCTAGGGTTTGTATATGGGGGGATACCTCATATCCAAACCCTAACAGCACCCCTGCATGTCAGGTTCTTAACCTGTTCAGACTTGAGATTCCCACTTGCACTACAGGGTGAGTACCCTGCTAAGTGGTTGTAATTTGTCACCATTGTTAAGAAAGTGTTTTGTAAGATGGAAACCCCTTTACAAGCGAATGGGTACATCCTTAAAATAGTATAGGGCAAGGACCTTACAAAAACTGATAGTCAATCGTATTTGTTTGATACCGACATGTTCATTGTGGAGTGTGGATCGAGCACTAAGTGGATTAAAGCTCTTGACATTCATTCACATCTTTCCATCTCCATTACCACGCCCTAGTTAAGCCATCATCCACTCTTGTGTTAGGGGTAATGCTCAACAAAATCACACTGGGATGCTCAGTTTTGTCCCTATTAACATATACAAGTGGTCTGAAACTGATTCAGATCTTTAAATTACCAGATTCTTTCTGCCTGACTTTCTCTTCCATTGAGTAGTAGAAATCAATCAATCAATTGGTGTCTCTCTGTCTCTGTCTCTGTTTGTCTCTGTCTCTCTTTCAGCACACACACACCTTCACAGTCTTTCTCCTTCTGTCCCTCCACCTGCCTCTCTGGTGACCTTTTCCCCATCCTTCATTGTAAGAGCCCTAATTGAGGATAGCTAAGATGGCAGTTAGCTGAGAGCCATAAAGGTGTTCAAGTATTTCCACCTGATACTCATGCATTTATCGAAGAATCTTTTTATGCCCGTGAACACTGTGTGATGCACCTGTAAGCTCGAGCTGTTGGCACTTGTCCTTGTTAAGGCAAACTGTATTTAACCCGGTAAGGTTAGTTAGAGGAGGGTTGTGGTTGGAGTTGGAGAGGTTGTTGGAACCGGAGAGAGAAGTTAGAAGAAAGAAGAATAAAAGAACTTTTTCATTTCCAGTCTGCCTCCGAGTTTTCTCCCGTGGTATCGTTGCTGCGAGCGGCAATTGCTGCAGGCGGCGACACTTCATCTCAGCGTCTCATCCTTTGGGAAGACTTCTCTGATGGTCCCCCACCCCGCACTATTTCAGATTCCTCTTAAATAGGCCTTGTAGCCCCCAGTACTAGTGTTTTCCTTTTCATCACATCTATTTTCATGTTCATCAATACTTAATTGTATGATCGTCCCCTTAGCCACCACTGCTACCTTCTCCAGTTTCTGCTTGAGATTTTCAAGGAGTGACTTGGAATGTTGTGTGCAAAACAGCTTTAGTTCTTGTTCCTCAGAAATTGATTCATAGCAGCTCTGTAAATCAAGCATATTTAAACCTCAGTTGTAGGTATTCTTAAACCTCCAGAGAATAAGTATAGTGTTTAATTGTTTTTTCACACATCCAGGTGTTTAAAATGTGTTGATGATACTCGGTGTGGTGGTGCATGCCTCAGGAGGCTGAGGCAGGAGGATGGCAAGCTTGAGGCTAGCCACAGCAAGCTGGTGATTCCCTAAGCTACTCTGTTTCAAAACTAAACAACTTATAAAATGGGTTAGGGATATGGCTTAGTGGTAGAGCACCCCTGGATGCAATCCTCAGTAACAACAACAACAACAAAACAAAAACAGTAAAAAAAAAAAAAAAAAAAAAAAGTGTTGATATAATAAATACATGAAAAACACAAACTAGGATCAACTTCTTGAATGTTCCATGAACATTTGGCTAAACTGAAGTATTTCGCAATATAGAACCCAGGTCATTTACATACAGTCTTATTAATTGACAAGTATTCATTTTCATGTGTGCTATGCAGTAGTACAATAAAAATAGAGGAGAAGTCTCTGCATTGTTTATGAATTCACAGGAGAATCACAAGAAGATTTCAGATAGCATCTGTCTTCTCCTAATGTGAATTCCAATGCAATCTCAAAGGGCAAAAAACAAGAAATGGGGAGGTCTTCACATGCTTTCTGGTAATAGATTTCCTAGATGGTGTGAAAATTCTTGTTTGGCTTTAACAGACTAAGAATGACATGTTCAAACCTGGTGGTAGCTTTCTCCCTCCATCAACAACACACCTCAACACTGTCTTCCTTTTAATACATCTGCTTCCCTAAAAAAGTATATTTTAAAAAGGCAAAAATGGCATTCTTTAAATAATTCTGAGAACTTCAAGCTATATTCACGTGGAAACTAAATGGAGGGTTACAAACCTGGGGGCTTGCTCAATCATTGTAAGAGGCCTGCAAATATTTTACTCACCATTCTTACCTGAAGCTGGAACGAGGGAGGGAGCCCTAGAATGCTAACTAAAAATTACTTAACATCTCCGATATTTACTTTCTACAAATCTGAAGTGGAAATAGGAGTAGCACTTGCCTGGTGGGATTTGTTATGGAGAATTAATAGAGTTAAATAATTTTGACAAGGGCCTACCATATGATGATTCTGCATTAATGTTGGATTAAAACTGGAATCCCATATGTAAAGCATTCAAAAAGTCTTAACACAAAGAAACAAATAACCCAATCAATAAATGGGCCAAGGAACTGAACAGACAATTCTCAGAAGATGATGTACAATCACTCAACAAATATATGGAAAAATGTTCAACATCTCTAGCAATTAGAGAAATGCAAATCAAAACCACTCTAGGATTTCATCTCACTCCAGTCAGAATGGCAGCTATTAAGAATATAAACAACAATAAATGTTGGTGAGGATGTGGAGAAAAAGGCACGCGCATACATTGTTGGTGGGACTGCAAAATGGTGCAGCCAATATGGGAAGCAGTATGGAGAATCCTTGGAAAACTGGGAATGGAACTACCATTTGACCCAGTTATAACACTCCTCAGTTTATACCCAAAGGACTTAAAGACAGCATACTGCAGGGACACAGCCACAACAATGTTTATAGCATCACAATTCACAATAGCTATACTGTGGAATCAACCCAGATACCCTCCAGTAGATGAATGGATAAAGAAACAATGAAATATTACTCAGTATTGAAAGAGAACAAAATCATAGCATTGCAGGTAAATGGATGTGGTTGGAGAATATCATGCTAAGTGAAGTTAGCCAATCCCAAAAAACCAAATGCAGAATGTTTTCTCTGATATGAGGATGCTGATTCACATTGGGGATTGGAAGGCAGCATGAGAGCAATAGATAAACTCTAGATAGGGCAAAGGGAAGGGAGAGGGAGGGTGAGGGCATGGGGGTAGGAAAGACAGTGGAATGAGATGGACATCATTACCCTAGGTACATGTATGAAGACACGAATGGCGTGACTCTACTTTGTGTACACCCAGAGACTTGAAAAATTGTGCTCTATATGTGTAATACAAATTGAAATGCATTCTGCTGTCATGCATATGAATGAATAAGTAATTAAAAAATAATCCATAAGAAAAAAAAAAGTGGGATCCCCATAGGTAAGGGTGTAAGATATGAAGTCAGCCTCAGACCCCATCAGTAGATGAAGGCTAGAGAAAATGTGGTGTGTGTGTGTATGGTGGGTTGTCATTCAACCTTGAAAACGGAGGAAATCCTGTCATGCTGAAAATAGGAATGAACATAGAGGACCAGGTTGTGTGGAATAAGCCAGAGACAAACACAGCCCAATCTCAACTGTGGGTGGAATCGAAGCCCTTTGGAAGCTCAGGGTAGAACAGTGGCTATTATCAAGGGCTGGAGGAGGGGTGACCATTCAGGAGATATGGATTAAAGGCACACAATATCAGTCAGAAGGAACAAGTTCAGTCGGGCACGGTGGTGCACACCTGTAATCCCAGCAGCTTGGGAGGCTGAGGCAGGAGGGTCATGAATTCAAAGCCAGCCTCAGCAAAAGTGAGGCTGTAAGCAACTCAATGAGACCCTGTCTCAAAATAAAATGGAAGAAAGGGCTGGGGATGTGGCTCAGTGGTTAAGCACCCCTGGGTTTAATCCTCAGTACTTAAAAATAAAAAAGGGAACAAGTTTAGGAGAACTGTTGGACATCATGGTGACTGTGGTTAATAAAAACACACTTTACACCTTAAGATGGCTCATGTGATAAATATATTTTTGTCAATTGAGAATAAAGATTATAAAAAAATTAGAATAAAAAGTACTAAAAAAAAAGGTTAAACCTATCTAGTTCAGGATCTAGGAGAATATATTCGAATAAGAAGTTAATACTTCAATTGCTTTTCCAAAATGTCATTTGTTTAAACTGCTGATTTGTGTTGGCATATACATTATTGATAATCATGTGAACCTCTATGAAAGTTAAATCTTAAGTAAATTCAAACAACTTCGAACTTGTGAACCTCCTGCCAATCAATCTCAGCGAGAGCTCTCAGGGGCAGGTGAACTCTGTATGCCTACCCTGGACAAAACAGCCTCTCTTCCTCCTTGAGCTGGTATAGCCCAGCAGACTACTCACAGGCTCCTGAATCTCATCTCCTACCCATGTGGCACTGAGAAGCCACCAAGCCTATCTCGTCTTCAGATTTCCTCCTTTAAAAATTATATTAATAATCATAACAGCTTCTGTGGCATACAATTATTTTGAGAATTTGTTAAGTTGGGTAGTTGTAGATACTTCAACTGTGGCTCATTTTTATGTGCTTAATAAGTGTTTGTTGATCAATAGTAATGAAAATGTCCTTTGAAACAAGCATTTCTGTAGCTATATCTCTCTGTAAACAGTTATCTCGGTGGTAATAGAGAATCATCTATGCTTCACCCACTGTGGCATATACAATCTAAAATTTAGAGATGTGGGCATTTCTTGAGCACCAGACTTTGAATCATGAACTTTCCCCAAAAGTCCCCTGTGTTAAATGCTTGATCACAGTTTTGGCACTACTTGGGGGAAGGGTGGAATCTTTAAGAGGGTGGAGCCTGGTGGGAGGAAGCTAGGTCATTGGGGGTAGACTTTGAAGAAGATAGTGGGGAACCTCACCCTTTCCTCTCTTGCTCTCACTGTCTCTGCCTCTTCTCCCCTTCCTGGCTCACCTGAAGTGGCTAGGCCTCCTCCACCACCTGTTCCCACAGGATGTACTGGGCTACCACAGGCCCAAAGCAACCAGGCCAAGGGACTGAGACCTCATACACCAAGAGCTAAATACAAACCTTTCCTCCTGTGAGTTGGTCACCTTAGGTGTTTTGTCACCATAATGGAAGGCTGACAAACACATGTAGTCTTCTTATTAGGAATAAGTGTGTATACCAAAGGTCACAACAGAGTATCTGGGGGAAGAAGATTAAGATGGAAAACTCAGGTTCTCTCTCTGAATGAAGGACAGGAGGAAGGCCACTGAGTGTCCAAGCTTGAAGGTGATGGAATATCATGCCAGGGAGTTGGGAATCAATACAATACCAGAATTTAGAAAAACTTGGTGAAAGCCCTTCTCTTTGAATTAGACTGAAAATGAGTTTGTCTGATTTTCATGGTGCATTTCACTTAGCCATAAAACCCCACATCCTCCCAACCATCTGCTTCTGAATTTATAGTTCCCAGGATCCCAAGAGGTCATGGCTAAGGTCAGAAGAGAATAGGGACCTAGAATTTGAGATACATTGGTGGAGTTCTTTCCTGTCTTTCCTTAAGGACCCCTCTCTCTATTTCTCCCCATCTCCATCATTTTTCTCCCTTTTGTTGCTCTTTATGCTGCAGCTAATGGATTCTGAATTCTCCTTTGGAATTAGAGCCCCAACAGAGGAGTGAGGTAGAAAAGGCACTGTACAGCCACTTCTTTTACACGTGAAGCCTAATTTATTTTACTCTGCTTTCCTTAAGTTAATTTAGGCTCTGGATACATTTTTCAATGCTTATTTTCAAAATACATCCATTTTCATAAATACAAACAGGAGTAGAGTCCTAATTACATTCCTTTCATTTTGGTCTCAAAATAACTTTGATTAATTCAAAGTGAGAGGTAAAAGAATATTGTTGAAAACTAACTAATGAAGGGGTTGAGATTATGAAGGGGATATTATCCCAGTTCAAAGGCACATCAATTTTTCAGAAATTGCATAGCATTTAAAATTTTGAGAAATGGCTATATTAAGTAAGTCTCCATTTGCTGAATCTAAAAAAGGCAGGTTTATCCAAGAGTCAGGGCTGGATCTGGGTCACTGTACAAGCAATTGCTCACAGCTCCCAGAGAATTAACCCTTGCTAGGCACTCTTCTGTAAGCTGTTCAGACCCACGATCGATTCGCACAATCATTGGAAGCAGGCAATAGGTTATACAGCTTAGGAGGGTGGTCCATTTCAGGAAAGACAATTTCCTAAGTTAAGAGCTAAATATAAAAAAAGGAGTAAAATATATACGAAGAATTTTAAATATCAAAACTATAATCATGTAGATTTGCATATGCATACATGAAGTAGATGTTTTCAGTTTGTATTTATCTGGAAACAAGCAGGGTTCCATCAGTGACATTCAGTCACGGACCATTCAGCAAGGTGATCAAAGCCAGAATCAAATAAAAAGAAGTCCAATAATTGGGAGCACAACTCTCATTCCTGTAAACTTTATTTTAAAGGAAACTTAAATGGAGTTTGGGATTGCAGGAGGAGAAGGGCCTGGGGTGTAAGAATAAAGGGCTGTCTTGCTAAGGATTGCTTTAACTATTCTGGGTCTCTTATTTTTCCAGATGAATTTCATGACTGCTTTTTCTATTTCTATGAGGAATGTCATTGGGATTTAGATTGGCATTGCATAAAATCTGTATAGTTCTTTTGGTAGTATGGTCATTTTGACAATATTAGTTCTGCCTACCCAAGAACAGGGTAGATCTTTCCATCTTCTAAGGTCTTCCATAATTTCTTTCTTTAGTGTTCTGTAGTTTTCATTATAGAGGTCTTTCACGTCTTTGGTTAAGTTGATTCCCAAGTATTTTATTTTTATTTTATTGATACTATTGTAAATGGGGTAGTTTTCCTCATGTCCCTTTCAGAGGATTTGTCACTGGTATATAGAAATGCCTTAGATTTATGGGTGTTGATTTTGTATCCTTCTACTTTGCTGAATTTATTTATGAGCTCTAGAAGTTTTCTGGTGGAATTTTTTGGATCTTCTAGGTATAAAATCATATCATCAGCAAATAATGATAATTTGAGTTCAACTTTACCTATCTGTATCCCTTTAATTTCTTTTGTCTGTCTTATTGCTCTGGCCAGCATTTCAATTACTATGTTAAATAGAAGTGGTGAAAGAGGGCATCCTTGTCTTGTTCCAGTTTTTAGAGGAATGCTTTCAATTTTTCTCCATTTAGAATAATGTTGGCCTGGGGATTAGCATATATAGCTTTTACAATGTTGAGATATGTTCCTGTTATCCCTAGTTTTTCTAGTGTTTTGAACATGAAGTGGTGCT
Organism: Tamias sibiricus; assembly: GCA_025594165.1. NCBI lineage: Eukaryota > Metazoa > Chordata > Mammalia > Rodentia > Sciuridae > Tamias > Tamias sibiricus. The sequence continues at coordinate 12,853,259 of CM046675.1, forward strand.
GTATTTTGTCAAATGCATTTTCTGCATCCATTGAGATAAACCATACCTTAAATTATACTACAGAGCAATAGTAACAAAAACAGCATGGTATTGGCACCAAAATAGGCTGGTAGACCAATGGTACAGAATAGAGAACACAGAGACTAACACATAAAATTTCAGTTATCTTATATTAGACAAAGGCACCAAAAATGTACATTGGAGAAAAGATAGCCTCTTCAACAAATGGTGCTGGGAAAACTGGAAATCCATATGCAACAAAATGAAATTAAACCTCTGTCTCTCACCATGCAAAAAAATTCAACTCAAAGTGGATCAAGGATCTAGCAATTAGACCAGAGATACTACACCTAATAGAAGAAAAAGTAAGCTCTAATCTCCAACATGTTGGATTAGGCCCCAAGTTCCTTAATAAGACTCCTATAGCACAAGAATTAATATCAAGAATCAATAAATGGGATAGATTTAAATTACAAAGCTTCTTCTCAGCAAAAGAAACAATCAGTGAAGTGAATAGAGAGCCTACTAATTGGGAACAAATCTTTACCACACGCATACCAGATAGAGCACTAATCTCTAGAATATATAAAGAACTCAAAAATCTTAACACCAAAAAAACAAATAACCCAATCAATAAATGGGCCAAGGAACTGAACAGACACTTCTCAGAAGAAGATGTACAATCAATCAGCAAATACTTGAAAAAATGTTCAACCTCTCTGGCAATTAGAGAAATGCAAATCAAAACCACTCTAAGATTTCATCTCACACCAGTCAGAATGGCAGCTGTTAAGAACACAAACAACAATAAATGTTGGTGAGGATGTGGAGAAAAAGGTACGCGCATACATTGTTGGTGGGACTGCAAAATGGTGTAGCCAATATGGAAAGCAGTATGGAGACTCCTTGAAAAAATTGGAATGGAACCACCTTATGACCCAGTTATCCCACTCCTCGGTCTACACCCAAAGGATTTAAAATCATCATACTATAGGGACACAGCCACATCCATGTTTGTAGCAGCACAATTCACAATAGCTAAACTGTGGAACCAACCTAGATGCCCTCCAGTAGATGAATGGATAAAGAAAATGTGGTATATATGCACCAATGGAGTATTACTCAGCAATAATAGAGAATAAAATCATGGCATTCGCAGGTAAATGGATGAAGTTAGAGAATATAATGCTAAGTGAAGTTAGCCAATCCCCAAAGCCAAATGCCAAATGTTTTCTCTGATATAAGGAGGCCAATGCACAGTGGGGTTGGGATGGGGAGCATAGGAGGATTAGAGGAACACTAGAATGGCCAATGGGGAGGGTGGAGAGGGGAGAGGGCAAAAGGGTGAAGAAAAAAAAAAGATGGTAGAATGAGATGGATATCATTACCCTAAGTGCATGTATGAAGACAGGAATGGTGTGAATATACTTTGCATACAACCAGAGATATGTAAAAATGTGCTGTATATGTGTAATATGAAATGTAATGCATTCTGCTGTAATTTCTAACAACTTAGAATAAAAACTAAATTAAAAGAAAAAAAAGAATAAAGGGCAGTCCTCACACCGTGCCCAAGAAGGGCCTGGGCATGGAGTTCTCCTCCCCTATCCCCCAATGCCATCTGTAAACCAGCAAAAGAAATCAAAAGTTCATGGACACGGCCTGTCTTACATCTCATGCACCTCAGCATTTCCACTGCTCAAGAAGAAGAGAGGGGGGAATGCTTCTGTTTGGGGATTTGGCTTGGGCTGCCCGGAATGGTGAATGCTTCTGATTTCAGTTGATATGTGTCCCTGATATTTTTAAGAAGGTCCAGTCTTGCTGTGAGGGAGTCTTGCCCTGGGGAGGAGGGCTCTAATAAATACTTTTTGAGAAAACGACTTTTTGAAAAAAACGAGACTTAGAGAATTGGTTCTTGACCTCAGCTTTACATAGGATCATCAAAAGAGCTTTGCAAAATACCATGCCTGTAGTTTTCATTGTAGAGATCTTTCACCTCTTTTGTTAGATTGATTGCCAAATATTTTTCTTGATGCTATTGTGAGTGGGATAGTATTCCTAATTTCTCTTTGATTCATCATTGGTGTATTGAATGCAAATGATGTATGAGTGTTAATTTTATGTCCTGCTACTTTGCTGAATTTGTTTCTGAGTTCTATAAGTTTTCTGGTGGAGTTTTTTTTTTTTTTTTTGGTGGGGGGTCTTCTAAATATAGAATTATGTCCTGGGCAAATAGGGAGAGTATGTATAAACTCTTCTTTTCCTATTCGTATCTCTTTAATTTCTTTCTTTTGCCTAATTGGTCATGCTAGAGTTTCAAGGACTGTGTTGAATAGAAGTGGTGAAAGAGGACATCTTTCATTTGTTGAAGGGCACCTAGGTTGGTTCCATAGCTTGGCTATTGTGAATTGAGCTGGTATAAACATTGATGTGGCTCAGTCACTATTGTATGCTGATTTTAAGTCTTTTGGGTACATACCGAGGACTGGGATAACTGGGTCCAATGGTGGTTCCATTCCAAGTTTTCTTGGGACTGGATAAATAAAATGTGGCACATATACACAATGGGATATTACTCAGCCATAAATAAGAATGAAATTATGTCATTTGCCTACACATGGATGAAACTGGAGACGATCATGCTAAGTGAAATAAGACAATCCCCCAAAACCAAAGGCTGAATATTCTCTCTGATATGCGGATGCTAATACACAACAGGGGTGGGGGACGGGAGAATAGAGGCTCATTGGAGTAGATGAAGAGGAATGAAGGGAAGGGTGGAGGATGGGGGTAGGAACAACAGTAGAATGAATTAGACATAACTTTCCTATGTTCATATGTAAATACCTGACCAGTGTAACTCCACATCACGTACAACCACAAGAATGGGAAGCTATATTCCATATATGTATAATATGTCAAAATACACTCTACTCTTGTTTATATCTAAAAAGAACAAATTAGAAAAAAATGCTATGCCTGAATATATCTACCCGCAAAGGTTTTGACTTAGTTGTTCTTGGGTGCATCCTGGGCACCAAGAAGTTTTAAATCTTCCTAGGTGCAACCATGTTGAGAATCATTTGACTTAGAAATGCAATGAGAAAGTAGAGTAATCTAGCAGCCTTGATTTCAGAGTCCTGCTTGAATACTATAACACAATGCATCATGGTTATCTGTCATCCTTGGGTATCTGTGGGAATTTGTTCCAGGATCTCCTGTGGAGGCCAAAATCCATGGATGCTCAAATCCCTTGTGTAAAATGATGTAGAATTTGCATATAACGTATGCACACCCTCCTGTATACTTTAAATCATCTCTAGATTACTTATAATACATAGTACAATGCAAACACTCTCTATGTAAACAGTTGTTACACTGTATGGTTTAGGAAATAATGACGAGAAAAGAAGTCTGTACAAGCTCAGTGCAGTTGTAATTTTTTTTTCCTCCTATTTTCTGTCTGTGGTTGTTTGAATCTGGGGATGCAAGCCCACTGAACTGTAGGACCACCTGCATTGAACAAGAATAAACAAGAGAGTTAGCCATTGCCATAGCAGGCAATCACAGGGGGTGCTGTTGGCTCTGCTGCCCCAGGAGTCCAAGTGGAAATAATGCTAGGCTTTTTTCAGAGATCTGGAAAAAGTTAAGAAATAGTGAGGCAGGCATGAGAATAAGGCAAAGGCACTGTGGGGGTTTGACTCAAAAAATGAAAATTAAAAAACAAAACGTCATGCTGGCTATACAGTTTACAGCCCTGTGAGTTGCTGCATGTATCCCCACCCTATCTGAATAGGAATCATTCCCTCAGTGGGATTAGCTTGGTGGCTTTCCAGGAGAATTGGTGGCCAGCAAGTGGGAGATCTGGATGGTAGCAAGAGACTAGATGTCCCTTGCCCCAGACAATGCTCGATCATAGGAAAACTGTTAGAAAGTTTCGGAATTTTAACTTCAGTATTTGATCGGAGGTGAAAAACATAATAATCCATTCTTTTAAGCAAATGTCACAGTTAAACAGCAAGCAGAAGTTAATGTGTTTAGCAGAGAAGTTCCCCAGTCAAGGTCTGATTCTCCATCTGCCTGTGAAGGTATTCACACATTGGCTTAAGTCAGTGTGTTGGGTAACAGCTGGCTGTTGGTATGTGACAGTGATGATTCCCCTTGGCTCTGCCTGCTCCCAAGCCAAGACTCATAAAAATGTGCACTTTACAATTAGTCTCCTTAGCTGGGTGTGGTGGCGCATGCCTGTCATCCCAGCAACTCGGGAGCCTGAGGCAGGAGGATCACAAGTCTCAAGTCAGCCTCAGCAACTTGGCGAGGCCATGAGCAACTCAGCTAGACCCTGTCTCAAAATAAAATATTTTTAAAAAGGAACGGAGATGTGGCTCAGTGGTTAAGCACCCCTGGATTCAATCCATGGTACTAGAATCTCCTTCTTCTTCTTCTTCTTCTTCTTCTTCTTCATCTTCTTTCTTTAATTTAAATATTAATATTCTCATTGCAAAAATAATATAAAACAAACTAAGATATATCTTAGTACCTTGATTTGTGTTGTTCTGATGAGCATCTAGAACATCATTGATCTCTTTTTCCTTTTTTCTCCCCTCTACTGTACCCATCTAAAGAGATGGAACCTTTTAAATATCTGGAGATTTTTAAAGCTTTTTATTCTTTCTTTAAAAAAAATATTTACTTATTTGCTTGTTGTACACAATGCACTTATTTTTATGTGGTGCTGAGGATTGAGCCCTGGCCGTGCACGTGCGAGGCAAGCGCTCTACTGCTGAGCCACAACCCCAGCCCCAAAGCTTTTTATTCTTGCTGTCAAATTCACTGTGGGAAAATTATGCCAATTTGTACTGAAGGTATTTACAAAAAAAAATGCTATTCTGCTTTACCACCTAAGCACTGGGGGCTGCTGTGTATTACATATTTGTCACCTTGATTAAAAATCTGCTGCAAAGGACAATTGCATAGGCTTTGCATGCTCAGTGTTGTAATTTATAAGACTGGGCTGATAATGTAGCTAGGCTATTTGGTGGTTGCATTAAATGCAGTACATGCAGTGTAAGACTGTGCCTTCCAAACACAACAAATACTCAAGCTCAAATACTTATTGGCAAAAAATGGAATCTGATTATGATTGGTGTCTTTTCCATTCACGGATACACTTGAGATTTCCGATGTTTAGCCACGTGCATATCTTCATGGCTCACCTGCTAAGGTCATTCTCCTTTTGGCTATTGGAGCATCCACTCTGTTCTGTTTACTTTTAGGAGCTCATTATACATGAAAGGTACTTTTTCCCATGGCATTTTAAATTATTTCCTTGACTTCTACTTTCTGTTAATTAATGTTGCCATAAAATGTCAGGAATGTCAATTTTATCCTAAGAAAGTAGAGAAGCAACTGATGCTAGCATTACTAGTTACTCAGCAGAAGTCTGTGAACAAGTCTGCCAAGCCTTCAAGGCCCCTTCCCCTTTCATGCACATTCAAATGCTGTGACTTTTCCTGAGGGTCCAAGGCACTTCCCTGTGCAAGTCACGCCATCACTTTTGTATTTACCTTTCTAAAAAGCCTCTAGTTATATTTCCATTTTTTTCTTATAATTAAACTTAAGACCTAAAGAATTGTAGGACTGTTGCCCAATCTTCAGGTAGATGGCAAATATTTAAACCTTGATTGCTAATTTTTAGTTTGAATGCACTTCAACCTGTAATTATGAACTTTACCATTTACACCTTGGGGGAAACCAGTGGTGTATCCTTTGGGGCCTAGAATACGGTCAGTGTCTGATTGTTTCTTGGACATGTAAAATATCATGTATTCTGTTTTTCACATGGTCATTTGATTACATACATATGAACTCAATCATTTGTGATATTTTCTTCAAATCCTCTATGCCATTGATCTTTAATGGTGATGCTCAAGAGGAGGTATATTTAGATAACAAAATGCATATGGCGGAACCAGGCCTACTTCACATGCTCAATTAAAAGATTGATCAAAACATTTAGACTTATGGGTTGAGGATGGAGTAAAGATGCACACAATGGGCATTTTGAAAAAGGCCTCAGATAAGCCTGCAGCTCTCTCTATGTCCTGCCTTGCCCCATGAAGAGGGACAGAGCAGGAGAGCCCTCTGCATTTGGGTCTGCCCAAGGTGTCAGACACTGTGAATGCTGAGCTTAAGACCTCACAGTGGTCACTCAGTACTAGACTACTGACCTTCCCAATAGCATTCCCTTTTCCTCCATTGAAAGATCTAATGCCTTATATTATTCCACGTGGTCCAGATAGGGATTCATTCCTAAATTTTATGTTATAGTGAGAACCTCAATATTTAGTTCCATACACATCCCCTGTTCTTTCTCTTTACCTTCCTTTGTTGCTGTTTTTAAGTCTGGAGTACCTCTCCCAGGCCCACTCTTGCTTAGTTGACTCATTTAAATTTATTATTTATTATTCAAATCACTTCTCAGCAATGTTTTCCCTGATGCTCTGGGCTGGGTAAGATGGTGAACAAAACATGTGCTTTCTTCTGCTTTATCACCGAGCTTCCCCTCTGGGTTGTCATGGAAGGTTCGTGTGTCTGCATGAAGGTAGCATGACACAAACAACTCGACAGCATCATGATACATACCCTGACACTCAGTTAATATTTGCTAAATGATGATTTTTTTTTTACAAGACAGTTTAAAAAGTGAAAGGACGGAAAGAGAAAAGAATGAAAATTAGTCAGATATAGATGTGAAATGAAAGCAGACAGGTCCTGAGCTACTTAAGGATACTACTTGACTTTATTCATCAATATTTCCCCTCCTACTGGCAGAGCTCCTGGCTCATGGAAGGAATTCTATAAATATTTACAGAAGGGATGAATTGGTCTACAAATATTTAAGTGAAATCTGCCTCATACTGTGGAATGACTTCAGTAATGTTTTTGACTTTCTTCTGGGTCGGTTTTGATGATCAAACAAAGATGTGCTTCTCCCTGTTTGCAAAAATGGTGATTTTTCTGTGGAATTCTTCCTATTATTCCAAGGTGGAGATGACAGATTTATCTGCCTTGCCATTACATCATGACTCTTCCCAAACCAGAGAAGAGGTTCTCAACTTCTGGTTTCGCTCACACTGTGCACAAGTCTTGACCTCAAGTTCTAGTTTGAGATGTATGTCCGTTCTACACATACACTGCCTGTGTTAAGTGCACTGTTCCTTAAGAGTGAAATGCACAGAACCAACAGGCTGTACTTTGAAGGGGAAGAAATGTGTTCAGTCTTACCTTCTCTCCTAAACCAACTCCAGTAACAGACTCAATAGCCGAGAATTCAAGTAAACACGGTTGGACGTGGATGTCAACACTTTTAAATGGATCTCCTTTTTTATTGCACACTGCACATTTTCGTCAAGGGAATTTGATAATTATAAACTGCAACAATAATGAGGTTTTGAATATTCATTGGCAATTAAAATGCCTCTGTGCATTTGAGCAGTGCCCTGTGGAAGTGTAACTCATTTTTAGAAATAACTGGGTTGTAATAATCAAATTCCCCAATATTCTGTTAAAAATACAGAGGGGGGAGGAACCTAATTTAGTAATGTTTTTATGTACTAGAAGGGTTGGCACCTAACTAACTCAAGGTTGCTGCTATCATATTTTATCTGTGACATTTGGGCCATTTTGACATAATAGATATCTACGATTTCTTATCTCCCTAAACATCATGGATAGGTCTTGTGCATTTTCAGTTGGATAGACCTCCTCAACTTGGAGTGGTGTGGGGGCAGAGGACATGTTTACTTCTGCATGGTGTAACAGGGACAGGCTGGCTGCCCCTTCGCCAAGGGGAAGGATGGCTGCTTCCTCTTCCCAAGGGTGCAGCTGCCCAAAACTCCAGTCTGTCCTTCCTGATGGCACAGCCAAGGTGAAACTATGATTGACAACATGGCAGCAAGAACAAGGTGATCCTTCCATCGGACTTTTCCATTTCTAGGGGACCATGGTCCTCCTTGGACTTTCCATTTCCATTTAATAGTGATGCGCAAGAGGAGGTACGTTTAGATAACAAAATGCATATGGCGGAACCAGGCCTATGATCCTCCTTGGACTTTCCATTTCTAGGGGACCATCGTCAAGCCCCAAGATGGCAGAACCACAAGATGAAAGAAGACAGGGGCTCCTGAATCTTTGCCTAAAAGATGTCACTGAACTAAATTGCTCACATTACACCGTCACAACACTGGAGTAAACATTCATTGTGCCTCTGAAATTTGGGAGTTTGTTCATTACAGTAGCTGACTTTAGCCCAACTCATAAAGAATGGAAGAGTAACTACCATCTTGGACCCTTTTCCAGCCATCTCTGAAATAATGCATTGAATTTCAGCTAGAGTGACTCTGGATTGTTTGACTCTGAATCATTCTGTCATTTAATATTTGAAAAGCCTTTACCTTATTTTGTTTTCGTGCCCTCTACAGTACACTAGGGACCCAACCCAGGGTTGCTCTACCACAGAGCTACATTCCCAGCCCTTTTGATATTTTATTTTGAGACAGGCTGTCACTATGTAGCTGAGATAGGACTTGAACTTGTGATCCTCCTTGCCTCAGCTTCCCTTGTAGCTTGGATCATAGGCATGCACCTCCACACCTAGCTAACTTGGTATTATCTTTGTCAGAATTACTTTCACTTAATTTAACTGTATGCTTTCTTTCAATGCACGGACTTGTCCTCTTTGTTTTTGGTTCAGTGTTTGGTTGTAGCCATTCCAGGGACACTGTCTTTTCCAATGAATACTTTTCCTGTAGTCCTGCTTTCCTCCATTCATTAATTACCCATTTCATAACTGCTAAGGTCTGAATGTTTGCTGTCTTGCAACCTAACCTCCAAGGCAATGGTATTGAGAGGTAGGGCCTTTAGAGGGTTCCAAAGATTCAGATTTAAGAGTAGGATTAGTGTCCGTGTACCAAATCTTTACTACATGCATGTCAGATAAAGCACTGATCTCTAGAATATATAAAGAACTTAAAAATCTTTTAACACCAAAAAAAAAAAAAAAAAAAAAAAAAAAACAAACAAATAACCCAATCACTAAATGGGCCAAGGAACTGAACAGTAACTTCTCAGAAGAAGATATACAATCAATCAACAAATACATGAAAAAAATGTTCAACAACTCTGGCAATTAGAGAAATGCAAATTAAATCTACTCTAAGATTTCATTTCACTCCAGTCAGAATGGCAGCTATTAAGAACACAAACAACAATAAATGTTGGAGAGGATGTGGGGAAATAGGCACACTCATACATTGCTGGTGGGACTGCAAATTGGTGCAGCCAATATGGAAAGCAGTATGGAGATTCCTTGGAAAACTGGGAATGGAATGAGCATATGACCCAGCCATCCTCTACTGGGTCCGTTCCCAAAGGACTTAAAAACAGCATCCTACAGGGACACAGCCACATCAGTGTTTATAGCAGCACAATTCACAATAGCTAAACTGTGGAACCAACCTAGATGCCCCTCAGTAGATGAATGATAAAGAAAATGTGGTATATATACACAATGGAGTATTACTCAGCAATAAGAGAGAATAAAATCATGGCATTCACAGGTAAATGGATGAAGTTAGAGAATATAATGCTAAGTGAAGTTAGCCAATCTCAAAAATCCAAATGCCCAATGTTTTCTCTGATATAAAGAGGCTGATTCACAGTAGGGTTGGGATGGGGAGCATAGGAAGATTAGAGGAGAAGTAGGAAGGTCAGTGGGGAGGGAGAGGAAGGGAAAGGGCAAGGGGGTATATAGGGAGAAAATAAAACAAGATGGTAGAATGAGAGGGATATCATTAACCTAAATGCATGTTTGAAGACAGGAATGGTATGAATATACTTTGTATACTAACAGTGATATGTAAAATGTTGCTCTTTATGTGTATTAGGAATTGTAAAGCATGCTACTGTTATATACACAACAACATTAAATTAAAAAAAAGAAAGCCACATGCAGACACATCAAAAGTGCATGTCTGAGGAATGACCAAGAACGTCGGTGCAGGTCAAAGAATCACGCGTGCAAATCAGTCTTATTACTGAGAGCTAGTGCTTTTCCACTTGCCAGAAGTTAGGCTTTGCTTTCATCTCTTTTATTCTATTATCTCATTTAAGTTCTCACAAAAGATCTAGTGCATGAATGATATTTCTTTCTCTACTACAAAAAATAAAGTTTATCATTGGAATGAAGCATAGAATGGTTAGAATATCTAGGGAAGAGACAGTGGTGGTGAAGGAAGCAGGGAGCCCAGCACTCAGACTGTGGAGCTGTGTATTGGAGCAACATGGCATATTTTAAATTGAAATAAATGATGTTTATAACAGCAGCCTATCCTCTTCTGTGGAATAGAAGAAATTAGAGCAAATTTTAAAATATCACTGTAAAAATAACAATTTCCTTTTTGATTAATGGATAGATCAGTATTTTCTAAGGACTAAGTTCTCAGCATCAGGATAAGGACTTTGGGGGTATTCAAGGCAAGAATAAAGCCTCACCTTTTTGTGGGGAGGGGGGAGGCAGAGATTGAACTCAGGGACACTCGACCACTGAGCCACATCCTCAGCCCTATTTTGTATTTTATTTAGAGATAGGGTCTCACTGAGTTGCTTGGTGCCTTGCTTTTGCTGAGGCTGTCTTTGAACTCGTGATCCTCCTGCCTCAGCCTCCTGAGCTGGTGGGATTGCAGGTGTGCACCACCACACCTGGCTCTTGATCCTCTTACCCAAGTCCTGCCTCAGCCTCCTGAGCCACTACGCCCATTTAAAGCCTTATCTTTGTTCTCTTTTTTTTTCCAAATTTATTTTTTATTCTAAGTTGTTAGAAATGACAGCAGAATGTATTACATTTCATATTATACTTGTAGAGTGCATTTTTACATATCTCTGGTTGTATACAAAGTTTATTCACACCATTTGTGACTTCATACATGCACTTAGGGTAATGATGTCCATCTCATTCTACCTTCATTTTTTTTTCTTCACACTTTTGCCTCCTCCCCATTGGCCATTCTAGTGTTCCTCTAATCCTCCTATGCTCCCCATCCCAACCCCACTGTGCATTGGCCTCCTTATATCAGAGAAAACATTTGGCATTTGGCTTTGGGGATTGGCTAACTTCACTTAGCATTATATTCTCTAACTTCATCCATTTACCTGTGAATGCCATGATTTTATTCTCTTTATTGCTGAGTAATACTCCATTGTGTATATTTACCACATTTTCTTTATCCATTCATCTACTGGAGGGCATCTAGGTTGGTTCCACAGTTTAGCTATTGTGAATTGTGCTGCTACAAACATGGATGTGGCTGTGTCCCTGTATGATGCTGTTTTTAAGTCCTTTGGGTATAGACAAGGAGTGGGATAGCTGGGTCCTAAGGTGGTTCCATTCCCAGTTTTTCAAGGAATCTCCATACTGCTTTCCATGTTGCCTGCACCATTTTGCAGTCCCACCAGCAATGTATGAGCATGCCTTTTTCTCCACATCCTCGCCAACATTTATTGTTGTTTGTGTTCTTAATAGCTGCTGTTCTGACTGGTGTGAGATGAAATCTTAAGAGTGGTTTTGATTGCATTTTTCTAATTGCCAGAGAGGTTGAACATGTTTTCAAGTATTTGTTGATTGATTGTATATCTTCTTCTGAGAAGTGTCTGTTCAGTTCCTTGGCCCATTTAGTGATTGGGTTATTTGTTTTTTTGGTGTTAAGATTTTTGAGTTCTTTATATATTTTAGAGATTAGTGCTCTATCTGATGTGCATGTGGTAAAGATTTGTTCCCAATTAGTAGGCTCTCTATTCACCTCACTGATTGCTTCTTTTGCTGAGAAGAAGCTTTGTAATTTGAATCTATCCCATTTATTGATTCTTGATATTAATTCTTGTGCTACAGGAGTCTTATTAAGGAACTTGGGGCTGCCTCTTGATCCTCTTACTCCAAGTCCAGTGTCCTCCTGCCTCAGCCTCCTGAGCCACCATGCCCATTTAAAGCCTCATCTTTGTTCTCAATGATAAACTCTCCATGCCCTTCCAGTTGCAGGAACTGACTGTGATCTGATTTCAGGGACTAATGTGGAAAGCCTCCTGTGTTAATTTTCTATCACCAAGTAACAAAAGACCACAATCACAAGCTTGAAAATAACATACATTGACCTCCTCACAATTTCTGTGTCCTGAGGCACAATTTAGATGCATCTTCAGCTCAGCCTCTCATCTCACAGGTTGCAGTGGTCATTGCCCAGGGTTGTGGTCTCGTTTAGGGGCCAAGGTCTGTCCCCAGCTCAATGGCTGTTGGCAGAATTCACTTCCTCCGCATGCAGGTCTGAGTCCCAGTGCCCTCGAAGCTGACTTTCTTTGCTCATTCCTGCAGGTCTCACCTTGCTTCTTCAAGGCTAGGAAAGCACACTGTATCCACATGGTGGACTGCAGTCTCACATGAAGCACAGAGGGATTGCGCCAGCTCATAAGGTTCGGGGGAATGACCTGCCCATCATCATCAGGTACAAGCAGGGCATGTACCTAATGGGGTGGAAGATTTCTGCCTCTTGTTGAATTCTGCCTACCACACCTGAGTGGGAGGAAGGGATGGTCAGACATGGACATATAGAAAATTCGAGGGTCAGAGAAACAATAAGATTTGTCCATACGTCCACTGGAACATCTCAGGAAAGAACAAGTCCTACACTCTTGCTGTCATTTAAAATCTCTGATGACCCTGTGTCCTAATTTGCCATGGACAATCCTGATACCTATTGTCCTGTGTAATGGTGACGGTGTTCTTCAAGTCTCAAGGATACCTCATTCTGGATGATAAATTTTATTGTCACCATACTTATAGTCCTGTGGCAGAAAAGGAATAACAAAGCCATCAGATCCTGGTGCCCCTCAATATTACTGTCCCTCTCTCTGTTCAGATTGCAGGGTTCACTAAACAAACACTTCTAATCATTTGGATTCTGTGCAGCAGAGAGAAAGCGATCGTTGGACCAAGATCAAAGTCAGGTCCACTCGGTGTGCTTATCTTTCTCATTATTAATTAATGAGCAGACAACCTGGTTTATAAGCTTGAAACTGTTATGCATGTGGAGAGTGAGGCAACTTTCCCAAGGCTGATCAATTTCGGGATCCTGAGAAGACTGAGTTGCAGCATCCAAGCTGAGGGTCATAACGTGACACAGGACAGCAAGGTCACCATGTTAGGATACTTTCCTCTAAAACCATGCTTCCATGCCACTGACCTCCATGATTTAACCCGGACACTCTTTATGGGTCTTTACTTAAAAAAAAATTATTCTTTTTATTTATACATGACAGTAGAATGTATTTGACATATTATATATATATATGGAGTATAACTTCCCATTCTTGTGGTTGTCCATGATGTGGAGTTACACTGGTCATACATTCATATACGAACATAGGAAAGTTATGTCTGATTCATTCTACTGTCTTTCCTATTCCCATCCTCCCTCCCTCCCCTTCATTCCCCTTTGTCTAACCCAATGAACTTCCCCAACTAATGGTTACCCTGACCTTTCAGAATGGTTTGCACTCTTTTTTGGGGGGGGAGGGGGGACACCGGGGATTGAATTCCAAGGCACTCAGCCACTGAGCCACATCCCCAGCCCTATTTTGTATTTTAGTTAGAGACAGGATCTCACTGAGTTGCTTAGTGCCTCGCTTTTGCTGAGGCTGGCTTTGAACTCATGATCCTCCTGCCTTAGCCTCCCGAGCTGCTGGGATGACAGGCGTGCACCACCGCGCCCGGCTGGTCTGCACTCTTGAAAGTAATTCAGCTATTGATCTCTGAGCATTGTATGTTACATTCTTTAGATGGAACTCAAGATTCCTTTGTTGTTTTTTTCCCCATTTTAAGTCAATGTTCACATCTTTCCTTTAGTTAAAGCTGGAAGAAGTTCTACAGTACAACCATGCTCGCCCTTAGTGGTCTCCTATATACTCCTCTTATTTGTTTATCTTGGGTGCTTTACATTCATCATCCAGTTCATTTATCTATCTATACACTAATTATTACCTCCCATGTGCTCTCGTTTGGAAACCAGTACTACGTTGCATTGAGGACAGAAAGATCTTTCTAGACAAACCCCTTCTCCTGATCTCTATCTGTAGGGTTTTGGTGATTATAAAAAAAAAAAAAAAATAGTCTTCCATAATTGAAAACAGCTCCTTCAATTAAATTCAAGCAGAATCTGGTCAGCATTCAAGAGAAACGACTTCATTGCAATTGATGGAGAAGGGGGCCCAGAAAATGCAAAAGCCTGTCAAAACTTTAAAGGTTTCTCTGTGATTTTGGGGCTGTCTGGGCCTGAGTGGAATCACCCTGACAGCTTCTGAAGACGGAGCCATGCAAAGTGGCGGGGAGCCTTCTATCAAGGAGGAGAAGGCGCGCCTGGTGCTTTGACTCACCGGGATTTCACGCAGGACTGGCAGCTTCGCCTGCTACGGAGGAACCCTCTAACCCTCTCCTGCTGTCATCCTAACTAGCATAAATGATATTTTTATGGGAACGGAACCACTGAAATTTTCATGAAGACGAGTTAAAAGGAGACAAGTTTTGTAAGGAAATAAATCTACAAATGATAAATTCTTCAGGAGTCTTTACCCTGGAAATGTGAGAGATGTGATGTTCCAATTGTACTTTAATAATTTATAGAGCGTCTACCCTCTCTTCCCCAACTAATGCTTACCCTAGCGATTCGAGGCCCTGCTGCCAGAATCCACTCTTACGAAGTGATATTTCCCCCTTGGGAAGAGGCACACAACCAGCCCCAGAAGCTATAAGTGCAAATCAAAGGTGCCTCTATCAGAGAAAGGGGAAATCTCTCAAGTTATTTTCAACTGGAAGGAACGAACCCATGAGGAAAGGACATTAAGAGGAAGTGGCCTTTACTCTGCTACCTCAATATAAAATTCTGTCATTTGGGGTTTGAGCGTTTTACTTGCACCCAGACTAGATCAATATGCCCAAAGCAGCAGGCAAAGAGAAGTTAATAGTCCTTAGTCTCAATGTGAGGAGGCAGAGGGAGAATGAATTATGAACTGTATTTAAGTTGTAAGACTTTTCCACTGAGAGAAGAGAGAGAGAGAGAGAGAGAGAGAGAGAGAGAGAGAGAGAGAGAGATACTTGGCATACAGTCTGATTCACAATAATTTTTCCTGAAACAGAACTCGTTCTACATGGCCTTTATAAACTTTTCATGCATTCACGTATGGATGACCACTTACAAGTTCACTCTAGGCCTCTTTGTTTTCTTGGATCACCTCAAGAACAGAATGAGCTATAATTGTATTCTTTCCTGCCGTCCTCTTACATCTTATATAAAGATCCATCAAAAAGTCGCAAAAAAAAGATATTATTAGATGACATAGTTTTGTCCGTGCCTTCACCAAGCAGTGAGTCAGTGTCTTCCTCTCTACGATATAGACAATTAATAAGGATGTCTGCATCAGGGGTTACGCAAGCTTGTACACCTAAGACCATGACGAGATGGCATAGCTATTGATATTTGTGGTAGAACTGCAGTCAACATACTAATGTCTGGTCTCGTGATCATTCTGCATGCATAGCACCAGTGATCGTGCTTAATCTAATAACGAAATTCAGTGCCAAGTGAAGGCTGACTTGGTTTTTCCCTGTTATTATTCTCACCACAATGCTGTATGAATTCAGCAGGGGGTGGAGTTGAAGTTGGATAAATAAAAGACCAAAATCAGGCCATGCTTTGCCCAACTTGACAGTGCCTCTAACCCTTCAATCTTGTGCAAAGCTCCTAGACCAGTAGGCCTCCATTTCCTTGTGTGCAAAATAACTAGTGAATGGCTTCGGTTCGGTTCTTAGAGGCATCTACTGCTTGTGATGTACCAGGTGCTAAGAAGATCACGTCCTTATTTGACAACCTCACCCCTGTAAATCTATTTTTACATAATTTTCTGGTTGATCTCCCTCTGAGGAGAAACACCCCCAATTAGGGAGAACACAGGGCAGATACTTAGCAACTCCACAGGCCTTTGTTTCTTTTACATATCATGATACACGTTTTACATGACACACTGTTCCTTTGTTCACGAAGGTCCCAGCATGTGGTAAATGATTATAACTTCATTGCTGATGTTTGAGAGGTTGTGACTGAGAAGGTAAAGCCGTATGCGTTCATATTTCCTTTTGTTTCTACTCCACTCTCCTTGTAAATAATTCATAGAACAAAATTACTGTCCTAGAAAAATACTGTCTGTTTCATCAGCTCCTTCACACTTTATTGATCAGTGCATCTATTTTTTAATACATATCCATGGAACATAGAAATCTAGTTCTTTCCCTTTGTTTCAGGGGACTTTAGAGTCGTTTATTTCTATCCACGTATTTACAGTTATAAATTCTGTCCTGCGAATGCATCGTTCCTGTTTTCCCTATTTGTGTCACAAATCTCTTTGATATTAAAGGCCACTTTCATTCACCTTCTCTAATGATAAAAAAGTAGCAGTCATTCATTAGACACTTATGTATAATCTCATTCCAATTTTTTTTTTTCTTTTTTTGGTCGTTGTAACAATCCTATGAGGTAGGCATGTCCATTTTATAATACTCTGAGGTGGGCATGTCCATTTTACATATTAAGACATGCTGCCCACAAGGTATTAAATAAGTTTCCCAAGAAACTAGAGATTTTGTGCTTGTGAGTGCTCAGACAACAGGTCCCATAATTAGACAGGGGGTGTAGGGCCAGTCCAGAGGAGTGGGTCACAGTCCCAACCATGCTGCTGAACTCTATGTTGCTACCATGCCTTTCCCTGAGCCATGGATGATAACGCAGATCTTTACCCTTTCCTCTGAAAGGGTCCACTGCAAAGGATCCGGAGGGGAGTAGAATACATGTCGTGTGTCTAACAAAGGAAGCCCTCCAGACTGTCCTCTGTCTAGACTGCATCTTATTGTGACTGAAGGGGTCTTTCGAGAGGAGGTGGAGGGTGGTAGTGACCAGCACTAAGACCAGGAGGGAAGCCAACACCTCGGCTGGACATAGCATTCTTCACATCCCTGAGCTGTGCAATGACAGAGTGTTGAAAGGCAGTGTGGAGTGTCCCCGCAGCAGGAGTGACGAAGCTGAATATTAAAGGGGTATGTGTGGGGTGCGGGGGGAGATGAAGAAACGAGAGAGACTGAACAAGGAGACTCTGGAGATGTCGACACCCATGATGGAATCACAGTCCCCTCTCTCCGGGGTCTCTTGGTTACCCCGTCTTTAATATTTCAACAGACAGGCTTTATGGAGTGTAGAAAGAGAATAATAGCTCCAGTATTTGAGGGCGGACTACATCTCTTCACGTAAATATCTTTAGGGTTTGTACAAAAGGTAGTTTTTAAACAGGTGAACATTCTGTACTAGAAAAACAACTAGAGATGCCCACCTCTTTCTTTAAACTTGTTTCCTTTAATTTGATGTTTATATTTAAATCTTTCCTTACCAGATGTTTCTAGCAGATATACAGTGAACTTTGCCTTTTTAGGTGTTTATTGTCTTTTTGTGTGTGTGTGTGTGTGTGCGGATTTGGGGATTGAACCCAGGACCTTGAACGTGCTAGGCAAATAAATGATCTACCACTGAGCTACAGCCCTAGTCCCACATTTGATGTTTACTAAAACTGAATTTAAATGAAGTCCTGGAAAATATTCTAGGCCCCTCCCGCTCCTCTTTAAAAGCATATCCTCGGAAGAGTTTCCGAATGCAATATGTTGCAATGTTATCAAAAGATAATCAGAAGTGAAGAGTTAGTGAAAAGATGAAGATGTTTTAAGAAATATGCAAGAAATATAAAGTACTTTGTAAATGTGTAAAGAGATCTTTTTATAGAAATGGAATAAATAGTATCAAAGCTAGTCATCAGATCAGTGAATTTATAAGTAAAACTTCCTATACTGGGAAATGCAAGTACTTGTTAAATGAGTAGATTGATTAATTAATTAAAGTATAAATCTATTCTAGCAAGACCATCTTTATATTTATAGCTTGAATTTTCTCTAATAAAAGAAGACATAGAATTAGGCAATGCTATTTGCATTTCATTTTCAAGTGAACAAGAACAATTACGGTTACATCCTATTTTTCTGAAATTTAGCTATTTTTCCTCTTTACTTTCTGTTTAATATTTGATTATAGTTATCCAAATATGCTTCTTTGTATATTTCAAAACATTAGCTATGATATAAAGGCTAATATTCCATAAAGTAAAAAAAAAATAGAAATTTTATTTATGTTTAGCATTACTAGATTTTGGCATTTTTAATAAAGATTTTCATGAGCCCCAGGAAAAATATAACCTTATTGTGTTAGTCAGCTTTCCATTACTCTAACAAAGTACCTGAGAAAATTAGCTTAGAAAGAGAAAAAGTTTGTCTTGGCTAATGGCTTTAGAAATTGTAGTCTATGGTTGATTGGCTCCATTATTTAGAGCCTGTAGCAAAGTGTCATACCATGGTAGGAGCTCATGGTAAAGCATTTTGAAATGCTCATTTCATGTCCAAGAAGCAAAGACAGAAAGAGAGTAAGGGATCCAAGTAGCACAATCTCCTTCAAGGCCATGTTCCCAACTACCTAAGAACCTGCTGTGAGGCCCCATCTAGTGGTAGCACCACCTCACAATGGCATCATTCTGGGGACCGAGTGTTTGTCCCATGGTATCCAGGGGGTCATTCAACATTTGAATCACAACAATTAGTTATATCATGGGGTTGCATATTTTATAGAACGGTTTTTATGTTTCATTCACATTATAAGTCTTGAAAAACAGAGTATGGTAAAAAATCCGAACTTTTGCTCAAATTTGAAGACTCACCGTGAAAGATAAATTTAGCATCCGTGACTTTTGCAGAATCACTAGGTTGCTCCATTTGTACCCCTTTCAGAATCTGTTGTGGATAGCATAGCGTTTCCCATTCTTTTGTGGAATTCATGCCATAGACTACTTTCTAGTTGATTATAGAAGCTGAAAAGATCCACAATCAGATAAAAGTTAGATTAACCTCTAAAGAACTTTTCTTCTTTTTGCTTTATATGGGGGGGGGGGGTTGGTGCTGAGACTGGCTAAGACCTAATGCACACTTTTCGTCTCCTACTTTCTTCTCCCACCCCAGTAAAAAAGGGTTGGGGCACAGCGGTGTGGGTAGAGATTTCAAAAGCTGGTGACTACAGAAAGTCTGTCTAGAAGTGGAATGTCACATACAGTCTGCCAACACACCCATCACTGTTGCTTGGTTTATGGGAAGAATGTAATTTATCCTAACAGGACCTGAGACTTTCATCATGTTAGTGACAATCTCAGCATCCACCACTCACATAATGCTTTGTGATCGTGATCATCAACTTTATCATGACAGGGTTTCAGGCCGTCTATATTTACTTGAAGTTTTTGGTAACATTTTTTTTTTTTTTTTTTTTTTTTTGGTAATCCAATGCATAGCTGTTGACATTAATTTCATTCTGTCCTTTCTTTTCCCAACTAATCTGATTATCTTGGTGTTATTATGGGCCAGGGCCAAGCATCTTAGTTTCCACTGTGATTTGATTGACTGGAACTGGAAATAATTGAGTTATAATGTTTTTGTTATCCTTGTCACCTAGACCAGCAGCATTGGTAACACCTAGGAGCTTCTTGGAACTGCGGAAGAGTTTAGGCTGTGACTCCAAGGTGCTAGATTAGAATCCTACCATAATAGGACCTGTAGGAGGTTCTTTTTTTTTTTTTTTTTTTCTTTTTTTTTTTTAATGTGCTTTATGGTTAGAGAAATACTAAGCTAGAGTGGGTGGTCTCCGCTCCAACTGTAAATTATAATCATGTAGGGAAATTTTAGCACCATGTCTGGGTTTCACGCCTGACCATTTGCATTGGATTCTTTGATTTTTTTTTTAAAAAATTTTTTCGATCTTTTAAAAAAATCTCACTATGTGAAACTAATGAAAAGACAGGGCTAAAGAAACACTTGAACCTAGAGACACGACGTGTGTGGTAAGGGCTGCGCCTCCCTCACCAGCAGGTCGCTGGTGAAATGGGTTCAGTGAGCAGACAGGA
Source organism: Tamias sibiricus (assembly GCA_025594165.1). Classification (NCBI taxonomy): domain Eukaryota; kingdom Metazoa; phylum Chordata; class Mammalia; order Rodentia; family Sciuridae; genus Tamias; species Tamias sibiricus. The sequence goes on from CM046675.1 coordinate 12,873,398, forward strand.
GCACAGGACTCCTGGCCCCAGGGACAGCTTGCTCGGTCAGGGGATCTGCGTTTTCAAACAACCACCAAAACAAAAATATGTAAGGACTTGGAACCATCCAGCGCTCCTTAAGCCTGGGGAGACACTTGACTGAGGGTCGAGGAAGTCATTTCTGCAAACAAAGTGAAAAAGGAGAGCCGGGAGAGGAAGATGGAGGCGATTTGGAAAGATTTTAACCCTGCGGCAGAATTACTCTAGTGTTGGAGCAGGTAGTGCCTGACCCAGGGGCCTGGGCCTGCAGCTCAGAGGGGGCCTCAAGGACCTGTCCCAAGCTCTAGTGAGAGGCTGAGTGTATGCAGGGAACTTTTACTAACTCTCCCCTCTCCCCCACCCCCAGGTGTTTTGTCTTAAAGCCATCAGCCAGAGGTGAGCCTGCCTTACTAGTTTTGCACAGAGGCGTTGTAGAGATGCCTTCTTACTGACGCCCATCCCTTCTTTGGCTGGGAGCTCAGGAAATCATAGCTGTAGTGCAAGTGAGTAAAAAAGGGCCCCAGATGAGCGGAATATATGACACAACTCTCAAGATCTTAATCAAAGACTCGCAGTGGTCCTAAGATCAGAAGAAAACCACTGATTCACCGTGCACGTCCCAGTTACGCACTGATTTTCATTCTGAAAGGTCTGATGACGCTCTTGAGACTATTTCTCTGGGGGGGGGGGGGGGGGTCGTAGGAACAGGATGGAGGCGATACCATGAACTCGGGTCAGGCAGGGTGCTGCCTTGGCCTCCAAGAATCCTAGGAAACCACTCCAAATACAGCTTTCAGCAGGGTGAGGTCTTTTCCAAACAGACAGACGGTCTTCGTCGGCGCCCATAACCTCTAATCCTAATGCAATCTGAGAACAGAAGCATGAATCCAAAATCAAGAGAAATAAAAGCCTGAATTTAGCGTTGGCTCCCGTGAAAATCAGAGTAAGAAAAGCACTTGATATATGTTAATTCCTCCTTTTGATTCCTCAGGAAGTATTACCACATGTAAGATGTTGTGGGTTTTTTTTTTTTTTTTTTTTGTTACCCCCCCAAAATCATCACTTGAATCTGTATTTCAGACTCTTTTTAGAAAACTATATATGGATAAGAGGAAAATAGGAGCCGCGCCTGACTTCCTTCCCTGGCCACAGTACGTGCAGCAAAGAGGAGGAGGCAATATGCAAATGGGGGCTGGACAAATCTTAGTGCCTCTCCCCAGTATTTCCTGAGAACCTGTTGAAACTGTGGAAGAAGGCGGGGTCTGTGATGTGCACGTTACTAACAGAGTGCAGGAAGTGCAGGTGGACCCGTGCCAGGGCAGCAGAACACCTCCTTGACTTTCCCCTTACCTTGTACATTTGAGCCTCTGCTTCAGCAATCCCTTCTCGCGAGATTTGCAGAAATGTCTTGCTGAGTCCACAGGTCCCATATCCAAGACTGCAGCCCTCCACAGATCATGAAATATTGAAAAAAAACTACACCTGTACTAAACACATACATTTTTCTTGTTATTATTTCCGGAGAATAGAGTATAGCAACTATATGTGCAGAAATTGCATGGTGTTCGGTTTTGTAAGTGAGCTAGAGACGATGCAAATGATGTGGAAAGGTGTGCCTAGGTTCTACACAAATGATATGCCTTCTTACATAAGGAACGTGAACCCTGTAGAGTTTGGTAAACACACAGTCCTAGAACCAGCCACCAATGACACCAGGGATATGGCTCCAGTGTTTTGTTCATTGCCGTCTAACTTTCCCTCACTGCTAACAAAATGTTGAGACCCTCCCTCATGTTTGTTCTCTTTTTCTTTTCATCCACAACCACGTAAACAACCGTTAGTAATTTATACCTGTCTTTTCCTTTTCCTTCCCCCATTTTTGGGCTCCCAACACTCCATATAGATAATCCTCCAAATAATCTTCCAATCAAAATAAAATATGCTTATGCCAACTACACATTTAGTTTTTCAAAACCACAGTTGAGCGTGTAGGCTGACCTGAACCACATCTGAACTTTTTTTATTTTTTCTCTAATTTACCTGGATTTTTCTTGTTGGCTTTGTTACTGAAGGTCCAAAGGGAAAACCAATTGTGTGTTTATTTCCCATTTAATATTCTCTTACTTCTCAGTCACTTGAGAATTGAACTAGAGGTGGGTGGTGGAAAACACCTGTAACCCAGCAACTTGGAGGCCAACATAGGAGGTTAACAAGTGTGAGGACAGTCTGGGCAATTTAGCAAGAACCTGCCTTAAAATAAAACATAAATAAATAAAAAGGAATGAAGATGTAGCTCAGTGGTAGAGCATCCTGGGTTCAATCCCCAAGACCACACAGGCACACTCATGTGAACTAGAATTGATCATATAAATATCATAGTTACTATGAGATTAAAAATTTTTAAATGAAATCTCTGGTTTTAACCCTTTCATAAGCTACTGCTGTAACGTTCAGTATTAAGAATCAACATTTACTGGTGGGAATACAAATTGGTGCAACCACTATGGAAAGCAGCATGGAGACTCCTCAGAAAACTTGGAATGGAACCATGATTTGACCCAGCTATCCCACTTCTCAGTTTATCCCCAAAGGACTTAAAATCAGCATAGTAGAGTAACACAGCCACGTCAATGTTTATAGCAGCTCAACTCCTCACAATAGCTACACTATGGAACCAACCTAGGTGTCCTTCAATAGATGAATGGATATAGAAAATGTCACACACACACATACATACAGAGGAATATTACTCAGCCTTAAAGAAGAATGAAATTATGGCATTTGCTGGTAAATGGATGGAGCTAGAGAATACTATGTGAAGCAAAATAAGCCAGTTCCCCAATACCAAAAGTCAAATGTGTTCTCTGATATGCAGATGCTAATTTACAATGGGTGGGGTGGCTAGGGAAGAATAGAGTTACTTGAGGTGGAGGGTGTGGGGCCTTCTGAACACTGTCAGCCAAGGGGATGGAAAGCTCTGGCTTTCTGGCTACTTGCCACGCCCTGTTACAGACCTAGGCTAAGCAGGGGGCGTGGCTATGACATATCGTGAGAACCAAAACCGCCCTAAGCATAGGGCAGAGGATTCTTCCCTATGATGTCGCTGCCTGAAGCGATTCCACTTGGAGCAACGAAGCCGCAGGAAGAAGTTCAGAGGCAAACTGGAAACCCACAGGCTTTTTATTCTGATAACTTCTCTCTCTGGCTCTAACAACGACTCTAACACGCACCACCAAAAAACCCACAAAACGAAATGGCGCCGACCCGATCCGATCTCGGCTCAAATCTCGCAAGATCCCAAGCCAAGTCCTGCGAGATCCCGGGCCAAGTCCCGCGAGACCACGGAAGGCGGCAATGTCCCAATATCTCTATGGCCCGCAGCCAACCGCAATCTCAGCCATCTCCCCAGTCAGGGCTCCTGCACTATGAGGTGTGCCCGTGCTCTTTATTGGCTGATGTCCACTATAAAGCATTGTCCACCTTACTCAGTAAACGAGTTCCAGCACTGACCGGTGACCGGGCTCCCTGGTATGTTCCTGTGTCTTCTAAAAGGCGGGGGAGGGAATATCAGCGGCCTTTACTTTCCCAATCTAGTCTCATTGTTGAGGTAGGCCCCTCTGGCCTCGTTTGCTGGACAAAATAGTTCTGTCCTGGGTACGGGGGGGGGGGGGGACTAAAGACTTCAAACCCTTATAATATCCCGACAGAGGGGACTGAAGGGAGGGGAGGGGATATGGGGGTAGGAAGGAGAGTAGAATGAATCAGCCATTATGACCCTATGTACATATGTAATTATATGACCAGTGGAATTCTGCCTCAAGTACAGCTAAAAGAATGAAAAGTTATACTCCATTTTATATGATGTATCAAAGTGTATTCTACTGTCATGTATAACTAATTAAAACAACTAGAGATTAAAAAAAAAATAATTGGCATTTACAAATGAAATGCTCCTCTGGGATTATTCTGCAGGGAAGGCAAATATGATTGTTCACGTAGGAGTGAACATTAAATGTGGTTCATACATTTTCAAGTGCATATACAGGGACCAGTGGGCGGTGGCTTCAAAAGAAAGCGAGTGCTGCTCCTTCTCTCCGCCCAGTGTGTGAGCGGAAGCTGCCTTGCGGGCTGCTCCTCTGCCTACTTCAAAGAGCAGATGGTCCACGGACCCTTTTACCTCCCAGGTAAGAACCTGGACATCCACCAGGACACCCGAGGCATCCTTGGAGTTGAGTTTTAGCTGCGCTGTGAATAAAAAGCATGTTGGAATCTCAAGTCGGAAATCTTGAGAATATTCAGGGAACACGCATCTGTCTGTAACACTGAGTGCACAATAGAGCAAGCACGCGGTTTTGGACCATCTGGGGAGCTTCTTTACCTGCTTGTATGCAGAAGATGTATCATAACAGTTGATGGGTTGTGAATGTTTCTTCCAACTATGACATTCCGGAAAAGGCAATAGTTTGGAGACAACCGAAAGATGACTGGTTGCCAGGGATTAGCAAGGAGGGCTTGCAGTGGAGTCTCTGGGAAGTGAAAGTATTCTCTATGATATTATAATGCAGGGCATATGACATTCCATTCTAGGTCCATAAAATGTGTGTCATGAAGAGTGGACACCACTGTCGACTGGGGCGCGTGACAGTGACGTGGGGAAGATGGAACGTCATGGGGGACCCTCTGTTCTTGCCACTCAGTTTTGCTGTGAGCCTAAAAGTGTTCTAAAAGGATAAACTTTATTAATTTTTTAAGTCTGAAAAGGTTCCTGGAAAATAGTAAGCCCAAACAGCCTTAGCGTGATTTCAGACTTTGGGATTAAAGTTGATGTGTAAAATCTCTATTGAAAAATACAGCAAAATGGGCTGGGGTTGTGGCTCAGCGGTAAAAGCACTCGCCTAAGTGCACAGCCCGGGTTCCATCCTCAACACATGGGCATTGTGTACAACTAAAGCAAGCAAATAAATAAATATTTTTTTTTAAAAAAAAAAAAAAATACAGCAATAGCAGAACAATGGGTTGTATCCATTTTTAACATTTCTTTGAAAGAGACAAGAGTGAGGAAAGAAAGGAAAAGAAAATGAGAAAAGATAGATGAGAGGGAGAGAGAGGATGTGTCAAATTGATTATCCCCATGTTTGGCTTCCCTGAATTTGGAAAATGCCTCAACATGGGATCTTTTGTTGTTGTTATTCTAAGTTGTTACATATGACAGCAGAATGCATTATGATTCACATTACACATATAGAGCACATTGTTACATATCTCTGGTTGTATACAAAGTATATTCATACCATTCATGTCTTCATGCATGTACTTAGGATGATGGTGTCCATCTCATTCCATTATTATTTTTTTACCCTTTTGCCCCCTTCTTCCCCTCCTTCCCCCTCCCTCCCCATTGACATTTCTAGTGTTCCTCTAATCCTCCTATGTTCCCAGTCCCAACCCCACTGCGAATCAGCCTCCTTATATCAGAGAAAACATTCGGCATTTGGATTTTTGGGATTGGCTAACTTCACTTAGCATTATGTTCTTCAATTTCATCCATTTACCTGTGAATACCATTATTTTATTCTCTTTTATTGCTGAGTAATATTCCATTGTGTATATATACCACAGTTTCTTTATCCATTCATCTACCGAAGGGCAGCTAGGTTGGTTCCACAGTGTAGCTGTTGTGCATTGTAAAACGGCACGCTCATACATTACTGGTGGGACTGCAAATTGGGGAAGCCAATCTGGAAAGCAGTATGGAGATACCTTGGAAAACTGGGAATGGAACCACCTTATGACCCAGCTATCCCACTCCTCAGTCTATACTCAAAGGACTTAAAAACAGCATCCTACAGGGACACAACCACATCAATGTTTATTGCAGCACAATTCACAATAACTTGGGATCATTTTTATGCTGGTGACAACGTGGGTGACAGAGAGTTGAGCAACTTTCTTTACCCACAGTGACAGGTCCAGCCACTCTCTGAAATTTGACTCCAGATAAAAAGTCTGGGGTCTCTTAAGAAAACGGAGTATTGTTGTTTTGCTGCTGCTGATGTGCATTCTTTGTTTTGGGTGGGACGTTCCTGTATCTGTGTCTTGTTTCCAGTGCTAACTTCCTGGAAAAGGTCAAGCAGTGAACACTGACTGATAATTGGTCCTTTGGGTAGACTCATGCTATTCAGAGTACTGTTAACAAGGGAAGGAAAATGGACAAAATGGAGACAATGGAAGAGAGAGATTTCTTCCTACCTGCTATCGAAATAATTTGGGGGGAAGTAGGGCACCATCTGAATGATGGTTAATCAAAGATACTGCCATGAAAGTTAAAAAGCATTTACTTTCAAAGTTGTCATGGGAATGGGAGATGGTTTTATGTTTAAATATACTTTTTCTTTCTTAAATTTCTAAGAGGATCTTTATTACCTTTGTTTGTTTGTTTGTTTGTTTCTTTGAATTAGGACTGCTGCACTCAAATCAAATGTTTCCTGAATAATTGTGTTGTGCTCTGTATCCTTCAAGGAGATATAGAAAGTACCTGCTGGAGCAATTCCCATTTTATAGACATGGAAGCTACGTCCTAAAGGCTAACCAAGTTACTTGAAGTCACTCAGTGACTATATGGTGGTAGTAATGACCCATTTCTGCCTAATTCCAAAGAGAGCCTCTTAATGAAACTTGTCACCTTCCCCACTGGGGATGTTTGAAGAAATGGTTTTTCTGTCACATTTCCTTACTAGGGATATTAAAGAAATTCTGTAATGGAGGAATAAGAAGGACTTCATAAAGAATTGGTTTTTCCAAATGCATTCTACTGTCATGTATAACTAATTAAAACATATTTTAAAAAATTTTTTAAATACCATTATTTTATTCTCTCTTATTGCTGAGTAAAATAATGGCATTTGAAGGTAAATAGATGAAGTTGGAGAATATAATGCTAAGTGAAATTAGTCAATCCCAAAAATCCAAATACCAAATGTTTTCGCTGATATAAGGAGGTTAGTTCACAATGTGATTGGATGGGGGTACATAGGATTAGAGGAACACTAGAATGCTCAAAGGAAAGGGAGGGCAAGGGAGGGAGCAGGCGGGGAGAAGGGGGGAAAAATGGTGGTTGAATGAGATGGATATCACTATCCTAAATGCATGATTAAAGATCTGAGTGGTACTTATATACTTTGTATACAAGCAGTTGTATGTAAAAAGATGATATACTTGCGCATTATGAATAAATAAATAAATAAATAAATAAAATTTAAAAAATAACAAAGACTAACTCTAGCTAGCAACATGTACTTCAGAGGACCACTATAAAACCCAAATGTACCAACTCAATACCCCATTCACAGTTCCCATGTAGCATCACCACTTGGCATGATATTGATTTGCTTTTTATCATATTTGAGCTCCAATGGAGAGTTCTGAAATGTTGAAATAACATTACCATATGGATAATTACTAGATAGGCTATTTTTGCAACTGTCTCAAAGAGAAATAATTAGATGCAGTGTACCACTTGCTTTATTTGTTTTTGATCTGCTCTGTAGCTCTCATAAAAAAAAAATTAAATGAAAAATGCTCCGTTAAAAAAAAAACACAGAACAGATTGTAAATTTTCACAAATAAAAACTCAGAGGAGTGCTATTGAACCATATCTCCAAATCCTAGGAAATAATCATTGCCCTATAGTATAGGGGTTAAAGATGTGCAGACTTAAACCAGAATGCCTTTCCTTTTTTCAACACCCTTTTTATTTTATTTTTTAAATTTTTATTTATAGTAGTATGTATTACAGTTCATACTATACATATATAGCATCTTTTTACATAAAACAGTTTGTATACAAAGTATATTACAGCATTCAAGTCTTCAATCATACATTTAGAATAATGATATCCATCTTATTCAACCACTTTTTTACCCCTTCCCCCCTTGCTCCTTCCCTTCCCCTCCCTTCCCTTTGACCATTATAGTGTTCCTCTAATCCTCCTATGTACCCTGACCCATCAATACTGTGAACCGGCTTCCTTATATCAGAGGAAACATTTGGTATTTGGATTTTTGAGATTGACTGATTTCACTTAGCATTATATTCTCCAACTTCATCCATTTACCTGCGAATGTCATTATTTTATTCTCTTTTATTGCTGAGTAAAATTCCATTGTGTATATATACCACATTTTCTTTATCCATTCTTCTACCAAGGGACATCTAGGTTGGTTCCACAACCTAGCTATTGTGAATTGTGCTGCTATAAACATTGAGGTAGCTGTGTCACTGTAATATGTTGTTTTTAAGTCCTTTGGGAATAGACCCAGGAGTGGGATGGCTGGGTCATAGGGTGGTTCCATTCCCATTTTCCCAAGAAATCTCCAAACTGCTTTCCATAATGGTTGTACCATTTTGCAGTCCCACCAGCAATGTATGAGTGTGCCTTTTTCCCCACATCCTCTCCAATTTATTGTTGCTTGTGTTCTTGATAGCTGCCATTCTGACTGGAGTGAAATGAAATCTTAGAGTAGTTTTGATTTGCATTTCTCTAATTGCCAGCGATGTTGAGCATTTTTTTCATGTATTTGTTGATTAATCGTGTATCTTCTTCTGAGAAGTGTCTTTTCAATTCCTTAGCCCATTTATCGATTGGATTATTTGTTTTTTTGGTGTCAAGTTTTTTGAGTTCTTTATATATTCTAGAAATTATTGCTCTATCCGATGTGCATGTATTAAATATTTGTTCCCAGTTAGTTGGTTCTCTATTAACCTCACTTATTGTTTCTTTTGCTGAGAAGAAACTTTTTAGCTTAAATCTATCCCATTCATTAATTCTTGGTAATAATTCTTGCGCTACAGGATTCTTGTTAAGGAACTTGGAGCCTAATCCGACATGTTGGAAATTGTAGCTTACTTTTTCTTCTATTAGGTGTATTGTCTCTGGTCTAATTCCTAAGTCCTTGATCCACTTTGAATTGAATTTTGTGCATAGTGAGAGATACAGGTTTAATTTCATTTTGTTGCATATGGCTTTCCAGTTTTCCCAGCACTATTTGTTGAAGAGGCTATCCTTTCTCCACTGTACATTTTTGGCACCTTTGTCTAATATAAGATAGCTGAAATTATATGTATTAGTCTCTGTGTCTTCAATTCTGTACCATTGGTCTACTGGTCTGTTTTGGTGCCAGTACCATGCTGTTTTTGTTACTATTGCTCTATAGTATAATTTAAAGTCTGGTATGGTGATGCCACCTGCTTCACTTTTCCTGCTCAGGATTTCTTTAGCTATTCTGGGTCTCTTATTTTTCCAGATGAATTTCATGACTGCTTTTTCTATTTCTTTGAGAAATGTCATTGGGATTTTGATTGGAATTGCATTAAATCTGTATAATGCTTTTGGTAGTATGGACATTTTGACAATATTAATTCTACCTATCCAAGAACAAGGTAGGTCTTTTCATCTTCTGAGGTCTTCTACGATTTCTTTCTTTAGTATTCTATAGTTTTTGTTATAAAGGTCCTTCACCTCTTTCATTAAGTTGATTCCCAGGTATTTTATTTTATTTTTTTATGCTATTGTAAATGGAGTAGTTTTCATCATTTCCCTTTCAGAGGCTTTGTCACTGATGTACAAAAATGCCTTTGACTTATGGGTATTGATTTTGTATCCTGCTACTTTGCCGAATTCATTTACTATCAACACCCTTTTTAAAGTAATTTTTTTTTTTGTCCCTTACTAGGAGGTGGAATCCATTTTTTCCCTTCCATTGAATCTGGGCTGGCTTTGGGATTGGTATTGGTCAATAGAGCATGATAAAGGAAGGTTCTGATACCCTGATCTTGCATCCACCCTCTCCTCTTAGTGCCTCACCACTAGTTCCATGGTAACAAGCCTGGGCTGGCCTCCTACAAGTAGAAACTCCACGTGGAGCACAGACGAGCCTCCTACCTGAGCCATCATAGACCAGCAGCCCCAGCACACAGCATCTGATGATGGACGTGGGAGAGAGCCTAACTAGTTAGCCCTAACAAAAGGAACGAGCCAGGCATTGAGTCCAGCCCAAAAGACCAACACTCAGAACCAGGAATGAAAGAAATGATCATTATTTCAGTTTTGTTTGGGGTAGGAGAGAATGGTTATCACTTAGCAAAATAGAAACCTCTTGGTTCGAATCCCACTTCCAACACTTACGACCTCTGGGACCCTGGGCAGGTTCATGAGCCTTCAGGGGACAGGTTTCTTATCTGTTAAATGGGGGATGATGTCGTGGTGATTGATGCTGTTCTCAAATATGAGCAGTTTTCCAACTTTGGCCACTCAGTAGATGACACCATTTGCAGGACTCTTTAAAGTTAGGTATGGTCAAATGACTAACTTTACCCAATTAAATGTCAGTGGAATTTATTTTTATTGCTTCTTTTTTGTTATTCAAAGCATGCATGGAACTAAAAATAGTTTTCTCTCCTAAAATGCAGTGTTAGTAGTGGGGAGGATCTGTCTTCTTGTATCTCACAGCAAAGAGAACATGGTTTTGGAGCCCCATTTTGACGTACATGGAAACCAAAATTTATGTGGTTGTTTATTATCACTTCAATCCTGGCCCATGTAGATAGCACAAAAATAAATAGTACCCTATCCTTAGGTCATGTGACAACATATACGAACGTATAGCACAATACCTGGCATGTCTAAAATATTCAGTGATGATGAATATATCTATTCCTGCCCTATCAGAGCAAAACAAAACAAAGAAGTATCCATGGGAAATAGGATGTACAGGTTTCTTTAAAAAAAAAAAAAAAATACGTTCTTAATTGATATTCATGCACCATTTTAATATCATCCTACAATAAATCAGGGCTTAAAACTTTGTTTATCTGTTCACTGTACCAAGAAAATGCACTATAATTGGAGCTTAATATCATTTGCTTCATCTTTGACTCCATAAACTTAATGTAATATTAGTTCTTCCATTTTTTAACTACAAAATAATTTTAAAATTATCTTAGGGAGTTGAGGATTATGATTAATATATATTTATAGCATTTCCCAGTGTTTGTTTGAGATTACTTTTTAATTTATCACTGTCCCCATGCTATAGCACTTCAGAAAGATCTGAGTCTGAAGGTGACTGTTTCTTGCACCTTTATGTAAGTGTTTGAGAAGTGAAGTCATCCACAGGCTTCTTCAGCTTACATGGGGGTCTGGTCACCTGGCCTTTAAAACATGATCAAAATCTGACTTGTGAAAGGGAGCTACAACTCTGGAGCTGTGGACCCGTGGCTCACGATTGTAAGAAGATTTCAGTTCACCAAGGGAAAGCTTGGTCTAAATAATGGGAATTTATTTTCTGTACTGGGGGAAGCCAAGGTCTCATGCAATGCATGCTAAGCAAGTGCTCTACCCCTGAGCTACACATCCAGCCCTTTTGAGTTATCTTGAGAAAGGGCCTTGCTAAGTTTCCCAGACTGGCCTTGCACCCGCAACCCTCTTACATTAGCCATAGTGGAATTCTGAGGGTGGAGAAGAAAATTCCTTAGCCCTGTGTTCTCAAGTGTGGGAAATCTTGCCTACTGAAGGTCTTGGGCAATATTTAGAGACATTTGGATTCTCACTGCTCATTGCGAAGTCCTGCTTGCTACCAGGATTTAATGCAGAAGCCAGGGCTGTGGCGAAACCTCTCCAAAGCACAGACAAGCATGGCACAACCAAGGACTGTCTGGTGTGAGCTTTCCATAGTGCACCTCTTGAGAAGCCCAGGTGGAGAGCGTACAACCTGACCCTCGGTGTGGTGAAGTGCAGGCTGTCAGAGGCGGGCGCTGGTTCTTGAGCAACTTTGAGTGTAGGTTCTCTGAGGGTAGAGCCTGTTTCCATCCATGAACCACAGTGGACACGTAAGTTGCTGGCTGTTGGTTGTGTTGCAGTAATGATCAATTAGGGCCTTGCCTCTTCACAAATGTCATCTCCCCAGCCAAGACCTCATTCTTTCATTTTACAGATTGTCGAAATTATTAGGGCTTGAGAGACCCAGGAATTTGCAAGAAGGACGCCAACCTCATATGAGAAGGGCTTCCTCTGTCTTCCCTTTGTTTTGGTGTATTTCTCTGACAGTCTGGTCATTGTCTTCCTGCCTGATGGTGCAGTCAGAAGGCACAGAGGCAGTGACTGGAGAAGCATGACCCAAAGGGGACGTTTACTAACACTGTCACTATCTCAGTGGAGCTACATCTCAGTGGAGATATGAGAAAGCCCCGTGGGAGCTCTCTATAGCTTCTGGGTAGCCGGCATGGAGCTGATGGGTGCGGAGAGGCAGCTTGCCCGGGAATGGGGGGCTCTGGTCATGTTCCCATCACTTCGTTCTCAGATAACAGACTGGGCTTGCATCCTCATGCCCACTCCCCATTTTTAATGTTTTTAAGTGTTGGACATTAAACCAATCAGTCTTCATCTCTTACTTCATTTCCAACTGGATACCACCAAACATGGAGAGATATAAAAGAGGTGAAGTTGGGACATGGTCAGGGGAGAAGTACTCCTCATTTGGCTGGAGGAATGAAAGGAGAGAAATAAAGGCATCGATTAGTTGCATACACATTTACAAAGTGCCTACCATGTGCCACTTGCCATGCTGGAGGGTAGGGATGAGCTCAGGAAGGAACAGGATGAGGTCGTGTTGGCAGGAGTGTGGATAAAACTAGCATCTTATTCTCATGGAGACAGATCGTGGTGCGTGTGGATTCTTGCATTCAACAAACATTTCCTGAATTTCTGCTTTGTGGCAAACACTGCCCTAGACACAGGAATATGCCTGTGTCTTATGCCATGATAGATAAACACAGAGTGGTAGAGACATATGGATAAAAGTCTAGTAGAGAGTAGAGTCTGGGAGGGGGCTGCCTTCCTGGGGCAGATTCTGACCAGGAAAGAATTTTGGACATTACGAAATGGCCTAGTGAAGAAGGGCTTGGAGGGTCTGGGGTTGTGGCTTAGTGGCAGAGTGCTTGCCTTGCACATGTGAGGCACTGGGTTCGATCCTCAGCATCACATAAAAAATAAATAAACAAAATAAATATATTGTGTCCATCTAGAACAAAAATTTTTTTTTTTTTTTATTTAAAAAAGAAGGGCATGGAATGGGTTTTCATACAGAGGGAGTAAAGTAAAGAAAGCATGGATATGAAAAATGATATGATGCCTTGGGTACCTACTATGAGTTTAGGAATTAAACAACTCAAAAGTGGAACCAGAGGAAGAGAGCTGCTTTAGAGATAAGCTGGAGCAATAATTTTGATATATGTTAAGGTATATAAATAGGTAGATAGGTAGATAAGATACATGCACAAAAAGATAGAGATTCAGTCATCATGGCAACAAGATGGAGATATGGAAACCACAATTGGGATTTATTACCACTGAGTTCAATAATTGATCAAATAATAGATTAAAGCAGTCCTTAAGAATGAAAGAGCTGTGCAATCCAATCCCAGGAGGCTGAGGCAGGAGGATCATGAGTGCAAAGCCAGCCTCTGCAACAGCGAGGCCCTAAGCAACTCAGTGAGATCCTGTCTCTAAATAAAACACAAAACAGGGCTGGGGATGTGGCTCAGTGCTCCTGAGTTTAATCCCCAGTGCCCCGAAAATAAAGAATGGAAAAGAGGAGTCCTAGAACTAGTAAAAAAACTAAAATTTGTAACTTGTGGTTATTTAGATTTGTAGAGGTAGGTTACAATGTGACTTTTTTCCCTTCTTTTTCTGGGGTATATTTTTTATATTTCTCATTTCAAATTTTAAAGCAAAATAAATGAAGGACCTTCTAAAAGATGATAGTGATCTTACACTTTCTACCACACATATATGTTTGTACACATGTGCATGTATATACATATAATGTATGTATTCATACATCTACACACACATATATGTAAATATAAATTTTTGAACACATCAAAGGAATTTTAGGCCGACAACTGTAACACGCCCTTATTCCCGTGGAATTGTAAGGCAACCAAATAGTTCATTTTGTAAATAGGAACGTCCACTATGCATGTAAATTAATAAATCTACTTCTGTGATATTAATTTTCCACATTTGAGCTTCTGACTTTAAAAGAAAAAAGTGCTTCAACAATGAGAAAGTTTCACCTGGAGCATGTGGAATGCATTCAATTTGAGTTGAACATAAGTCTTGTGGGAAATCGGGCATGTCAGAAAATTTTCCTGTAGGTAATGGAAATAAAACTAGTCATCGTTTTTGAAATACATCAAACATTAACACACATAGAGTTCCAGGAAGCAGTTGGTATAATGAAATAGCCAGCATACATTAACCTATCAAACACTGCCTATGGTAATTAGGTATTTTCATGATTGATAAATTTTTGGCAATTTTCAGGGTCCCAATGAATTCAGTTAAACTATTTTTGACATTTAGTAAATAGCAGCCCACTTTCATCATTGTAAATATGCCCCTAAATATAAAATGGCAACAATTAAGAAACATACAATTAAAACTATTTTACAGTGACACCTGAGCCTATAACCACTAAAGACTAAATCCAGATACTCCAAAGGTATATTTATTACAAAGGCAAACTGAGAGTTTTCATAGACTTGACGGTGGGGGGGGGGGGGGATAAAAAGACCAAAAGAATTGCTGAGATTCCCTTAAGTCTGGCTCCTTTTCAGGGTATTCAGAACAGTTTTGGCAATGCCCGTGAGCTCTGAAAAAAGTTTATGCCACATAATGATATGTGGGCACACTCCATAAACTTCCCCTCTTCAGCATCTTCAATGCATTAGACTCGATTTTTCCTGGGGCTATTTTCCACTTGAGATATATATTTTTCCATAATTATCATTATCTCAGACCTATGTGTTCAAATTATTTTAGTAACAGCCAATATGATATGGTACCGACTCTATTGATCAGATCCTAATAAGTTCGCTAGTCACAGGCAATAACTAGGGAATAACTTAGTAGCCTGCTAGGGGTGTTACGACAAATTAGCTTTGAAGTTTAACAAACCTCTGTGATGAATACTTTCATCTAACAAGAATTTATAAATCTGGTATTCATCCAGGAGTATGTACTAAGCTTATACAATGTAAAAGGCAGATACAGTTTCCTATTATTAATAGGAAACAAGTGTAGAAAGGTTCTGATTCTATCCAAGGTTATGTTTTGGGGGTACACCAAACTAAAAACAAGTATATGATAGGCAACTGTGTGGCTTTGACCATGAGCACCCCCACCCCACCCCACCCTGAACCACCATGCCAAATATGGAGAAAGAGAAAACACACACACACACACACACACACACACACACACACACATAAATGGTGATCTGTTTCCCAGTGGAACTTTGAGTCTATCTGGGAAAGAGAAACTAAAATATGTAGTGACTAGATTATTGCATCCAACTGAATGTAAACGCATCCTGACCACTGAAGGTCAAGAATGAAGGCAAGGGGGCGGGGCGGGGGCTGTGGCTCAGTGGTAGAGTGCTTGCCTGGCATGTGTGAGGCCCTAGGTTCGATCCTCAGCACTGCATATAAATAAAATAAAAAGATCCATTGGCAACTAAAAAATATAAAAAAAAAAAAAAAAAAAAAAACAGAATGAAGGCAAATCTGTGTGGAAGAATTCCATTCCATTTATAGCAACTTTTGGTCTAGTCAGCCCAGTGGTGGGATTCCTAGTTTCATGGCAGTGCTGTCTACCAACCCTAGACCAGTGTTCTCTGATGCCGCATACCCAGTGTTGGTTAATGATGTACCCCTTAGACCAGGCATATGCTTCTTTGAGGACCACAGACTGCACCACTCCCTGTTGTCCTGCTGCCACCGGCTTCAGTGGCTGTCAACCATTCTCATTGTGCCACTACTTCTCTCTTGTAGAGCAAGGTATATTATCTTTGTCCTCAAGAAAAGTAAGAGAGAATTTAAATAAATGAATGAGCTTGGTGGTGCCGATTAAAACAAGAGTAATTTTCTGGGAAGAAATTGGAGAACAATCCTAGATGCTTAATGTCCAAAAGTATGATGTTATCCAAATTATGTTGCCATTTCACTTTTAGGTGCCTTGTCCTTTAGGACATGTGAGTTTATAGCTGCTGAAGTAGTAAAAGAAGCTGGAATTTCAAGTGTTGGGAGAAAACTTATGTGTAGAATATGTCAATCATGAGCCCGATGGAGGGAGTCAGTCTATGGAAGAATGCAGGAATTCTAAAGGGGGAGATTCACCACGTGACAAAGTTGGGCAGGGAAGCAGTTAGTGTGGGCATCCTTGCTTATAGAAAGACTCAGCTAGCACGAGCCAGTGATTCACAGTAAACAGCAGTAGCCTCTGGGTTTCACTTTTCAGGTGTGGAAGGTCTTACAGCTCACACGGTGGAGGTGGAGCCTGGGTTTCCCGTTAAGAAACCACTGTTGAGAAATCAGTGGTGAAGTTAACTAACGAGCTTGACATTCGCAGGTGACCCCATCTGCACAAAACGAGATGCATTGGACTGGGACCAAGCTGATGATCAGGGGAACCTCATGGTCTGGGAAGTACTTAGATGTGCTATGTTAAGTTAGATTAGAATAGTTGTACAAATTATGCACAAACTATGCCACCTGGGAGAAACTTTTAAAGAAAGGAACAGAATGGGGACAGAGAATGTACTCGGCTATTGGCTAAAGTTTTATTTATTTTTTATTATTGTTTTTGCTTTTTTTTAACAGAATAAAAGAAGGAAAAAGCAAGCAGAGGAGAGTGGATTTTGGAGAAGTAGGGAAGAAAATAAAGTGCAACTATGTAAAGGGGATGAAGAGGTGTGGATTTTAAGCAAGGAAGATGGGCAATAGTGCAAACCTATTATAGACAGGTCAAGGGCAAAAACACAACTAAGTATATCCTTGTACATTTGAAGTCACATCCTGTGGCCACTTTCTTCTAGAAGGGTCAATAATTCTATTGGCTAGAATTTCATACAAGTGCAATAATTCACTTTTGAGTTCCCCATGGTGTTAGTCATGGATCAAAAAAAATGTTTATTCACCAAAAAGTTTCATTTCCCTGACTCACAGAAGGCACATAGTAGTGTCGTTCAGTACCAGAAATGCAAGGCAGATAAGGAAAGCTCATGGTGGATGGGAATTGGCATGGGAAACCTCCTGGATGATATGAGATTGGAAATGGGTTTCAAAAACTAAAGTAGAAAACAGAAACACCGAGAGAGGGTGAGGGAAGTGTCTCATCTGTGCTTGGCATTAGTTGGACACGAGGGGGGGAATGATGAAAATATAAAAAGAGAGTTCCATTGTTCTTGTCTTCTAATAGCCACGCCCAGTATCAATAAGATTTGGTATCATCCATAAAAGTGGAGACCCACGTCATTTTTTATTTGACGTTACCAATCATGAAGTTTTATTTCTTATCCGCATTCCTAAATAGAAGCTTCTGCTGGATTTTTTCAGTAGGGGCTAGAGAAGTGATTTAACATCCTAATGACCATCCTGTACTTTCCAAAGTAGTAGTTGCTAGACACATATGATTATCAAAATTAAGCTTAATGAAAACCAAATGAAATAGAAAATTTTGCTCCTACAATGGAACTAGCCATGTTTCAAATATTCAGTTGCTACATGTGGCTAGTGGTTCCTACACTTGAGAACAAGGATGATATGGGACTTATGATCAGTTCCATCATCTGAGAAAGTTCTGGTATACATCACAGAGAAACCAACAGCATGCATTAGTAGCTGCGTTATGATGGCAGATGGCTGGTTTTGCTTGTAGGTGCAAGCTTGTAAGAATGAGATACAGGAACCATTTATGTGCTGAAACTTAATCGGTGAGCTGGGTAAGCTTAATCATTAAATTTGCTTCATCAGTGATTTGGCCATCAAATCAATAAATACATATTGACACTTCACTGTGCATTGAGGCACTGCCATTGACTGAGGGATAGGATACAGTAGTTGTCCCAAACTCATACTACCACACTGTCCAGTCAAGGCTGCTGAGAGAGGCATAGTAGCACTGGAACAAATGTAAAATTACACTTGAGTTATGAAATGAATTATAGTACTCCATTTGGAAGTAGCAATTTGTCCTAAAGAGTCAGGGGATTCTTCTCTGTGGAGAAGAATCTAAAGGTCAAAGGGGACTTTTCTAGATGAAGGAGAAAGATATGGTGGGAGGATTGGAAAAGACTATTTTATGCAGAGAACACAAAATCTACAGTTTCTGCAGAAGGAGCTGCCAAGGACAGTCAGAAGGCTAAAAGAGGCCTATCCCTGGTTACATTTTTTAACTTGAATCTTGTAGAAGTTGGTCTCAGCAGTACAAATAGAGTCTAAATTGAGCGCATTATTCAGGTTAGTAAGATGTGTTTGAATTTTAAGTAAAAATTAGAATGATGGATATTAGGACTTTACGTATTCCTAAATCACGGGGTGTGGAGGCTCCAGGGTAGCTGATAGGGGAACGAGATAGCCTTTATCGCTGATCTATAAATGATTGGAAGAAATAGACACTTCTAAGCCATAAAATATCCGTCCCCTTCTTTAAGGCTTTTTCTCATTGTGTT
Organism: Tamias sibiricus; assembly: GCA_025594165.1. NCBI lineage: Eukaryota > Metazoa > Chordata > Mammalia > Rodentia > Sciuridae > Tamias > Tamias sibiricus. The sequence continues at coordinate 12,891,977 of CM046675.1, forward strand.
CACCTCTTCACCATCTTGGCCCAAATCAGTCTCCCCATAAAAGGTTCCAAGTCCTGTTAAATTACTATGATCATCAATGAGGAAATAACCCAGGTGGAACATACGCTGGAGTGGAAAAACACATTTATACTAATAATACGAAAGCTGCACTGTGAAATTAGGGGATAATGCTAGAATTACGGCACTTAACCTCCCATTCTTTGTAGTGGAAAGTCACAGAGACATGGTGTACTACAAACGCGTCCACGCGGCGTTTCCACGGCCGCTCAGGCAGAGAAGATGCAGCTCTGGTAAAAGCAGGAAAGGTGACATTGGGACTGGTTCAGAGCAGGAGCAAAATTGCATTGGTTGCTGGCAAAGCATTCTTTTAGGGCACAAAGAGGTTTTCTGATGCTCAGTCATTGGAATTAAATTAACATGACACTGTAGGGTCGCTTTTGGGATAGGCAGTGCCTCTTTCCTGCTGGCAGAAGAGCACAGTTGTCATGATAAACATTAAGACTGCATGGAGATTCAAGGGACACAGCAAAACCGACTTTAGTGTGACTTGATAGTCTGCTTTAGGAATGCGCACCGGGAATTTCAGACCGGGGAGGCACCTCGTCTTTACAAACCCTGCGCTCTAATTCTTGATTCCCCCTTAAATAGCTCCATCAGTATTTGTGCCCTATTCAAAAAATTCCATTGCTACCTTAGAAGGTGTCACTATTTGGATGACTGGTAAATATTAGTAAGTGAGTAGAGAACAAATAAGCCGTCTGAGACTTTTTTGGACAGGACATAAGTAAAATGTATCCTTTGCTCTCTGCATACAAATGTTTTACAAATATGCGTGAATATTATGATGTCACGTTTTGGGGTGTTCTCTCTTTCTCTCTCACGTCCCTTTCTGCCTCGTGCTCACCCTGCTCTCCTCCCTCTTTCCCGCATCACCCATGTCAGCATGGGAATCATGTGCCAACCATGTAGAACACAGCATCCTCTTTTAATTGCATGCTGCTGTGTTTTGAATATTTGTGACCCTCCAACGCTCGTGTTGATACTTAATCTCCAATGTAATAGTATTAAGAGCTGGGCCCTTAACTGTGAGAAGTAAATTTCTGTGGTAATTTGTAGCGGAGCAAATGCTACGGCATATTTGCGTATTTGTGTGTGTATGTATATGTGTGTATGTGTATGTGTGTGTGTGATTGTGTGTGTATCTGTGTGTGCCTGCATTGGTTACTACTGAAGAAAAGTGACATTCAGTTAAGCATAAGTTTTTTTTTTTTTCATTTATACTTGGGAAGTGTTCTTCTTTCAAACTTTCTTTGTTTTTCAATTTTTTTTTTAAATTTGTAAATGGACACAATACCTTTATTTTGTTTGTTTATTTTTATGTGGGGCTGAGAATTGAACCCAGTGCCTCACATGTGTGAGACAAGTGCTCTACTACTGAGCCACAACCCAGCCCCTATAACTTTCTTTTATTTTCCTGTGGAATAACAAGAAAAAAGTCTCATCACTGTTTTGTATGACTGTATTCATTGCCCATGAAAATGTAGACTTTGCTTCATTTATGCCATCATGGGAGATTAGATGGCTCTTGTAAACTTCTTACTATACACCAGAAGATACTAGGTACGA